>CM031238.1:714538237-715738237 GCA_018340775.1 Taxus wallichiana var. yunnanensis
AACTTCTCAAATACTCAAAAACTTCATTTCCCAAAGATTTTGTAAAAATATCAGCAAACTAATCTTTGGATCTACAAAATTCAAGACAAATTTCCTTGTTGTTAACCAACTCCATGATGAAGTGATACCTCGTGTCTATGTGCTTTCTCCTCTTGTGAAAAACATGATTTTAGGACAATGCTATTGCTGAATTGTGATCACAAAAATATGTGTAGCATCCTATTAATTCTACCTCAAATATTTCAACATTCTTCTCATCCAAACAGCTTGACATGCTCCTCATGTTGCTATTACATACTCTTCTTCTATAAAGATAGTGTGACTGTGGGATTCTTCTTTGATGCCCATGAAACTACACCTGTTCCAAAGTGAAAATCATAGGTGGATGTGCTCTTTTTGTCATCTATACTTCTGGAACTATCACTATCTGTATAACCTATGAGTTTGAACTCATCTGATGTTGAATACAAAATTCCATTATTCTTAGTTCCACATACATACCTCAAAATCCTTTTTCTAGCTTTCCAATGTGAATCCTTTGGAGATTCCATGAACCTTGAGATGAGGCTCAAACCATAGATAATATCTGGCCTTGTGGCCGTCAAATACATGAAACTTCCAACTAGCCTTTTGAACAACGTTGGATCTAGAAATGATCCGTTGTCATCTTTACTTAACTTCAAACCTACTGCAACTAGTGTTGGCATTGGCTTCTAATTTAACATGTTAAAACTCTTCAATACATCATTATCATATCTCTCTTAGGAAATAAAAACTTCATCTTCTAATTGTTGAACTTCAATGCCCAAAAAATAGTGCATGAGGCCTAGATCCGTCATCTCAAATTCTTTCTTCATATCTTATTTGAATGAATCTGTAGATAGATTTCCAATAATGATTAAATCATCCACATATAAACAAACAATAAAATTTTTACCTTACTCATTTATATTAATGTATAAGGTAGGAACACTTTGCTGCTCCTACTGAAACCATTTTGAATCAAATAAAAATCAATCCTACTTTACCATGATCTAGGTGCTTTCTTGAGACCATAGAGCGCTTTTCTCAACCTGTATACCTTTCATTCATAACCTTCTGGGTGATTCACATAAACTTATTCTTCAATAAAACCATTCAAGAATGTTAATTCTTACTGTGTCCAAATGTGCTGAAGGTTAAAACATCTGGTTGTAATCTACTCCATATTGCTATGAAAAACCTCTTACAACCAGCATTGATTTATGTTTATGTACTTTACCATCAGCAGTATATTTGGTCTTATAGACTCACTTCACTCCCATCGCCCCTATCCTTCTGGAAGATCTACCAATTCCCATGTTTGATTCTTCTTTATGATGTATATCTCATCATCCATGAATTGAACCCAAACTTCATTATTTATAGCCTATTCAAAGTATACTAGATTTGCAGCTTGACAAAAAAATGCAAGAATTGAAAAAACATTAGTTGTATTAACATTATAAATATCACTAAGACTTCTTGTTTTCTGCTGCAATGGGTTATCAGATGATGGACTATTTTTATACTGAAGGAGTTACTTTTGGTGTTCTTTGTGGTGTCTTTTGCATGGTTTAAAATGACTGAAATCTTGTAGACCTCCTAGATGTAGATGGAGGTGTAGCTTATCCTACAATTTGTGATGTATGTCCAAGATTCGAAGAAGATACAATACCTTGCTTCTCTATATTTTCATCTTCCATATCATCATGAGGAATAGTTTCTGCTACACTGATTGTTTTCTCAATACTTCCATCCCATGCCTCATTTTCAAAAAACTATACATCTATGTTGATTATGACCTTTCTAGTAACTGGATTAAACAACTTGTAAGATTTTGTATTCTCTAAATATCCAACAAATATGCACTTTTCTCCTTTTTTTCTAACTTCTTCCTTAGCTCATCAGAACATGTGTGTATGCCACACAACCAAAAATTCTAAAATGAGAAACATTGTGTTTCCTCTTAGTCCAAGCTTGTTGAGGAACCATGTTTTGAACAATCTTCATTAGACACCTATTTATGATGTAAACAACAATTGCTACTGCTTCTACCCAATACTCATTTGAAAGATGTTTTTCCTTCATCATACTTCTCGCCATCTCCATGATGGTTCTTGTACGATGGAAAAGTGACATGCGAGCATGGGAATCTATAAGTACCTCTTCCTCGTACCCGACCTCCCGAGGTCATGTCGAGACAGCCGGTGGATGTTAAAATGTGAATGGATACTGACAAGCTAATCGGGTAATCTTAGATCCTCAATACGCAATAATGGAATCTACGAATCTAAGGTGAAGAAGGCCCTCCTAACCTGAATTGGTGTAATGGTTCATTCAGATATAATGGTCGTTCGGAGGCTCCAATCAATGTCGAGCTCTGTCGAGACCCTGTTTCTTGGTTGTTGGATACGTGGAAAGTGACCTGTGGGAGCTTCGTATATATCTCCAGACAAGGTCATGAAAATGGTGATGGGAAATTTAGTGGGTTTGTAATGAACTATGGGTGATTTTCTGGTCTAGCCGTAAGATGTTAGATTGATCAGCTTCTATGTTTAATATAGAGAACTGTACTATAATATCTGGTAGGAGTGGTGAGGATCTAAATACCAGGGTTCGCAAGCCAGTGTAAATACTTAACTGATTTTTAGGCCCATTGGGTTGTGGGACTTGGGGATCACAACCGTGAGTGCATGGTTGTTGTGGACCTATTATGGTCATGTGAAGAATCAATCTCTTCTTCCAACTATCCAGTAATTGTATGCCTTTTCATCCTCTACGTTTAGAACTAGAAGTTGTATGATTTTCTCGAAGTACCTAATAGGTGTTCTGGCAACTTGGATACGTAAGCTAGTGTCTATAATAATGAGGAGGTCTCCTACATTAGGCTGCAGAACCAAAGGATCGTAACCAAATGTTTGCTCTCTTTTGAATCATTGTAAGGTCATTCAGATGTTCTATCAAGGCAATCTATAATTGGGATGATTTGACCAGAACGTATATGCCTTGTCATCTTTGATGTTTAATCCTCTCAGTTGCTCACTAATTGCTTGTAAGTTTGTTGTTGCTCGAAAGACCTGTATCCTAAGGTCCTGATCGATATCAGCTAATGTTGTGGGTAGATTTGGTTGAGGTACTATGGGTTCAAATATATATTCTCTAGGCTCTCTAGGTCCTATGATTGTCATAAAATGATTCAATTTTTAACTAACATTTAATAAACTGATTATAAAAGAGGTATTTACACTATGTAAGCATCCTTCTATTTTTATATTTTTCAATGATGTATTTCAGTGAAATTAAAGAGCAGCTACTCTAGTATATTTATAAAATGGACAACTAATCTAGAAACAAAATAAAACAAGCAACGTAGCCTGGTATGGCTATTTGCCTGTGCAGTTGTGATTTTATCCTAAATATCTAAGCAACTATATATTCTAGAATTGGAAAGACTCTTGATCCTACCTCAGAAGTGAGGAATGAATCACAGTTTCTCAGAAACTATCAATCCCCACAGCTTCCCTGGCAATATCGAAAGCTAGATTTAACTGAAATGGAATGATTTACTACTCTATTTGATATATTGTAACTAGAACTTTGATAGCTCAAACCTGGCGTTTACAGAACAGTGGTAAATCTAGTTGTGTGTGATTTTGTCCCCTCAAGCAGTGATCTCCTCATTCCTTCATGTCCTCAGAATCTAGAAAAGCATGTATATGATAGTATCAACGAAAGATGGTATTCAAACAATAAAAGCTTTGGATATAGACCGAATACAATGCGAGTAGCAGAGGGATAGCGCAAGTGAACAGAGCTTGACTATGCAATTCCTAGCGGGATTTATTGCGAGAATACAACACAAGTGTGCCGAGAGTTTTGGAATCTATCCTTGTGATAAAACAAAACCTGCAACTTTAATGGATTCTAGTCTAGAAATGAATCTATTCTATGTTAAACTGGTTGTATGAAGCAACAATGAAACAAGACTGAAACAAGAAGATGATATGACCTCTAAAATGCCAACAATGGAAGCAAAACATGAAACTAACAAAATTATAAGCAAGGAATTGAAAAATTGAACAAGATAATTGAGAGGATGAGGGGCCATTTTTTTGAAAACAAACCAGCTATTTATAGAATTCCCATTCACCAAAGGGTAACTTGGAATGGAACTCTTTTACCATTAAACAATGGAGAAACACTATTACAGGGAACCAAAAACATAAATACAAGCTAAGGCGGTTGAGAAAAGCTGGTAAATGTTGAAAATTCACACAAGTCATGATCAAAGGAATGTGTTGGAGAACGCATGAACACCGCCACCCCAACAGGGCGGCGGTTCTGACCGCCGCCCTAGCGGGCGGCGATCATGAGACCGCCACCCTGGCAGGGTGGCGGTTTCGTTACTGAAGGTCAAAAAGCCAAGAAAAGGGGGCAAGGGATAAAACAAAGCACAAGGAACTTGGATAAATCATTTGGGATGCTAACATATACTTCATGAGATTCTCTAGATCCCGAACACCTTACAAGGCGACCTGGATCATCATTGGGGCATGTGTAACATCATTCCAGCGGTGCAGTACCCTACAATTTTGGGTACGTACATATTGCCCCCTCGAGAAGCATTTTAGCCATGAAGAGGTGTAAAATGGTGGGTCTGAGTATGGCGGTCCCAAAATGGGAAGCTAGAAATTATACCTGACATGCCCATGTGTCGAAATGACGCCATCCAAATTCCCGCTACCTACAAAATGAAAAGAGGACTCAAGTGCAGATAGATAAAATAAGTTGAGAAAATAAATACTAAATTAATATGAAATGAGGACTTACCATTTGCACGGGGATAAGAACTTACCTCCGTCGGTGCTCCAAACCTGCGAAAGGGGCATTCAAAAATGAGTCAAAACACTATATATATATAAAACGAGCTCATTTTCCTATTCATTTGCACGTGTTGATTTGATAGTTTTTGAGCTCTGGGACCCACGGTGATGGTTTTCAACGAGAGTATAGTCAAAATGTTCGTGGTGAGATAGCGATCATGCCTCCGAGAGTGGAACATCGACCCATGAGATCTCAGGTTAGTTCTTCTCGATTTACCATTTTTGCACCCAAAATGTTAAAATGTCAAAATCTTTGTCTTGGGGGTCATTTTTAGAAATGTTAGTGTTAAAAGGGTCCCTTAAGGGGGCACCTAATGGGTAGGCTTTTGTTTTAGTTAAAATGGTCAATTTTTGTGTTTTTGAGCATTTTTAAGGCACATGACCCGTTTGAACTCGTGGGACAAGACCACCGCCCGAGCGGGCGGCAATTACGGACCACAACCTTAGAAGGTGGCGGTTATGGAACCACCGCCCCGCACAAGGTAGCGGTCCATTATTACAGTGTCAAACAACACTTTACTTAACTTTTTTTTCATTTTTAGCATTCTTGCATGTTCTTAATAGTTTTTCCAATGCAATTTTGATACTAACTTACTCCTTTTTGCATGTTTTTGGGTGTATGCAAAAGAAGGAGGAGTACATTAGATGGATCCGGGAGAGGGAGTGTGATTGGCTCTTGGTAGTGTTGGAGGCACTCTCCCAGGTAGAGCGGATACTCTTCGAGGGCTGGTATATGGAGGATTGCACAGGTTCCTCATGTTGCACCTGCCAGTCACATATTGTGTGACTTGTTCTCATATTGGGATGCGGATCGAGAACACCTTCCGATTGCTAGGAGTTAGGGGTGAGTGGTCTATCACCCTGGAGGATGTTTACCATATACTGGGGGTTCCGATCCTTGGGCGGCGGCTATCTCTTAAGACAGTTGTATCTAGATCACAGGTGGTTCAATGGGCCACCTACATGGGAGATGTGGTTATATCGATGGGGTCGAAGAAGGGCGTGAGGATCCGCTCTATTATTGAGTCAGACATTCCCTTGCTCCGCAAGGCCATCATGGGCATCCTTGCATCCAAACTGATTGGGGATAAGGGAGGGGACACCCTCTTATATTGTTGGGCCCCCATTATTACACAAATTGAGGGCCATGGACATGTCTACGCCTGGGGAGCAGATATCCTGGGACTACCTATCATGACTTATATAGGGTAGTCTGTTTACAGGGGACAGTCACTGAGCCATCCGACTCTTGTCATGAGTTGGGTGTATGAGCACATTATCCCATATGGGAGAGGTGTAGAGGTGGAGGATCCCAAGGCTGTCAGGGCAGCGAGGTGGATGGGGATGATAGTTCTCAGAGCACCCCACCAGCCCGGGTTTCCGACTACTTTAGACATGGAAGCCACTCCTTATCAGGCCATGGCAGGGGTATGGGGAGAGGAGACCATTACACTGATTTCCCCGGACCACCAAACGGTGATAGACAAGGCGGGAAGTTAGAGATACACCCCTTTGACAAAGTTCCACAGCAATTTGGCCTCCCCTATAGTGACATGCTTCCTTTGGTGGTGCCAGTGTATAGATCTATCCGCGAGGCTTGGGAGGTCCTAGAGGCCGGGGTTGGACTATTGTTATGCCTGGTACTCCTATTGCAGCTAGGAGGGTGGTACGTGCACGAGGGAGAGCCGGTGCTCCTCAGGCACCCTTACTTCGGATTGCCACCGGTCCCGCTCATAGCAGTGATGAGCCCATTGACATGGACTCCGAGTCTGAGGAGTTCACTAGGGGAGAGACCGAGGAGGAGATAGAGGACATGGAGATCAGTGAGACGGGTGGGGGATGAGAGTGATCCTGAGTGGCATGACACCTAGGAGATCCTACAGCCGAGAGGGGAGTGCAGAGAGGGTGACTCTGGTTTCAGAGGAGTTACTCTCTCGGGACCTAGGTGGAGATGGCGAGTCTGTTATGGGCCGTCACATTGCCCCAGATGTGGGTGAGGGGCACCAGTTAGTGGCAGCGTCAGTGGCGGGCGTGGATCCTAGAGATCCTTCTTGGAGGCCTGGTGATCCTAGTGAGTTGTCACTCTTCTCCTGACATTTGTTTTAGTTAGACTTGTCTTAGTTTGTTATTTCTTTTTGTTTTGTTTACTCTTGGTTTTATCCTTGATTGTTTTCTAACTTGTTTTCTCCTTTGTTTGCAATGACTCATTGATGAGTGGCGAGACTTGATTCACCGGGTATGCACGGATACCCTGCTTCTCCCCTCGGAGAAGACCCATGCTGAGCTTTTTGTGGACGTGGGGGAGCCTTCAAGCCTGGTAGGCATACTGATGTTTTTGCCTCTGTCTGGCATGTGGTGAAGATCATGACCTCTCTCCACGTGGAGGTAGCTGGATACAGGATAGCCGAGCATTTGATGAGGAGGATTCATTCTTGTAGCGAGACGACAACTACTGGTCATGACCGCGAGCCCTCGATACACTCGGAGTGCCGGCGTAGCTGAAGTCCTAGGCGTAGTTGTGCACCCTTTGAGGGATCCCATAGGGATTGAGAGACCAATTTGTAGCATTTTTCAGATACCTATACGATTGTTTTGTAATTTTGGGATCATTGAGCATTTTGACCATGCCTAGTGCATGATGGCATTATATATGAAACTTGATATATATATATATATATATATATATATGTGTGTGTGTGTGTGTATCTCTTTTTGGATCCAGACTCTTGGTGCCTACAATTTTGTGACTCGTTTCTATGTGTACCTAGATATTTTTAGAATACTATTTTCATGTTTTTCTAAATGTATGCAATGGATAACAAATGATAGTAGATAGAATGTTTTACTCTGTATGTTTTTGTAATGCTGATATGAGATGATACTAACATACGGTAGTACTAAAATTTTGAACTCTTTGGGAAATGTTTGTAATTTCTTCTTATGTTGGCAAAATGTGATGAATGCATAGTGATAAAGAGATGAACTTGCCCCAATCCCAAATCCACACAACTAGTAAGACACGAGGGCTCAACACCAAGAGTTAGGAAGGGCACAAGTTGTATGAGTTTGATTGAATGGAATGATGAGAGACAGAAACAAACCAATAACAAGAACCAAATTTGGACCTACACACCCACCCTACTCAGAACTACTACCACACTTAGAAGGCCACTTACTTTCAAGTTTATCTAGACTTAGACTCACAAATGGCAACCTGGTTGACAAAATATGGTTTTGAGGATTTGATCTCTTTGGAATTTGGATATTTGGATATTTACTTTCTCTTAACAGAATTTGATTTGTGTTTTTAGCATACCAGATTTGTTAGCTTATGTGGATCTGGACCCCCACACTCCTACCTCATGCTACCAAGAAGAAGCATGAGTTTATCACCAAAGATAGGCTATAGGCGAGTAAGGGCACTTCTTTGCTTTCCCAACCTCACACCACCAAAGAAGAGATGTGGGCTTATCACCAAGGTTGATGGGGCAAAGAAGTGTGTAAAATAAAATATTTTATTTTCTTGGTGTTTTTATTTCATTTGATTTTGACATTTCTGATCTATGACTTTGGGATATCCTTTCATTCCAAGAGATTTAAGAGGGATAGATGTGACACCAAGAAGCTTCTAGAATAGACCGTAGGCAAGGACAACTTCACCTAGTAGAAAGAAAGAGCAAAGCCAAGTATGTAGGCCTTGGTATGATTTCCATCAATGTTTGTCTGTCGAATTTGATGAGAAGATTTGAAAATAGTTGATGATGCTTGGAGAGATGTGATCTGAATGCTTTTTTCCAATACTTTCATAAATTTGTAATAGATTGCTTAAGAGTAAGTTCCTGGACTACAATTTTTACGAAATGAGAGGACAGAATGAAACAACTAAACGACTAATGCAATGTAGGTAGCTATAATGTACAAGTGGTAATTTTGATATTTTATGCGTAAAACCTGTTTAAGATGCAAGGAATTGACAGTTTCACCAAATTCCTCACCTTCTAGTGTGCACAAGAGATACGCACCATTTCCGTAGTCTTTCATGACTCGGTATGGGCCCAACCATTTGGGCCGGAACTTTCTTCCTTCACCGGTTTTCTTATCGATCCGGCTGTCTAGTCTTAGAACTAGATCTCCTTCATATATTTCTCGCTCATAGACTTTTTTGTTGTACTGCCGGCACATCCGGTCAACATAGGCTCTATGCCACTGTTCGGCATTTAACCTGGCCTTGTCTAGGCTTTCTAGTTGAGAGAGGCATGCCTCCCTATAAGCTTCTTCGTCCCGTCCCTCGTAATGAGATGCAGAGACCGGTATTTCATCCTCAAGCGGGAGAACTACTTTCGCCTCGAATACCAACAAGAAAGGAGTTACTCCTTGGTGTTCTTACTTGCGAGGTTCGATGGGCCCACAAGGTCGGATATAGTTTAGATGCCAATCTCGCTTGTTCTCCTTGACCGCTTTTGAGGAGAATATCTTTCAACATTTTGTTTGTCGCTTTGGCCTTCCCATTGGCTTGAGGGTAGTAAAGAGAGGCCATGTGATGGTTTATCTTGAACCTGCTACATAGCTCATGGACCTCATCATTCTTAAAGGACATGCCATTATCTGAGATAATGACTTGTGGGACACCATACCTATAGATAATTTGGTTCAAAATGAATTTGGCAATCACCGAACCTAGTACGGTGGTGAGAGGCATGGCTTCCACCCATTTGGTAAAATATTTCATGGCTATAATTATAAAATTATGGCCATTGGTTGATGAGGGAGAGAACTTCCCTATCGTCAGTCCAGCACCCCACATGGAGAAGGGCCACGAGTCGCTATTGTTAGACGGATTATGCTAGCATGTGAATCTTGTGAGAGAATTCTTAGCATTTGTGGCACTTACGTACAAATTCCATTACGTCATGCTCAAGAGTGGGCCAAAAATAGCCCATCCGATGTATTTTACGAGTGGTGTCATGACCACCGAAGTGGCCTCCACATATCCCATTGTGGGATTCATGAAGAATCTTCTTGGATTCTTCCGTGTCGACGCATCTTAGAAGCATGCCGTCGAAGGCTTTATGATAGAGTACTTGTTCTAAAACAACATATTTAGTAGTAATAATGCATAGCCACCTTTTTTGTTGTGATGTATCACCTTCCGGGTATGTATGGTCCATGATAAAATTGATGATATCAGTGTACCGGGGACACATAGAGATGGGGGCCTGGTTTTGACGAAGTATACACACTCATCAGGAAAGTCTAGATTTACCAGATTACCTCCATCTAGTGGATTGTCAGCTAGCCAATCTACAATGATTTGTCCCTTAACAGATTTTTGGTTTACGAATGTCAACTTGAATTCACCCATTAAGGTTATGAAACGTCCAGCCTTTTTAGACAAAGACCCTTGTGTGAGAAACATTCATAAATGATCTGTCTTTACTATGACCCTTGTTTCCTGATTTAACATGTAATGTCTTAAACATTTTGTTGCGAAGACTATGGCAAGGCATTCTCTCTCTGCCTGTGTGTACCATGTTTCATAATCGAGCAACATTCTGGCTAATGAAATAAACCGCACATTCCCGCTTATCATTGTCTTCTTGAGCCAGCATGTAGGCTAGCGAGACATGAGTGGCTCATGAATATAGGATCAGAGGGGCAGTCTGGCTTGGGAGGCATTAGCATGGGTGGAGATAACAAGAAGCATTTAACTGCTTCAAAGGCCTCGTTGCATTCTTCAGTCCAATCAATGTTATAATCTTTCTTTAATAGATTGTTGATTGGATGAATGGCAAAACTGAGATTTGGGATAAACCTGCGGATTGCACCGAGTTTCCCAAGAAATGACCTAATTCCAGACTCATCTGATGGTGGGATCATTTCAAGAACAACCCATATTTTGGTCGGATCAACATCAATCCCTTGTGAAGATATAATGTAGCCCAGAAGTTTTCCTCCTATCACACCAAACACACACTTTTCTAGATTTAATGTGACGCCATACTCAATTAGTCATGAGAGGATGATACGGAGCACTTCTGGATGATCACAGTGCTTCTTAGCCTTGGCCAACAAGTCATCCACATAGGATTCCATAATTTTATGGATAATATTGTGGAATATATATGTCATTTCCCATTGATACGTAGCGCCGTGTTCTTAAGACCAAATGGCATGACAGCGTAGCAATATGTTCCCCAAAGAGTTATAAATGTAGTTTTGGCTTGATCCTGTTCATATATTTTAATCTGATTATACCCTAAGAACCCATCCATGAGGGACAACAACTCAAATCTAGTTGTTGCATCAACGATAACGTCAATGGATGGTAATGGGAAGTCATCCTTGGGACAAGCTTTGTTAATATCCCAAAAATCTATGCAAATGTGTATCTTCCCATTCTTTTTTAGGACAGGGACAATATTAGATACCCATTGTGAATAGTCAACGGGCTTGATGAATCCCACTTGGAGAAGTTTTATTACTTCCTCTTTTACCATGAGAGCCACTTTTGGCTTCATTGGCCTTGACTTCTGTTTAATTGGCTTTGCGTCTGGTTTAGTGACGAGATTATGTACCGCGACTTGTGGTGCAATGCCCGTCATTTCTTTATAATTAAATGCAAAATCCTTTTGATGTTCTTTGAGGACCTGGGTGTGTATTTCTATTTCCTCCGAGTTAACGAGGATCCCAACTTCAAAATTCTTGGTTCTTCCTCCATTCCAATGTTTATGTCAATGGTTTCTTCTATCAAAGAAGCGTTACCTTCTTCAAATTCAGGTGGGGCTGGAGGTAGCTCCAAGCTTTCTCCATTTTCTATCTCATAGATATTGAGATCCTTCTGTGGAGGAGACTCTACTATGGGATTTCCAAAGTAGGAAGAGGAATGTGGTATTAGGGAAAGATCAACTATATGGTGAGCAAGGTGTAGCTCCGCATAGGCGTTTAGATATTCGAGAGTGACTCTATCATCGTCAAAGTGACCCACGATAGAAAAATCATCCTCAGCTTCTCCATGAGTCAAGAGTGAGTTTGTTGGTATTTTACGCACTAATGGTTTAGTATGAAGTGATACTGTGAAATTTGTATCCTCCAACTCATTGTTTGGGGTGAAACGGGAAGCTGAGGTTGCTATCGAGTCTGCGAGAAGGTTCTATTCTCGTGGGATTGCTTCAATTGATATGAAGTTAAATCCCTTACTTAGATCTAATACTATTGTTTTATAGAGCTGCAAGTGCTCAGCTCTAGTTTCATATACCTCAGAGACTTGGTTTGCAACCAATTGCGAGTCTCCTAGTACTCTAATGTTGTCAACACCCATTCTTTTAGCTAGGATGAGGCCAAGGAGGAGAGCTTCGTACTCAGCCCCGTTGTTTGTACATTCAAAGTTTAATTTAAAGGTGAAGGGTAGGATCTTTCCTATGGGTGAGGTAAAGATCAATCTCCGCCCCAACTCCAAAGCGACATCTAGCTCCATCGAAGTGGAGAGTCCAATACTCACTTGGAAAAATGGATGTTGGGATATCTGTCGTATCTGTTTCTTCTGCTTCGGTTACCTCTACCATAAAAATTTCATCTGATGGAAGAGAAGCAATTCCTAGGGTGTGTCCCATACCCATGGAATCAAACAGTAGGAGAATAGGTAAGTCTTTCTCCAAAAACTCGACAATTTTTGCGGTAGTCCCTAGGGATAATGTTTTATAACATTGGTCTCACTTTTGAGTACTGGAACGTCCTCAGCTGGATTTGAAATTTCCAACTCAGTGGTGGGTATCATCTTTTCTTTTGGTTGTGAATTAGTTGGTTTGACAAGCTGGTTTGCTGGAAGTTCAAACTTGAGTGAATACCCGGTCTTTTCTTCAAATCAGCTAGGTGTATATCGAAGGGTTTTGGGTCACCTTGTGCCATGAATATTTTCCCTAAGTGTAGAAATCTCATTTCTTGGAATAACGTGGAAGGGATCGCCTTCATGTGGTGTATCCATGGCCAACCAAGGATCATATTATAATTGGTTTCCTGATCTATAATATAAAACTTGGTGAGGACCGTCTTGGGTCCTAAAGTGACTAGTAAAACTATGGTTCCAATCAAAGTGGCTTTGAGGCTATCATAACCTCTTAGCGTATTTCACGTCGTGGAACAGTTTGTCTCTCCATATCCTAACTTTTGAAGAAAAGTGAAGGGGACTATATTAATTGTTGCCCCATCATCAACCATTGCACGTTTAACATAATTATTGTAGACCCAAACTTGTAAATGTAAAGTTGGGTCACCTCTTCATGCAATTTCAGCGTCTGTTGGCATTTTGCTTATATCGAATATAAATTTTGTATCCCTATCTAGGCTGCCCCGGTGGATAAACGTCAAAGTCCACATGGTTTACCTGCGTTTCTAGGGAGGAGTGATGTTGATTAAATGACCAAGGCCTAATGCTTCTAAGAGAGCAGCCTGCGTGGCGGGAGAGTTCTTTAACAAATCCAAAAAGGAGATGTGCGAGAAGGTTTTAGTTAAGTCATTAATTAAATCATAGGCACCTATGGGTTTTACCAACATTTGTTGACTATTGTCTGGTTCCAATGGATAACTTGGAGTGGGTTGAGAAGCATAATCCCGTGTTCTTGTTATGGTTTCTACGGGTAGTTTGGTGTCTAACTCCACCAAACCAACTATCTTAGTTTGAGGCCGAGTTCCTAGTTGGGGTGCGACTGGTGGATTTAATGAAGTTGAAGCTTCATGATCATTGTTTCCTGTTATGACACCTTTGTTTGTTCCATTAGGATCTAGCATGTTATTGTTAGAACGGTTTGGGAGCGGATCATTAAAGATCTTGAGGGGTGCATTTTGAGGGGAAACTACCCCTGCATAAGCATTTGGCGTGGGTACTATAGAATTTGCTAAAAACATATCTATAAAGAGTTACTTTTGATCTTCTAGCAAACGATGCATGAATTTATTATATTCACGAAATTCCTAGTATCATGGCCTTGAATCTTGTGGAAGCCACAATATAAATTGGGATTATAATTTCGAGGTTATTGATTTATAACCTGATGTGGCCCAAAATTCTAATAAGGTTGTTGGTTGTTAGAGTTAAAATTTTGAGGCTGTTGCCTTTGGTTTTGACTCTGATATCCAGCTGAGTTTTGACTTGGACTTTGTGTTTGGATTTTTCATTGTTGTTGTTGTTGTTGACGTGGTGGATGATTAAAATCCACCGCATTGATTTTTGGAGTAAAATTGTTATTTTGCTTATTATTAACCGGTGGCGAAATGTTTACAACGCTTGCCCTTTTAACTTGGTCAGATTACTCCATTTCAGAACTACGCAATTCTTGTTAAGGATCTTAGGTCCTTGATTAACATTCCCGGCATTAGGATAGGCCGTGGTGTTTTGATTAGGAGTGGTTAGTTTCCCATTTGTCCCATATATCTTATGACCACTATCTATCACTGCCTAGTCGATTTAGAGAGCACTCTCGAGTACTTCATCGTAAGTTCTTAGTGGGAACTTCTAGACTTCTTCCTTTATCTCTCTATTGAGAGAATTAAGGAATAAATCACATAGTTCCATTTGATCCATGTTTAGAGCACTTGTTGATGAGTAGAGAACCGTACGCCATCTTTGAATAAAATGAGCAGCGGACTCATTATGTTCTTGTTTGATATGCAAGAACTCCCTGATTCTTGTTCTTAACAATTTGTTCATGTCGAAAGCTTTGATGAATTCTGACACGAGTTGTTTAAATGAGTGTATCGAGGCTTCAGGTATTCTGTAATACCAATCAAGGGCAATACCTTCTAAGGTTTTAGGGAATATTTTAGTGACAACCCCGTCCCAAGGGAGTAACTCCCATATGGCTGTGGCATAGGCTTTAATGTGTGCATTTGGATCCCCTTCTCCTTTGTATTTGGGAAAATCGGGAAGAGGTCTTGGAAGCATAACGCTTCGTATGGTGAAGTCTAGGGGTTATTTTAAATATTCTCGAATAATTCCCTCTGCGTAGGCCTCACCATCGATGGGGCTTCTTTGAGGGGGCCGAGGTGGAATGGGTTGTTGATGTGGCATAGCATATGTGTTTGTAGGAACATAAGGGAATCCCCGTGGTTGAACAAAATCCCGGAGAGAAGAGAACATGTCTCCTTGTGGTGACTTTGAATAAATGTTTAAGTAAGGAGGAGCATTGTTTTGGTACGGGTTGTTTGGTGCCAAGTTGGGAGGTGTCATACTTTCAACTCGGAATGGAATTTGAAAACGCGGTCCTAGTTGGTGTTTGTTGTGGGTAACTATAAGGATTTTGAGGAGGCATGCCTAACGTGCCTATTCTTGTAAGGAGGTCAACCTGACTGGGATGATGTAGAGGGTTGGGGATTCTTGCTTGCCCAAAATATGAATTTTGGTTTGCTTGAGCAAGTTCCAGCCCTCTAACCTTCTCAGCTAAGGCTGAAATGACCTCCATTGGTGAAGATGCAGTGCTTTTTCTTAGGGGTGTTTGTTGTATAGCTTGAGGTTGTAAAGGGGTGTGATACCCTGCTATGAATTGATCGTTACCTGCCAAGCTTCACCAAGGGTGTTTCCCATAGGTGGAGGAATGGGGGTGTTCTCCTGGAATAGGGTATCAGACTATATTTGTAAATTCCCTATAGGTGGATACATACTTTGGAAGCGTTGTTCACTTTTAGCGAAGCGTGCTAAGTATTCCTCATCCAAAAAGGGGAGTGGGTCTGACTGTCTACTGATCTATGGTCTGAACAAGACCCGAGGAGATGAAGCAGAGTCCCCAGTAAATGTCATATTATTAGAGCCTAATGGCTCTGGCTATTGTGTTTGTGCAAACTGATCAAATTCCTTGATTCGGAACGAAGAACTAGAGCTAGTTCTGTGAGGGGGAGTTTGAGATGACAAGTAATTACTTGAATAGTTATCCACCCATGCAAAAAGCGAGGGCGATGGTTGCCTATTTGTTTGGCTATAGTTTACTTCGAGCCCTGAGAGAGGTCTACCATATGCATCGTATCCCGACATATTTGGGGGTATATGAATACTCGCAGAATAATGGGAAAGAGCGAAGGTGGATGAGAGAAATAATAAAAGGAATAACTGTTTGTTTCACGTCGGGTTCACCATTTGAGTTTTGTACAATGGAAAAGTGACATGCGAGCATGGGAATCTACAAGTACCTCTTCCTCGTACCCGACCTCCCGAGGTCATGTTGAGACAAAAGTATGGTGGATGCTAAAATGTGAATGGATACAGACAAGCTAATCGGGTAATCTTAGATCCTCAATACGCAATAATGGAATCTACGAATCTAAGGTGAAGAAGGCCCTCCTAACCTGAATTGGTGTAATGGTTCATTCAGATATAATGGCCATTTGGAGGCTCCAATCAATGTCGAGCTCTACCGAGACCCTGTTTCTTGGTTGTTGGATACATGGAAAGTGACCTGTGGGAGCTTCGTATATATCTCCAGACAAGGTCATGAAAATGGTGATGGGCGATTTAGTGGGTTTGTAATGAACTATGGGTGATTTTCTGGTCTAGCCCAGAAGATGTTAGATTGATCGCTTCTATGTTTAATACGGAGAACTATACTATAATATCTAGCGGAGTGGTGAGGATCTAAATAACCAAAGCATTCGCAAGCCAAAGTGTCAATACTTAACTCGATTTGTAGGCCCGTTAGGTTGTGGACTTGGGGATCACAACCGTGAGTGCGTGGTTGTTGTGGACCTGCTATGGAATCAATCTCTTCTTCTAACTATCCAGTAATGTATGCCTTTTCAACCTCTACGTTTAGAACTAGAAGTTGTATGATTTTCTTGGAGTACCTAACAGGTGTTCTGGCAACTTGGATACGTAAGCTAGTGTCTATGTCAACGAGGAGGTCTCCTGCATTAGGCTACGGAACCAAAGGATCGTAACCAAATGTTTTCTCTCTTTCAAATCCTTGTACGGTCATTCAGATGTTCTATCAAGGAAATCTATAATTGGGATGATTTGACCAGAACGTATATGCCTTGTCGTCTTCGATGTTTAATCCTCTCAGTTGCTCACTAATTGCTTGTAAGTTTGTTGTTGCTCGAAAGACCTGTATCCTAAGGTCCTGATTGATATTAGCTAATGTCATGGGTAGATTTGGTTGAGGTACTATGGGTTCAAATATATATTCTCTAGGCTCTCTAGGTCCTGTGATTGTCATAAAATGATTCAATTTTTAACTAACATTTAATAAACTGATTATAAAAGAGGTATTTACACTATGTAAGCATCCTTCTATTTTTATATTTTTCAATGACGTATTTCAGTGAAATTAAAGAGCAGCTACTCTAGTATATTTATAAAATGGACAACTAATCTAGAAACAAAATAAAACAAGCAACGTAGCCTGGTATGGCTATTTTCCTGTGTAGTTGTGATTTTATCCTAAATATCTAAGCAGCTATATATTTTGAATTGGAAAGACTCTCGATCCTACCTCAGAAGTGAGGAATGAATCATAGTTTCTTAGAAACTATCAATCCCCACAACTTCCCTGGCAATATCAAAAGCTAGATTTAACTGAAATGGAATGATTTACTACTCTATTTGATATATTGTAACTAGAACTTTGATAGCTCAAACCTGGCGTTTACAGAACAATGGTAAATCTAGTTGTGTGTGATTTCATCCCCTCAGTGTGATCTCCTTGTTCCTTCATGTCCTCATGAATCCAGAAAAGCATGTATATGATAGTATCAATAGAAGATGGTATTCAAACAATGACAGCTTTGGATATAGACCGAATACAATGCGAGTAGGAGAGGGATAGCGCAAGTGAACAGAGCTTGACTATGCAATTCCTAGCGGGATTTATTATGAGAATACAATGCAAGTGTGCCGAGAGTTTTGGAATCTATCCTTGTGATAAAACAAAACCTGTAACTTTAATGGATTCTAGTCTAGAAATGAATCTATTCTATGCTAAACTAGTTGTATGAAGCAACAATGAAACAAGACTAAAACAAGAAGATGATATGACCTCTAAAATGCCAACAATGGAAGCAAAACATGAAACTAACAGAATTCTAAGCAAGGAATTGAAAAACTGAACAAGATAATTGAGAGGATGAGGGGCCATTTGTTTGAAAACAAACCAGCTATTTATAGAATTCTCATTCACCAAAGGGTAACTTGAATGGAACTCTTTTACCATTAAACAATGGAGAAACACTATTACAGGGAACCAAAAACATAAATACAAGCTAAGGTAGTTGAGAAAAGCTGGTAAATGTTGAAAATTCATGCAAGTTGTGATCAAAGGAACATGTTGGAAAACACGTGGAGGACCGCCACCCTGAGCAGGGTGGCGGTTATAGACCGCCGCCGCTAGCAGGCGGCAGCGATCACGAGACCACCACCTTGGTAGGGCGGCGGTTTCGTCAAGGTCAAAAAGCCAAGAAAATGGAGGAAAGGGATAAAAAAATCACAAGGAACTTGGATAAAGCATTTGGGATGCTAACATATACTTCGTGAGCATTTACGGATCCCGAACAACTTGCGGCGACATGTATCATCATTGGGGCATGTGTAACATCATTTTGGTAGTCCAAAGAACCTACAATTTTGGGTACGTATAGTTCTATTATTTATCTCTTCCATGCCATTCTATTATGGTGTATACCTGGTAGTAAACTTCTTGTATATACCATGATATTTGCAAAAATTAGAAAAGCATTGGAAATATACTCACGTCCTCTGTCTGTCCTCAGAAATTTGATGTAGTACCCACTTTGCTTTTCCACTAAAGCCTTAAACTGCTGAAATATATCAAAAGCATTTGATTTGTGTCTAAAAAAGTACACACATGTATTCCTTGTATAGTCATCAATGAATTTCATAAAATATGAGAAACCTCCAATAGAATTTGTTTGCATCGGTCCACATAAATATGAGTGAACAATTTCAAGTGGTGCACTTGTTCTTTTGTTTTGCCAACTGGGAAAGGACTCTCTGTGCCACTTCCCAAAAATACAACCTTCACAAACTCTATCTGGTTTCTAAATCAAAGGAAAACCTTTCACCATATTTTTTATGTGTAATAAATTCAAACCACCAAAGTTTAAATGACCAAACCTGAGATGCCATAACCATGATTCATCTTTTCAACTGATTAAAAAGTTGATTCAATCTCCTTAGCTCTCTGAACTGATCTGTAGTATGAACTCTAGATGCGGCTAGTATAATCTTGAAATGAAACATTTTGTTTCTTGTCATCTTCACTTTAGCAATCACCTGGTTACTTGGAGCTTTATCCACGATCACACATTCGTTGTCTTCAATGTAAAATATATATCCCTTTTGTAACAATTGACCAATTCTCATAACATAATAAACATCCTGCATAATATTTTTATCCCCCGATTTTGTTAGAATGTTGATTATTCCTTTTCCTTTTACAAGTTACTGTATTATTATTCCAAAGGGTAACTTGTATCTTTACTGACTCATCCAAATTATAAAATAAATCTAAGTTACCTAACATGTGATTACTACAACTAGAATCCAAATACCACACATCACTAGGACTCTCTTTTGATATATTACACTCAATAGGTGATGTTACGACAATATTTATGCACGTAATTAACATGAAGCTTGGAGTAGAGCTCCCAACCCGATTTTGATTCTACCTATTCTGATCATACTACTTTTTTCTACATTCATAAGAATAATTCCCATATCTCTTGCAATAGTGACATTGCACATGTGACTTATCCTATCTCGACCTAAAAAATGATTATGATTGTGCTCTTGACTATGTCCTCATGCACTTCAGTTTAATGGACTGTTGTTGCATCCTCTAAATGAACTTCTTCCTCTGCCTCTAGGGCTGAAATTTCCTCTTCCTCTTCCATGATTTCCTGATACTTGTGATGAAAAAGCTTGATCTACAATTACATTTGATCTATTAAACCTTTGTTCATGAATTATTAGTGATGCATGTAACCCATCAATTGAAAACTTACTTAGATCCTTAGTTTCTTTAATAAAACTACCAAAGGATCAAATTTTGCAGGAAAACATCTAAGAAAATTTTCAATAATCCTTTTTCTTCAATAGTTTCACCATGAGATTTAATTTCATTGACTAAACCAACTACAAATGTAAAGAAAATTCTATATGGAATCTAAATCTTTCATTGACATATTTTTAAAATCTCTTCAAAGTAATTGTAGCTTTGCAGTTTTTACTTTCTCTTTACCTGATACACAACTTGAGAGTTTCCCACGTAATTTTTTCTTTAATGGTTACTTCCACTCTGGGTAGGATGCTTTCATGCATGACTTGATGAATGAAGAAAAGATATTTTCCATCTTTCTTTCATAATTAATTCAAAGTGTCTTTCTTTACCAATGAGAGTGTGTTATATGTTGCTACATTTTTGGGCTCTGTGTACCCATTCTCTATAATTTCCCACACATCCTGGGATCTGAATAGTTCCTTCATGGTTAATGACCAATACTCGTAATTCTTTCCTATATAATGTGATGTCTGCAAACTAGATATAGAAAAAATAACATGTTGTCAATTAGAAACTTGCTGAAAAAATCCACGCTCTAATACAAATTTGTAGAAATTACGCATATAGAATAACAACTAACAAAAATAAAATAATGTATTGTAAATAAAACAGATTATTGCAAACTAAGATCTGCACTTTTGTGCATATATTTCTTCTTCCTTGTCAGAGATTTGGCTCAATACAATCTCTTAATGTGTTATATGAAAACACTTACAATTGCCTCTAATAAATAGATGGATTTCATCTAACAAAAAAACACTCAACACTTAAAAATAGAACATCAACTAAAAACACATACTTTTGTGCAATACAAAGCTTTTGACTTATTTTCTTTATTAGCTTTTCCAAAAACTAGGAACATCTACCTATGCATGAAAATAAACATGTTTTTTTTGTTTTAAAATCTTTTCCAAACAATAAACCGGGGGCAAAAGTAAAGTCTTTTTCTAACATGAGATTCTTAAATTTGATTTAAAATTAAATAAAGAGTACAACAAACTCAAGAATCCTCATAATTACACATTGTTTAGATTTATAGGAGGCATTTATTATGGGAAGGCCCTATTAATTTTTTTCTTTTCCAATTTAGAAATCGACATCTTGATGTATACATGGTATTGAATGTTAAGACATGTTTTTAAATGAAACTCATTATATATATATATATATATATATATATATATATATATATATTATATATTATATATATAAAATATATATATATATATATATATATATTTACATTAAATTGTAATAAAAATGGTCAGTAGATATGTATGGCTCAAAAAAAGACATGTTAGAAAACATTATGGAAATACAAACTACTTATATGAAAATATATGGTCATTCAAATCAAAATGTAGAAGATGATAATACATAAAGTTCAGAAAAAAGTGTTGGAATAGTAGGAGGAAGTAGAGAAAATCCTTTAGAGGGCCCCAAACAGGAGGTGGATTTGAAGAAGGATCAAGAAGCACTCACCCGCCCTCATGTTGAGTTTGATAGTCATAAACAAAAGCGATGGAAATATTCATGACCCATCCAAGCGGAAAAGGCACCAATTACACATTTATGTAAACTAGGGAACACCACCAAGGCAGGGCCCTTTGATTGATTCATCTTGCATTGAAGGTGGCAAGATCCAACCGCACAACTGAGGAGAGGAGAATTGATTCCACAAAGATCTGTGATGAATTTTAGGAAAGGTTGAACATAACCTTGAGTAGGATGATTTAGAAGCACTTTATCTATACGAGATTATTATTTTAACATGATGAATCAAATATTTCAATAAATTAGAGGTGAAAAATTAAAATGTGAAAGGGATGTGCAAAACATTAAAGTCCTCACCATGGGATATCCATTTCCATTGGTAACATTTGACATAATTAGACAATAGTAAGAGACTCCAATGAAATCATAATGCATTTTTTCCCACTAAATATTAGACGTAGAGGATTTATAGAATGTACCAAGACTATTAATAGACTCCTCAAAAGAAGCCTTCTTCTCATATAGAGTAAGAAAGGAATCATCGGAAAATTTTCCATTGACAATCTTTGTCTTTCAATCTCAGAGATAAATTTTATGAAATAGACCCTTCTCTACCTAATTGAAATGTAAATATCTAAGGGATTCATCTACTAGAATACATAAATAAGGTGAAAGTGGTAATCCCTAATAGATGGACTAAAAAAGGTTGAGAGTTTTAGATTAGTTGTGATTGATTGTAAGGAAACTACATGAATATGCAAAGAGGGTTTGAATTATTAGTGGAAATAATTCCTTGAATTCAAGAGCTTTAAGAATATCCAAAATGAAAGTATGATCTATAAATTCATATTACTTTTTAGAATAAAGCTTTAAGAAATGTCCTTCTATCAAAGAAACTCAATCCCACTTCACACCTTTTTTATTTAAGCTAATTTGAATTAAATATTATTTCAAAGTAGCTTACTTGAATGAATGATATTAATATAATTAAGTATAGTGATGTGTAAGCACTAAGCATTCATCAATGTAAAACCATAAGAAAATGAGAGACATACAATGACTTAGTTGATTCTGCAACTTGAGAATGATTTGGACCGTTTGAGTGTTGGATTTGATTGGTAAAAGGTTTTCAAAGGCTTAATGATGGTTCGAACCATAGGAATGTACAAGATAGAATCACTCCATAAGAGGATAAGAGAGGCCCAGATGCTAGTGACTGGTCTACCTGCATGTGTCTACTAGATTTCTCAAAACCTAGTTTTGTCTTGGTCGGAAGATCTTCATTACTACTCCCTCTCTATCACTCTAGTTTTGTTATTAGATCAAAAATCACACCTGTAATTGCAAAATAGATGACCACCTATACATGTCCACAAAAAAATCAATTATTATTAAAAAATGTAGAATGTGGAGTCGAGTGACCCGAATGGTCACCTAAATAGTTAACTTACAATCGAGCACTAAGCTACATCAGCTCAGACTCCATCTAGTTCTTTATGTGTGTATCCATGTCCCATGCCCTAGGATGACCTTATGCAAGGTGCACAATGAAAGTGATCTAGATATAGATTTTTCCTAAGTATGCAAAATGTTGTTAGGAATAAAACTTAACTTAATTCATCATTAGTTGATATTTGAATAAATGTAATAAGTTAAAGTATTTAATAAAATATTTTAAACTTATGTCAATAGGTATTAGTTGTACTTAGTTGTTAGTTAACTAAGTGATAGTTTTCTCATCCCTATGTTTGTGGGATCATGTTCTATCTTACATATTTGTTTCCCATGATTTCCATGAGGGGCAATAGGGGCGATTAGGGGCAATATGTTAAATCTACATATTTTCTCAATTAGTTGATTTACTTCCATATATTGTGGATGAGATAGAAGTTGTCCAATATATAAATATTGCATCTCTCTCATTTGTTTTGTAATGTTTGATTTCATATTAATAAAATTATGCAAGCACTGTCTTGTTTTCTATAATTAAATCTAGGTTTGCAGACAAGATTTGGTATGAGAGCAGCATTCTGATCCAGAGAGGAGTGTAGCAAAGTTTTAGGGAATTTTTGAGAGATCTAGAGAAATTACAGAGCTAGGAGGATCCATAGATGCCCCTAGCCATTTCACAAATTCCCCCTACACCACCTCCACACCTGAATCATGAATTTATTTGGAGTTGAAGAACACCTGGAGTGCAATCACATGAACTTGCAAGCCTGGATGCAACTTTGTTACAAAAGGTGATATTGTTTCACTTTTAAAAATAAAAAAATAAAAAAATTACCTGTACGTGTAATTTTTTTAAAATTGCAAGCATTTTAAAAATATATATACAATATTTTTGATCTGTGGGGACCCAAGCTTTTCAAGCTCCCCACATTACTTCTTCTTCCTCTTCTCTGTAATTTTTCTTCTGTCCAAGCTTGTTTAGAAGAATTTTAAGCGACAAAAAAGGAGATCCAATCAAACATGGAAGTTTCTCTATGATATTTCAACAATCTCCAACATTCCTGCATCCAAAACAAAGACTAAAAATTAAATGTGGAGAAGTTTTGCAACCTACAACAAAAAAACAACGTTGGAAAAAAAGGAATAAAAAGTTGGCAGCAAGAAAAATACATGTGTAGAAAGAGAAATAATAGAACAAAACTACGGCCAAGGGTTATAATAATGCTTAGAAAAGCGGTTGAACTACAATTGTTCCCTAAAATGCACTATGCATACACGTAAGTACTTATTTGCGTTTAGTGTAAAAAAAATAGCTTTTAAAAAAATTCCATTTTTGGATGTCATGGAAAAAAATTAGAAGGATTTTTTTCCATTTTTGGAAAGGGGCCTAGAAAGATATTGAAATCATAACTTAAAAGAGCCATAACTTTCAATTGGTACCTCGGATTGAGGTGCCATTTTTTTTGAAAGTGTGTGTTTTTTCAGCTCTACATCTTGGTCTAAATTTTAATAAGCTTTGTTTTGTAAAAATTAAACAAATTAGAGATTGTTTGTATTTCAAAAGAGGCCAAAGAGTCCAAAAAAAAAAATTCAAATCGGCCAAGAGAGCCATTTTATTTTTGTAAATCAACCACAGAGCCAAATTTGTAACAGGGCCAATAGTGCCAAAAATTCATTGTACATGGCTGAAAAGGAGCCCAAAATAAATAAAATAATATTTTTTGGGGGTGTGCATGCTTTAAGGGGGGAAAAGTGTTCAATTTTTTTCTATTGTTTATCGAGTTTTCACAATGGCCGTAATTACGGCACCGAAATTATTTTTTCCAATTCTCAACTTTTACGTTACGATAATTATGCGGCATGGAAACCAAAAATTCATGCACAACTTGATTTTGAAAATCTATGGTCCATTATTTCGGTACATTAACAAGATCTATAACGAGATGTTACAAAGCAAGCTACATTTGATCTGTAAATCGGAAAGAAAATTTAATAATCTTGTTTAGTGTTTTAGATGAGGTACAACCTCATATTCATGAGACCACAACAAAAAAATAATATTGGGACAAGTTGAAAATAGTATATGAGTCAAAAAATAAGAACACAATACTTCATCTTGAGTCAACTATTAAACTTGAAAATGAAACCAACTGAAAAAGTTGAAATGTTTTTGAGAAGAGTAGCAACTTTCTGTGCATCACTTAAAGCTTTGGAAGAATAAGTTACTGAAAAATCACTCATGCCTAAAGTATTGAGAGCTCTTCCTCCTTCTTATAGGAATTTTGTGACCGCATTAAACATAACCGGTCAAACAACAACTTTTGAAGAGTTAGTGAATATGATACAACAAGAGGAAATTATTCAATCAACTACTAAAATCGAAGAGCAGGCACTTGCTTCTAATCAAAAAGGGAAAAAATAGCCCAATTCTAGTAAACAACCTCAAAATCAAGGTAATACTCAACAAGGCCAAAAGGACCAACAAAAATGTCTTATTTGTGGTCGAAAAGGACATGAGTTAAAGAATATTTTTACAACACATTCCAACAGGATCGTCAAGTGGTAAAAATATTGATTACCAATAAATGAAATCATGCCAACAACAGAGAGAAACATAGGGAAAAATTATCAAAAGTGGAAGAAGAAACCAACTCAACAAGGAAATGTAGCTAAACAGGAAGATCAATTTGATGATGATGACTTCCTATATTCTACATCAAATGAAGTATCCAATTCTACAAATCAAATTTGTTATGTTGACTCAGATGCAACTCGACACATGACAGGAAAGAAATATTGATTCTTCACAATGAGTAAGACACCCACCAAAAATCATGTATCTTTGGGTGTTGATACATCATACAGTGTTGAAGGCATTGGTTCCATTTCACTACCACTTGGGCATCATAATTGTAAAATTACAGATGTTCTTTATGTCCCTGGTTTAACAAAAAAACTATTATCCATGATTCAATTGTTAGATCACAATCTCAAAACTGAATTTGATTGTAAAGGTGGTAAAAATATGTGCCTAATTCGAGATAAGTCACAAAGCTCAATTTTTTTACAAAATCTTTGAATGTGGGAAGAATGTTTCAATTGGATTTTGTTCAATGAAATGATCAAGCACTTGTAGCCAAGGATACGTCATCACTCAACTATGGCATCAAGACTTAGACATGTGAGTTTTGGATATCTTGACACACTTCATCGATACGACATGGTTAGGGGATTACCACCTCTAAAAAAGGCTATAGATAAATGTCATCATTGTTTGGCAGAAAAACAACATAGAGCACCATTCAAACATAGTACATTTTGGGATCAGGAAAAACTTGACTTGGTGCATACCGATTTGTGCGGACCAATGAGACCTAGCCACTCTGGGTTTCAATATTTCATGCTCTTTGTTGATGATTTTTCAAGAAAAATGTGGATATATTGTCTTTCTACAAAAGACCAAGATTTTGAAAATTTCAAGAAGTTTAAAGCCCTTGTTGAAACAAAGTCTGGTAGGAAAATAAAAACACTCCACTCAGATCGAGGGGGAGAATACACCAACAATGAGTTCAATGATTTTTTGAAAACACATGACATTTGTCATCAAATGGATCCTCCTCACACATCACAACAAAATGGTGTTGTTGAAAGGTGAAATCATACTATCATGGATATGGTGCGATGTATGATTGATGATGCGGGTTTATCAAAAACATTTGGCAATTTGAATAAACTAAAATGGAAATATATTTACTAAATAGAGTTCCCACTACAGCTCTTGATGGAGTAACACCTCAGGAAGCATGGCCAGGGCATAAGCCATCTATTTCACACCTTAGATTTTTGGATGTAAAGAAAGTATGCACATTCCTAAGAAAAAATAACTAAGCTTGATATGAAATAAAAAAAACTTATCTTCTTGGGATATAGTGATGAAGCACTTGGCTATAGACTTATGGATCCAAGAAAAAGGAGGGTATACACTAGTCAGGATGTTGAGTTCTTTTAGAAGAAAGAAGTAGATGCTCCTTCCATACACTCGCATGATGAAAAAATCATCCCTACATGAATGAAAACAGAGGATGGTAATCACTTTGATAATGAAAGTGATGATGGGGAAGATGGTGAAATTCAACCTCCCACAGGAACCACAAAAATTATGCTTAAATGGTATACAAGTATGATGAGAAATGAAAAATTTGATAGTGTCCTTACCACTGAGGACTCGCTTGGCTCAAAATGAGGTAAATTTGGCCTTAATGGGTTAAACTATTGAGCCATCCACCGTTTTTGAATCCCTTCACTCAAAACCTTTGAAATATGCTATGAAAATATAAGTAACTTATGAAAAATAATACATGGAAACTTCCAAATCTTCCACCAGGGAAAAATCTGATTGGATGCAGATGGATCTTCAAAACGAAGTACAATGCGAGATGAAAAAAATGATAAACATAAGGCTATACTAGTTCTAATGGATATGCTAAAAAGAAGGCATCGATTCAGTTAATATTTTCTCTAGCTGCACAATTTGGTTGGAAAATACACCAAATGGATGTGAAAAGTGCCTTTCTTAATGGTGATTTACAGGAAGAAGTTTACATGACTCAACCAAAAGGTTTTGTCATACCAAGTAAAGAGGAAAAGGTATGTAAACTTATAAAATCACTATATGGTCTAAAGCAGTCTCCCAGGCATGGTACATACAAATCAATGAGCATCTCATTCAACATGGATTCAATAGGAGTCCATATGATCCTAATCTCTATCTCAAAAATCAAGGGGGAGATAGTGATCATTTTAGTATATGTCGATGATCTAGTCATCACTAGGAGGATCAATGAGGATGATTGAGTCAACAAAGAAAGATCTAACACTATCATTCGACATGACCGATCTCGGCTTCTACATTATTATCTTGGACTTGAAGTTTAGTAAAGATAAAATCATATCTTTGTGTCACAATTGAAATACACTAAGACAACGCTCAAGAAATTCAATATGATAGATTGTAAGCCATTTTCCACACCTATGGAGACAAGACTTCAATTGTCTCGAACAGATCCATCACCATAAGTAAATGCAACTCTCTATCGTCATTTGATCAGGAGTCTCACCTATCTTTCACGGTTCATGCAATAATCAAGGGTTTCTCACTGGAAAGCAACAAAGTGGATACTTGAGGTACATCAGAGGAACTATGGACTATGGCCTAGAATACAAGAAGAATAATAACTTATTCTTGATAGGATATTCAGATTCAAATCATGCAGAAACATAGATGATAGGAAATCCACTTCAAGATTTGTATTCTTTTTGGGATTTGGACCGATATTATGGGGGAGTAAGAAGTATACTTGTGTTTCAAGATCCTCCATAGAATTAGAATATCATGCAGTAGGTGGAGCTATCTGTGAAGTGATATGGCTTTGACGTATACTTGAAGGATTGGGAATACCATAAAAATTCAACTATCCTACATGTTGATAATGAAGGAGTAGTAAAACTTGTTTGGAATCTAGTTTTTCATGATCGCACCAAACACATTGAGGTGCAGGTAGATTTTATTCGTGAACATGTTCAGAACAACGACATCCAACTCCAATATTGGCCAACGATATACAGCGTGCAGATGTCTTCACAAATTCACTTGCTCGAGGTAAATTTGATGGTTTTAGATAATTTCTCTCCTATTCACTTGAGACCATGCTGATTTAAGGGGGGAAATGTTAGGAATAAAACTTAGCTTAATTCATCATTAGTTGATATTTGAATAAATGTAATAAGTTAAAGTATTTAATTAAGATATTTTAAACTTATGCCAATAGGTATTAGTTGTCCTTAGTTTTTAGTTAACAAAGTGATATTTTTCTCATCCCTATGTTTGTGGGATCATGTTCTATCTTTCATATTTTGTTCCTAGATGATTTCCATGAGGGGCAATAGGGGCAGTTAGGGGCAATATGTTATTTCTGCATATTTTCTCATATTTGTTGATTTTCTTCCATATATTTTGGATGAGATAGAAGTTGTCCAATATCTATAAATATTGCAACTCTCTCATTTGTTTGTAATGCTTGATTTCATATTAATAAAATTATGCAAGCACCATCTTATTTTTGTAATTAAATCTAGTTTGCAGACAAGAAATTTCTATGATGGAAAAAAAAATAAAATCCTCTCCTATGTAGTGTATGTAGACAACTATATCCCTTGTCCCTTATATGGATGTGCTATATGTATGCTTTGTAGTGCTCTCCAACCATTGTGTATGCTTAGGTCATGATAGATATTGCTTATAGTGTTTGTCCCCCTTATTTAGAAGAAGTAACTAAGTATATATATATATATATATATATATATATATATATATATATGATTCCCTTGTTTGAATTTCATAATTGAAAACTGAAAGTCTAACCCAAAGTATTAAAAGGTGACCAAGAAGCAAAAATAACCCAAAATATTAAGAACAAAGATAGGAAGAAGGGCACCTAGAAGGGATAGCAATGCCAGGCACTTTTTCCCTAATTGGGCACTAGTGTCCAGGCCATCACAAGATACATCATTCAAGTGCCAAAAGATTAGTAAGATGTGTAAATCCAATAAAGTGTAAGAGGTAAAGAAATAAAAATGCCAAAAATATTTATCAACCACTAGTTTTCTTCCATATGAATCATGTATATAGTATTATGGTTTAGGACATAGAAATGTACCAAAGTGTAGGGATTTTCTACATTTACTTCCACTTTATATTGTTGAGTGAATACTTGAGAAAATAAACTAGATATAATATGTGTAGCTTGTAAACTGAAGAGGAGTGTAAATGATAGTGTGCCAAGTAGACAAGTAGCCATGTAAAGCATGAAGTGATCATAATGTGAGGAGTGGTAACTAGGAAAAGGAGGTAGACCCTATGGGTGGATCGTATGTGTAGTAATGTGCTATTGGAGCTTGTGCTTGTTGATGTGATATTCTTCGTGTTTCTTGTAAGGATGGACCTGTAAAATAAGAGAAAAAGAGTAGTCAATGTCTCGTATTTGAAATATCAAATTAATGTATGTATAAGTAAGTAAAAGTGTGTAGAAAGTAATAGATAAGTAAAGAGTGCAATTGATGTATGAGAGGGTATATGATTGGAAGTTATTATGTTTTCTTTGGATATGTTTCAGATTAAAGCGTCTTACTTCCAATGGTGAGGTTTTTGGGAGATCTTATGCCAAGAGTGAGGGTTTTGGACTATCTCACACTAAGGAAAAGTTTATAGGGTGATCTCACACCAAGATAAGAGTATTGGAGGAAGAGTTATATTTTTATCTCCCTCTCATGACACTTCTCGAATGATAAGTGCAAATACATATTTACACATCCCGATTTGTAACCAAATATGTAACCAAATTATAACCAAATTGTAACCAATTGAATGAATTTTTAACTGGATGTAAGTGCCTAATTCTCTAGATTTGTATTATCGAATGTTAGAAACGGTGTTGAATTGAGAAACAATCTATTTTTCCCGAGAACACAAGCTCGAAAGGATACAAGTACCCACAGTTCCTATGTATGATACTAGGCGCTAGTGTCTGATATGTGTTTTTGATCTCAGTCTGATTCTAGAACACTATGTAACTATGTGCATTTTCTAATTTTGTACTATGTTGTTCTATTTTGGAGTTTTGTGTTGCTGGAAGGGTGATTTGTTTAACCAATAGTTTTACCCATTCGTTTGGGGTGTGTGTGACGAGTGTAATAGGATGTGGCCCAAATGAGATGACCTGAAAACTGATATGTTTATCTTAGATTTGATACTGCATGGGGTAGGGGATACGTATGGTAGAAACTAAGGAGCATGAAAACAATAAAGGATAGAAAATAAATTTTAGTGTAAAAGAGATAACATGCAACGATGTATACAATGTATCAAGGAATTATGAAGACAAGAGGGGCCACAAAATTAGGCTACATACATCTTAAATCACTCACAATGTCACAAGACAATTAGGGCCAAAGCAACCATAAGAAAATAATGATCAAGGAAGATATAAAGCATGCCTCAAAATAGTGGAAAACAATAAAAAACAATAGAAAATAATAAGTAATAGATAACCATGGTTATATAGAATCCTACAAGGAAAATGCTACACATGAAACACTCGTTAGCATGTTAAAAATATAAGATGTATGTTAAGTCATGTATAGATCAATGAAAATAAATGGTGATAGTAAAAATAAGTACGAAAGATTGTAACAATAAAACCTGTGAGTGTGGAGTATGAGAGTAACCAAGGTAGATGCCCAAAGATCCTTAGTGGGATTGTTAAAGAATGGTTTCGAGCATCAAACATCGTGTAAGAATCTATTAAATTCTTACATATACCTCAATATATCATATGAACGCGCATATGTGTATAGTAAAAGATAATGACATACTAAGAATCTAGTTAACATAAGAAACAATTTCCAACATGTAAATAGTATAAACTAATAAGAGTGGATACAACCAATATAGGTAGATGCCATGTGAATGTGACAGTGTGCTTTGCGACATGCAAGATGTGCATATGGGAGGATTTTTGTTGCCCACAAGTGGATGCATATGACGTTAGGTTCATTTAAGAATTTCACACTCAACGTGAGAGTATGAACCGTAGAACAAGAGCGTAGCATCGGGTTGAAAAGGTATTGCAACTGATTGGTGTTAGATGCTAGGAAATATTTACCCTGAAGCATAGAGTTTGAACTATAGTAGATTAGCTATGAGTAGATGATAGAGACATCTAGTATTGATAGAGGGGGGAGAAAGTGTGATGACCCCTAAGTGTGCGAGTGATGGAAAGATATATGATGATGGTGAAGAGCGAGGGCCCCTTATCTAATATGCAAGAATGTGAAGGGATGTGACCATGGTCTAGGACTAGTGATGTAGGAGAGTAAATAGGTATATTTGAGGAGATTTATGTGATAAAGGATATGGAGGACACCTATATGAATGGACTGGACGTGTAGGGGAATTAGACCAGCATGGTGGACTAATGGACTGGAGAGGATGAAGGGGTCATGATGGAGGTTTTGTACAAATGGGAGAGCTACGTCCAGAGATAAATGTATACTTGAGAGGTGGAAGAGGCCTAGTTTCCGTGGTGGGGCTAAATAAGAGAGAACAATTGGCTGATATAATGGTAGGCACAATGGAGTACCTTGAATGATGACAAATTTCTTGTTATGAATGAAATTAAGGCATGAGTGGCACATGGAAGGGATATATTGGAAAACTAAAAGCCAAGGAATACCTAAGACCATATCACAATGCTTGATCTCATATGTAGTGAGGAATAGTGTTGGTATGGTAAGGGACCTAACAAAGGACAACAAGAATGCTACGTCTATATGAATTAGGGACTGAAATGTTGATTTGAGAGATTATAAATTTAATAGCTAAGTTAATTTAAGGAAATCATCCATTGGAAAAGTCCAAGGGATGGACCATAGTATTGTTAACTATATGAGCACCAATGGAAGCATCAAAATGCAACGAATCAGATGAAAATGTAGCATGGTATTCATGATCCAAGAATGTAATAATTTTTGGTGGCATATCAATAGTAGAAATAATAAAATCAAGCGGTGTCGATGAGGGAGGAGGCACTACATGATATGTGTGATTAGAAGAGGAATCAATAGTAGAATTGTTGTGATTAGGTAATGGGTAATTGAAGATATTAAGATTTTGATTATAATTGAATGGTTTAGAAGTAGACGGCTCTAGAAGTTTGATCACATTATTATCAATAAGATATTGAATGATATGTTTGAGATTAAAAAAACATTATTAGAATGTCCATTGCATTGGTGGTAATCACAGTGTGTGTTTTCATCATAATTATGTCCACATGGTTGAGAAGGATCTATATTGAGCGGTGGAGGGAGAGTAATTAGATTAATTTTAATAAGTAGTTGTAATATGAACCAAGGTGCGTAAGGTATCTTAGTAAATGTCCGCCTCATGGATTATAATTGAAGCTTGGCTGGTGTAGAAACAACATTGACAATAACTTTAGAGTCGGTAGGCTTAGTGGATGGTTTGAATGCAGATTTGACTTGAAACTTGTTGGAAGATGAAGTGGAAGAAGTATCATAATACTTTAATTTTCTTATAGATAAAAATTTTATTTCACGCACTTTGAGTGTGTGACACAATTAATGAAAAAGGAGAAGTCTCAAAAATGACACACTCTTGGAGTAGAGGAAAAATGATTTGGGTGAATATATCTTGCAATTCTAAATTAGATAGAACATTGATCATTTTGGCAAGGTTATTCTTATACCACAAGACATAGCCAGAAGATATGTTCATTATATCCTTGTTTGATTTTAGCTAGTTGTGCATATGATATCTTAGTGTTGATATTCATAGAAAAATGAGAAAGGAACATGTCATTTGAATATGTAAAATATGTTACCAAATGAACAGGTATATCATAGAACCATCTCATAGCATAGACATGTATGCTTCGAGGAATTTTTTTTCCAATTGTGGAAGATAATTAATAAAGTCAATACATACAACATGAAAGGAGCAAGGTGTTTTTGAGGGTCACCATGGCCATTGTAGATAGGATTCTTAGGTGTGATGAAGTTAGGAGGTAGCGGATAAGAGGAGAAGATGGATGTAAAAGGTTTATGAAGGAGGAGTGAAGAATATGGAGATGGAGAGGAGGATGAAGAGGCATGTTGTAACTGGTGAATTTGGGTTTGTAAATCATAATATAATGAGGTGACATCATGAGTTCCTAAATAGGATCTAGGTTGTGTATGGGAAGTATTGGGAGGATCGAGAGGATCATTGGTTGTAGCAATAGAAAACGTAAGGGTGGAAGGTGAGGTGGAAGTCATGGGGACCAAGGTGGAACTTATGAGAGAGAGTTTGGTATCATATAAATAATTTGTAATAGCGATTAAAACATTTACAACATGAGGAATATGCACGGGGTGAGTGCGTAAACTAGAAGAGAAATTTGTGAGCTTGTCAAGTTGATTTTGATCAACATTAGTGTCCTCATCATATAAGTGTTCACTTTTAGAATATTTAATGTTTTATTTTGATTGAGTTAATAAGGGGATTATCACATCCATTGGTTTAGGTGATGGGCATAAAAATAAGGCCCTGAAGTAAGGTAGGTTTTGAGCGGTAAGGTTAAAAAAATGATTTAATATAATTTGAATTAAATATTAGTTTAGAGTAACTTCCTATAATGAATGATATTTAGATAATTATGTACAATAATGTGTAAGCACTAAGCATTCAACAATGTAAAACCCCAAACAAATGAGAGAGGTGCGATGACTTAGCTTTTTCTCATTGAACTTGAGAATGATTGGGACTATTTGAGTGTTGCATCTGGTTAGGAATAGTGTCATAAAGGATTGATGATGGTTTACAACCCTAGAAATGTACAAGATAGAAGTTCTTGTAGGAGGAAAAGAGTTTCATAGATGTTAATGACTGATCTCAAAGACCAATGTCTGCTAGAATTCTCATAACCTAGTATTTTCTCGGGATAAAAGATAATTATTACTAATCTCTCTTTGTCACTCTAGTTTTTCTATTATATTTTCAATCACACATGTAAACTTCAAAATAGTTGACTACCTATACATGTCTACAAAATACATAAAATAAAATAGAAAAGATGCGAATGTGGAGTCGGTTGACTCCGGGTATCACCGAAGAGTTAACTTATTCGCAAGTGTTTCACTAAATCTCATATTCCATGTAGTTCTTTTTGTGTGTGTGTATCTATTTCCCATTCCTTAGGCTTCCTTGTGCAAGTTGCACATAGTAGCGATCTAGATCTAGATTTGTTTCGGGTATGGAAAATGTGTGTGATGGAATAGAACAAACTCTCCTCCTATGCAGTGTATGAAAACCAATGCAACCCTTGTCCCTTGTATGAATGTTCTAGATGTATGCTTTGTAGTGCTCTTGTGCCTTTGTGAAAGCTTAGGTGGTGATAGATAATTCTTATAGTGCTTGGCCCACTTATTTAAAAGAAGTAACTAGGTTTATATATGATTCCCTTGTTTAAATTTCATAATTGAAAACTAAAATGGAAAAACCAAACTATTAAAAGGTAAACAAGAAGAGAAAAACACCCAAAAGATTATGAAGAAGATAAATAGGGACGGGGCTTCGAGGGAGCAACATGAGTGCAAGGGAAATTTTTTTCCTAATCTGGGTGCTAGTGTCGAGAGGCCATCACAAGATACATCAATCAAGTGTAGGTGGAGATGTAAGATGTGTAAAGTCAACAAAGTGCAAGTGGTAAAGAAATTAAACGGCCAAAAGGAGTTATCAACCACTAGTTTTCTTGCTTAGGAATCATGTATACATTAGAATACTTTAGGACCTAGAAAACTTACCCAAGTGCATAGATTTTGTGTCTAAACTTCTCAAACATCAATAATGTATTTGATAATGTATCTACTCTTCATGAATTTTTTTTATTCTAACTGGATGGTGTTAACATCGATTTGAAAAGGACATGTTCATCTAGATCCTTGGAATGAATTTTATAGGATACATTCAATAGTGTTATTAGTATCAAGATGATATGAATTTTCTGGTCTCATAATTAGGTAAAAATACATAAAATTTTCCTTATTAATAAGATTTTTTTAGTGTTGTTTTGCCAAGATTTTCATTATAAATGTACAAAAGATTTGTTTGATAAATTTCCATATGGATTTATAGAATTCACAAGGAAATGTTTTGAGTCTGGAGATTTATCATTGCCCATGTTATGAACAATAATTGAAAGTTCTTTAAAATTAAGATGGTAGTTACAAATCCTTGAACTAAAGGGATATATTTTCTTATTACAACATCAATGAATTCATACAAAGCTTGAGATATCTTAACCATGAATTCCTTCACTTGAAAAACCATTTTATAATTGTGGATAAAGGTAGTAAATAATTTAATGAGGATGGTAAGGGAGGAAATACATAGTTTTAATGGCCTTTAGTTCATATTTTTATTGTTTGAGTTTGAGATATTTAAATACTATTTAGAGGCATGATCTTCATTTTCAACCAATTTATATGAGCATAAATTTCATCTCCCCTAGCCTTATATATTCCCAAAGTGTAAGTATTTTGAGACAATCCACCAAGATTTAAAAGCATGGAGGATTAAAAGAATTAAAATCGATATATATGGTGATTATTTATATTCCTTTTCTAAGGTGACATCAACCCCTTTATAATCCATACCAAATGTTTACCATAGTAACAAATAAATGTAATAATGAAAAAAATTACATCATTGCACCACCCCATACAAGTGTTCACAACTGGTGGACATGAAAAAGGTTCCACACTCTGGAAATGACCTTGATGGTACTTACATGGATCATAAGATAGGAAATCAACAAAAAATTATTGTGACAATATTTTTAATGTTGCAACTATTATAGATGAAATGGAATTTGATGGAGCTATTCTTGGTAACAATATTTTTCTTAAATGGAGATATACTTTCCATTTGTCATGCGAGAAAGAGAGGATGTGTTTTTAGATAACATTACACAATTAATCTATTTAATAGCCATATCATAACCAGATTTGAGATTAGACCATTTAAAATAAAGAACATTTTGGATGCTTTAAATCCACCTTTTTGAAAATTTTGGTTAAACAAACCATGCCAAATTATAAAATAATACCAAGCCTTTAGCTCTCTAGAGAAATAGTGAAAAGATTGTGGTTCTAATTTTTATAGGAAACCTCCATCATACTCATGAGAGGTGGTAGGAGGTATATTTACGTTAGTGAAGGATATAACACGTGGAAGGTTTTTGAGGGATTGAATGAGATGTGTGAAGGAAACAGGTTAATTATTACTTTCAATGTGGATGGAGTGAAGGGGAACCTCTAATGTATGATGACAATCGGGAGCATTACGTAGGAGATCATAAATAATAATTTTGGCTTGTTTATTTTTAAGTTGCTCAATGATGTTGTAACCTTTAGAGGTGGTGGTAGGAACTACAAAAGTAATAGGTGGTGGGATAGAAATGGGTTTAGCTATATGAGGATGAGTGTGGAAAGTGGTGAATACATTCATGGTTGGATCAATCATTAGAGTAATGAAGTGGGTAGGGTGTTGAGTACGGACCTATGTAAAATTAGCAATGGTGGCAGTCATGCCAGAAACCTTGGCTGAAGTATAAGAGGGATAAAAATATTGATCCATGAATTCAGAAGAAGGTGACAAATTTTGATGCATTCTCAGAAGGTAAGGTTTGAGCAAGTGGTTTCACCAAATGATTTAATATTTTTTAATTAAATATGATTGTAGAGTAACTATTGTAATAAATAATATGTAGTATACAATATGAATCAAACAATAAATCATGAAAAACCCTAAGGAAGAAGGAGAGATATGAAGACTTCACTTATTTCTGAGCATATTGGAGGTGATATGTGCATGAAAAAGTGTTGAAAAATCTAGAAACAATATTTTTAATAGTCATTATAAATTCTGGAACTCGGGAGTAGCGTAGGAAAGAGGTGACCATAGGAGGGCAGAGAGCACTTTAGTGCTGGCGATAGGATATTGGCATTGGTGTCCATGAAAATGTTCAGAAATGATTTCTTCTATGTTTCAAGGGTTTCGTTGTTGATTCATGTTTATTTCTTGATATCTACTATTTGATCATCGATGGTACGTGTAACCTATAAAATAGAATGAATACTTGCACATATCCACAAACCACATCAAATATAATAAAAATGATGTAGAATGTGTAGTCATAATGACCCCAATTACCCAAAGAATGAACTTGCTTCCAAGCATTTTACTACATCTCAAACCCCATGTAGTTATTTTGTGTGTGTAGAATTGTTCTCCTAGTTTTCGCTTGTGAAAGATGCACAAATGATATCGGGATAGATCTAGAATGTAGCAATGTATAATATGTGTGGATGGAATATAATATACTTTCCCTCCTATGTAGTGTATGCAAAAGTGATACAACCTTTATCCCTTGTATGGATGCTAGAGGGATGCCTTTGAAGTGTTTTAGTGCCTTTGAAATGCAAGATTAGGTGATGATAGTAATGCTTAGTGTTTGGTCCTTATTTTTGAGAAGTAACTAAGTATATATATGATTCCCTTGTTTGAATTTCATAATTGACAACTGGAAGGATGACCTATAAGTGAAAAATATGCCCAAAAGATAAAAGAGACCCAAAAAGAGCAAATAAATGTAGGAAAGGTTCAGGCGCACCCATTATGGATAGGAGTGCATAGGCACTGATGTATTAACTTGGTGCCATTTTCCTAGTATATAAATGATAAATCATTCAAGTTTCATCGGGGATGTAGGTTGTGTAAGACCGAGAGAGAGGGTAAGAAACCAATAAAAGAGCCAAATATAGTTGTCAACCACTATTTTTATTACTTAGGAATCATATATACATTATTATGCTTTTGGAGGTAGAAATGTAACCAAGTGTGTGATTTTTGTGTATAAAGGTATTAAAACTATTAAAGTATTCCTTAAAATAAGTCTTCTACTCACAAATAGTAAGAAAGGAATCATAAAAATGGACATCATAGATCTATGTTTGTCAATAAGGAAGATAATTTTGTATGATATAGTCCTTTACCTACTCGATTGGAAATTAACTACTTAAAGATATTAGCTATGAAGACTTAAATATGAGGGCTAATAGAGCATCCCTAACAGATGGAATGAAAATTCCCAAAGTCTTAGACTTAATTCCATTGATAGCACAAAAGTGGAGGCATATAAAAAAGGGTGTTAATAATATATAGATATAATTCCCCAAAGAAGAGAGCTTTAAGCATATTAAAATTTAAAGGACATTATATGCATTCATGTGGATTTTCATAATCAATATTGAGGAAAATTACTTTTTAAAAAGAAACTAAAGTCCTCCCCATACATTCCTAGATAGAAATAATGTTGATGAGAATACATCTACTCTTGATTTTTTTCCAATAGATGACCACATGAAGGATTTGGTGAAGACACATAGATAGATATTTACAATAGTTTAGTAGGATGCATTTAATAGTTTTATAAGTCTCAATATGGTAATGGGTCTCTTACATTGGAAAAAATAACATTTAATTTATTCATAAGATTCCCTATTTCCAAGATCTTCATTATAATTTATGAGTCAAGTCCCATCTTTATTATAAGACCATATTTATCATTAGCCATGTTATGCATAATAATTTAAATTACTTCAAGAGTAATATGGGAATAAAAAATTCTATTAATTAAAGGGATAATTTTTCTCATCAAAACATCAAGGCATTTCTACAAAGCTTGGAATCTCTCATCCATGAATTAATCTCGCATGAAAAACCATCCTATAATTAAGGAAAAATAGAATTAGACAAATTACTTATGCTAATGAGGTGAGAGTGCATAGTTGAAATGGAATTTAATTTCTCTTTTATTGCTTGAGTTTCAAATATTTAACAAATATTTTGAGGAATAACCTCCAAATTTCAACCAAAATAGATGAGCATGGATTTGATCTCACTTAACGTCATAAATTACAAGAAGTTTAAGTTTTTGTTTGAGATGAGCCATAAGATATGAAAAAATTGCTTAAAAGCATTAACATCCAATAATTTGGTGAGGTTTTGTTATTCCTTAAACAAGGTTCCTTTATCCCCCTTTGAATACATTCCATTTTTTTCACCATACTTGGTGAAGAAAAGTTCTGATCTGAAGAATCATATCATTCTGCCATGCCATCTAGCCATTCTCCATTGACTATTGATGTGGCACAAGGTTCCATACTATAGGAATGAACTTAATGGTTCTTACATGGTTCAAAGAAGGTATTAAAAAATATTTCTAAGGGAGATTAATGTGATCACTATTCTAGACCAACTACCAAGTGATGAGGCTATGATAAAAAGTGATAATTTATGTGTGAACAGAGGCATGCTTCTTGTCAATCACGCCAAAACAAAAGACAAATTTCCTAGAGAACATGACACAACTAAGATGTTGAAGAACCTTGTAATCATCAAATACAAAATTTTACCATGTATACCAATGTATGTGTTAAAAGGTTACAAGTCATCTCTTCTTAAAAATGGATCAAATAAAACACACCAATTATTAAAATAGTAGTATGCCTCTTTTCCTCTAGCAAACCAACAACAAGGAAAAATTTAGTGGTGAATATTTGTAACTTGGCTATTTTAGAGATTTCAAAACTCCCATTTGACTATTTGGCCACCATATGCCTCCCCAAGACTACGCCAAAAATGATCATTAACATTAATGTTTTTGATCATATAGCCAAAATTTTTATAATATCAATCGTTTTTATAATGTATTGTCTTTAAATTGATGGGCCAAGATTTTAAAAATGGTTTAATCAAGTACTCCTAGAGTTTTTGGTGCTCGATTAATCTCCCAGGTTGTTTATTTGTTCTCCTTCATTTGTATGTCATTGTTAATCCTTCTCTATGGTCGTGGATCACGTTTAGCCATGTATTATTTTTAGTTTTCTCCCATGAGGAACATTTTGAATTATGGGCACGAATGGTGAAGTTTCCCTGCATTTTATTTTTCCATGTCATGTTTTCCCTGTCAAATTTTATCTCAACGTCTGGCTATAGATATACGTGTTCATCTCTAATTGGACAAGGCATGGTGGGTTTATTTGGTGAACTTGTCACTTTTTCACTTTTGCAAAAATGTCAAATTGGCCCCACGGATCCATTGATTTCTAATTGGCTGGTCAAAATTATGAAGTGGCGAGAGAAAATTTCTTATTTTTTCCCCAAGGTGTACACATGTCATAAGTTGAGAAGATGCGAGAAAATAGGCCTTTTTGTGTTTTAAGGCATTATGGAAAAAAAAGAGTAAAAGGTAAAATAAATGCCTAAGGCCCAAAGAGGACACGTGGCCACTTTTAAGTCAAAAGTGGGAAGGTGGGCTATCGGAGCACTTTGAAGTTTTTGGCTTTGTTTTGTGAAAAGGAGTAAAGTTATAAAATGATCCGCAACTCCACGGGGGACCAATTAATGTCACATGTTTGAGTCAACATTGAAAATTCAAAGTGGGAGGTGGGTCACCGGAGGTTTTTGTAACTTTTAGCTTTGTTATGAAAAAGGAATAAAGTATAAAAGTGAAGTAAAATGTGTAAAGCCATGTGTTGAGTCTCATCAAAATCGGGCCCACATCAAAAAGTTAAAATAAAAGAGAGGAGGGTCACATGGGGGCATCAAAAGTTAAAAGTGGAGAGGTGGGTCACCAGGGCATTTTGAGATTCTCATCTTTGTTTTGAAAAAGAATAAAAGTCATAAAGTAAGTTGCAGCCCTACCCCATCGACGCCCAGGAAAGCCATGTGTAGGGCCTATATTAAAAGTGGGTGGGTGGGCCAAATTGTCTAAAAGTACTCATTTTCTTTAAGTGATACAAAATGTGAAAAGCACCCCTAGACCCACTTCAACTCAAATATTTTCCACATGTGGATGGATCAAATTTGAAGTTGTGAAAGACAAAGTTAACGGTTGTGATACAATGCATCTGTTTTTCCCATTATTATCTCTACAAAACCAGGGACCTTAAGGGATTCGATTTCTTTCATCCTTTTGGTTAATTCCATGGTCTCTCATCATTTTTATTAGTGAAGTGTAATCGAATTGATTGTGGAGCTCGATTTGTAAATCTGAGAAGTGCAAAAGTTGAAGTTTTGAAACAGAGTTGCTCGGGCACCTGCAAAAAATGAATTATCAATAGAGCAAGATGCAGAGAAAAAGGATGAAGAAGGAAGCTACAAGGCTCAAAAGAGGATGGACATGCTACTAGAGGAGATGATGAACCCCCTAGTTAAAACAACTAGTGGAAATAATTGAAAAAATCTTATCTTTTGTACACCTGGTAGCTTTTGGGTGTAAATTTGTTAAATATCACTTTCTGGAACAAATATGTAACAAAAAAAGTATTCCTCAAATATTCTTCTTTTGGGGGGGAAATTTGGGATGAGTGAGTGAGTGAAATTGTATAAATGCAATGAGAATACTCTTGCAAAAGGTTGGGGTTAATTTTTTGAGAAATTTTGAGAAAAACCATTTTCTGAGAGACCATCTAAGAAAACAATTTTATTTCCCTGTGTTTTAGATTTAATCATGTCAAGATGGTTGCAAGTGTACAACCATTGACAAGCTCTGAGATTGTTGAAGAAACTCTCCCTGCTTGATGAATCTAGTGAACCTTGAATGAATTTGTGTTGATCATGAGCATAATTGTGTTTTTTTTTTTCAGAATGTTTTCAAATAGTTTTCATGTTCCTATTGCAATCTTATGTTAAAATCCCTCTAAATCACACAAGATCTCATCCATGTGTTAGTATTGTGGCATTTGCAATTTCATTATGAGAAGAGATTTCATCTGGTAATGAAATAAACAATTTAAAATCACTTTACTTTCACTATGTTGATAAAGATGTTTGTAAGCCTATGAGTGTATCTTAGGCATGACTAATCTAAGGATTTCCAACATTTAATTGAGTCTTTAACATGAGCCTTTGTGTTGAATTCTTGAAGAGTGTGTGAAATCGTGCATCTCTGGGCCTCCATTGATACACACCTTCTAGTTGAAGGAATATTTTGGCTATTTTGAAGCATTTTGTCTGTGAGTGTTCCAATATTTGTAAAGGCTCTCAAATATCTGGTATAATCAACTTTATCTTGCTTAACTTCCCACCAAAAACTTCTCAAATGATGAATCCTACATGAACTACCCTATTTGTATTGTGTATCCACAAAGATTTAACAAATTTCATTGCCAAAATATGCAGAGAGACAATCAGGTTTCAATTATTGTCTTTAGTAACCCAAACCTTGTCAGAAACATCTCCACTCTCTAGTGTGACAACTCGTGAGAGTTAGATTGTGTTGTATTGATCATATTTTCTCAAGGTTTTCATGAAAATTGTGCAAAGAAGGATCTCTTGATATCCTTCACCAACACGGGTTACAGAATGGGTCCTCTCACCTTGGTTGAAGGCACAACCTAAAGTAGTGAGGGTAGATCAAACCCTTAGTGAGGTGTTATCCATTTCTCCAACACCTGAGTGAAAAGAGTCGAGTCACAATCCCCTCCCCCAGCTACAAAAATGACTTATATCATGATTTTTCTATCTCTAAGCATCTTGTTAGTTTCATGATGTTGCTCAACCCTCGCAGGAGAATCAATTTGGATACCAACACCAAGGAGAATTTTTGATTTGAACATACCAATTTGTGTGAAACACACCGAAGTGTGAATTGTCGGGGATTATTTGAACACTGGGACCTATTTGTATGGCAATTAACACAAAGGGCATTATTTTTGGGGATTATTTGTAAATGCATACACATACTGACCTCGTAATGTTTCTTACATGATTTAAGTGCAAATACATTGTTTAAACATCATCCTTTGTTGAGATTTGTAAGATTTGTGTGAGATTACAAGTTCATTGTGTAGTATTTCTAGTTTCTAGTGGTTATTGCACTAAATTTGCATCAATAGTGATAAATGTGGGTAAAGGAAGGTCGGATCTATTAAGCTTTGCAAAAATTAAGCATTGATAGACACTTGGCAAGTTACTTATAGTGCATCTACACAACTAAGGTGAAAATCCTTAGTGGCGACTCCGTGTTGAATTGAAATTTTGATGATTACCAGTGTCTTAACTTGTGTCAAGTGAAATTTTTCATCAATATTTGCAAATATGGAGGAAGAAGGTATTTCTTCACTAGGGATCCTACTAAAAGTTATTTCCAGAACTAGGAAAAGCAAATTCAGAAGGAAAACAAGTCTGGAAAGTTGTTGGAAATCAAGAATCAAAAAAGGAGATATCAATTTTGAAAGGTGATCAATCTGTGGTTGAAGATTACCATACATCTTCAAGTGATTCTAAATCCAGGTAATATTTATATAAATTTGAGTTCTCCAACTAGAGAGGGGCCATCATTTGTGTCTGAAAAGTGTGCCTCTCAGTTTTCCCCTATTTCTTCCAAGGTTGATAGGGTTTTCCAAGAAGCTGAGTCATTAGAGAATATCTATTTTGAAAGCTATACTCTATGTGCTCCAAAGACCCCTCATTCCCTATCATTTTGTTTCTCTGTAAATTCACCACCTCAAGGCAATATGGCCCAACCTCCACCTAGACCTCCTTTTTTGTTGTCAACACTTTTGGACCTATAGATTTCAGAGGTATGGATGGATATCCTAATATGGTGCCACAAGATGTCAGAAATAGGTTGCCAAAATTTCAAGGGAATAATGCCATCACTGGTGACCACCATTTAAGACTCTTTTCAATATGATGGAAGATTTTGAAATTGAGTTTGAAGATGTGTATATAAAATATTTATTCATACTCTTGAGGAGGATGCATGTGACTAGTACAAGGCTTTACCAGATAATTCAATAGATTCATGGACCGAGATGAAAAATTCCTTTAGATTGCAATATGGGGATAAGACAGATCCCAGGTTCCTTTTATCTAATTTGAAAATATAAAGAAAAATCCAAATGAATCTATCCATGATTTCAATACTAGGTTCAATAAAACCTTGAATAGGTTACCTATAATCTTAAGGCCAAGTGATGAGTCTTGTTTGATAAAATATTCTGATGCTTTTGATAAAAAGGCTTCTTATTACTTAAGAGATAAGAACCCAGGGAACATTGAGGCAAGCCTTTCACCATGGCCTTACAAATAGAAAATAACATCAAAGTAGTTGGAAAGCCTCCTAAGAGGGAAGGTGTTAAGTTGATCAATCCTAAAAGGCCTCAATCAAACAAAGTTGTGGATCTAGAAGAGGTTGTAAAAATTTGGCTAGAGCAGTTAAAGAGATATCTTATAAACTGGCCAGAGCAGAAAAAGGGATAGGACAAAGTTCCCAGGGTCAACACAAGCCACACGGTCAAGAGAGATTTGGAAATCATCCCGAGGTGTGATCATAGACCAGATGACAGAGGGAAAGGGCTCATGGGATCAGGAAATAAATAGCCTCAACCTAGGGAGAATAGATTGGTTCCTGATCCTTTGACTTCAGGGTTTCTACTATGGAGGAGGCCAATGTTATTGAGTGGTGTGATAGGTGTTTCTTACCACACTCCCCATGTGATGTAGATCAAGAAGTTGAGGAAGCAGATGATGATGAGACATATGATGATGTGTGCATGATGGAATGCCCTATAAACTCACGGCAGGGCAACCTCAACTGAATTGATAAGTGCCAGAACTATTGAAAACTTTTGGGATTGTGTTCATAGGTATTACCTCTTCCTCCTATTAATACTTTTGAAATTGATATGGTGCAAGCATTTGATCTACCTAATCATGATTTTGAATACTTAAGGGCTTTGATGATTAAAAAGTATGATGGAGGGATCCCTTCTAAAGAGGACAGAAACTGTTGATGAATGCAGTAGTTGCTCTCAGAGAAAGAATATAACACCAAGAAGTAAGGTTGTCAAAGGGGGAGGGCCACAAACCAAGCCAAAAGTTCTAGTTCTTACTATATCCCAAGGGAACCCCTAAAAAGATACATCTGAAAAAGGCCTAACTTTCCCCATAAAACCTAGAACTTGTACTCCTCCCATGCCCAGACCCAAAAAAACTCCCATATTATCAGATGAAGTTGTGAATCTCCCTCCTAATACTTCCCTACCCAAATATGTTCCTTGTGACATAGCCCAAATCTTGAGTCAGATCAAGGTTATTGTTCCCATTGTTGAATTACTTAGATCCTGAGCATAGGAAAAGGGCATTCAAATATTTGGGATTTAAGGAAGAAAATTACTCAGGAAAAAGTGTTAATAATGTAGAGATTCCTCCTATTATTGTAGAATCAAAAATACCACAAGCATTGGAGGAACTGGGTGAATCATCTGAGGTATATTTGGGAACTTCTCTGGTTGAATCTCAGTTGGATGTTGATCCATTTTTACCACTTTGATTATTAAAGATAGGTTGGTACATAACTACATGTTTGATTCAGGAGCCTCATGTAATGTAATGCCTCTTGAGGTAATGAATGAGTTAAATATCAAGGTAACAACAACTTTTGGGAAATGTACTACCATGGATTCAAGAGAAGTGCCAGTAATTGGATATGTCAAAGGAATGGTAGTGTAACTAGCAGCTTATCTAGGAAAATGCTTAACCATGAATGTGGTTATTGTGGATTGTCCTGCCAAATGGGGGATGTTATTATCTAGAAAATGGGCAGCTAGTGTGGGTGGAAGTGTGCAAATGGACATGTCTTATGCAACCATACCAATTGAGGGGAAGCCTTGTGAAGTTATATGGTGAGAAGAAAATGTTACATCTCATTGAGGACCCTAACAATGCTTCTTATGAAGTATTGTACACAGATGTTGATGTTGATAACTTTGTGGGATATGTTGATTGTAAGGAGCATAAAATTGATGAGTGCAAGTATCCTGAGTAGGTTGGTTCTCCTTGGACTTTAATGTTTGATGGAGCATGTTCTAGATTTGGTAATGGTGTTGGTGTTGTCTTGATATCTCCAAGCCAAGAGGAGTTTAATTTTCTTTTAAACTCAATTTTGAGTGCACAAACAATATTGTTGAGTATGAAGCACTACTCTTGGGTTTAAGGATTGCATGGAAATATGGTGTTAGAGACATTGTTGTTAAAGGAGATTCAAAGTTGATAGTCAAACAAGTCAGAAAGTTGTATGCTACAAAGAATCAAAGAAAAATATAAGCATGCAGTTTGGGACTTCATTGAAATGTTTGATTCTTTCAATATAATACATCATGATAGGAGCTATAATACTATAGTAGAAAAAATTGGCAATATTGGGATCTAGGTTTGAAAATTGTATACAATGTCTCCCTATTGTGAATATGATATTGAAATATTGACCAGGCCATCTGTCCCTACAATATCAAGCACTGGTAGGTGTTTGAAGATGATGCTCAGGTCCAAAGGTTTTACAAAATAAAGGAGAATTTTCCAATCAAAGTATGGACTGGGAACCAATGGTTTGTGTAAATGAAGGAAAAGAGACCTTATTTGGTAAGGACATTATTCAATTGAAGACTAATACTATTCCCAGAGGGTTGGTTGCACTAGAATCAAATTTTGATAATGTTGACTACATTATTAATAGACACATGTCATCCTCGAGAGATGTTGAAGAATATGACCTGGCACAAAAAGGATAAACCTAGGAGAATATGGCTAGGCAACAACTTGAATAGAGAAGAAAAGTAGTCATATGTCCAATTGCTAAAAAAAGTACCAGGATTGCTTGGCTTGGTCATATTCAAAACTAAAAGCATACAGGGAAGACCTTTTTCAACATGAAATACCCCTAGAAGCTAATGCCAAGCCATTTAGGTAGAAAAAAGACCAATTAATCCCCTCCTTTCCTAAAAATGCAAGAAGAGTTGAAAAAGTTAAGGGATGGAGGAATTATACAACCTACAAGATATTCTTCATGGGTAGAAAACTTGGTACCTGTTTCGAAAGAAAAATGGGGATATAAGATTGTGTGTTGACTTTAGAAACTTAAATAAGGCATCAATCAAGGATAACTATCCCTTGCCAAATATGGATAACATGTTGCAATTGGTTACTAGGTTCTAAGTTGTTATCTACTTTGGATGGTTTCTCTGGGTATAACCAGGTAGTTGTGAAGCAATCAGAGAGATCAAAACTACTTTCACTACTCCATGGGGTACCTATGTGTATGTAAGGATGTCATTTGGCCTAATGAATGTTGGAGCTACATTTCAAAGAGAAATGGATGTAGCATTCTCAGGATATATAAATGACTTCATTGTTGTGTATCAGGATGATGTGATAGTTTTCTCCAGGAAAAGAAGTGATCACTGCAACATTTAGAAAATATGTTGTTAAGATGCAGGGAATATGGTATCTCACTGAATCCCTAAGAAATGTCATTTTGGGGTTCAAAAGGAAAAGTTTCTTGGACATATAGTGTCAAAAGAAGGAGTCATGATTGATCCTGAGAGAGTGGAAGCCATTAGCAAAGTTCCTATTCCAAGAACCAAAAAGGGAATTCAATCCTTTTTTGGGAAAATAAATTTTATTAGGAGGTTTATTTCCAACTTTGTTGAATTGACTATCCCAATCACTAATATGTTGAAGAAGATCAGAGTATCAAATGGGAAGAAGCAGCTATTCAAGCCTTTACTTGGGATTAAGGAAGCATTGAAGAATGCCCTTGTTTTAGCAGCTCCTAATTATAAAAAGGCTTTCCAAATGTTTTCCTTTGCTTCAGAAAATACTATTGCATCTATCCTGTTACAAAAGGATGATGAAGGAGCTGAAAGACCAATTGCTTTCTTTAGTAAAGCATTACAAGGAGCAAGAATTAAAGTATACTATCATGGAAAACATAGCCTTTTCTTTGGTCAAGGCCACAAAAAAATCTTTAGGCCATATATTTTGAGCTCTAAAGTCATAGCTTATGTTCCCATACCATGGTTAAGGATATCCTATCAGAGATGGAAATTTCAAGTAAAAGATGTCGATGGGAAAATAAGTTGCAAGAATATGATATGGATATCCAAACTACAAAATTGGTTAGAGGTCTGGGCCTAGCAAAGCTTATGGCAGAGAGCAACCTACAAACAGTTGAGGTAAATGAAGTTGAAGAAGAAAGGTTGAATATCCTTGAAAAATTGATAAATTATGAATGGTACAAGGATATTATTTTTTATCTCAAACATCTACAGTGCCTGAATATTTAAGTAAGAATAAAAAAGAGAGCACTTAAGTTAGCCTCCCAAAATACATCATCACTTGATTATGGGTTAGCTTGGAAGAACCCTGAGGGAGTTCTTTTGAGATGTATCACTAAGATGAAGCCCCAAAAATAATTGATGATTTCCATGGAGGAGTTTGTGGAGGGAATTTTGCTGGAAGAGTCACAACTCATAAAATCTTAAGGGTTGGTTACTGGTGGCCAACTCTTTTTAAAGATACAACTCTTTGGTAAGAAAGTGTGAGAGTTGTCAACATTTTTCAGGAAGATTGAAAGCTTTAGGCTCCCTCCCTTTGCATCCTGTATCAATTGAAGCCCCATTTAAGTAGTGGGGAATGGACTTCATTGGTGAGATTTCAGATTCTTCAAGTGTAGGCCACAAGTGGATATTAGTGGCCACTGATTACTTCACCAAGTGGGTGGAGGAAATCCCCACCAAGAAATCTACCACCAAATTGTTATGGACTTCATTTTAAATCATATAATTTGCAGGTTTGGAGTGCCTACTAAGATAGTTGTTGATAATGCTATGAGTTTTCAAGCTAAACCTTTGGTAGCCATGTGTCATGAATATGGGATCAATTTAGCATATGCTTCAAATTATAATCCCCAAGGTAATGGACAAGAAAAATCAAGTAATAAGAATTTGTTGAAGATAATCAAAGGACCTTGGAGTAAAAAAATGAAAATGGGGTGAGCAGTTGAAGTTTGTTGTTTGGGCTGATAGAATTACTTGTTAAAAGAGCTACTGGAAAAATCCATTTGAGTTGGTGTATGGAACTCAAGCTCTACTTCCCCTACATATGCAATTATCTTCTTATCAATTTATTCAACAATTGGAGGACCAGGAGGTCAGTCCCTATGATGCTCGTATCAATCAAATTGTTGAATTAGATGAAGAGAGAAGAGAATCCCACCAAAGACATGTGAAGTTTAGGGAGAAATTGAAGAAATTATTTGAAAAAAGGTAACTCCAAGAGCTTTCAGTGTGGGAGATCTTGTGCTATTGTGGGATAGACAGACATGAGGATAAGGGAAAGCATGGAAAATTTGATGCATTATGGATGGGCCCTTATTCTATTGACATTCGGATTGGTGAGCACACCTTTTTCTTAAAATACCTAGATGGGGAATTGCTTGAGTTTCTGTATTAATGGTAGGCACTTGAAACATTTCCTTGATTGATTTCTCAGAATCAAGGTACATCATTGTACATGTATATAGTTTTGGTTTGTTCTATTTTTTGTTTTTTTCTTTGGTTTTGTCCTGGTCCTTGGTGACTAGTTTTTTGTTGGTTTCTCGGTTCATTCTTGGGAGGTTGGTTATTGTTTCTTTGTTTTGGAGGTCGGTTCTTGACTCCATTTCCCAATGGATTTTTGGCACATGGTCTGCTATGTTGTTCTTGTGGCACTCGCTGGGAGTGCCCATCCCTGAGTCGGAGCTGATGTTGGTGCTCGATTTAATCTCACCCTGTTTGTTCAAAAAAATTTCTCAGTCCACTTGGTTTGAAGTATTTTTGTCTCCCTATATGGATGCATGAAAAATTTCTCCTTCATTTGTATGTCATTGTTAATCCTTCTCTATGGTCATGGATCACATTTAGCCATGTATTATTTGTAATTTCTCTGTCCATGAGGAACATTTTGAATTTTGGGCACGAATGGTGAAGTTTCCCCTACATTTTATTTTTCCATGGTCATGTTTTCCCTGTCAAATTTTATCTCAATGTCTGCAGATATACGTGTTCATCTCTAATTGGACAAGGCATGGTGGGTTTATTTGGTGAACTTGTCACTTTTGTCACTTTTGCAAAAAATGTCAAATTGGCCCCATCCCATTGATTTCTAATTGGCTAGTCAAAATTATGAAGTGGCGAGAAAAATTTCTTATTTTTTCCCCAAAGGTGTACACGTGTCATAAGTTGAGAAGTTGCAAAAGCGGGCCTTTTTGTGTTTTAAGGCATTATGGAAAAAGAGTAAAAAGGTAAAATAAATGCCTAAGGCCCACAAGAGGACACGTGGCCACTTTTAAGTCAAAAGAGGAAGGCGGGCTATCGGAGCACTTTGAAGTTTTTTGGCTTTGTTTTGTGAAAAGGAGTAAAGTTATAAAATGATCCACGACTCCATGGGGACCAATTAATGTCACATGTTTGAGTCAGCATTGAAAATTCAAAGCGGGGAGGTGGGTCACTGGAGGTTTTTGTAACTTTTAGCTTTGTTATGAAAAAAATAAAGTATAAAAGTGAGTAAAGCCATGTGACTCAAAAAAAGGAGGAGGGGGCCCATGAAAAAGTTAAAAGTGGAAGGTGGGCCCACATCAAAAGTTAAAAGTGGAGAGGTGGGTTTGGGGCATTTTGAGATTCTTAAGCTTTGTTTTGAAAAAGAATAAAAGTCATAAAGTAAGTTGCAACCCCACAATCGACCTACCAGAAAGCCACATGTGTAGGGCCTATATTAAAAGTGGGTGGGTGGGCCAAATTGTCTAAAAGTACTCATTTTCTTTAAGTGATACAAAATGTGAAAAGCACCCCCAGACCCACTTCAACTCAAATCTTTTCCACGTGGATGGCTCAAATTTGAAGTTGTGAAAGACAAAGTTAATGGCTTGTGATACAATGCATCTAGTTTTTCCACCATTATTTCTCCTACACAAACCCAAGGGACCTTAAGGGATTCATTGCTTTCATCCTTTTTTGGTTAATTCCATGGTCTCTCATCATTTTTTATGAAGTGCAATCAAATTGATTGTGGAGCTCGATTTGTAGATTTGAGAAGTGCAAAAGTTGAAGTTTTGAAACAGAGTTGCTTGGGCACCTGCAAAAATGAATTATCAGTAGAGAAAGATGCAGAGGAAAAGGATGTGGAGAAGGAAGCTATAGGCTCGAAAGAGGATGGACATGCTACCAGAGGAGATGACCGGATGCCCCAGTTAAAACAACCGGTGGAAATAATTGAAAAATCTTATCTTTTGTACACTGGCAAACTTTTGGGTGTAATTTGTTAAATATCACTTTCTGGAACAAATATGTAACAAAAAAAGTATTCCTCGAATATTCTTATTTTGGGGGAAATTTGGGATAAGTGAGTGAGTAAAATTGTATAAATGCAATGAGAATACTCTTGCAAAAGGTTGGGGGTTAATTTTTTAAAAAGTTTGAGAAAAAACCATTTTCTCCAGAGACCATCTGAGAAACCAGTTTATTTTCCTATGTTTTTGATTTAATCATGTCAAGATGGTTGCAAGTGTATAGCCATTGACAAGCTCTGAGATTGTTGAAGAAACTCTCCCCTATTGATGAATCTAGTGAACCTTGAATGAATTTGTGTTGATCATGAGCATAATTGTGTTTTCTTTTATTTTAAAATGTTTTCAAATAGTTTTTCATGTTCCTATTGCAATCTTATGTTAAAATCCCTCTGAATCACACAAGATCTCATCCATGTGTTAGTATTGTGGCATTTGTAATTTCATTATGAGAAGAGCTTTCATCTTGTAATGAAATAAACAATTTAAAATCACTTTACTTTCATTATGTTGATAAATATTGTTTGTAAGCCTATGAGTGTATCTTAGGCATGACTAATCAGGGATTTCCAACATTTAATTGAGTCTTTAACATGAGCCTTTGTGTTGAATTCTTGAAGAGTGTATGAAATCGTGCATCTCTGGGCCTCCATTGATACACACCTTCTAGTTGAAGGAATATTTTGGCTATTTTGAAGCATTTTGTCTGTGAGTGTTCCAATATTTGTAAAGGCTCTCAAATATCTAGGTATAATCAACTTTATCTTGCTTAACTTCCCACCAAAAACTTCTCAAATGATGAATCCTACATGAACTACCCCTGTTTGTACTGTGTATCCACAAATATTTAACAAATTTCACTACCAAAATATGCAGAGACAATCAGGTTTCAATTATTGTCTTTAGTAACCCAAACCTTGTCCAGGAAACATCTCCACTCTCTAGTGTGACAACTCATGAGAGTTAGATTGTGTTGTATTGATCATATTTTCTCAAGGTTCTCATGAAAATTGTGCAAAGAAGGATCTCTTGATATCCTTCACCAACACGGGTTACAGAATGGGTCCTCTCACTAAGATCTAAGTTGTGAAGAATTTGTGCTTCTAATTTTGTGTATGTTCTTATTATTTTCTTTTTGTTTATATTCTTCCCTTCATGTAGGAAGAGAGGATTTTGTTTTATTTTTACATTTGAGTTATCCCACGAGTTATTTGTGTTTATTTGGATGTGGGTTTCTCATTTTCTACATCCTCTACCTTCTCTTTTATTTTTTATACTTTTGTTTCCTTTGTGCTTTCAGGATAAAAGCAATGAAAATAAAAACTCATCATACAATGGAACTTACCCTCTAAGGGAACTTCCCTTTCAAATAAGAGGAACTTCACCCTATCATGAACATGATCCCAAACCCTAAAACTAACTTTGGAATTTCACACACATTTTCTCATGTTCATGGTGATGTGGTGAATGGTGGCGTATCGATGAAAACTTCCTAGAAAGAGTTTTCTCATCAGGTAGTGATAACAGAGAGGGGCATTTGATCAAGAAAAAACTAGCACCTTTCCCTATGTGTTGAAGGTTTTTTCTGTTAGGTGGTCAATTGTGACTCACTCCTAGAAGAGCAAAAGGAAAGATATTCATCTGCTTTAAGAATCCATGCTAGTGGTAGTGGCGGTGTTTTTGGTAGCAATGATGGGTTTGGTATTTTCCCCTATTTACCCTATTTTCCTTATTACAGAAAGTATATAGATAATTCATCAATCCATAAAGGGGATGAAGCCACTCGTATATACCAGGATAACTCGGTGTGGTGGAGGAATTGGCACTAGGGAATAATCCCATGTTCCTTATAGATCCTTCGATATAGCTGTTGTAGGGGAAAATTCCATCGGACCTATGGTTCGATGACAAATGCACATTCTACATTGGAAACATGTGGCCCAATGATTATCTAAAATGTGGAATATTGGAATAGTTAATCTAACTAGGAAAAAAATAACATTGAATAAATGCAATAAATAAATATAGATAGTGACTCAAGCAACTAAACTAATGAAAATATGAAACCCTAATTGAAAAGTAAGGTTGGATGGAGCTTGATCTTGACCGTGTCATAAAATTAATTGGATATTTTAGATGCAATAGTGAATATAAAGAGGTCCTGAAAAGGATGGATCCGAGATGTGTGAAGAGAATGGAGCACCAAGGAAAGGATCGGGGCACTTGCAGTGCCATAGTTTGCATTTTGGGTACCCTAGTTTGTGCAAGAGGTCTAAAAACTAGCTCCGAAGGGTTGAAATATTATCTCGAATCATTCACTTTATGTCGTATGTAACTCACTACTCTATACTTAGATGTCGCCAATGATCAGTGATGAAAGAAATACCTACAAGACCCCAAAACAAGCATCAAACCCTAAAAATAAAAAATCAAATGAAGGGGTCGACTTTCCTAAGTGGCCACAATGGTGGACTTACTAACCGAGTGGTGCATTACATCTAAAACCCGATGTAGTTTTTGTGTGTGTGTGATCATGCCTTATGTTACTCTTTTTTCAGTCACACTTTGTGAAAGTAGTAAGAAAGAGCTATATGTAGAAAATGTAATAGAATGATGGATAGAATAGTATAAACTTCCCTCCTATGTAGTATGATGTTGATGAACCACCTTGTGCCTTTGTGATGGAGCTAGATGGATGTTAACGAGTTCTAGATGGATGTAACCTTAGATGATGATTAGTTCCTAGTTCTTTGTCCCTTCATTATGGTCTCAAAACTTTATATTTATATGGTTCTCTTGTTCTAATTTCGTAATTAATCCCAAAAGGCTGACCATCAAAAAGATAAGAAGTTGAATTGGCTATAAAATATCCAAAAGTGGCGGGAAAGTGTAAAAGGATCATGGTGCCCCAACCCAGGACTAGGGTGTTGATCAGCACCCTATTATTATCCATTGCACCCCATTCATGGCTAAAATGATGGAAATTGTCAAAAATAGATCCGAGCATACATGCGGTGAAATTCGGGAATTATGAAAGAAAGTAAATAGAAATAACCAAGTGACAAGGGTTAATTAGTACTTTCTTCACTCAAAAAACCATATGAATAGTAGTATAAGCCCGAGACTAAATAATGTCTAAATTACATAAATTTTTATCTACATTTTCCCCACTTTATGTTAGTGAGAGGAAATCTCGGTAACATAAAGTAGATAGAGATGCGTACCTCATAATCCATGTAGAGTGATGTATAAACATGTTGAAGAACTAGACAAAGAGTGGCATGAAAAAATATGATGGTATGTCGAAACTAAAGATGCAAAATAGCGCAAAAAAAATTATGAGACTGAACCTAGGGCGGAAAAGTGTGTAGTTTCTGATGTGTGTAATGTACCTACATGGTTAATATGGTGTGTTTTTTTGCACAATGTTGTTGCTAACCCCATTTTTTGTATTTTTATTGTTGACTATTTATTTCACATATGGATTAACTTGCAAGGAGAAAATGATCAAGTAGTCAAATACATATGTATATGTAAAAACACATGTAAAAGACACATGTATATGTATGTGAAAGCATGTAAATGTAAAGTACATAAATTAAAAATGGAACATGTGCACCTGATCCATGTCGAGAGAAAGAGTGTAGAAAGAGGATATCTTGTCTTGGTTTTTTTGCAAAATGATGCCATAGGTTGAATAAGTGTAGGGAGGAATTATGTTGTATCCTCCAACCTGTAACTACTTACCTGAATTTGTGTGAAGAGATATCTATACTTCTAGTTTTTGTGTGATCCAATGCCACTAGACTAAGTAGTGTAGGGAGGTACACCCATTGTAATCTCCAAGCCTCTAACTACTCCCCAAAATTCTAAGGACACCATGTCCTATAAAATCCAATGTGTACGGGGTTCGTAGACTGGTTTGAACCCACTCACTGTATAACCCACAATGCCAAGGGAAGAAGCTGAACTGAACTCTAACAAAAATTCCAAGGGCGAAAAGAGAAATGACTATACCGGTATAGAGCTATGTATGGTATGTAAACCCCAAATTATGCCCCCTCTTTTGGGGCACATATAACAATCGTGATAGGATAATTCAGCCCAAAAGGAAGACCAACCACATAAACTTTACCTTATAAGTCTACCCTATAGGGGAAAGGAATACACTTGGTAGAAACCAATGCATACACAAGCAAGAAGGATAGCCAAAAACAAGTGTTAGTACGAAATAATCATGCATGTAGAAATAAATGTGTAAGCCACCAAGAAATATAGTAATGTAAACACACAAGAAGGTAAAGTAGAGCACCAAATTGGGTTGCAAACATGAGACACCACTCGCCATGTCATAAGACATGCAAGGACATAATGGACACATACAACAAACATGTGTGCACACCAAACATAGGAAAAACCCACAAAAAAGGACAAGTGATAAAATACAATGTAACAAACTAGTATGAAAGTAAATATCCCTACATAAAAATGTTACACATGAAGCACCCATTAATATGTCGAATGATAGTTAGTATGTCAAATCATGTATAACCAAGTAATGTAAATTTCTAAGTTATAAATGAAACAATAACACCTATGAGAGATTAATGTGGATTCTCCTAGTGACCAGGTGCACGGGAAGGGTAGAAGGTGAACATCCATACTACGTGAAAAATACCTATGTATGTGATCACAACTAAGAAAAGGTGTGAATGCCCATATGTGTATGGTATAAATAAATGACATACAAGAGATCTATCTAGCATGTGTAATAAAGTGACCATGAACAAGAAAATGCAAGCAAGAGTAAAAGAAACCAGGATATGTGATATGATGTGGATGGATGGAATGGAATGCAATATGGAATGATAGGAGCCATGTGCCCCCTGAGTGAATCGAGATTTATGAAATGAGGTTCATTTAATTTCCCCCTCGCTACCAAGAATTAACCACAAATGAGATTGCATCATCAAGAAATGGTTTAAGTGTGTGTATTGTGTCTAACATGTTGTGATGACTATGTATGTATGAAGTGGTGATGATACGGGACAAAGAGAGATGATGTGTGCATGAACCTTATAGCCAATGTATTCATGACATGATGATCGAAAGAGTAATGATGTATCCTAAAGTGTATATCACGATGAGATGAATAAAGGGAGTGGTGATGTAGCCTAAAGTGTATACCACTACAAGATGAATTAGAGGGAGTTGTGGTGTAGCCTAAAGTGTATACCACTACAAGATGAATTAGAGGGAGTTGTGGTGTAGCCTAAAGTGTATACCTCTATAAAATGAAGAAATATGTGACCATTTATCTTATAGCATATGTCACTAACCTTATAATCTTGAATGATATGAATTTGAATGATGAACATGTGAGTATGAGAAGGTCCATTTGATTTTAATCCCTTGGAAGTCGAGTATGGACTAAGGAACTAGAGTGCATCATAGGGTAGTGAATGAAATGTGTAGAAGAGGATGTAGTATGTGTGTTGAGAAAAGATGAACATGTGATATGTATAAAGTATAATGTATAATGTATAATGTATAATGTATAAGATGTAATTCAATGATAGAATAGAGTGCAAGGTGTGTGCTATGTAGTATGTAAGATGAGGAGTGTGTAATGTTAGATGTGAATACTAATATGATGCTGAGAGTTGTAGATGTGAAATGATAGAAATTATGTAGACAAACCGTAGAATGTATGATGCAAAATGTGTGAATAGATGCAATATGTAATACCTATTGTGCAGTGTGTGGGGTTCATGTGTAGTATGCCCTCAACAATCAACTATGAATCGAAGCACAAGAGTGTGTCATTTGGTAATGATCAAAGATAAAATGTGTGATGAGTATGTATAAGCTAGGAAAATGATGTTATGATAATATAGAGATGAGAGAAGCACCCATGCTTCTATGATGTGGAGGGAGGGGATGTGTGAGTGTTATATCCTCCCAATTGTGTGCAAAAGAAAACATATAAAGTCATTGAGAAGATCATCATCTTGGTAAGCTATAGTGTCGGTTTGATTGTGTAATGATCAATTTAGGCATAAGTTATACATGCCTATATTATACTCCTCATCGATGAATGGAGGAAGTGGAAAACTGTGCACATACCAATGAGTGAGATTTTGTGTATAACCTAGAAAAGAGCTATTGCAAATGAAGATATGTCCAAAAGGCATAGGGAAAGAGATGTCTATATGATTAGGATCGAGAGTGCCCCCAATATAATCAAGCCATGATTTCCCTAATGTAAGTGGTGAAGAACGAGGAGTGCATGATAGATAGATAGTAAGATGAAAGACATGTAACCCATAAGAAACAATAATAGTGATGAAACCATAATAGAGATGAGAATCATGAGGAGGAGGATAAAGATCCTCAAAAACAAAACCTAGTCAAGCCAAACCATCATGTGTGCATATAGTGTCATCGCATGTAGGATCAAATGGAATATGTTCCCAATATGATTCATTCATGAAGAGTGTACAAGTGAAAGGTGGGCGTGCTAATGTAGGTGGTACATATGAAGGTGTAGGTGATAGAGCAACGTCCATAGATCAAAAAGACCACGATAAATAATCATAGAAGCAGAGTAATAGGTGGCATAGAATAAATTACACCTATCACACAAATAACAACTTCAAGTGGTGGAAAGTGATGTGGTTCATCCATAGGTTGAGTATCTTTTGTAGTCTTAGTGCATGGAATAGAAAGATGAGTATTATGAGTGTGGTCACAATAGTGAAAAAATAGTATGTTCAATACCCTCATGTAGGAATTTGACACAATGATGCACCATAGATGCTACGGCTTGCATGGCATGAAGTCATGGTCTACCAAGAAAGTAGTTATAGGAGACTAGGAAATTAATGACGAAAAACATAGTGGGGATAGTCTTGGGTCCTACAGTGATAGGTAGTGTAATGTGACCAACACATGGACGAACAAAACCATCATAAGCATGTAGTGAAAGAAAAGATGGACTAACGTCATGAGCTGAAAGACCTATGGCTTCAAGGAATGACATGGGACATAAGTTGAGTTCAAACCCATTATCAATTAAAGTGCACTTGACACCTACATTTTAAATACGAAATATGATATATATAGGTGGGCCAATGTCAAAAGTAGCGAGGTCAACATGAGGAATAGACAGAAAAGCAATATGTTGAGAAAATGCATCCATAAAAGGTATTATAGAGCATATCTGGATGAGTTTTGTCAAGAATATGAGTTGTGAGAAGAAGATTGATGACTTTAGCTTGTAATTTAGGATGAAGAAGTAAAAATTCATGAATGGATATATAGCCATGATGAATGAAAACTAAGAAGAATAAGGATCCTAGGAGTGTATAAGTGATGTCATGTTAACCAAAATGATTAAATAAAATGTGGAATATTGGAATAGTTAATATAACTAGGAACAATAGTAAATAATAGTGAATAAATGCAATAAATAAATATAGAAAGTGAGATAATCAACTAACATAATGAAACTATGAAACCCTAATTGAAAAGTAGGGTTGGAAGGATCTTAGTTGATTCGAATGATGATCCGGTTGTGTCGTAAAAATAAAATGAATATTCCAAAGGCAAGTGAACATGAAGAGGTCTCGAAAAGGATGGATCTAGTTGTTTGAAGGGACTGGGGCACTGGGAGAGGATTAGGACACCAAGGTGCCCTATTCTGGATTATAGGTTCCCTGGTCTATGTATAAGTTCTTAAAACCAGCTCTGAGGGTCAAAAGATAATTTGAATCCTTCACTTCTGTTGCGTGTAACTTTTTTCTCCATTCGGATGTCACCAATGATCGAGTGATGAAAGAAAGGCTGCTGTGAGACCCAAAAAAAACCTCAAACCCTAAAAATAATAATACAAATGAAGGGGTTGGATTATCCTTAGTGACCACAATGGTGGACTTACTACTGGGCATTATACTACATCTCGGACCCGATGTAGTTCTATGTGTATGTGTGATAATGCCCTAGGTTTCTCTTGTGCGAGTCACAGCTTTCTTAAAGTAGAGATAAATAACTATGTGTAGAAAATGTAATATAATCGTGGATGGAATAGAATAAACTTCCCTCCTATGCAGTGTGGTGCAGATGAACTAGCCTTGTGCCTTTTTGATGGAGCTAGATTGATGCAAGTGAGCTCTAGATGGATGCAACCTTAGATGATGATAGTAGTGCCTAGTGCTTGGTCCCTCGTTATGGTCTCATAACTTTATATTTATATGGTTCTCTTGTTCTAATTTTGTAATTAACCCCAAAAATGCCGACCAACAAAAATATAAGAAGCTCAAAAGAATAAAAGTGCCCAAAAAGTGTAGGGAAAGTCTAAAAAGGATTAGTGAGCCTCAATTGGGACCAGGGCACCGACAGGCACCCCATTACTAGCCCAACACCCAAGTCAAGGCTAAAATGATGAAAAGTGTCCAAAACAAACATGGTATACTTGCGATGAAAGTTAGAATTACAACACAAAGTAAATATAAATGACCAAGATACCGAGGTTAATTATACTTTCTTCACTCAAAAACAATATGAATATTAGTATAAGACCGGAACTAAATAATGTCTAAAGTACATGATTTTGGATCTACACCCATTAAAGGGCTTTCATGATATTGAGTTACTAAGTTACCTTTCCCCTCTATTCTTATTTTTACCTTTACATATGTGTCCCCCTTATAACATTTGGGTTCCATCATTACTTATGAATGTACATTTTAATCATTATGAAACATGGTGCCTTTTTTTAATCACGTCCATGGGCTCATTGTATTCTTTGTGAGGTTTATAGAAGCTATATAAAAGGAAATTTTCCATCCCATCTAGGATAATGACATGTGTCATCATCCTATATTCCCAAGCTCTTGAACACTCCTTAACCTTCACATGGTCTTATTTCTAGAACATGAATTTGAACCATGTATATCTAACATTTTCCCATTAGATAAACTTACAGACTTAACCTTAGTTTCCACACTTTTGTACCTTAATAAAATTATTTCCATTTTATATTCATCAAGCCTTAATATTTATTTTCTCTAGTTTATTAACGAAATATTGTAATATAAAATCACTTCACATGGTACCTTGATCAATAATTTGGAAATTAAACGTTGAGATATTTAGAAACTTGACATTTGTGTGCCATTTCAGCCTTGCATTTACTTTATACAAAGTGCTCTCCACCGTCAATTATTTATAGGATATTGGGGTCCGTCTTCATTTGTAAATTGTATCTTCTCTCGTAGACCTAAGAAAGTTTCAAAGGATGAAATGAATACCTGATCTCTAAAAAAATTCAAGAATTAGGGTACCATTAGGTCTCTTATTGAGTTATTGAGAGCTCAATCTTGATTTTATTGCTATGGGACATGTGTATACTTGTATGGGATGCGTGTATGTGAAACGTTATAGGGATGGTAGCAATTTTCTAGATCTCTTAAGATCTTGGTAAATATATATGTGACCACTTGGAGTGCCAGGCTATGAAAATGTCACCACAACATGGTTGTAATATTTTGAAAGACTGTTTTATTTTACTATAAGTGAAAAAACTAATTCATGGTTCTCTAAAAATTTGTGTGACTCAATGTCACCATTTTTTTGGTTGTTGGGGATTATAAAAATGTTGATGACTATTAAAATGGATTCATAAAATATGTATGTATGTATATGATGATAAAATTATATTTAATCAAATTCACTTACTTAAATCCTAAACAAAATATATAAATTATTCCAATGATAAAAACTCTTATATAAAATGATTGACCTAGGGAGCTCTATATTGGATGGTTCATAAAGGAACAAAACTTGCTGAAGGTTTTCAAAATGGGGTAGGAAGATGAGTGGGTTTTTTCGAGGGGGAAACTATATATTTGAGTGATGTTTAGATAGATTATTACTAGGATGGGTGACAGACTTGGGAATTCCTAGTACTTCACCCTATTGAGCATCACTAAGATGCACCGAGTGTTAGAGTATACCATTAATACTTGTGAGAGATGGGTTAAAGTTGTTTGAACACCTCACAAAGGTTCAAAATAGATTGAATCAAAACAACGTATTTAAATATTAAAAAATTCACAAATTATTCCAGTTTGAAAACACAACTTGTATAAAATGAATGAGTTAGGTAAATCCATATTGGATGGTTTGCAAATACACAACACTTGTTAAAGGTTTTGTAAATGGGATTGTAAGCTAAGTGGGTTTTACTTGTCAGGGTATAGTAGTACTAGGATAGGTGGCATCCTAAGAATTCTCGATGCTTCACATTGTGAGCATCACCTAAATGTAATTAGTGCTAGAGTTGACCATTCTTACTCATGAGAAATGCATAAAAGTACATAGACCACTTCATGATGGGTTAAAGTAGATTGGCTAAAAAAATTAGTTAAACCCCAAAATTTACTCAAATTTTCCACCGTGAAAAACACCACTTCTACTCATGAAATACGGGTCAATCTATAACACCATAGCTAAGTACACTTGAGCCAAAGTAGTGTTGGGATGAGTGACCTCCTAGAATTCCTAGTGCTTCACCTTTGTGAGCATAACCTAGATTTAATTAATGTTATATTGGAGCATTCATACTTGTGAGAGATGGGTCAAAGTAGATTGACCAACTTATGATGGGTTAGAGTACATTGACTTGAAACTCCATAGTTAAATTTTGAAAATTAAAAAATTGGTCCATTGTGAAAAACACTTCTATAATGTAAACGTATATTTACAATATAATTTAATTTTTAGTTAAGGTGAAAATTAATATCAAGAACATGAACTAGTTTTTCTAAATTTTAAAAATTAAAAAGACGATCACGTTTTTTCTATTCTACACATGGCTTAGAGTTTATGTTGTATCCATACGACCATAAAATTTGTAATATTTTCATTGATCTAAGGAGTGGAATTGTTTTAAAATACATTACACATTTAGTTCATTAATTCAACCATCCCTTATTCCCTTTGATAAGTATTTGGCCTATCCTTTTATTAATGGGCACCTCCATAAAAATGCATTATTTGATGTAGGAAACACTGGGGATCTTTAGATAATGGCATCAAAATGACACCACAATTTTTTCCCAAAAGTATTCCACGAGGTAATGGCCCTCACCCTAATACCCCTCTCCCAAATGTGGTATTATATTTACTTTAATTTTATAAACCTTGTCACTTTGTTTCAAACATTTTACTCTAGTTGGTTATTTTGTTGGTTGATTCCCTCGGAAGGTATGATCAATTATTGGGTTCATAGCCACCGGAAAGATACAATGATGTTAAGATTGAAGGCGTCCAAAACAAATTACCAAAGGTTTTTTATTTTTTTTCTTTACAAACACTAAACATTGTAAATCCATTATTAACCATGTTACTTAGTGTATTCACAACACCCTTATGGTGTTATCCCATTAGACCAAAGGAATTTAAATTTTATGAGAAGGCTACTTGATCAAAAATTCCCTTGGATTTAAAATCTAAGAATTTTTAATCTCTCTAGATTTTTTTGAGGAAATATATTTAGAAAAATAACTTAAGGAAACCATTGATATCTAGGTCGTTGACACACACTTCTCTTAGGTGGTGATGTGTGTGTGTGTGTGTGTGTATGTATATGTGTGTGTGTGTGTGTGTGTGTGTGTGTGTGTGTGTGTGTGTGTGTGTGTGTGTGTGTGTGTGTGTGTGTGTGTGTGTGTGTGTGTGTGTGTGTATATGTATATATACATATATACATATACATATATGCATGCATGTATGTATACATATATATGTATATATGTATACATGTGTGTGTGTGTACACACACACACACATAGATATATATGTATACATATACATATATGTATACATATATATATACATATATATATATATATATATATATATATATATATATATATATATATATATATACATATACATATATATGTATACATACATACATATATATGTGTGTGTGTGTGTGTGTGTATACATATATACATATGTATATATGTATACATATGAATGTATATATGTATATATATATATATACATATGTATACATAATATATATATATATATATATATATATATATATACATAAATATATATATATATATATACATAAATATATATATATATATATATATATATATATACATATATATATATATATATATATATATATATATATATGTATGTATGTATGTATATATTTGTGTGTGTGTGTGTGTATATGTATACATATATATATATATATATATATATATATATATATATATATATATATATATATATATGTATATGTATATATATATATGTATACATATATATACATATATATACATATATATATGTATATATATATATATATGTATATATGTATATATATATGTATATGTGTGTGTGTGTGTGTATATATATATATATATATATATATATATATATATATATATATGTATGTATATATATGTATATGTGTGTGTGTGTGTATATATATATATATATACACTTCAAATACAAGTTTTAGGTGTTAATCCTCAATGCATGTGATTTGGGAATTCTCCTTGGTGGTAGGCTATAAAACGAGGCCAAGAAATACCTACTAAATAAATTAGAGCCATTGGATCCTTTGGTGATGGTTAGAGCATGGTTTCTAATAAGAAATGCACCAAAACCTCTTAGGGTGCTGTCAAACCCAATATGATATGTGCTAACACACAATTGGATCTGAAAAAAAAACCTCCATTGACTTTAGTTAACCATTCGCTTAACCTCTACCATCCATGTTTCTTAGACCCCACTTTCCATATTCACTATTATCCCTCACCGGATTTGAAACTTTCCTCGTAGTCATTTAAAATTCATTACGAGCCTTCCTTTTAGATTTTATAAAGTATTTGGTATCCCTCAACTACAAATCTATCCTTAGGATTTCTATATCCCATCACCCTCCGGCTAAGAGGAATATGTATGAGGAAAATGTCATTCTTTGAAGATCAATGATTTCATGATATGGAATAGTTATTTTTCTAGTAAGTTTTCAACCCTATGAGACATTGACAGGGATAAAAATATGCAAATTGATAGTGTCCAACGATTATACACTCTTGGAATTCTCAAGACATTGTTAAGTTAGCCCAATGATACATGATCATGGGTTGTTGTTAGTTTTTCATAAGCATGAAAATTCTATGTCTTTAAAAAGTTGATATCGTGGTTATTTTACTCCATTATACTACTCACACTATTTGAATGTGGGGAATTTTCCAAATTCCTATAATGAACCTTGTATATAGAGGACCTAATGAGCATGAGGCAAAGAGTCTCGCAATACATATCAAAAATTGATCTTGTTCTCACCACATCATTAGAGGTGAAAACATTAGCAATTTCTAGAATACATCCATCAAAATTAAAATGGTTCCACTCAACTCATTGTGTAGGATCATAACCCTAACAAAAATATTTAGAGAAAGATCTTGTGAAATAAAATTGATGAAACCTCATATATATTTTTACATGGTGGATTTTCCAGCAGATAAACATGGCCGAATTCTAATGTACTAGTGGTGAATCGGAAAAAGGGAAGCTCGGTTCTATATGTGTAATAATCTTGGGAATTTAAACTCCAAAAATCATTTGAAAAAAATCCTCTACTTCCTCCTTTTTCACTTGGTCTAATTTCAGGGAGGGACAAGGTAGCATTGTTAAATGATTGCACTTCAAAATTTTAGCATAAAAAGATATATTCTCTTTTTCTTGAATTAATGGTATTTTTTTAGTGATTGATGGGGTTAGTCTTATTGAAATGGTACAACATTCAACATAAGTAGATCAAGTATCAATTTTATCTTAACACTACGCATCTTTAGCATAATAAGAGAGTTGGACATATTATTAGGGTTTAGAATCTAGTCTAAAACCCTCATGGAAATTTGGTCTAGGTTCACTTGTGGGTGGACACCATTTCCTAGACTAACACCTTTCATATAAAATATTGAAAACAAGTGGCTACATATATACAAGGAGCTCATGAAGAGCCTCATTTTGAATTTCAAAGAGCCTTACAAGCTCTTGATCTCTCGCCATTTAATCCCCAACTTCAAAATCGAGCTATCCTTTAACAAAATAAGATTAAGGTGGATGAGCTATATAAATCTTATGAATCTCAAGTTTGGGCCAATATGCATTGGATAAAAGTGAAAGAAGAAGTCAACCAAATATTCATTTTTCCTTCTTAAATCTAGCAGAAGTTGCTGATAAAATCAAGGTTATTAAGGATTCTAATGACAACATTAATAAATTATACATCATCATGTGAGCCATTTTCCATTGTTATAATGGTTTTTGTTTCGCAAGCTCCCTCCCCAATTTAAATCATTTGCTCTTATGGATTTCCTTTTTGTTATTCCTATTCTATGAATCCCGATAGGTTACTTGTGAAAGTATGCATTGTTTCAATGATGTAAAGAGTTTATTATGCCAATGGGTAGTGATAAATCCCTCGACCTTGAAAATTTCCCTATATATTCTATCAAACACTTTGGGATACTATTGGGTCATACCTACACAAACTCTATTAGGAAGATCTTGAAGCCAAACTCTCTAAGATCTTATCAATCGAGGAATCATCAACTTCATCCCTAAATTTGGTGACCCTAAAAAATAAAAATTGAATACCTATTACCTTGTTTAATGTCTCCTACAAAATCATTGACAAATATCTAAATATTGGGCAAAGGGACCTTTTCCCCTCATTTTTCAGAAGTGGGAGATTTATCTTCATCCACCACATATACATCCTTGAAAATGTCATTGCGGTTTTGAAAGGTATGGAATGGGCTAGATAATCTAATCGAGAAAGATATTTTTTTATTAAAATTGTGTTTGAAAAAGGTTATGATATAATTGAATGGTATTTTATCATACACATGTTATAGGCCCTAGGATTCAGCAATAAATTTACTCACATTATCAATATGTTGTTTAAATATGCTTGTACATGTATCACCATCAATGGAGCATAATCTCACAGTTTTCCTTTTCAAGTCTACTAGAAAGGGTTTCCCTTTAGCCCTTTCTTTGTGTGTCTACTATTGAAGGATTCAATTACCTCCTTTCTAGTTAATCTTCCAAATTTCTAGTCAAAAGTACCTCTCTCCCTCTCACTATCTAACTAATCACGAATGGGACTTTGTGGATGAATGCTTCTTAACTTTGATTGATGAAGAGAAAACTATGACCAATGCTTATATCTATTTTGTCTAACATTGAGATCTTATATGTGATGGATAATATTGTAATTATACCAAAATATAAGGTCTCATGTGCCATATTGGAGAGATAGATACTAATAAAAATAGATCTAACATATAGTTTAATGCATGTTTCTTAGTATCCTTTGCATTTTAAGCATGTACGACTAAGCTATGCTCCTATGACGTGGTTTAGAGAGTGGATAAAAATTATCATTATATATTACCAAACCCATCTCATTGGTAGGAAAATTATACACATGATCAATAGTTGTATCTTCCACTCATGTGTACTACGCCTCTTGTTGGGATCCCTCCAAAGCACCTATAATAAGCTTGATAATTTCTTACCCAACTTTCTATGGGCTAGCTCATAAAGAAGTAAAATCTTCCATAGAGTGGCTTAGGATATCTATTAAAAAGCCAATGAAGTTGGGTGATGTAGTGAGTTAGTATAGCCAAACAATAAAATATTCCATTTGGTTAACCACAACCATTTATTACACATTTCTTATTTATACTCAAAATTTTCTCCATATGGTTTTGGTCTATCATTCTTCCTTCCAAAGCTGGGTTTCTACTTTCATTCTCCTATTTTTGAATCTCATCATTCTTCCTTATCTCTCATGTTTTCTAGTTAAGGTATCCTCTTAAAAGCATTTATTCCAATACCCTTTTGGGAGTTTCGAATTCACAAGAAATTTTATCCTTCCATTCTTAGGGGAAAATCTTCAATTTGCTTATCCTAGTTCTAAAATATGTTTCCTTCTTAATATCACTACCACAAGGGTTCTCTAGATCAAATTTTTAATTTAGGAGGATACAAATGATAAAACATATTTTTGGACACCCATTAAAGGTTTGAAACTCCTCATGAAGTTTCATTCACAAAATCTAACAATAAGTCCTTAAAATACCCAAATTTAGGGCTCAAATAGGTCTCTTAAAGATGAAATGGGGTTTGAAGATGAAATTCTAGTTTCAAATGTGCTAATATAGATAGATTAAACTTAAAAACCTTAAGATATTGTTATTATTACCTTTCAATCACTACAACCTCAATTTAAGCCTTTGAAAAGTTAGTTAAGACTGTAAACACAAAAATTCACCAAAACCCTATATAGGGTTTATTTACAAGTCCGAGAGAGGAATTTTATCAAATTTAAAATAAAATTGAAATTTCAAAGATCCTAAGTAGCAATAAATATTTTTATGCCACCTTGTTCAAACATAATAGAACTTTCTAATCTTGAATCTTTGTGACAAACTCCTAAATTACACATTCATGGCCCGAGATAACTCACAATTTTCTGAGTTTGGTTCACTTATTCCTTCTTAACAACAAAAGAGGAGTCTGAAAATGTGAAATAATTTATTTACAAGGTCGACATACCCTTCATGCTCAAACATCGGAATCATTATTCTTGAAACTTTCTTTTCTTTTCATTAAATGGATGAAAACCCTTGTTATAGTCCTAAACAATCCTTAAATTTTCCTATCCATCATTCATTTTTCATCTCAATCACATGAAAAATCTATCTCCTTCCCATTTTCAACCTCTCTCCATTCGAATGCCTTATCCCTAACTAATATTTCATAGTAATTGGCTTGATTAGACTCATCAAGCACCAAAGACTCAAGTTACCTACTTGAGTTAGAGAAAGATGCAGGGTTTAAATTACATGTATACTCACTTGATGGTTGTATGACCATGAAAGAAGACTCACAAGGTGTATTTTGACCCCCTAAACCAAACTACACCCCTACAAGATACCAATAAAGCCGAAAATTATCACAAAGTGAAAATTCCCTCCTTAAGCAATTCAAATTAGAATTTTTGAGGAAAAGACTCACAAGACAAAATTTGGAACTTGAAGCCCTTCAAAGACTTCAAATCACTTCTACAAGTGTACTTTTACCCTCCTAGGATTTAATACACAATATTTTATGTTACTCAATGTTTTAGTTGATTCTCCCACATCACAAGAGGGCTTGTGATTATTAACATTAAACTCCAGGAAAGATCTAATTGCTAAATGGATCACCAAAGGGCTCAAGGTATAAAAACATGGAAAATTCTATTACGAAATTACATCCTCTAAGGAAAAATGCTTGGAAAGAAAACATAGACAAGATTAGAATTTCAATATCTTCTTCTCACATCAATGGCTATTAAAATTGGAGGAACTTTGAGTGTCCAAAAGCATATGGTGATCATGGGAACTTCTCAAACCCTATCTCATTTGGATTGATAATAATTTAGAAAAGGGATATCTATTAATTCTCATTTTTCTAGTGGTCATCTATAAATTAATTCCAAATGAACCCCTTGGGTTACATACAAGATTCATAGGCTTTGAGATTTTGAAAAGGGGGTTCAAACAATCAATGAAATTTTTACAAAGAAACCAAAGTATGCTTAATTTTGGTTAGCATAAAGATACACATTTTTCTTAATAATTATTATGCCATCTCAATCTCTTAAATCCAAAATGTTGTCCTGATTGAACACCTCCATAAAATTGGGATTTCATCTCCAATTCCCTAGTGGAGAGATTGGAAGTGGCTGACAATCACTCCATTTTTTGGGTACAAATCCCAGATTGGTTACAATTTTCTTGTGACTTGTGAAATTCATGTGGATTCATTGAATCACTAGAGGAATCTTAAATCCTCCCATAAATTCTAAGAAATGAGATTTTAAAAGATTTGGAAAATTCGCATTGAGCATAAGAAATATCTATTCCTCTGGTGCATTCTTTACCAAGGCCTACCCATTGGGAAATGAAAAAACATATGGAATTAAAATCCCCTCTACCTTTCCTAACACCAACATGAAACCCTCAAGGACTTGTTTTTGTGTTTCCCTTATTCTTCCTCTACATGGTCTTGGATTCACTCATTGTTTCAACCTTTTCTTCCAGCCTTTCTCCTGAAAATGGTCCTACTTAGGGGCTTGACCACACTTCCTACAAAATACAAACAAATTTAGAAATTTTTTAGAGTTGATATATTGTTCAAATTTAGAAAGATAGAAATAATGTTATTTTTAATTATATGCATAGGGACATATTGTATTTTTTTTTCTAACAAAGTTACCATCATTGAAAATGAGTTACTCTAGATCTAAGTCAAAGAAGAGAAATTATGGTTGGATATAGAGCACCTCCAAATGTTCATCGACTATTGGGGCACTTTCCTCACATAGTTAGCTATCAAATTATAGATCTCTGGTGATAATGCCCTTCTCCTCATGGTTGAGGCCAAGGTCTTCCATACCTCCACTCCCGAGAAAAAACACACGAGTTTCAATCTTGGTTCCCGATCTCCCTTTCCTAGGGGTGATAGGTGGCGGAGCTTCAATCTTTTGGTGGTGATGGGACTTTTGATAGTGCTCATGGTACTTGTGGAAGTAGTGGATAGGATGCTCCGCTAGTGGAAATGGTGGTGGTGGTTTGACAGGACATTTGGGGTGTAACCCCTTGTGGAAAATTCTCGTGCCTTGCTCTGGAAATGTCCCACAGGAAGTAGGAAAATGATGAGGCTTAGGGTGGATGGAAAGGCATTTTAGACCAAGAGTCTACTTGTTTTTCTGGGTGGGGTTGCAAGCCCGATTGTCCACCTCCTCCTCCATTGACCAACATGTTTGCATTTTCTATATAATTTTTTTTGCTCTTTGTTTATTGCTCTTGTTTTTATTGAAATAATATGAACTTTGTGTGAGCTGCCCTGGCCCATGTGCCGGTCAATCTTGATGGTTATTCGATTTGATATTTTAAGATGTGCTGCCATACAACCCATCTTTTTGAATGATTAACCCTCTACTATATTTTTGATATTAATAAAGATATTTTCAATCAAAAAATTAAGAATAAGAACTACCTCATCCCAAAAAAATCAAATGTTTTTAGGATTCTTTTTTCCTTTTCAGCAGTTTTATGATTCTTTAAACTTTGCTAAAAAAAATTAAAATTATATATTAAATTAAAAAATATGATTAGCTACAAATTTTTAGTTGACAATAACATATAAGAAGCTCAAAGTGCAAGTCTTTAGCCCCAACCTTAGTTACCAAAAATGGTACTTTGGAGGAAAAGTACCGTATTTTCCCGCTTTTTTAATGCTACCGCAAAAAAAAAAAAAAATGTGAAGCTTTTTTTACATAAGGAAATTTATAATTTAAATTAATTGAAAATAGCTATACACAAAATAAATATAATTAATTAGTAGTTTTTATTGAATATATTTTGAATTTATCTTTGGTGACACTTGTTTTTTAACATTTTTTCAATAAAAATGACTGTTATGATAACAATAATTGTGATTATTGTAAAATTGTCTTTGAATTGTTAAAAATATTATATTTTTTAAATATATAACTTACCATATCTTTTTTTTTTATTTATTGTATTTTTAAGATAGACCCTTTTTTTTTTTTTCCATATTTTAAGTCCACCATATTATACACTCCCTACGAAAGTTGCTACCTTGGCCCCAACCGCTTCCTATGTATTTTAGAAATATCTTAAACAATAGTCACTCCTGGTTTTATAAGTTTTCCTGGATTTCAAAATTCTGATGTAGGACAATTGTGAGAAAAAATAATAAGAGCTGTAACCGCCTGCAAGGAACCCTTCTCTGAGTGCTCAAATAAATCTGCAGTAATAGAGAGTTGATTGATAACTGATTTTAAGAAATAGATGAATCAAACACACAATTTCTAAGTTGGGTAACAATAGCAAAATCATCAAGAGGAGGTAGAATTCGTGTGATATGGGGTGAAATAATTGGCTGCTGCTGACCTGAATAGTTGAAATAAACTTCCTAGCAGACTTGTCAAAGGCTGTAAAACTTGTTCTAAAATACAAATGAAATATTACTCATCTGGTAACAACCATTACACATATTATTACATACAAATGAAATATTACTCATCTGGTAACAACCATTACGCATATTATTACTGCTCTAGAAAATAACTAGGAATTTACATTTGTGCAAAATAGCATATATTGTCAGAACCAGGTTGCTTGTTATTCTTGTACTGGTCAATAACTATGTACTTGCATGTGTACCAGGATCTTGGAAAAAACCATCGGTAATAAAATAGCTATAAGAGGACTTGATACAGATCAATTAACAGCTATTATTTAAGGTTTACAAGCTGTTGAAAGGTACTAAAAAATGTATCCTTCGAGGTTTTCCAGGTTTAATATGAAGAACTTTGGCTTTCATCATTATTCCCGACAGCACTTGTGCTGCCAAGTAAATGTGAAAAATCTGATTGAAATGTTGGAGTTGAAGAGACTCCAACATAAGTATCTTTGATACTATGTAATATTTTCACAATGTCAATCATACTTGGCCGTTCTTCAGGGATTCTTTTGTACAAAGCAAACCTACACAGGCGAGTTGTCTGAAACAGTTGAATACCTTATCTCCATCATTGTTGGTATCAGAACTCAGCAAATAGTCATCAGTAACCTCTTCTATTGTATTTGGAAAACATCTACTCACCCACTTTTGCAGGTTCATTCCTTCTACAAATATACTGCTGGTTGGCTTCTTTCCAGTCAACATCTCTAATAACACTATTCCATAGCTGTACACATCTCCTTTTGTAGTAACAGCACCACCCAATCCATACTCTGTATTCAAGACATTTTATGATAAGTTTGTATATTCATAATTTATGACAACAATTCTAAAAAAGGGAAATTGGCATTTCATATTAACTACTTGAACTCATACCTGGAGAAATGTAGCCAATGGATCCTTTTAGTGTATATGTAGAAGTGCATGAATCCATAGAGTTTCCAAAACACAATCTTGAAATGCCAAAGTCTATCAAATAAGCTGTCATATCCTCACCAAGAAGCACATTACCAGGCTTTAAATCACAATGGATGACTTGCACAAAACAATGGTGATGAAGGTATTCCATGCCTTGTGCGATGTCCATCGCTATGCTCAACCTTTGAATAAAATTCAACCTACGTACCTGCCCTTCAGAGTTTTGATCATGTGCAGAATATAGAAAATTTTCTAGGCTACCATTTGGCATTAGAGGAAATATTAAAGCTTTGAAGTCTGGATCTGAATAAGTAGTTATGATTCTAAGTAGATTTCTATGTCGAACTCTCCTCAAAACATTGCACTCTCTATCAAAACTCTTGCGTGCATCTTCATTCTGCATATTAAGAACTTTGATAGCAACCATTGTGCCATCATTCAAAGCCCCTTTGAACACTTTTCCAAAACTACCAACTCCTAACAAGTTGGCTTCAATAAATCCATCACTTGCACCAAGAAGCTCTTGATATGAAATTCTTTGATGACCCAATTCAAGCTGTGGAGATGTAGGGCGTCGCTTGCAATAGAATCTCCATGACAATCCCATCAATACACAACATGTGAAAAATACCACAGCACCAATGGGTATGACTAACCTTTTGATATGCTTAAGACTCTTGTGATTAGCAAGAGAGCATGGTGTCAAGTTTTCCCATTGTCCGCAGAGGCCCAGATTTCCCACAAATGATGATGCACCAAGGTTTTTGAAAACCCCATCTTTTGGGACTTCTCCTGACAATTTGTTTGTAGAAATGTTTAGATGCTGAAGCTTTTTGAGTGCTCCCAAAGACATTGGTATTTTGCCTGACAAATTGTTAAAGGATAGATCTAAATCTTGGAGATTTTGAAGTTTTCCAATAGAATCTGGAATCATACCTTCGATTTTATTAAAAGAAAGATTGAGATATTCAAGTGCTACACAGCTCCCTATTGCATTTGGAATATGGCCTGTTATTCGATTTGCTGAAATATCTATAGCTTGAACCTTATCCATCTTGCTGAGCTCTTTAGGTAGGGGACCCTCCAATAAATTCTTTGAAAGGTTAAAATAGAAAACTAAATTTGGAAGTCCTGCCACTTGTGGAGGTATGTGTCCACTGAGCTTGTTGTAAGAGAGATCAAGAGATTCCAATTTTAGGCATTCCCCTAGACTCCTAGGAATACTGTTTGTTAATTTGTTATTATCAAGAAGCAGATGTCTTAGCTGTTGTAAGCGGGCAAGGGAATCAGGAATATTTCCAGAAAGCATATTTTCTGATAGAACTAAATACCCTAGACTTTTGAGATGACCGATCTCCTGTGGGATGTTTCCTTCTAAATTATTATAACCCAAATACAAACCCTCCAACATCTGAAGCATACTGACCGTGGAGGGTATTGCACCCGTGAAAAGATTTCCATCTAAAGATAGTACAGCCAAATTACTGAGGTTTCCAATCTGTGGAGGAATTTTCCCTCTTATTCTATTAAAGCCCAAACCTAGTTGCTCAAGATTTTTAGAAAGTTGTCCCACAGAAGGAGGTATGGCACCTGTCAGATAATTAAACGACAATAATATGGTTTCTAGTAGAGAACAATTTGTGAGAGCGGTAAGAATGGGTAAGTTTGTGGGCCTGCCGCTAACAAACTGATTACCCCACAAGGAAATATAAGTAAGTTTCTGCAACTTCCCTAACTCTGTCGGCACTGTCCCATTCAACTGGTTTCTTTCCAAACTGATTATTTGGAATTGTGTACAATTGAAGAGTGTATTAGGAATTCTGCCACCGAGTCTGTTACCGCCTAGATACAACTCTTTCAAGAGGGTATTCTTGGAACAAAACTCAGATGGAATCTCACCAACCAAGTAATTATCAACCATATCCAATGCTTCTAGAGAAGTGCAGTTTGACAAAGAAGAAGGAATTTTTCCACTAAGATGGTTTCCCTCCAAATAGAGTTCACTCAGTTGTGAAAGAAAACCCAATTCCCAAGGAACATGGCCATCAAGGTTGTTCTCTATCAGACTTATAAAGCTCAAAGAGGATATGTTCCCCAGTGTGTTGGGAATGTTACCCGTCAAATAATTTCGGGCAAGCTGAATGAAATCTAAATTTGGGAGATAACTCAGTGCTGACGGAATATTTCCAGTCAAATTGTTTTTGCAAGGGAAATGGATCTTAAACCGTAGCAGGCACTAAGTGTTATGGGAATTGAACCTGTAAGCTTATTGTCATATAATGTAAGCTCCTCTAAGCGAGGAAGGCTTCCTAACTGAGAGGGGATGTGCCCATGAAGGTTGTTATTAGAAAGGTCGAGTATCTTAAGAAAAGAGAGATTGCCAAGAAATGGAGAGATGATACCTTCCAAACCCACACTGGAGAGATTGAGAGAGACAACCCGCTGTCTGTGGAGAGAACATGTGACGCCATTCCAGTTGCAGAATGAGACGTTGGAATTCCATGTGATAAATGATCTGTTTTGATCATAGTCGATTGCAGATTTGAATGCGAGCAGAGCCACCTCATCAGAAGCATTGTTTTTGTGGGGATGTGAAGCATGGGACGACTGAACAGCGCCAGGACAATTAAAAATGAAAATAAGAATAAAGAAAAGCGGAGGTAGCATTGCTGCAGCCATTTTTCCAGCTCGAATGGAACAACAACACACACCATGTATCCAGGATTTAGTGGTATATATTGTTTCATAATTATTTAAGCTCACTTAATTAGTATATGATAAGCTTAGTTGTGGGAAAAAAGTGAGTCAAGCGACCTGTGAGTGGGTGAAGAAATATGGGGAAGTACGTCGTGTTTTCACACCTTCCCTTCTACAACAGCTATGATGCAAGGAACAGTACATACCGTCATAAGTTAAAAGAGTCACTAGTTAAAAGATGCAGCAGCCTAAGTGTCATGGATGTTCGCAGTCAAAGTTAAAGTCAAAATTTTGAATATGATGTGTTATAAATATGTCTGATGTATTTGTAGGTGGTGGAATTTTTCACCAGCAGATTATGGGTTCAATTTTGTTTGACATCATCACGAACCTGTATGATGGATAGGGTCATCTGTTAAAGATATAGTATATTTAATATTTATAATTTTATTTTTGGTAATTTAAAGGGATTAGTGAATATTCAGTATTTCAGAGTTTCTAAAAGTGAAGGTCTTACGAATCAATATTTCAGAATTTTGAAAAGTGAAGGTCATACTAATATTATTGATTAATTTTTGGAGTATGGTATAAATATCCTGCTCTACATGCTGCAACTAAATTAGAGTCAAATCCAAGTTGGAGACAGTAATGAAAAAGTTTTCACTCCATCCCATATACACCACTCAACTTAAAAATTACATAAATTTACAAATTTGAAATGTCAACCAACCAATAAAAATATCACCCAAAAACCAATTATTTAAAGAGTCGGTGAAAAGACTTTCACATGACATTTAGTTATCTCTATCACTGCCAACTGTGATAAGATTTTAACCGATAAAGACAAACTTACCTTTTTGAGTTATCCCTGGACTACTTTCCAGGCAGGTAAATTGTAGAATAACAAATGAATAGGAATATACTATTAACACAACCATGTTTGTATTGAGCATCTGTTAACACATCGATTGCTTAACATTTTATAGTTTATGTATTGTTATTCAACATCATTCAACGTGAATGGCGTAACAAATACGGTTACACAAGCACATGGATATGCTGTACTGAATTGAGCTTATGTTAGAGACATATGAACGAATGCAATGAGAATATAATGTAAGGAGGAAAGCTAATGGAGAAGTTTCCACATATTGTAACTTAACTAACGAATATAACATCAAAAATCAATTAAGCTTGCATGTAGAATTATTGCCAGAAAGGAATTGAAATCTTGGCGGGACCAACAAGAGTTTAGGAATCAAGTGATTTGGTTGCCAACCAATATAAATATATGTAATATATGCCGAGAGGTATATATTATATATTTATATAAATATATAGGTGTCTCATGAACTTCACCTCTCGGCATATTTTACATACATATAGAAACATAAATCAAAACATGATATGTAAAATATGCCAAGAGGTGAAGTTCACGAGGCACCTATATATTTATATAATATATAAATATATGTAATATATACCTCTCGACATATATTACATATATTTATATAATATAGGTATGCTAGTAGCAACCGCTGAGTTGCATTATGCAGAAAATAATACCAAAAATAAAGTACGGAAAATAAGGGGGAATTTAGTTCGTGCATGAATAAAATAACATTTATAATTTAATATTATAATTATTTATTATAAAAACATGGTCACTATATGTAATTTTCTTATTTAATTATATTATTATATAGCTTAACACCTATATGTAATTTTCTATTATTCATACCTAAATAGTATGTTAAAACCTATTTATTAATCTTTAAAGTGGTGGCCCTATTATTTACTTAAACTTATTTACGTACTTATTAATCGGCCCTATTATTTACCAATTATCATATCCAAGATAAAGGTAGGAAAAGAAGGCAAACATTTAGTTTGTGCATTTAATAATCTTTTCAAATACTAATTTCGATAAAAATGTCACAAACAACAACTAAAATGAGAAAATGTTAACAATTAATCCTTTTAGACTCAAATATCTTACAAGGAACATCATAAATGCATTTAAAGAAGGAACCATATCTCTTAAGAGAATGAGTATGAGAAAAAAATCAAGGTCTATAAGACACAAAGTTCTTATGGATTTTATTAGTAACCATATTATCAAGTTAAAAAAATACATTTTTTTTTCATACGAATCAAAATGCGTAATGTACATCACATGTAATGACAAAAAATCATAGAATGAAATGTGTGTTACATAGGGTACATTATTTATATTCCAAGGACATAAGTCTTTTTTCCTCTTGCCTTCCATTTTGAAAGTAGTTTTCCATTCTTCATCTTTGCATAGCGCTCATATGAAAATGGCGGAGATATTCTTAGACTTTGCAATGACTTCACTCGAGAGATAGCCACAAATGTTAACCCCATTGTTTCTCTTTCTTCAATATCAATTTTAGCCTTGGAAAGAGTCAAACCTTGCGATTTATGTATTGTCAATGCCCATGCCAACCGTAAGGGTAATTGGTGTGTGCGTCCCCTCTGTATTGGTGTAATTGGGATGGTACGCATGGAGTTCTATCTTCAAATGGTATTCCAAAGTAACTATCAAATTCAACCATTACATATGTTGGTGGTTTTAGTGGACCACTACCAAGTGTGCATATACTATGCTTCAATATATCCCAGAGCTCCATTTACAAGACCTGCTTCTATCCAAAGATTGGATGTTAACATAACCCTTGCATCATTAGAAATTAATAATTCTAAATCAAGTTCATCATTCGGACCTCCTGCCAGTGTGTTGGCGGTACTTGTTCTAGTTGCAATGCTACGTGTGACATGTCTTTTCAATGAATGCAATTTTTTGTTGTGGTTATTCACGTTAATATTTGTTGCCATCAGTGAATATTATTATCAATTCTTCATTGCTATCTTTGTTAATGCAAAACTTGTTCTACTCATTAACAACATCCAATCATCCAATGTCGGATTCACATCTCTCGATTTGCCAAAAGTTGTCAAAAATTTTTTTGGTCTTCATCTTCTCCTCCTTTCCTAAATACCTTATCCAATGTAAATGAACTTTAAATGCTTCCATAACAACTTTGCACATCTATTACTATCATATGGTGGTTTTTGGTAATAGGAGGAAGTTGTCCCAAATCTCCTACCAAAATCATAGAAACACCACCAAAACTAATGTCTGTTCTTTCAGGGAATGCTTGACGAAGTCGAGTCTATGTTTTCTAGAAAACTTTGTCTGATGAAGCTCATTTCATCAATCAATATATATTTTATGTGGAAGATCTCTTGTTGGAATGTTGTAAGTCTTGATCCTTCTAATTCTGTAAAATCTATGTAATAGGGATTCAAAGTTGTGAATGGATCATTGAGGCACCAATATTAAAAGTGCAACTCCTATTGGTGTAAGTAATAGAAGAGGAGAACGTTCAAGGAATGATGCATCAAAAAGTGCCTAATGAATCACACCAATCAAATAGGATTTTCTTGTTCCCATGTTCCTTGAACTATCATGAGAAATGGAATGTTATTTCGATGTTGATTATAATGTGTCATTATTATATCAAGTGCTTGATTTTTTTAGCACCCAAGGTGTCATAATTAAAATTTGGGGCTAATTCATCATCTATAACCAACCCATTATCTTTCATGTGCTTATGAATTTTATCACTTTACTTGTGTATTCTTCACCTCGATATTCATCATTTAATGTGCTTTTCTCTCAATATCTCTCCTTCCCAACATATATATTTCATCACTTGCAAAATTTGACCATGATGAAGCCTACACATGATTTCCCATTCATGTTCTATTGTATTCTATTGAACATGTTGATTAATTTCATCTTCAGAATCATTGTTATTTTCAACGTCTTCTATAGTAGTCCTCCTTTTGACATGCCATGGATTATAATTGAATGAATCCCACTTTGAACTTATTGAATCAAATCATGTCTGATATCTCTCTCTATATCCCAAAACGGCTTGTAAAGCAACAACTTTGACCAACAAAAATCAACCCATTTATGAGATTCACGAAGGGATGGAGGAAAACCTTGGGAACACTCTCACAATAGCTGCCAAACTCCTAACCTCCCACTTGTTATCCCATTTTCTCCTTGGATTATATGTCCAAGATCTAGCGACATCAATAAGAGACACACTTTCCATGGAAAAAGGCCTATTCTTGTACCCGTCAAATGAAACTTTTTACATGTTCTTCATGGTCATCTCCATCAATTGTTGTTACTTTTTTGAACACCTCACATGAGACATTCAAATTGAAAAATACTCTACTACTCTCTCTACCAAAGGGAGCTCCAACAACATGTGACATGTTTCTTGTGCGCCAATGTCTCTTTCAACAATTGTTTTAGTTAGAAGTCTCTTATATGTTATTCGATGCCATTTCATCTAGGTTTTCAATGTTTTCAATCCACATCAACATTTGATGATAAGTTTCAGATATTTTCTCCACTTTCATTTATTCATACTTTTTGTACTTTACAATGTACTTGATTACGACATGCTTGGAAAGAACAGTTTCCAATCTACGTTTTCTCTCCACAATTGTAATATGTAGCGATTATGTGTATTTACCCTATCATCATTTCTCACAGGTTTGAAATTTTTATCTCCCATCTCTGAGTCTTGATATAAATTTGATCCATCGAGATTCAATGGCCATGATGCATTATACCTACAAAATGTAATAATCAATTATTAGTTCTTCCACATATATGTTTTTTATTTCAATTTAATTATTCAAATTTTTGAACATCTTACCTACAAACCATTTTTCCCTTTTCTTACATAGGCATGCACCCTCTCTACACATTGTATGTCATTCTACACTATTGAGAATCTCTTCGTAGTCACGTTCCATATCAACTTGTGTCATTTGTCTTGTATTTCAAGACACGGATGTTGCATAAAATTTTGGTAGACCTATAACATAGAACATAAGAATACACAATATATTTTGAGAACGTAAAAATTCTATATAAATCACAAACTTGATGAGAATCGATAAATTACCTATATGTTTCAGTTAGTGTGGGTCCTCCCAGGATTCCATGCATGGACAATAGAATGAAGTATTTTTCAGCATTTCCACGTTGAAAATCATCATTCCAATCAAGGTTGTCCATATTCGGTGCCCCTTCTAACCATATGAATCCATGCACATGTGGCGAACCTCTATGTTGTCATTCATATCTAGACCAATAATCTTTAACTTTCATTCCTTTTTGTAATACCTCCTTTCGGAAAAGTGTATGTCGCAGGTGCATATAATGTGCCACTATATGTGGATATTCGATGATATTTTTCCTTCACCAATTTTTTGCTTCTCATGGATTATCCGGTGGTGTTCTAGGCATTAATGCATGTAGATCAAGCCAATACATATCAGCTACACTCAATGTGAAAAAATGGTAGGTGATCCTATTTGATGCAACATGTCAGCCAATTCACCATGACATTTTTCCCAATAAGACCTTGTACCCCTCAAGGATGTTCCAAACCACATCAAACAATTAGCCAGATTGGAATGGGGAACATTTTTCATATGCTCACGTAACTCATTGATGGTGATTGGCATATCTTGGAGGTTTTTCTTGACAAACACTAGCAGATGAATTTTGTGCATGATGTCTCATGATCATGTTCATCATGTAATACCTGAACCAGGGATGTCGGCCAAATCGGTGATCCCTATATCAAAATAAATGCTTTATAAATTCATGGAGATGTACTCGTCTTAATCATGCGGTTCTAGCCAATCACATTTCCATCAGGAAACAAGTAGGGTATGCCATATCAAGTAGTCCTACTATCACATACTCATTGATAGGAGATGTTCCAATCCCTGTCCAATCAATGAGTGCTCCAAGGTCCACATGAGGGTTATTCACCCATGCATGGATTAATTCTATCTCCTTGGGGCATTGGGTGGTTTAGACACCATCAATGTTGTATGACTAATTATATTTCCTTCATCTGTCTCCATGGTCGGACCTACAAACACAATTTCATTTACGCGTCAGAATCAAACTCCATATGAACTGAGTTTAACTACTCGAACACATTCTCAACAGAATGAGGTGGAAGTTCATTCAAGAGATTTTCATCGATCTGAACATCCAAATAGAACTTATCATGTTCTATTTTATATTTCAGCACATTGTAAACTCACTCTCTATTGATTATAAAGTCATAATTTGTTCCACGTTGATCTTTCCTCCGAACAATAATCATCAAAAACTCTTTCAATCTATGCGGAAAAATATTAGCGATTTCTTTTACTTCTTCAGGAAAACTTATTGTGTGACTTTTATATTTATATTGACCTCTATTGCATGTGTCACCTGCAGGATTGGGTTGACACAGGCTATCAACATTTCCTCAATTTGAGTTAAGTTTGCAAGTTTTGGCGGTTGTGGCCTAGGATCCATATTGTTCAATGCTGAAAATTGATGATGACCTTTCTCTTGTCGATTTCTAGTACACATAGGTCCTTGAGGTGTTCAAGAAACTTTTATTCCAATGTAGCATTCCTGAAAAATATAACACATGACCGGCTAAGCAAGGTTATCAAGACTGTGTCAAAAAATCATTTGGACCATATTGAAATCTCTCCCGAGCATTCCATTGGGATCAAATATCATTTGTTATCTCACAATATGCGAGTCTTGCATTCTTCTTCTTCTTCTAGGTTCGATTGTTGACTCCTCTTGTAAATAATTATTTTGCATTCTTCTTCTTCTTGTTGTTCATATTCATTGTAATGTTGTCTCCTGTTGCACACTATCATTCTCTAAATTATTTGCAACATCTACATCCATTATATCTTGGGCCAAGTTTTCGGTGTTTCAAGCACGCGATCCACCGATGCTGAATTTCCTCCCCCAGAATTAACTTCAACATTACCAACCATTCTATGATAATTCCTCTGAGATGCTTCATGGTGAAGTTCTTGTCTTTGTATTATTTCCTTCTCAGAATCGACTCCAAACGAATCTTCCAAACCTTTCTTTGATACATGTGAGTCATCTTGAGACGATCATTCAATTATTGTTGGCATGTTATTTACATGTTTTCTTCTTCTAATTGTTGCTGTTAGATGTTATTTACATGTTGTCTTTATTTTCAAAATTAAATCATGGTCTTACCTATAAAGTATTTTCAACAAATTTTCTTTATTTATATAACTAAAAAATCCATGTACATGTAATAGAAATCAATCATATATTATCCAAGTTGAATAATTAAAGCGGCTAGTCAAAGAATGTTATGAAATTTATGAGATTAGAAAAAGCATGTTTGATTTTTAATAGTTTTTTCACCAACACACTCAAAGCACTATGTTTATAAAATCATTTATATAAATAATGCGTCAAATCTTACATTCTTCATTCTTCCTCATGAAATTGATCTAAATGAATCATGTCCTCAGTATCCTTGTTCTTGATACATTTCATCTTGAGACAATTGTGCATTTGTCATCATGTTATTTGCATGTTGTCATCTCTCCAATCTATTTTCCTTTGTCAATTCAACCCTTAGTTCTCCCTCTTCTATCATTATCATTTCAATGTTTCATTGCTCCTCTCTCTTGTGCATCTGTCATTTCTTGTTGTCTTCTTCTTTGATATTGTCTTTGATATGCTTTTCTTTCCTCTTCATTTTCAAAATTTAATCTTGGTGGAGCCATACCTATAAAGTATTTTCAAAAAATCATAATTATTTATATTATTTAAAACTCCATGTACATGTAATATGAAATAATCATATAGTATAGAGAATCTAAAAATTATGAAGGATGCACAAAATATGATATGAACTAAAGCAAATAGGATTTTATAAAAACGGTTTGTGTTGCCATATTTATGACCTTTTGTTTGATTTTTTTTTTTTTCACAAATATACTCAAAACACCATGCAATTTATAAATTCATTTACATAAATAACTCAATCAAATATCTACATATTTTCATAATAAAAATTCTTCCTGCCAAAGGAGTCACCACAAAGGAAATTGTACATAAATTGTTAAATCTTATCATGATATAAATTTAAATATGATATTAACTCATATAGAACTTTTAAAAATACATATCAACCCTAAACATCAAAGTGAAAAAAGACAATATTTTCTAATCATAAAATAAATTATAAATTATAAATTTGATTCCTACATCATATGACTAATCCTTCAGTGTATCAAAGTTATGTGAACTCAAAACACAAGGCCATGAAATTAACATAATGTGTGGGAAGTTTTGTTGTTAATAACTCATTTATTACCTATTTAAATAATATATTACCTATTTAAATTTAAATAATTCAAATAAAATAATTTGAATAGTTTATTAACTATTTAAATAATATATTACCTATTTAAAATTATTTACTTAAATATTTTATTTAGATTATTTAAATTATTTGTTTATTTATTTACGTAATATTTTACATATTTAAAATTATTTACCTATTTATTTAATATATTACCTATTTAAACATTTTATTTACTTATATATACTTATTTACCTAATATAGTTCCTATTAAATTAAATAATTTATTTACTTAAGTGATCGAATATTTTTACTATCTAATTTTTCAAGTAGAGGACTATTTCATCTTATTCACCTAATAAATTACATATTTAATAATTACGCCGAAGGCATTCCCCTATGTCATCAAGTTTCTATAACTATTTTAAATTTGACATTTTGACGCCCGTCTATTTTGCTTTTTGCATCATGATATTTCTTCCTCATTCTCCAATTCAAATCCGCTTTTAGAACAGGAATCAATCAGTATGTATGTATTGCAAATTTAAAGAATCATCAAACCCCATGTATGTTTGCTCACCGATTTCTTTATTTACCATTACACCACAATCTCTTAATTTTTTCCTTTTAAACAATTACAAGAATTATTGAATGATGGGTCAATCTGAATGATAGCAAAGGCGCTCTTGAGTCCTTATTTACTGGTGGTGGGGCGAACTTTGGTCATGGAGTAAACTTTCTGCTTTTTGCAACCGTTAGAACAACCACTTTATTGCCTTTTCTCTCTCTGCTGTTCAATCAATCAATTTCTCTTCATTCTTTCAAATCATTTAGATATATATGAAACAATATAACACCTCCTTAATTTTTTTGAGGAATTTCATAAAATCATCATGCCTTGTATATGCTTCCACATTTTGCATACATATCTACGCATTTGCAATACCATGGAATCCGCTTTTAGAAGAACAGGGGAATCAGCCTGTATGTATGAAATCATCGAACCCCATATACAATTAAACCTTCGAAATATTTGAGCGGAACTCGCGAAAAATAAGCATTGCCCCTTCCACTTGACCGTGAGGTAAGAGACATACCATTCCAATGATTTGGTATAAAAATGCATTGATGAACAGAGTATGACATCAAGTTATCTATTTGAAATCTCTTTGTTTGATTATTAAAATACCATTTTCAAACAAAAAGTCACAAATTAACATTTTCCACTCTTGGAACTTGGTTGTATATTGCACACCATAAGAAACACATGTTCTTCCATAAATCCATTCTCAATTATTCATAAATATCCCGGCTTTGTACTATGTTCATACATATTTTCAGGGATGATATTTGATGGTTACTAACTTACTTCTGACTCCCTCGTGTCTTGCTCGACCAAAGTGTCTACTTCTTTCCTTGCCAAGATTGATGACTTGACTCGATGATTGACCACCATTGTCTACATGATGACATGTCTTCTGGTACCAATCTTTATTATTCAAATCATGGAAAAATAGAGTATTTAAATCTAAATTATTCTTCATAAAAAAAATTTACTATTTACATGATTTTCAGTAGCTAGATAATGTGTCTATTTCTCGATTTGTAGCTAATTGAGGCTTTTAAAAAACAATAGGAATCAAGAAACTACAACATAAAATTTCAATTCAGTCCTAAAAGACTCTATTCAATGTATTTTCTATGATTTTATTTTCTAAACTATTAAAAATTTAAATAAATTATCTAAAAGTTTATTTGTGAATCTTCAAATTGGTCTCATAATAACACTGGTCAAAGAACCATATAGAGTCTCATGTGAAGAGTTTCGGGATGACTCAACATCCCGGGTTTTATGACTCTTAACAATTGATGAATGATGTTTTTAAGATTTCTAAGAGTGATTGATGTGTATAACTCTTTTTGGAAAATTGTAATCATATTTTGAAAATTTATGTTTCCATTTTCTTAACTCATCTTAAAGATGACCTAAGCATCATGAGTTTCCAAGAAAATAAAGTCCAATAACTTTTCTTTTATTGATATTATATGCCAAGGTTCCCATCAATAGATTGTGAAAATGCAGTCCATATTTATTATCCTTTTAAGTTTGTGGAATTGTCTTCCAAGATTGGCTTAGAACCCATCTACCATGTTTGCAAAGATTAATGTGTGCGTTTCATTTCCATAGCTTCTCTTATGTTTCATTTTGATCTATAATCTATGTTATAAATAGTCTTAGCATCTTTAGTGGCATTCAAATGTTTTGCCAAGACAGAATTTATAACAACTTTATATCGAGATTTTCACATCCATCCCTTTATCTGGTTTGGATTGTTCAACCTTTTGCAATGCATAGCCCACATGAAAATGGAAACAAATTTCTTAGGTTTACAACAAAAAAATGATGCTAATTTTACATTTTTCTATTTTGTTCATTAAATGACATACGCACACCCACGCACATGCACGCCCACACTCACACACGCCCACGCCACGCACGTGCACACGCACATGCACACACACCATCCAAGTATGCTATTACAAAATTTGATTGCCAACCTAATACTTGTCTTTAAAAAATAAGCTGTCAAAACCAATATTGAATTCAAAATTAAACACTTAGTCTACCCAAAAAAGGGGCAAGTTGATACCTAAATGACAAGAAAGATAAACGATTCCTCAATGTGAAATTGAAATAGCTTATCCACAACCAAGGCTTACAAAATATAGGTCATCCACAACTAATGTGAAATTGACATAGCTTATCCACAACCTATTTAAATATAGGTCATCCATTACTATCTCAATAATCCTATTTTTTCAGTGACTTAAGTTATATGGTAAGTTTTCCTTTAAAAAATATTAATTAGGGTAATCCCCAATTATTTATTTATTTAAATCAAATTCAAGCCCAAGGCCCCGGCTTTTTATATGATCAGGTAACCAATCATAAGGAGTATAATGAATAGGAAAATGACATTATCACTTAATAGGGACTAACATAATTCCATACTTAAAAGATAATTAATCGTGGCAAAACGAGGACATCTAACTAATATAAACACCTAAAGTAATTTAGCACTTGCTATTTATTATTGAAATCAACATGTTGTTTATAATTACTATATCATTATAAGTATACCTATTGAAGACTTGTTTCTTCTTTTTCATCTTTTATTATTTATATATATTGCCTTGTTTCCAATTCATATGATTTTCCACTCCTCATCCAAGTTGATCTTAAACAATTTTTTTCCACTTTGTGATCGATTATTTCCTTCCTTTACTACATTTCAAATACTTTCTTACAAACAACTACTGGTTATCTATTCCATTACCACACACAATTTTACATACAAGGACTATTTTTAATTTCTTTCTAATTTATTTACTTCCTCCATCAAAATTGAATACCTTAAGCAAATTTTGCTTCTTGCTCACCTTCCCCTTTGACATATTTAAATAATATATTTACTATATTACTTATTTAAACTTAAACTTACCTATTACCTATTTAAACTTATTTACCTATTTAAATAATATATTTACTTATTTAAACTTATTTAAATGATTTAAACAATTCAAATAAATAATTTATTACCTATTTAAATTTAAATAATTTAAATAATATATTTCCTATTTAAACTTATTTACTTAAATAGTTTATTTAGATTAAATTAACTATTTAAATTATTTATTTATTTATTTATTTATTTACATAATATATTACCTATTTAAAATTATTTATTTATAATATATTACCTATTTAAAATTATTTACTTATTATGTATATATATACTTATATATATTGCTAGTTTACTTTAATTTTTAAGTGATATCAAATATATGTAACTTTCCCACATCGGAGAATTTAACAAATTAAATTAGTAAAGTGCTTTTTACCTTTTATTTTAATTTATGTAACTTCTCCGATTTACATTACGTAAGTGACATCGAATATATGTAACTTCCCACACAAATTTTACAAATTAAATTAGTAAAGTGTTTTTTTATAAATATCACGGGCACAAATTTCAAATTTCACTAGGCACGACATCAGACTCCTCCACTCAATATTATATAATGAATATGCCTCTCGGCATAATAAATATCACATGCACAAATTTCAAATTTCACGGGCACGACATCAGACTCCTCCACTCAATATATATAAATGAAGATGCCTCTCGGCATAATTATATATTGGTGTGTTTAATCAAAAGTGTTTAAGAAGGGAAGGGCCTGATTATTTTCATGTGTTTCCTCATTCATAATTTGACATTTAGATGTCAACTTGTTATTGAGATAATTTTTTAATTTTGTTCTCTTGAAAATAGAATTAGGTGTTTTGGAGGAATGAATGAATACAACTGTTTTATATTAATTTAATTTAAATTAGATATCAATGTCAAAGCAATGTTACATAAATCTAGTACATAAAGGAAGTGCTAAATACAAGTCGAAAAATACGAGAAAGAGAAAACTATTTTTGTTATTTGAAATCCCTAAATCTTGAAGCCCGAGAAAATAGCTTATAAACTTGGATCATGTTTTCTAGGTATGTGGTCTTTTGAAGTTCTAGAAGTCCATTATTTAGAAGTAAGAACTGATATTCTTAGAATTATCTATATGTGAAGTCATCAATTTGAGAGTTCTTTTCTAGAGTTGAAGTGCTTTATGAATAAACAAAGCTAAACATTTTTGGCTCTCATATCAAATGAAGCTCCTCAGAGATCTATGAAATATTTAAAAATACAATGGTATCTTCCAAAAATTTCATGGTAGATAGAGCACTTGAATATAAAACACTCTTCTTTATTAGGATCTAGAGAACATAACTAGCATCTACGCCCATCTCATCGGAGGTTAGGATCATATTCAATTTGTAGTTGATAAGAGAAAACACTAAATTGAGCTAAATAGATCCTTAATCATGATGGAATATCCTTCATATTATATTAAAGATTTTTATTTTGATCCTTATGAAAGTAGGAATACAATTGTAAATAATGTAGAAGTTTTGGTTTCAAAGGCTGTTTTGGATTAAACAATATAGCTTTCAAATAATATTTACTTATATCTTCATAAATAATTCTCTTGACTTCATGTTTAGTGAGATGTGGAGCATTAATGTAAAACTTAAGAGGAGGGAGTCCTTCTATAAAAATATCTAATTTTTAGAGGAGATCCATAACCCTTTCACCGACAAGATTTGCATTCTTGTTTGGAAAGATGCATATAAGATTGAAGTGCCAAATATGGATATTTATTGTTACAAGAGATATAATATAACATGTATTGAAGTCTATGCAACATAGTGATAACATGAAAAACTAAAGAGATATTGAGTGGACATACCCCAAAATATTTAAGAATAATTAACTAAGAAACCATTCTTTTACCTTTAATGTTCTTTGATAACATGGAAATGAAAAATCCTTCCATATTTTTGAAATCATTTTGTCTTGAGTAAGGGAAACTAAATTCACATCCATACAACAATGTTGGATTAACTAATATGCATGAAATAGTTGAATATTTTCCTAGATATCATTAAATTGGAGTTGAAAAATATTTCTTTCCAAGGTTGTCAATGATGTATATCCTTTTCTAAGTCTTGATTCTATCATAGGTGCAAACCTAAAAGAAGGTCCAAACTAAACCAAACCCAAATAGGTGTAAGAGTACACAACCTTATTTCTTTTTGTATGTTAAATTTAATGTGGATACTACCTTCTTTGTTATAATTAATGCTATGATTTTTTCTTTAAAATTATTACATCAAGTCATTATATCAATAAAATTATTCAATATATCAATATATATTTGAGGACATGTAATTGAGTGTGAAAGAAAAACAATGTCATTTGCAAACAATAAATCGTAATAATGCTTATTTCACTAAATTGGGACATATTCCAATGAATTAAGACTCTAGTATTTCAAGTATTGGAAGAAATCCATCTCCATTTTTGGCTATACTAGATTCCATTGGTAGCAATATTGGATTCCATTAGTAGCAATATCGATTTCAATATTGTCATTATCAGACTTATTCAAGTTCCAATTTCTCTATTATTGGAATCCAATATCACTATTATTAGATTCCAATATCGCTATTATTGAATTCCAATAGCGCTATTATTTGATTCCAAGTTGACCATTATTGTAATCCAATTTATAAATCCTGATTTTTAGATTTAGTTTCACTATTTTAGGATTTATATTTTGTTATTACTTGAATCCCCCACATAAGCCAAGTGGCCTCTATCTTACATAAGCCAAGCATGCTATCTGACATAAGCAAAGTGGCACTATCTTACATAAGCCAAGTGGTCGCTATCTTACATAAGCCTCATGACCGTTATCTTTAATAAGCCTAGTGGTTGCTAACTTACATGATGAAAGCGCATGCTAGGTGAAATCAGCCTAGTGGGGTCAAAGTTACATCTTTTTATTGGCTGATTTGTACATGTGACTTGATTTTACTTGTGTTATTTGGCTACCTTTTTCTAAATTTTTAGTATAAAAGTCATAAATGTTGACTTTGATTTTTACAACTAGTGGTACTATACTACACATTACCACTCACAGTCATTAGCTTATGCACAGTCATTGGCTTCTTTCCCCTATGGCTTTCAAAATTTGTATAGCCTAGTGGCTATTATGACATAGTTTTTTTTCTTACACGCTAAAATTCAAATATTGACTCCAATGGGAGGCCAGAAGTGGGTGATCACACTTCAATGTGCGAGCAAGTACAATTTCAAGTTCAAAACTTGCACTTGGACGTGATAGTGCTAGCTCATCATAGTGCAAGAGAGTCATGGCCTCGTAAATATGTGAAGTGTGATCCATCACACAAAGAAGTGTGATCCCTCTCACGTCGAAGTATGATCCCTCACACATCAAAGTTTGATACCTTGCACGAAAAAGTACGCACATTTTCAAAACGAAGTGTGATTTCACACTTGGAATAGCGATCACTCACATATCGAAGTGTGATCCCTCAGAAAGCGACATGTGATACCTCGAACAAAAAGTACGAGCATTTTCAAATGAAGTGCGAGAATTCACAATTGTAATAACGGGAATAGGGAATAGATTTTAGTAATAGGTTTAGATGGACTAAATCATATTCAATTTATTATAACCACTATTGTAATCCAATTTTTAAATCCATATTTTTTTTTAGTTTCATTATTTTAGGATTTCTGGTTTGTTATTATTTGAATACCTCACATAATCCAAGTGGTCGTTATCTTACATAAGCTTCGTGGTTGCTAACTTACATTATCAAAGCGCATGCTAGGTGAAATCTACCTAGCGGGGTCAAATTTACATCTACCTTGCAGCCACTAAGTAACATTTTCCTTACGGCCACTAAGTTACATAAGCCTTGTGGCCTCTAAGTTACATAATACCACGATAAGCCTAGTGGCTGCTATCTTACATAAGTGTATAGGATGTTAACTTACATAAGCCTAGTGGTCGTTGTCTTACATAAGCGTATAGGTTGTTAACTTACATAAGCCTAATGGCTACTAATTTACACAAGAATAGATTCATCTAGGTGAAATAATCCTAGTGGCTAGAAAGTTACACCAACCTACCAGTAACAAGTTTCATAAGGCCACCAACCGCTAAGCTACATAAAACTAGTGGCATTAAGTTACATAATCCTAGGCGCCACAAAGTTACATCATTCCAGGGGTTAAATTTGATGGCCTTTTATACATGTCAAGCAATTTTTAGATGACGGTAATTTTACAATATTTCCCTTTAAAAAGTACAAAATAATAGTTATTGAAATACTTCAAATTTATATTTATTTAATATTTTATGTATATTATATATTGATATAATTTTTATATAAATATATATAAAAAAGACCGTGATATTGTAAATATGCAAGTTGCATGTGATAAAGTCAACTACTTTTATGATTTTCCATTCTTTAAATCATAAAGAACAAAATTACATTAAACAAGTTGTTTTGAGGAAATGGATTTGAAAATGTATTTCCATAGGCAATCAATCCTTTGAGAAAATTACATAAGCATTGATCCCTCACAAGGGTATTAATTATTGTTCTTGAATTTGTGCAAGGTATTGTTGGATAGCTTCATGACCCCAACTTAGTATTTTAATTTGAACTCCTTTCCATGTATTGTTTGGACTCCATGCCCAAATGACATTGTCTATATCAATATCTGATGTGTCCCTTGATTTTCGCCACCATTGCTTTTTCAACAAGCATTCCTCGTACCTTTCTTTTTTATGTATTTCATTTTATTGTGGGTTCCCACCAGTGTACCCTTATCTTTTGAGTGTTTTTGTGAACATCTTGTATTAGTTTTAGTTTTTCCTTGCCCATCCATATAGGTAAATTATCATCATCGGTCTTACTAGTATCATCTACCCAACATTCACATCCACTATTGGGTTGAATTCCTCTCGAGGTATATCACAAATAGGTCTAACATATATATCCTTATTTGAAAGGACATTTTAACAATAGTAGCTATCCATATCAAGATGTGGCACACCCATTATATGATCATACATTGTGCTATCCTGAATTGTTTTTGGCCAAAAACAATATCTTCTTGTCATGTTACAATTGAAAAAGGTATTTTCTAGGGCACGTAGAAAATTTTTCCAATATGAAATCTTTGGAATATAGTATGCTTCTCTACCATTTGTTGAACTCTTTTACCAATGTGTGATGTATGCTTGAATGTCTCTTTGCATGTCTGTCATCTCTTTAGGTTCTTTGAAGGGTGTCAATGAAGGATCCACTTCAAGAAAGAAAGTTTTCCTAGCCATTGTTTTCCATATCTCAATTGAATGTGACCAAATAGACTCCAAGATTGATTATTTTAACTCAATGATGGGCTTGTTGTCTTTGACATAGAATTTAAACATCTTTGATTTTATGATACCCATGATCTTGTGGTTACCATCTAGTAAGTGTGGTTCCACAAAGGCCTTAAAGTCATAGACTTCCTCGATAAGGTATAGAGTGAATGTGTTGGACTTCTCTTGGCATGTTCTATAAGTGTTCATTATTTGTGGCAAAGAGAATGTATCTAATTTGCATAATGTTGTTGATAATCAGGCTGAATGTCCCATCTATGTCTTCATGTGTGTGACCCATTGGAAGGAAACTCACATACATTGTGTTGAAAATCCTTCTAACTATCAGCATGGATGCAAACGCAAACAATGTGGAATTTTTTTGTTGCTTGCAGATTATCTAGTTGTAAATAGAGTTGTTAGGGGTTTTTTTCTAAATGAATTTGAACAAATGCTTACAATATTAGTTGTATGAGCACCCTCATTTTTTTGCTTGTATTCCTTGCACTTTTCATATGCATCATTTTGCAATAGTGCATCATGTAATGGGTGTTTTGACGTCCCACTACTATATAAAAATAACCATACTTGATCTGTAAGTGGTTCTTCTAGCTTCTAGATACATAGTGCCAATTATATTATTGTGAAGTTTGTTCCTCGCTCAACAAAAGGGAGACCAAAGTGCCCAAAACCCCCATTTTTGCCCATGTGTCAGCATACTAGTCAAGGTGATAGGGAGATTAATAGCATTGCTTATTGATTTTGATTTTTTCCCATCCTTGGTATTGCATTTTTCATTTTGTCCATTTTTTCATGCACAATGCTCAAATAGTTATTAGGATTTTTCTATGATTTCCCTCTACATGCATAGTAAGTTACGCATGACAACTTTGAATTTAATCATTGTGCCATTTCTAGCATTGATCTATTTGTGCTAGTGTTTCTGGACATGAGGTCATTGCACGTTTGTTCTTAAGCTCTGTGCACTCGTCACATTTGGTGAAGAAGTTGTTCTTGGTGATTGAAACATGGGAGAAATTTTCTTGCCATATTTTTCTAGATTTGGCTATGACGTTCGAGGAAGGCCCAACAATGAAAGCTCCTCATTACACTTTTATAGTATGTAAGCAAAACTATAACATGCAGTAACAATCTCATTGTTACTTTAGTAACATCTTGTCGCACTAAACAAGACATGTGTGGGGATATATCAAAATTCCTCTCCACCATTTTGGATATCAATGCAATAGTTGCAATAGTGTTTGGCATTTTTTGTTTTCCTATATTTCCATTTACTACCCTCCTCTCACCATTAATCCAAGATTTTTATATCTTTAATAGGTGTTTTTCACAATTCCATGAAATTTGTACCATGCATTCTGACATACATCCCTTCCACATAACTTAAATTTATCTATACTATGTTCTAAATTTTGACCTTGATCACACCTATAGCATTTTCAGTGAATGTATTAAGTTTTTGATGGCAGGTTCATTCATATCTAGAGTTAAATTCCAACTATGATTGAAAGCGCTTAGAGATAGATTGGAGAGACATCCTTCCTTGCAATAAGGTTTTTTCTCAACTTCAGACAAAAATTCTTCTCTTTATTTTTCATCATTTTCCATTTCCTTTGATGTACTAAATGGAGTAGAATTTACCTTTTGGTGTTTGCAGGCATTGTAAGGTCTTTTTATCAAGTTTTCATTACTACTACATATGGAGGATTCATATGAATTTGGGTATACCAATTGAGGAAATGGATCTTCAAATTCACTCCACATTTCTACCAGAAACTCTTATGGAATTTATTTTATCCTTACTTCCATAATGAGAACCATCTTGATGGGCCAACTAGCTAGTAGGCCATTGGATGAGAGATCCTTCTGATATGGAGAAACCCTTGCAAAAAGGCATGATTAATTTATCAACATGCACCCCAAATGTATTTCCATATAATTTTTTAAAGTGCACCATGTCTCCTTCACAGACATTTTTCATTGTTGCTTCTGAAAAAAATTGTATTCTTTTGAACAAAAATGTATCAACTTGGAATTAACCCCCTTGAACTTCAAATTGAATTAATTTTTTAATGTGGCGGTTGTTTCTTGGAGTTAAAAATTTCCATTCAGACGAAGTACAGTTCTTGTTTCTAGATACACAAAGTTATTGATTGGTCGGAAACTTTGTTTTTACGTTGTAGAATTGGATAGCCATCATTGCATGTAGTTATAATATTCTCCACAAAAACACCAAATTGTGTGGGTCCCAACACCACTCTTTAAATCACATGTTGTTCTTGTACTAGATATAAACCCTTCGGCTATGTCACCTTCTTTCTTAGGACACTTATGTTTTAGCACCACGTAGGTTGTAGCAAATTCATCCCTATCTTTAGGAGTTGTGAAACAATGGCTATCACTGGTAGAATTCAAACCCTCATCCTCATTAAATGTATCCTTTGACATATTATAATACCACAACTTATAAGGTACCCTACTCCAATGCGTTAACAAAGATGAGTTTTTTTTTTTTAGAGGAAGCACATGGGGCACTTGTAGTGGCCATTCTAGTGGTCATGCTAGTACACACAAGTTCCTACATCTAGGTTACCTACACTTTGGAATATGACACTCATGTTTTTGCCAAAAATGTCAACCACCAATTTCATGATGATCTAATTCACTCCCCTTTGGTTGATCTACAATACATATTTTCTCCTTAACCCTTCAATATATAGGGATTGGATTACATAGAGAAACTACCTTGATCCCAAGATGATCATGTATTTGTTATTATGGCCATGTAATACTTCAATAAATTGGTTGAAGCCATGCCTCTCACCAACATGTATTTCCTAAATACATCTAAATTCATCCTCAATCAAATAATTTTCCACTTTGGAATTCCCCATACCATCATATCTAACAATGATGGGAGTTTCAAATGTAAAGAAATGAAGTAACTCTACACTAAGTTCAAAATTAGACATTGATTCTCAACACCATATCATCCAAAATGTAATGGAAAAGCTGAATACACAAATAAAATCCTCAACAAGATCTTACAAAATAAGATCCTTAAATCAAACATAGATTGGTACATGAAGCTATATCCTACATTATGGGCATACCGCACTAGTGTTTGTACGACCACTAGGGTAACACCATTTTCACTTACTTATGGAGTTGAGGTAGTTCTTCCAGTCAAGGTGGAACTCCTTTGTTCCAAATTTCCCTACACGTATCATTCGAAATGATGAACTCCGTGAGGTGCACCTCCATGACCTTGACCTCCTAAATGAGTGACGTGATAAAGCTTACACTCAAAATCAGAAGAAAAAATAATGCCTTGCCAAAAACATAACAAAATTTTCATCTGTGTACTTTCAACATGGGTGACCTTATCCTTAAAATTTATTAAACACATGATAAAGAGGAAAATACGTTCATAAATTGTGGGGCCGTTACCTCATCAAAGATATCATAGGTCCTAACACATAGTTCCTTCAAACCAATGAAGGACACATCTTCAAAGAACCAACAAACACTCAATTCCTCAAAAATTTCATTCATGAAGGAGCTCGAGAGTTTCGGTACTTACCTACCAATCTCTCATCCTTCATCTAAAATTCACTACTTCATCAAAAAACATTATCAAAAGAATTTCTCTTTACACCTCGCCTTTCATACTAGATCTTCGTGGTATTATGCACATCCTCGCTTAGGCTCATGAACTTGCTTGGATTTATCTGAAATTTTTTTTTATAACATCTACCTCATGGTTTTTGTGCTATTTAGTGTTGTTATCCACCTTTTGGGATAATAATGTATCCTCTCTTTATTTACACATTCGGGTTTATCACACTTTCTCTTTGTACCTTCTACCATACATTTTTTTGCACTTTTCAACATTACTACCCCCGCTTGGCTATGACACTATGATCTCTATGATACCATCTTATCATATCATCTCAACATCATGATATCATAGTACCCATCCCATAGGCGCCTAGCTAGGTGATTTATGTCTTATTTTATTGATGATCATCTAGCGTTTCCTTTCGCTTTTTCTTCTTTAGGGTTCTTGTCATATGGATTGTGCCCATATGTGGTGGGTATATTTTTTTATCTAGTCCTCTAAACATTCCTTCATGTCATTTCATTCAGTATCGGTTATTACAAACTATATTATTCCATTGACCACCCCATATTTCAATATTGTGACATGCGGTGATCAACAAGTGGGGCATATGTATACACCTAAAATTTCTCTTTTCCTCTTTCATACATGTTACTAACAATTTTTTTGTGTAGATAAGGGTCACTGATGCATATTTTTTCGAGCGGATGCCTTATGGATCCTTCCAGGGAATGGGGAATGGTTATTCACATAACTATTATGAGTTAGAGACAGTACACAGAGAGAGTGTCACTATTTGTTCTCGTAGTTTTCCGTGTATTACTTATCCTTGTCCTCTTAGGTCTCATGTATATATTATTCATGATCTCTTGCTTGAATTCAACCATTTTTCATATTTTTCATCCTCTTTCATGACCTATGCCACATTAATTTTACCTTTCATGACATATTACTTTATTTTGTATCCTTGGACGACACAATCACCCATGGGAGATTGTGTTGGTAATATATTTTCACATGGTCGAAACCATCTCCTGCGAGTGATGTTGTATTTTATATACACTCACCTCATTTGAAATTTATAAAGGAAGAAAGCTAAGACATCTAAACTACCCTTTGTTATTATATTTTGCGCCATCTTTTCATCTTCTCACTCTACTCTTGGTTCATCTTGCATCTTGTTTGGATTAGATTGGAAACTCTTATTTTTTATGATTGATTGCAATATCAAGTCATTATATATCGAGTCTATGCCAAGAATTATCTTCCCCTACTCCACCTAATAGTGATTCTCTCTTTGTGTTCTTCTTCTCAAGGTAGATAGATGCATTAGTCACCACCCTACGTGTATAGGTGAGTTCTCTAACCCTTATTTTTAATTTTACATAGATTAGTTAATTTCCTCTTCTTCATTGTGTTATGTTAGTAGTATTATACATGGTTGATGCTAGTTAGCATAGTACTCTTATCAAATATCATCTCCTTAGTTAATTTCATTTCAGTTATTGCATGCATGCTTCTCTTATTATTGATCCAAACCTCTCCACACCCAACCAACAGTATCTCAGTAGTTTTCCTTCCTCTATCTCGACTGTAGGCCTTAGAAAACCTAGGTTGACCTAGTGTAAGGGTTAGTTACCCTAGATATATGAACCTAATGCTCATTATAGCCTCTTTTAGTCTATCCCTTTGTATGTTGGTACATATGTGTCTCCTATTCATTTCCTCGATACCACTATCAAATGGATGATTTAGGAGTGCATGTTGTTGAGACACATTTTTCCTACATATATCTCATGTGTAGTCAAATGTGAGGGAGGAATAGACAAGATAACCTTAAGAGGACAAGAGATAGGCAAAGTAAAATATGCTAGTGTTTGGGATTGTAGAAACATATATTTTTGAAAGTAATATATGTTGTCTCTTGAGTCATCTTCTTCTATATTTGGAGGTAGATGTCTCATGGATAGATGATTTGGATTTGAACCTAGGTCGTGTTTCTAAAAGATGACAAAATGTAGGAAGGAAAGTAGGATTGCATAGCCATCCATTAAGTTATGATGTAAAAGTCAAATTGGATGATTGACTAGAGGGAATCTAATTCGTGGAACTATTCAATGGAGGAAGGGGCCTTTAAAGTGACTAATAAAGTCGGTCCTACGAAGGATGAGATTACCATGACTCAAGAACCAAATAAAATATTCAATCAATGGAACTTGGAGTCACACGAGTCTTCAAAGGATGAAGACATCATTTAGGTTATTTGGAATAAAGTTCCTTCGAAGAAAGGGAGGATAATGATTCCATATTTGATCTAGGGGTATCTAAATAATAGTTGGGATCTGAATCTTCAAAAGAAGAGTGGGAGTATAAATGGTAGTTTGGATCTAAATCAAATGAAGAGTGGGGGATCCCAAATAATAATTTAGATCAGAATTTTCCAAATCATACCATCGACTATGAGATGAAGGTGCGGAACAGGGTACCCGAGCAAGCCCTCTAGCACAAAGAATAAAACGAGGTTTAGTCGTAATGGGAATATTTTGATGTGAATGCCTAAACCTAGGTTCCATATTGTTGTAAGTATGAGGAACCGTGCAATAGTCAGTCATTGTTGGTGTCATTTAAGCACAAATGTCTAGACCTAGATAGTGTGATGAAACTCCTTCAAAGGGAAGGAAGTGCCATGTCGATTCAGGGAAGCATAATGACATCCAACTAGACATTTAGTAGATATAGGGATGTTGGTGTGATTTTCCAAAAGGATATAAGGAAAACATACATCGTGATAATGTAATTTTGATAATCCAACAAGATTGTCCTAGAATAATTCTATGAGTTTGTTAACACATAAGGAACAATCATGCAAGTCCACTAGTAAACCAATCAATCACTCAAACTGTTTATAGAACACTATACCCTAAGCTACAGTTCCAAAGATAGGTGTAAAATAGATAGTGAAAATACTTGTTAGTGTAGAATCAAAGCACCCCCAAATGAGCTCTAAAATATCTAGTTTTCCAAGGTAGAATCATTTGGTGTGATTGCATAACATTGAACTTTCCCCAAGGTGTGGGACCTCACAAAATGGGAAAGCTCTCCAGATTAAAGGTTGGTTCCTTATTCCTCTGTTTAGGTGCATATGTAGAAACTTACAGAGGGTCGGTTCTTGAAAAGAACGATAACCGATCGTACCAATCCAAGAACACATATGCTAATCAAACACCACGATCAATAAGATGAAAGTAATTCGCCATAATAACTTTACACAAAACCTTTGCAAACAAATGAGCAGCAATATCATATATTATTATGGAACTCAATGTAATACATTGAGAATGTGCCTTGCTTAAATAGGCAAGGAATAACAATCTAAGAACCAGTCAAGGTCATAGATCAAGCCATAAATCAAGGAAATAACTAGTCATCAAAGAAATAGTCAAGACCATAGATTTAGGAGAGAACTAGAAATCAAGGATCTAGTCAATACCATAGATCAAAAAATAACTATACCTAACAACTAGATAATATCTCCTAATATCTAAATAAGATAAAAGAAATATCCACACACATAAGTGGGTGAGGATAAATACAATAAAGGTAAATAAAGTACCTAGGTGAACATGAGCTAAGGTAAATACCTACTTTAACACCCCCCTCAAGTGAAGCTAGGGGCCAAAATAGAAGTGGCATGTCCACAGTATGAGTCCCAGAACTAGGCTTGATGAGGTACTCATGTACAATAACTGGGGAAAAAGGGACACCGCAAGGTACCCAAAACCAGTAACAACAAAGTAAAGAGAGTAAAGACCCACTCCAAGGCATCCTAAGAAGCTCGAATCAAAAACTCATATAATGCTGAAGAAGTTTGGTGTGCACTGTGGTCTGAATCCATTGCTCGATCACAAAACTCAAAAACAACTAACACTGGGCTCCACCAAAATAGCTCCATACAAGGAGATCACAACGAGTGATGTCGAAAGTGTAAAAAAACACCAAACATAATTCGATCAAGTGCTGCAAATAGGTGTGCCATGATCCAAGAACAATAACCAAAGCAACAAGGAAAGGACACAAACTCCAGAGTGTCATGATCCAAGAAAAGCCAAGGTAACAAGGCAAGGACATGAAACTCGAAGAAGTAGGATCAACACCACACCCTCCCATACTGCTGAATGGGTGGAGTGATGCTACAAATCTGTATGAGTTGTCAAAACAACTACTCGAACATTGACAAACTAACACTGGAATGCACTAGAATAGATCCCCCATAAGAGATACTGTCAACATGCCAAAAGTGTCGAAAATACAGATATAAAATCTCTCAACAAATAAGAGAGATACACTACACCTGCTAAAGAAAAATGCTCAAAACAAGAAGCATCACAATGTAGAAGGTATATAAAGTGGAGTAAGAGGTGAATGGTGGAGGAGCCATGCCCAGTAGAGTCCTCTCAATGAATGCCTATGTCACCTCCACGAGTGATCGATATCCACCCCAAATCAACACGAGATGGATGAAGAAGATGCCTGCATATGACTTGGTGCAAAATACACAATGGGTGCATGTAAAATAACATCGAATGTGTGTCGGGTTGATCATGTCGACATTTGAAATCTCAGTTTCTCAATCCTGGTGAGGGTGCGAGAATTCATGTGTTTCTCATGATCCTCGTAAAGAGTCGAGCGAACAAGAAAATGAGCTCTATCAATGTGTGATCCCAGTGAAGTATCTCGCTCGAAAACCAATGACATGATGAGAATTCCACTTAACATGTGGAATAGAGGAAACAATACCTGTGAATGTCTACCACAAGCTCAAAGACTGGCAGATCAATGTTAGTGGGTACAAGAGCAACAACTGCAAGTGGACTAGGAGCATGGATATGGTTGTCCATAATATGATGGTGATGTTGTAGGCTAGCAAGTTTGTTCTGCATGGAGTGTATTATTGTATCCTTATCGTGAATGAGTGATTGTAGAAGAGAATTTTACTTCTTGAGCGATCTATTTTCTTCCACAAATTTTACAATATCCTCTTGAAGTCCACATACTTCAGAGAAAAGCATATCATTCTCAGAATCCATGATAGGTACAAACTGCAACTCCTAAAAATTTAGGACGTCGGGCTCAACTGAAATTGCATCCACAATTGATTACAACACTCCTCCATATTTGGCACTTTATAATTATAGTGCAAGTCAAAAAATAAATAACTCCAATGGAAAGAGCATGAAAAAACAAACACTTTTGTGAAAAAAACGGCACTCAAAACTGAGTTACCGATCAAAAGTTACAAGCTTTTTAATATTTTTCTCTGTTATTTATTTTAGGTGCCACTAAAACAAAGTAAAATGTTGTTTCCTTCACCACACAAATAAAATTAAAAGGCGGCTGAAGTTAAGCACCTTCACAAGTTTTAAGCCCTCATAAGACCATATCATATGACCAAGGGCTAAGGATTTTAATGGGTGTTTCGGACTATGTTGGCAGCGACCTTCATTGCCGTAAATAGCAACTTTGTGGATTTTCCCGAAATAGCAAAAACCGATGATTGAAAAACAGGACTAAGCTTTGATCACTTTATTAATCTCAATAAATCAACCATTACAGAGAATGGGCTACAATATTTATAGATATTGCACTGACCAAATACATACGGAGAATAAGTTGCACTGAGTGTGCGACCAAATGCCGAATGAATAAGCTTCCATAACATCCGGGAAGCGTGAAATGAATAAATACAAATATATTGTTCACAACAATATAACAAGATGAAATAAAATACAAATATGGTTGATTAACCATATAACAAAATAACAATTATTATTTAATTAATAAAATTAATTAAATAATCTGAACTATGCATAATTAATATAATATTTTGTCCTAACATTCCCCCCCTTAATTGTGCATTGTCAAGAGATGAGGAGAGAAATGCTCAACAAATCAAACTTGTCACGTGCAAGTGACTTTGTGAAAATATCTGCTCGTTGTTCAAGCGGTTGGACATAATTGAAGCCGATGTTGTGCTTGAACACATGTTCGCGTATGAAATGAACTCGAACCTCAATGTGTTTTGTTCTCTCGTGAAAACTGGATTGCGAACAAGTTTGAGTACACCTTCATTGTCTACATACATGGTAGTTGGTTTGTCTGTGGTATTCCAAGTCCTTCTAGTATGCGACATAGCCAAATTGCTTCACGAGACTTGCTGCTCTGCGAACGATACTCGCTTCTGTGGAAGAGTGAGAAACAAAGTGTTGTTTCTTACTTCCCATGATATTGGTCCAGATCCCATAAAGAATACAAATCCGGAAGTGGATTTTCTATCATCAATGTTACCTGCATGATCTGAATCCGAATATCCAGACAAGAAGAAGTTTTCATTCTTCTTGTATTCTAGACCAAGATCCACTGATCCTTTGAGATATCTCAAAATGCACTTTGCTGCTTTCCAATGACAAATTTTGGGTTCCTGCATGAACCTGGATAGATAGCTCACTGCAAAGCTGATATCTGGTCTAGTGTAGGTCAGGTAAATGAGACTCCCAATCAGCTGCCGATAGAGAGTGGCACTTACCTCAGGAGATGGATCTGAACGAGATAACTGTAATCTATTCTCCATAGGTGTAGCAATTGGTGTGCAATCCATCATCCTAAACTTCTCGAGCGTTGTCTTGGTATATTTCATCTGAGAAACAAAGATGTGATTCTCTTTCTGCCATACTTCTAGTCCAAGACAGTAGTGCATAAGCCCGAGATCTGTCATGTCGAATGATCACTTAAGATCTTTCTTCGTTTCATCAATCATCTTCACTAAACTGCCAGTGATGACTAGATCATCGACATAAACTACAACAATCACCATCTCCCCCCCTTGCTTTTTGAGGTAGAGATTGGGATCATATGGATTTCTGACGAATCCATGTTGTGACGAGATGCTAATCAATCTTGATGTACCATGCCCGGTGCTGTTTGAAACCATACGAGAGATTTCCTGAGTCTCGCATACCTTTTCTTCTTAACCAAGTACAACATATCCCTCAGGTTGAATCATGTAGACTTCTTCTTGTAAATCTCCATTCAGGAAGGAACTTTTTACGTCCATTTGGTGAACTTTCCATCCAAACTGTGCAGCTAAAGCAAAGATCATCCTGATTGTTTTGATCTTAGCTGTGGGAGAAAATGTCTCCTCATAGTCAATGCCTTCTTTTTGTGCATACCCCTTTGCTACAAGTCTTGCTTTGCACTTGTCCACTGTCCCATCTGCTTTGTACTTAGTTTTGAATATCCATCTGCATCCAATGGGTTTCTTCCCTGGTGGAAGATCAACAAGCTACCAAGTGTTATTCTTCATCACTGATTGATATTCAGAATCCATGGCATCTTTCCAAGCTTTTGACTGTAGGGCTTCCTGGACTGTAGAGGGCTCGTCTGATTCAATAACTCTACTCATCAAAGCAAAGTTAACTTCTTCTCTTGCTTTACTGTGAGTCCGTGGTCCAGGGGTGGATGTATCCGGTGGAGCATCCAATCTTGCATCTCGTAATGTACTTGTACACCATTTAGGCATACGTTGAACTGTTCCCATGGGTTGTGGTTCTATCTGATCAACACCATCATCCCCATCATCACTTTCATATTCTGAGGGAACATTAGCTTCAATTTTTACAACTGGTGAAAAATCTACATCTTGCGAGTCCGGAGGAGGAGTCTCTACTTCCTTCTTCTCGAAAAACTCAACATCTCTGCTTGTGTAGACTTTTCTGGTCTTAGGATCCATCAATCTATACCCAAGAGTCTCTTCACTGTATCCAATGAAGATGAGATTTTGTGACTTCATGTCCAATTTCTTTCTGTTCTGTTTGGGTATGTGCATGCTGGCTTTGCACCCGAATACTCTGAGGTGTGCAATGGATGGTTTCCTTTTTGACCATGCTTCTTGTGGTGTAATTCCATCAAGAGCAGTTGTGGGCGCTCTGTTTAACAAATACACTGTTGTTTTTGCTGCTTCTGCCCAAAATGTCTTTGCAAGTCCGAATCATCGATCATGCATCACACCATTTCCATGATAGTACAATTTCTTCTCTCGACAACACCATTTTTCTGCGGTGTGTGTGGAGGAGGCATTTTTTGATGAATCCCGTGAGTTTGTAGGTAGTCTCTGAACTCATCACTGGTGAATTCCCCCCCTCGATCTGAGCGGAGAGTTCTGATGTGACGACCAGTTTCTTTCTCAACTGCTACTTTGAACTTTTTGAATGTTTCAAAGGCTTCACTTTTCTTGCGAAGACAAAAAATCCACATTTTCCGTGAATAGTCGTCAACACAAAGCATGAAGTACTGGAACCCAGAATGACTTGGCTGCATCGGACCGCAAAGATCGGTATGAACCAGGTCAAGTTTACCATGAGCTTGAAAAGTACTCTTTTGGAATGAAACTCTGTGTTGTTTTCCTGCTAAGCAGTGAGGACACTTGTTCTGTATCCTTCTAAAGAGATGGTAGCCCATGTACCATATTACACCGGCGAAGTGTTTCGAGATATTTGAAACTTACATGACCAAATCTCTGATGCCACAACTGGGCTGAGGTGGAGTTTTTAGCCATAAGTGCTTGATCATTTTTGTGAATGAAATCAAGTTGAAACATTCGTCCCACATTTGAGGATTTTGCAATTATTTTCGAGCCTCTGGATTTATCTCGAATCAAACACATTTTCTTGCCGGATTGACTATCAAAGTCAATTTTCAGGTTGTGATCTAGGAGTTGGTAGCCAGAAGAAGATTCTTTGTCACAACCAGGGGACATATAGAACATCGATAGTCTCAGCATTTGTGTGAACCAAGGGGTAGAGAAATGTTTCCAATCCCCTGAATTGTATATGAAGAATCATCTCCCAACGAAACATGATTTTTCGATGGCATGTCCCTCATTGAAATAAACCAGTCTCTGTGGCCGGTCATGTGTCGAGTGGCTCCCAAATCAACATACCAGACATCACTAGATGACGTGGATGGTTCACTTGATCGAGTAGTGAACAAGAAGTCTTCATTATCTGACTGTTCTTGTGGCTCAACAATATTACCTTGCTGGTGGGGTCTTCTTTTCCAGTTCCCCTTTTTCTGCCCGTGATAGTTGTTTGAATGTCCCTTGTAAGATTGTTGTTGTTGTGGTCCAGAATTGCTTGATGAACCTTTCTTATAAGTGTTATACCAACAATCTTGTAAGTCATGTCCTCTTTTGCAAATTGGACATCGCTTCTTCTGTTGATTGTCCCCATGATACTGATTTTGATGTGGGGACTTCTGATAGGATTTAGGTTTTCCTTTACCTTTTCCTTTCCATTTTTGATGTGAAGACAGTGCCTGCTCCTCTTCATCATCCTTATTGTGCATTGCTTCCTCTTGTTGCAGTAGGTTTACTAGCTTGTCAAAACTAATTGTTGTATCTGACAAGTTTAGAGTTGTGACAAAAATGCGGTAAGAAGAAGGGAGAGCTCTCAGAACAATGGGAACGAGAGATTCATCTTTGACCTCTTCTCCTAGGGCTAGAAGTGAAGCCCTCAACTCTGCAACTCTTCTTAGGAAAGCTTCAATTTTCTCATTCTGCTTGAACTTCAATGTATGTAACTGACTCTGCAAATTGAGTATGACATTCTTGTTCTTGGCCTCATATATTGTGCTCAGCTTATCCCACGCTTCTTTTGCTGTTGTGGCATCTCGAATGTGGGCTTGCACATCATTGACACTCCAAACAAGATGATGAGTTTTGCTTTCTGATCTGCTCTATCAAACTGTCGTTGTTGTGTTACATCAGTTGGTGATCTGGTTAGAGTACCCGTCACAACAGGCCATATTTCTTCAAACTCAAGCTGTGTCTTTATTTTTGTCTTCCATGCAGCATAGTTGCTTCCTCTGAGCAATTGTGAATCCGAAAGAAAAATTTGGGGGCATTGGTGCCCATTTTGTAGAGATCACTAACAGGGTTTGGCTCTTATCACTCCAGGTATTAGGTCTCCCAATCTATATACCATTAGTCCGATATACCGAACCTTTCTATATACGCGCCCTTCCGATATACCCGTCGGTACGTGGAAGAAGCTCTCCCTTTCTATATACCCAGTGATACGTGAAAGAGGTGTTAACGTATGTGAAAGAATTCAATACGTGGTACCAAGAAAGTATTGATGGGGTCTGTGTGATTATTGACACCGGCTCAAAGAAATATCCTCATACGCGCGCGTAACTTCACTATATACTTGGATAATTTCTCAATCTGGATTTATGTCTTGCGCATCGTTCACGAGGCGGATGGGATGGTTCATAGTGTGTGCCTTTGTGACCTTATTACTCCCCGTCGATTTATAGGGGCGATGCCCAGAACAACGTTATTACAGCCTATATCGGCGTTAAGTGCAGTAGTAGTCACGACGGCTTTACCCGTAAGCGCTTCCCAGAGGCACTGTATATACCGAACGCTGCGAATGAGATCTAGGATCTCGTGAGTGTTACAGAACCAATTTTACTATTTTTTATTACAATTCTACCAGTTTCTGAGCAGTTACAAAGTTTTGCAGTTGACTATGGCAACCTGCAAATTAGTACAATATGCAGCAGTATACAATTTACATTCAAAAAACTGTACAATTTGAATGACAGGCAAAAATTTCAGTTTTGCGGGTCCTGGTGGCCTCCTGAGCCCAATACGACCCAAAATGCTAAAAATTGCAAAAAAATAGCTGAAAATGCAATTTTTAGATGGGTCTCCTTTTGCAAAAAATGTCTGGAATGAAAAAACAGACCAGATGGGAGAATTTTTTTTTTTTACCCTAACTTAGGGGTTTCTCCACTAAATTTAGTTAGTTATAACTAAATTCAAAAAACCTGCTAAATTTAGCAGTCTCGCCAAATTTCAAAAGGTGAGTTTTTGAGTGTTGTTGGTGGGATTTGACCCCCAGACCTCTCACTCCCAAGGCGCATGCAATAACCAACTTGGCCACTTAGGGCGCTTGAGCTATGAAAGGAAGGAACTTGTATTTATTGACAAGTAAAATCGACTTACCTCTTTAAAAAATGTGACCTGGCAGAGATTCCACGTGTCGCATGCTGGTGAGAGGCGTTTTTAGGGTTTCATTGCTCAAAATCTAGATCTGAAGCTTGCTATTTCTTATTGTTTGCCTTTGTGAAGCCGCCTCTTGCTTTTCTCAGCCGCTTCTACCTTTCCACGCACCGTTTCTTTGTGCAGGTCGCGCATGGAGTGGGAGAAAGCCGCTTTTTCTTTGTTTGCAGGTTCACTTGGAGTATAATGCAGGCTTTGGCCACATTTTTTATTTGTTTTCTCCTTTATGCAGGCGCGTGGAGTGCAGGCTGAGCCGTTCCTTTTTTGTTTTCCGTGGAGTTCAGGCTGAGGCGTGAAAGACAAATGATGATTGTTGAGCCGCTTCCTTTCTATGATGATTGTTGAGCCGCTTCCTTTCTACTCTTACACCATTTCTTTTGCTGTGTTTGGCCACTATTTTTTATTTCTTTTGTATGATATGCTTTGCTTTGCTGATTTCTATGTGTGCAGGTCCAGCGTGAGGAGGATTTGGGCGCCTCTAACACTAGCTATACCTCTAAATGTAGAGGTTGGATAAAAAAACAGAGACTAAAAACATCTCTAATATTAGAGATAAAACCCCAAATGGGGAGAAAAATTATAATAATTTTTTTAAAAAATTTTGAATACCTGCTGCAAATTTTGCCTGGTGCTGAGTGCACCAGTGCAAAAAAAATTTACGTTCCAAACACCTGGAACTGAACAGGAGGTTGTGGGTTTGCAGGGGGTTCTGGGAAGCTGCAGGAGGCAGCACTGGCTCTCCTTCTGGTGCAGATTTCTTCTCCACGAATTCTCCTTCTTCTGCAACCTTCTCCAACCTTGCCAGGAGCTTCAATTCGCTCTGGTACCAAATGATGATTGAAAAACAGGGACGGAAGCCTGATCACTTTATTAATCTCAATCAATCAACCATTACAGAGAATGGGCTGCAATATTTATAGATATTGCACAGCCAAATACATACGGGAGAATAAGTTGCACAGGTGCAACCAAATGCCAGAATGAATAAGCTTCCAATAACATCCGGGAAGCAGGAAATGAATAGATACAAATATATTGTTCACAACAATATAACAGTATGAAATAAAAGACAAATATGGTTGATTAACCATATAACAAAATAACAATTATTATTTAATTAATAAAATTAATTAAATAACTGAACTATGCATAATTAATATAATATTTTGTCCTAACAAAAACGTGTACAACATCTGTGGACCCTTGCCAAAAGAGGAAAGATCTAAAACCTTCCTACACACAAATTGAGACAAATACGCGCAGCAAAAATTACTCACGTGCATCTCGGAAAATCCACGAGACCCAAAAAAATTCTGTGATTTCTTTTCTGGTGGGCATGAATCCCGAGGCAAACCAATGTGCTTCTTTGTCACACCAAAAAATGACTATCTGCACAAATGGCCGAGTTTACAGTCGATCTTAGGGTTTTCACGCCTTCCAGATCCAATGGAAGCCTCTGTTTTCCATAAAAATGCACACAACAACAAAATACGACCAAATCCCAAATATATGAATACATAAATAATTTATTTGCAAAATAAAACTTACAGACGGATGCTAACAACAATCTCTAGCTCTGATACCATGAAAGGAATGATAACCAGATCATACCAAGCCAAGAACATAGATGCTAATCAAACACCATGATCAATAAGATGAAAGTAATTCACCAAAATAACTTTACATAAAACCTTTGCAAACAAATGAGTAGCAATATCATATATTATTATGGAACTCAATGTAATACATTGAGAATGGGCCTTGCTTAAATAGGCAAGGAATAACAATCTAAGAACCAGTCAAGGTCATAGATCAAGCCATAAATCAAGGAAATAACTAGTCATCAAAGAACTAGTCAAGACCATAGATTTAGGAGAGAACTAGACATCAAGGATCTAGTCAATACCATAGATCAAGGAAAGAACTAGTCAATACCATAGATCAAGAAAATAACTATACCTAACAACTAGATAATATCTCCTAATATCTAAATAAGATAAAAGAAATATCCACACACATAAGTGGGTGAGGATAAATACAATAAAGGTAAATAAAGTACCTAGGTGAACATGAGCTAAGGTAAATACCGACTCTAACAGTTCTTAATCCTAATCTAAACTTTACCTTGGAGACAGGGGATAGAAGGAATACATAAATTAAAACAAAGCTAAAATACAAGGTGATGCACTAAAGGAATGATGAACATTTATTTTTCTAATAGAAACAAACCAACAAAATGCATACAATAAAAAAGCACATATAGCCATATATATAATGGGAGACCACATGAAAGAAAAATAGACAAGAGAGGATCTAAAATCAATCACAGACATGTTTTATTTCTCTGTAGATTGATACAGTCCATTACAAAGTAGCCAAGAGGTAGAAACGTAATGTAATTTTTGATGGAAGGCCTGAACCCCACAAATCCCTTTGCTAAGAGGAGAAGGGAGCCTACAAAATAAAGAATGTCCAACCCTTTACAATGAATCCTACCCCGTATTTATAGATTTGATCAGACAGAAGGAAGAGAGAGAGAGAAGTAGGAAAAATAGGTTGAAGTTCAACCACTGCTATTAATGCTTCAGATAAAATCTGCCCCCAAATCCATCTTTACTGCATCAATCCTTGGTTCGATGCCTTGAAGGAAGAGGAAACGATGGAAAAATCAAATCTGATCTAGTCGTTGAGGCAAGAAGATCCTACATTGAAAGCCCGAAGATGTTTCCTCTATTTTTCTTCACCTAACCTCCTCAAAATTAAATTTTCAGACCTCCATGGCATGGGTGAGGTTGAGATCTTTCCAATGACATTAGATTTGCAATATTTTGAGCCCTGAGTCGAAAGATATGCCCCTTCAAAGTTTGTATCGGAGTCCATACAGGAGGCGGGAAAACAACTTGAAAAATGGGTCCCCTTTTGATATGGGACACGTGGTAGCCAGATTGGAACAAAAATCAGGCCTACAGGTCCACAATTTATCTTTTTCCCTTTCCTTCGATTCCCGCTTGGCTTTGACTCGAGCCCGAATGCTGACTTTTTCCTTGGGCGGAGTTGCGGGCCATTTTGCAACTTTTACCCCTTTTGATAACAAGGGGCAAAGAACCAACTTTTTCCCCAACAGTTCACTTTCCCCTGGGACACGTGGCAGTCTAGTGCTTGTTTAGAAACATTTTCTCTATTCACCCCTTGAATCAACGCCATACTGACACTTGGCATTCTCCGCTTACACCTTTATACTTAGCCAATTTTGAAGCCCTTTTCTATCCGCCTTTTGACTCTATTTCCTTTTATGCGGGATCGTGGTCGATCCAATATTTGGCACGAGGGTGAAATATGGATAAAAATACCCTATCACCACCTAGGTCAAGTTCAAATATAAACAAGACCTTAGCGTTAAATTTTTATTGATGCGATCTCTCCATAAGATATACTATGACTAATTCAGATGCAAACAAAATGTAAGTTTTGATAATAGAAGTTACAAATGTGAATAGCATAACAACACTACCTTGACATGTTAACCAAGCTTGGAAAAAGTGAGGTATTAGTATCAAGATGATGCTATTGTGATACAAACAATGTAATATCAACACTCTCAAAAGCTTAAGACAATGTTGGGATCAAAACTAAGTACAAGTATAACAAGAAGTTATTAATCATGCAAGTAGCATAACGATACAATATGGAAACTTATACCAAGTTCTCATAAATGAAAACAAGATGTAAGTGTCATCATTGTATGGCTAGAATGTGAGAAGAATAACAACTCAAAGGGGAAATAATGATGAAACCAAACCTAGCTTATGAAGATGATCTTGAAATCAAGATCAAGTGGCTATCAAATATGTAAGAACATATCCACACACTTTAGACATTTAACAACTCAACTACAAACATGGATGAGCATAAACGGAAACAAAATTGGTGAACACAATATATGATAAAACTCCCACAAGATTCCTCTTTTGCCCCAGAAATTGGCAACAAGAATGCAAATCTATAGATCAAATGGGGTGGAAATGAACTAAGCGTCACTTGGGTAGAGTTTCACCTCGTTCAAAGGTGAGAAAGAAACTAAGAAAAGTAATATGTCATAGATATCATGATGAGTTTCAAATTAAGTGGACTCCTTTCCTTGTTTGAAAAATAAGGTTTGGACTCCAAGTAAGTCATCACTTCGTGAGAGCTTGACAAGACACGATAATGGACTAGTAAAGTGGGATCCTTGACGAAATGGATTTCCTAAGTAGTTCACTCAACTAGGTGTCAACAATTTGTCTAATGTGAAATAGATTTTCCAAGGATTCCCAAGGATTATCTCGGATTTACTTTACCCTCTTCTCGATGCAATGAACAACTAGTGTGTTAAGTCATATCGTCACTAGGGCTGCGATATTGAAAAATTTGACTCTAAACTCACAATGTATGACTAGTCAAGTGGGTAAGTGGAGCGCTTCCTATTTCATCCACGAGGTTACATATCGGTGGATTACTTTAGGGTTCCTAGAATCACCCTCATTGTTTTAATTTAAGGCATTATGCCAAAGGGGTTATGTTCTAGTTGAGTGGATAGGGACATACCCTTTTCCAAAACTTGCAATACAATGTTATGTTCATGGTGTGTTTTTAATCTTTTTAACTTAATGTGGTTTTAAGTAGCACACCATTTGGCCACCTAGAATCGAACACATATTAGTGGGTTAGTGTTTTGAAACTCCTTTCTTTGACAAATGAATTTGGTTCTATACACAAAAATTTAGTATTTTTCCAAAAAGAGATCACAATAAAAGAGAGTTTACGTGTTGTTTTTGATTCCCAAGGTCGCCAAAAGGCACAAGGGAAGGGCATACACAACGCGAAAAACTCAATTATTAATAAGTAAAGGAAAATACTTTAAGTAACTTGCAAAAAGGAATTCGTTTTAACCAACTTTTGAAGATTAATCCATTATGAAATGTAAATCAAGTGTTTTGAAAGCAATAAGAAGGTTTTGGAAATGTTTTTGGTTCCCAAGATCACCTATAAGGCATGAGAGAAGAGCATACGCACTTCGAGGAAATCAATTAATTAAGAAATGAAACACTTAACTAAGTTAATCAAAACAAAACCAAAGAACCTTGCAAACAACTTATTAGTCCCACAAATACCTTTCAAAGTGTTAGAATAACCAAGAAAACAATTTTACAAACTTTAAGACATGTTAGAAAATGACTATTTATCTAATAAAATAAACCATAAATTTTCTGTAAGTCAAAATCCTAATTTTATGTTTCCATTATGTAGTTCTCTTCAATACCTTTCCAATGTAAAAAAATGGAGTCGTTTCAAGTTTGGGAGCAAACATTATGGCCTCTAGAAGATAGGTAATAAGCACGCCTCAATGCATACACACCCAAAATGACACATACATGCCTGTTTCAATGGATACGTGCCCATAATGATGGATACACACCTATGTGTAAAAAATGGTAAAATTTGTGCCTACATGCCCAAAATGATGGATACGCATCTGTTTTGACGGATACACATCTGTTTCAATGGATACGCACCCAAAATGATGGATACATGCCTGTTTCGATGAATACATGTTGTTCCAAGACACCTATGCATAACCCCTGCAAAAACCTCAAAATTCATGCAAATGAAAAATAAAAAGAATCAAACAGGTTAGTCTTTGACCATTAAAGCCCATTTTCAGCTCAACCCCATTAAACATGCATGAAAAAGGAAGATTTAGCTCACTTAAAATGTTAAATCAATTGAAAAACAAGTTATTTATCCTTTTAAAGCATAAAAGTGGTTATAAAATGGAAATGACAAAGCTCAAAAGACCTCCATTAATGGAGTATGGACTAAGAGTCCCATCGGGTGTGCCAAATGTATGCATGAGAAGATTAACTATGTTAATGAACATGAAATTAAACCTAGTAACTCCATGATATAACTAACTTATCATAAACATCAAGATGAGTGCTAAACAAGATAACTTCTACAATAATGAATTAAACTAAAACACTATCATTTTATCTCTAACTACTCTATGATTACTTAAAACATAAATTGAACCTAGTTAAACCTATGAGCAATCAAATTAAATTTGTTGTTTTCTTCAATGGAGGTGAAGAGGTCTCTCTAAAATGGCTACAAGGCCAAGTTTAGATACCCTCCTACTAACCTAGCATGAAGGTATGGATGCAAGATGGAGGAGCTTCAACAATGGAGGATGGCCAAGATCAAATTCCTATATAGCTTAGCTAATGCAAATGAGGTATAATGCCAATATCTCCAAATGTGAGAGAGAAGGACCATTTGAAAGGAAATCCTTAGGCTTGTATTTATAGTTTTCCATATGGGAGAGTTTGGAATTCTAAGGCATGTGGGACAAAAGTCCAAAAATCACTTTTAGATTAGATTAGGATAAACATGCTTTAGGCTTAGTTAAGCTTAGTTTAGGCTAGTTAAACTTGATTAGCAAGTGATTAGAGAATCTTTGAGAGTTGGGAGGGGTCTGGTTAATCATTTGTGACTGATAGATAGCCTAAGAAGCCTATAGAAGTGATCCAGAGGGAAATAAGAAGATATTTAGCTAATAAAAGGGGGTTTATTAACCAAATGGGTTGAATATAGGAGGAATATGACCAAGAAGGTGTCGTAAATGGGCATTCAAGAATGGAGCGAAGAATGGTTAATTAATGAAGTGTCATCAATCGGTTGAATTGGAGAAAATTCTAGAAATAAGTGGATTTTAGTTGTTTACATTTTCCCCTCTTTGGGGTGGCGAAAGGTGTCTACATGTGTCCCACTAGGCATGGCAAATGTATTAAAGAAAAAATTGGGAAACTATGTAAACTAGACTAACACCTAGTAGCCTAAAGTTTGCACCAAATTACTTAATAATCATCATGATAAGAGATAAACAAATAAACTTCAAAAGCATGCATTATGAATCAAACAAGCAACATACTATATTTACTCTACTCTTTATAAAGCTTAATAAAATTGAACCTAGTTAGATTCTAAGCAATCAAATTGGTTGTTGTTTTCTCCCAAAAATAGTGAAGAGATATCTTCAAGTTGGCTACAAGGCCAAGCTTAGATCTTCCCTTACTAACTAGATTTGGAGTGGATGGATGCGAGATGGAGGAGCTCTTAACAATGGAGTATGGCCAAGATCAAATGTCTTATAGCTTAAAGCTACCACAAATGAGGTCTAATGCCTTTCCAAAGAGTCAAGAGGTTTGATATGATAATCAAAAAGTCCAATTGAAAGGGAGGGCTTAGCCTTCTATTTATAGATTTCCAAATGGGAGAGTTTGGAACTTTGGTGCATGTGGGACTAAAGCTAAGCCAAAAGCACTTTATGATAGTTAAGCTAGGTTTAGGGTAGTTAAAATTGATTAGTAAGTGATTAGAGACTCATTGAGAGTTGGGAGGGGTCTGGTTAATCATTTGTGACTGATAGATAGCCTAGGAAGCCTGCAGAAGTGGTTTAGAGAGAACTAGGGAGGTTCTGAATGGTCGAAAGAAGGAATGTTTAGCTAATAAGAGATATATTAGCCCAATTAGCTGATTATAGGAGGAATACGACCGAAAGAGTGTCGTGAATGGGCATATGAGAATGGAGCGGAGAAGGGTTGGTTGAAGTGTCGTTAATTGACTGAATTTGATGAAACACTAGGTGTAAGCATATTTTAGGTGTCGATAATGACAAAAGCTATATTGCATTGTTATATCAATAGGTTTATAAAATAAATGATACATGTAAGATTTAAAGCATAAAATATAATTAGTAACGGGTTCATTCTTACCTTGATGTAAAGAAGGTAAATTCTCAAATGTAACTTTAGGCCCATTATTAGAGATAAAACATCTAAGAAATGCATCTTCCATATCAAGATAAGTAATAATAGATCCACTAGGAAAATGATAAAACCAATGTGAAGCAATATCAGTAAGACAATTACAAAATTCTTTTAGAATTAATCTATCATTAGAATGTGAAGCCATAGCTAACCTAAAATCCTTAAGATGCATGTAAGGATTACCTGTTCCATCAAAGAGTGTAAAAGTAGGCATAGTAAAACCCTTAGGAAAAGGTGAGTTGTAGATCTTATTAGGAATAAGATTACCATGAAGAGAATTATTATCGTAGCAAAATAATATTCCCTACTCTTAAGGCTAAGATTATGATTTTTTTTGTAAATCACCTACAACATGAATAAGAGAAAGGAATTCTTATGGGGAATGACATAAACATTAAGAGGTTCATTAAGGGGTTGTATCTTTCCATTATGAGTAACCATATGTACACTATTTGGTTAAAATTTAATCTTAGGATCAATAAATGGACAACTAGGGATATGCACATTAGAAGAAGAATAAAGAGAAATAGAAGTCAACGTATTTTTATTAACAAGATTAGTAAAAGATAGAATACAATCAATATGCACACTATCCTTATGATCACTATTATGTACATTATCTTTTGGAATATCAAGAGTAGAAACACATGCATCTTTAACTTTTGTAGATTTTAACACATCATGAGTATTAGCATTACTATGAAGCACACAAGTGTGAGAGGAAGAAAATACATCTTTTAGGGCACAATATTCAATGGAAAAGCACTTGGTTGAGACGAAAGAGAGGGAACATGTAACATCCCAAAATTTCTTGTAAGTTAAATTATCTACAGTCAAGTCTCGAACAGGATTAGACAAGATCATCATTGGGTATAAAATTCATTTGGTTCATCGTATCATGACCCACAGCTTCTGCTGCAAGGCATGACATTGCGGAACAAATAACTCCACACCCACCTTGATGATCCTTCCTAAAACATGATTAGGCCTTAATCATAGGTAAAATGGTTCATAAATGATAGTGAATTTTTGGTTATTTGTATTCCGGTTACTTTATTTTAATCGGTTTGGTCATCTTTTGTTTTGTTCGACTTTTGCAATGACCGTGATGAATATTGCCTCTGTTTTATTTGACAATGCTATATCAAACCAGCTTTATGAGAATATTTGAATTATTATTTACGGACTTGGTGATTTTCATTTGTTTGAATGTTTTATATGGAACATGGGAATTCGAATAATTATTACGATAACATATTGTTGGCAATATGTGGACTTATATTATGATGATTAATTTTACCATTAAAGTTAGGTATCAATAAAAATAAAAATTTAAAAATGCATTATTAATTTGTGAAATTATATATTTAAATCCTAAAAGGATTTGGCATGTAAATCAAAAGTTAAAAGAATAATAATAATAATATTTTAATATTTAAAATGAGAGTTTTGAAAGGGACACACCTTCATCTGACACCAAGTATGTGGCATGCATTGACACAAGAAGCAACATCAAGAAGCCCAAAATTCTCCATTATAGTATAGTTTCTTCATTATATTTTCTTTTATTTCTCCTTTGTCTATTTTCATTCTTCTCTTCTGGGATACCTGCGTGAGTTTTGGGAGGAAGGAAGGATTCAACTTGTTGGAGCTGGAAGAGTAAGAGGTTGTTGATTCTGGGTTTACTTCAGGCATGAATATCTTCTCCTTCTCTGCAACATTATTTGTAAATAATGAGGAAATACACATTCTGTTTTAAATGGCAATTAAATGAATTTGTGGACAACTTCTGATTTAATTGCTTGGAAATGAAATTTAAAAAGGAAATTGATGGATTTTGTATTCTCTTAAGCTTCCTTTGTGTGGTTTTAGCTAAACCTAGAAAAAACACAGATGGGTGTTCCTAATCAATTTTTATTTTATTTTATTTTCTATTTAAATTTGATTTCTGAAACCCAAATCGATTTCTGCCTCTGGGTTTTATTACAGTCAAACAATAATTTATTTGTATGAGCAAAGCAATTTCTGGGTAGTGTGAAAAATGTTTTTACTAGGTATTTCATCATTTTTCCTGATATATTTGCTTCCGGATTCTAATAATTTCTAAATAGAAAAGAAATTAATGTTGGAACAAACTGAATTGGATATGTACAAGTCGATTTGCCTGTAGGTATAATTTTATTACCGGATTGAAAAAAATTAGTGTTAACAGTCTATGTAAGATGACTTAGTTTTTCTTAAAGGATTTCATTACTAGAAGTGTTAGAAACTTATTGTTGTTATTCTATGCAAATAGACTTCAAAATTATCATCTTGTGGTATGTGGGTCAATTTTTTTGTTGATCTATCGGTTACCTGAAAGAACATGTTAAAATGATTTAATAGAGGTGTTTTTACGCTTTGTTTAGTTGGACTATTCCTATATATATATATATATATATATGTATTTTGATTGTTTGAAATAAATTTATTGTGCATTTTATAGAGTTGCTCATTACCTAGAGGGAATATGTCTAATTGGTATTTGGAAATGATGATTTCAGATAGTTTTGTTAAGTTGTTTGTTGATTGGAAGGTAAGAAAAATAATAGTTGAATTTGTACCATGTGAAGCATGATTTGCTTGTGGTTTAATCAGAATTTAGATGTTGAATGATTATGGTTTGATCCCTTGATCCTTGTGATTAGAGTGAAACATGATTGCTGAAATAGAAATTGGTTGTTCTATTGGTGTACATTCATAGTTGTATCTTGATGTAGAACATGTAATAATACATTCTCCATTGTATTACCATGCATTTGTTGATAAAATAACTTGTATATTGTTTCATATTTTATTAAATAATTGCATCAGAAAATGGAGGCAATATTCATGCCAGTTCATTTTGAACTGACAACATACCACTACTCTAGTCTTGCAGGACAATTAGCCATCACGTTCGGATATGCGGAAAATCATGTCTTGTGAAGTTTTATCATAGCATGGATCTAAATGAGATACTTGGATTTCAATTTGTAGAAGGATGATATCCCAGAATTTTGACTAAATTTATTGGGATCTTGGACCCATTGTTAATATTCAAACCTCACTATGTGAGAGTTACCGTAATAGTTATATATATTTTGCCTTAACGACATATGTAATTTATGATTTTAATAAAGAGATGATTACCTTGTATGTAATAATATCTTAATATGAGTAAATGATAAATATTAGAAGTGAGAAATCTTACTTATCATAAATTTTTATATTTATTTATTTGATATTTGTCAATGTATGCAGCCAAAAATTGGGCAATTATTGTAACAATCAATTGTCTTTAATTTCTAAATTAAATAAGCTATTTAGTGGCATAGCTAATCGAAGGAATAATTAAATATACATGTTTATATTTAATTTGGCCTTTTAGTAAACTTGGTATTAATATGATAAGATTGTAAATCCTATCAGTATAGAGAATGGAAGAGTATCGTTGTAAAATGTAATTTAAGGTTAAAAAACCAAGCATCATGAAAAGAGAAACTAAATGGGAAGATAAATAGATGAAAATATCCATTAGACTTATCTCATGATGATCCTAGTTGGCCTTTGGCATTTATCTCGATATAAACCCTTGCAAGATAGGTTAAATTGGAAATAAAGTAAATAACAACTATAAGATCTAGATAACTATGAAAGGGATAGTTGTGAGGTGGCGAAGACTTAAACTCATAAGACTAGTGTGTTGTCTTGAGTTTAGCCGTAACTTGCACGGATAGAAAAATTTGGCCAAAGTAATGCATTGATGGCTATGCATTTTCTGATCACCTAGTCCTCCAATTAAATTAAAATTTCTAGTAACTTGATCATGGGAAGTTGAACACTGAACATGAGGTAGGAAATGGTCGGATACCGGAATACGAAGTCGGAAAACTAGCTTCGTGGTAGACCCAAGGACTTTCACATGGTTCCCATGACTTGAAAAAGGTTGAGCCAAAATGCTAGTAAGCATTGTCACTCGAAGTAGTGGCGAAGGGAGATCGTGGAGATCTGGATTCACCCTTCTCAGCCACACATGGCTTACATGGATGTTATCAGATAGATCAAAAGAACAAATTTGATTTAAATAATTTGATTAAATAAATCTGTACGATTGCAGCTGTGTAATCTATTTTTATGTATGTTTAAAAAAATATATATCCTCATTTTCCAGTTCTAGTAATTTTGAGCATTACAAAACATTAATATCATTATCAAAAGTAACAGAATCAGCCCTAATTATTTGTACATATGTAAGTGGAGGAGGAGAAGAAAGACGGGGACCATTTAGAATAACATCTACAACAACATTATAAGAAAGATATTTTTGTGTATGGTTCTCACTAGCATCATTAACAAAGAAATCCTCACCTAAAAATAAACCAAAGCCTCTACACATGTATCATTTGTATAAGGAGAAGTAATATGACTACCACTATTAAAAGAACTAGCAGCACTTCAATAGGGGTAGGAGTGAAACATCAAGATGAGGGTTTATAAGTTTTTTGAATACAAGAAGAATGTCACTTGTACGAATAGAGGTATATGCCTTATGGTAAAATTCATCTTCTTGGGAATTTGCAAAACAAGGATGAAGACCAGCCATAGGTAAATGATTATACTTGGGTAGAATGGGTTTGGAAAGGCAATTACGCAAGATCTTTTGGTAAGTCATTAGGAACACAAAAGAAAAACAATGAGGTGCCCTGGCCAACTAATGTTTGATCAAGAGTGGGGTTCAACAAATGATCTTAAAATATTAAATATTTATTTAAAGTACTTGAGATTAATCGGATAATATCATAAATATAGAAGATATAACATCTAATGGAAAACAAGTGTAATCAACTAGAGGATGAGAGTGACTTAGCTTATAACTCATTGTTTGTGTTGGATTTGGGATGAAATTTGTAACATGTTGGATTTGGGTTTTGTACTTTGATTGAAAAAGATCTATAAGTATTTTGGATAGAAACACCCATAAGAGGACAAGATTGCCCCCGAGCGATAGTGTTTGAATTGGGTTCTAGTATCCTATAAATGTGTTTGGATTTTATATTTTCAAGGTTTGATAAGCTCACATTAATGTCACTCTTTTTCGCTTTCCGAATTTGTTATAAGGTTTCATTGTTTCACATGTACTTGCAAAAAACCCTAACTACCTACACATGACTTAAGAACCAATTAGATGGAAGAAACTATGCATATGCTTAAGTCGGAATGACCTCGCAGTCACCCTAATGTGATTGTCACCAAACACTACAATACATTTCAGATTCAATGTAGTTTTGTGGTGTAATAGATATGTGTCCCTTGAAGCTAGGTTTCCCTATTCCATTCGCCTCAAGTTAGTAGGCTACAAACTACTTTTTTCCCAAGATCAATGTGTGTGATGGAATTAGAATTTTCCCTTCCTATGTACTTGAATAATGCGGTCCTTTAATGTTGGTCTTTTCCCAAGTAATATACATGAAGTAATATCCCAAATTGGCCAACCCCTTAGAATAGTAAGCAAGTCGTATATATATGATTCCTTTACTTGAGTTTCGTTATTAACAACCCTAAAAACCGACCCAAAATGGTAATAAGAGTTTTAGAAAAGATAATGTGACATGGTATTTTAAACATGGGAGAAGAGGGAAAGAGGACAAAAGCACTCAAAGGGAAAGTAGTGCCCGCTCGCTCCCATCATTACCGGGCACTAGTGTCCAAAAGGCTCCAAGGATAAGACAAGAAAAACTAAACCGGTTCACATATTGTGCAATGTCCAAAAGTAAAGGGATAGTTCTATAAAAATAAAGGACAAAAGTATAAAAAGATAAAACAATGTAAATGCAAAAAAAAACAAGTGTTGTTAATGTCTAGTTTTATTGCTTAGGAATCATGCATATAATGACATACTAGATGTGTGATGTAGTAGTACTAAGTGCATAATTTTGTGTCTACAATGAGCACTTGAATCAAAATTTTAAGGAAGAAATGTTTTTTTGGGCATGTATTAAACCATAGAGTAATTGAACTATCTTGATTTTGTTATACCCCTCAATGTTGTACAAAATAAAAAAATGCACCAATAATGATAATAACTCTTCACCCGATAAATAGGTATAATGTAATGTGTCTAATGATCTTTTATTACAATAAATGCTATTATGATTGCTTGATCCTCTAAAATACTTTTAAGTGCTCAATAAATTTTTGTGAATAATGAAACAAAATTTTAAGCTTTTTCTTGGTAGAATAGATGGATATCTCAATGTATAAAGGTACTTGTGTATTTATAGATAATTTAAATTTAACCTAGGATCTTATTAACTTGTCCTAACTAACCTTAACTATCGAAAAGGTGAAAAATGGGATATGGACCACATGAGTGAAAGAATTGCTACAAAAGGTGCACTTTTTTATGTTAATAATATGCAAAGAATAAGAAGAAATGAGAAAATAGGTGAAATGAAAATTGGAGACTTCATATAAACAAGTGAGAATCACCATAAATCATAAAATTATAGCAATTAATTTAAAATTTAAATTACTAATTGATAAATACATAAACACTCTAAAATTATATAATTTAACAACTAATAAATATCCACTACCATTGTTAAGTGTACACATGAATCTTTTATTTATAATTATGTCATTAAAGTGAAAAGAAGAATATAGAATAATTACCTTTAATTTTAGTTTTCCTTTGTGCTCAATCTAAATTCCCCGCGAGTGTGATGTTTACAAATAATTTTAAACAATTTAGTTTTGTGTGTCTTTTCATGTAATATAGTAATCCCTACTTTTGAACAGAGTTTAAATTGGAGCATGATGTTTCATTTATTTTAAATTATACCACTTAATTGGCGTTAATAATAATTTTAGATTCATATGGTCAATTTTATTTTGTTTTATATGTTCTTGGTGACATAAGGTACCTATGTTTTTTAAATATTCTAGTGACATACTATGTTAATTTTGCAGATAGTGATGTCACACTTCATATGTTTATGAATTTTATATTGTGTAAGTGGAAGCTTCATATACCGTTAATTTATGGATTACGTTTTATGTATCAAATCTAAGGTTCTTTGAAATTCCAATTACTTAGTGGAATGCATGGCGCAGATTATAAATTATATTTCTTGAAAATGCAAGTTGATATTTTAATATTCCTACACATTTACTTAAAAATATCATGGTAAATGCGAGACTATTAAAATGCTCACACATGTGCCCACTAATAAGATGATAATAGTAAAATCATATTTGCTTTGTTTATATTTGTATATTATTCATGTTGCTCTTTCTTTTTTGGGCTGTGTTCATGTTTTATACGTAATATAATTTTCTCAAAATTACATTTATATGGTATAAATTCCCAAGAAATATAATTAAGATATTAGTTGTTATTCTGTATAGATCTTAGGGTATTTGTACGCTTGTTTATTCTTGATTTTATTAGGATTTTATTAGGGTTTTTTTTTCTCGGGTTGTCTTCTAAATGTTTTATATTTTTATAATATTTTTATCAAAATTTATATTTATATGGTTTAAATTCCTAAAAATGTAACTAATAATTTTATGTTTTCATGTTTGGCCCTTCCAGTTCATTTATAGGTCTTTGAGAATATTGAGCATTCTTATCATTTTTGTGTCTCATTGTGTGATAACGTACTCACTAATAAGTGCATGCTTGCATTTAAGATAATGAATGAGAAAATGATAGAAGAGGATCTCCATGCAAAAAAAAATTACTATAAGCATTTAGAGCACACATATAAGTATTTAGGAAAATATGAAGAGCATATACATTTATTATCTTCCATGAAGTAATTTTAAAGCATTGAAATTAATAAGAGTTAGGTATTTGCATGACACTCGACACCCTATCAACAATGTATTATGCTAGGTGAGTTGACTTCAAATAATTGTATAAATCTAAGGGTCCAATAATAATGGAGGGTTAACTCATGCCCTACAAAAACATCCCCATCATTATAGCTTTCTCGTAAAGTGTTCATAATCTTTTATGTTTCAAGGAAGGATACATGTTTCTCAATATCCACACATAATTCCAAAAAAGGAATGAGGTTTTCAAAGCCATGATGTTTTTGAACAAGATCATACATTCATATTTGAAACAATCGATGCTTGCTAGAATTGTGTACACAATCACTAGAGAGTAATATATTGGATCTCTAAAAGTTCTTTATTTATGTCACTTTTGGATCTTCTTTTCCTTCCTATTTAAACATGCTCTATTTTGTATATCTCTAATAATTATCTCCAAATTTGCAATAAATTAGATTTTCATCTAAAACCCTCTTTTTAATATTTAATATTGCAATAATATACTTCTATAAAATTAGATATGAATTTACTATTTACTATTTTAAATGTATTTGGATGTATAATTACATTGTTAATTAATAATTATATTGCATTTTGATGTAAAACCAATTTGCCAAAGAACATTTGGTGACCCCTCATTGTTTTGCATGCTATATAATAATATATCATTATATTTTGATTCCTCATTATAGATTTGATTGATATCAAAGCTTGTTTCATTTTATTTACAAAAATCTATTAGATCTAGATTTTTCCATATTGTTCAAACCCTAAAATCTTTATGTTATACATGTTTATGCAATCCAAAGTAACTAGATACAAAACCAATTAGGGGAGTGTGAGTACAAATAGAAAACTATTGATTTTATTTAAATTTATTTAGTTACTTGTAAAGATTGATTCCAAAAAAAAAGTGAATGTCGTAAATGATGTTAATGATAATCTTAAAGTTATTTCTTCCCGTTGATGTTTCTTTGAATAACAATATTGTTAATTGTTCTCAAATTACCATTACATATAAATGTAGTTAAGGAAGACATATTTTATTAGATGAATAGGTTACGGGTAAAAAATATGGGAGATTTCATGAACGTATTAAAATATGTTAAACATAAAACCATGGGCATGGAGGTTTTAAATGGTGCTATGATATAAGATAAATCATACATGGTGAAAAATGGATATAAAATACTTAGGGTTTGCCTTCGATGGACACTCCATATTTATAAGTTGTAACTTATCATTTGGAAATGATAATTTCACCTTTGTTCCTATACTAACACAAATGCTCATGTTATAAGCTACATTGAAATATCGCTCTCTCTCTCTCTCTCTCTCTCTCTCTCTCTCTCTCTCATGACATGCTAATCTCTACACATGCTCTATTGTTCATTCATGAACTATTAATTATCCAAAGAAGTAATTTATCCTTAGGCATTATTCACATAATTTGGATCTTTCATCACTAAATCCCTATATGGGACCATACGTAACATGGCTAGGCCATACTACCGTCTAGACGACCTTTACAGTCCCATACCCTATTTTCTAATTACAATTTTCTTAGTTGGAAAATATTATGTGCCTCATTTCATGATCCATAAATTGCCTCTTTTATATAATAAATAGATCCTATCTTAGTGATAATGAATGAACAACTTAACTAAGTTCTTATTATCCAGTATGTTATGCAAGAATAATTCACATAATACTTAAAATGAGAGATGAAAAATAAGGAGACAAGAATTTTATCCTGGAGAAACCCAATGTGGGAAAAACTCCAACTAGGTAAATCTCCAATACAATACAAGCTCACTGAAAAAAGATGACCTTCAAGAAAGATTCAAGCTCCTTATACTTGCATTACTTTCTTACAATCCTCAACAAGAAATAAATCATCTGTCTATGAACAAAATAAGAACAATTAAAACTTTCTCCCTTTTCTCACACTTGAATTCAATCTAAATCAATTTTTTAGATAAGTAAACATCATTGCATATGTAGTTGTTCTACCTAATGATGAAAGGAGAGACGAAACAAATTGAATTGGGAAGCCCAAACATTTGCAACTGTTGAGTTTCCAAATTTTGGAAGCCATTAGGGATAGAGCCACCGGTGTCTACAAGGGGGGTGCTTATGGAACTTCTATGGAAGTTGCGCAACCACCGGTACTTACAGGGTGGCGGTCCCACCATCGCCATGATGGTTGTGCAACTGTTACTCTATGAAGAGAGGTGGTTCCATGACCGTCATAAAATTATCATGTAAAACAAAATAACAATGTCATTTTTCATCATTCAAATGTGTCTGAATCGGCGTCAACTTGAATTAACCATTTACAGAACAATGAACATGCTAAGGGTGTGCACTGTAATTTTCAATAAGAGAATACATAGAATTGGGTACTTCTAGATACATTTTTGGGTTATACCTCCCCAATTTGAGGCTTTTAAGTCCCTAAAATCTTCAATGACTAATGAAGTTAGGAAATTTATCCCCCATGTCTTCTCTAGAATTTTACTTGGCTTCGTAATAAATTAATCTTTCAACCCAACCAACCACATGTCTACCACTCCTCTTTGTGTTGTCCTCTCTTTTTGTCGCAATATCACATCTTCCTGTGATTCCAACTGATTTTCCAGAGCAATATTGTCAATAAATTATAGCAAAAATCCCTCTTCTTCCTGATCCAACAAGGAGGGCTAAAAAAGATGTAAATTATCAACATTCAAGATTGAATATATTCTCATATAAAGAGGAAAATCTAAGCAAAATACATTCGTACCCACTTGTTATAGAATTTCAAATGGGCCATATTAAAGGGGTTTGTGTCTCTTAAATTTACCTTATAGCCTTTCTCTCCTCAAGTAAAACCATATATTGTCACAAACAAGGAAAGAATGCTTAGTTCTATGTTGATCATGCCTTGCTTTATACTTGGCCTGTGACTCCTTTAACCTCTCATGTACTTGGAGGTGTATTTGTTGAATTTTTTCAATGAACCTTTTAGCTTTTTGGACTTCTAGATCCACTTTCCCATTGTCTTTGCATGGTAATCTCAAAACAACATCAAATGCACTCTTAGGAAAATAACCAAAACATGTCTCAAAAGGAGTCTTACTAGTAGAAGCATGAACTACCATGTTATAAGAATGTTGGATATACACCAAATTCTCATCCCAAGTCCTAGGATGTTTCCTATTATACCCTCTTAAGAGTTGAACCAAGGTATAGTTTACCACTTCTATTTTCCCATCCATTTTTGGATGAAAAGTAGTAGACCTTTTCATCTTAGTATCCATATTTTCCCACAAGGTAGACCAAAAATTTCCTATGAACCGTGAGTCCTTATTTGATATAATAGAATTAGGAAAACCAAAATGAACCCACACATTAGAAAAAAATAAATCAGTTGCATCATTGGATTTAATGGTATTCTTATAAGGAATGACAATACACATTTTATTGAACTAGTCCACTACCACAAAAATATAATCATACCCTTTCTTGAAGTAGGAAAACTTCCCAAAAAATCCATGGAGATGTTTTCCCATGGCCGGGAAGGAACTGGTAATAACATATATAAACACAAATTTCTATTACTAGGATTGCTTGTATTGCATAAAACACAACCCCTGATAAATTTGGCAACTTCTTCTTACATGTTTGGCCAATAAACATACCTTTGTACGTGCACAATAGTATTTATCACACAAAAGTGACCAACCATTTTAGAAGTATGTTTTTACCTCATTAGCTGAACTCTTTCCCTCTTAAAAACACAAAATTTATAGTTATTGTAGTGTAGCCCATCCTGGAAGTAGTATTCTCCCATAAGTGTAAAGCCCTCACTTGGAGGTTAATACTGAAATATTTCTCCAAAATCCGGATCCTTCTCATAACCTTCCTGATATGCTTCACATACAAAAGGTTCAAGAAGAGTTAAAGTGCTTATAGATAAAAGTAAAGGAGGTATAAACAACATATCAACTAATTAATTAATCACACATTTCTTATATTTTATGATCAAATGAAACTATTGCAAGAAACCCATCCACTTATAGTGTCTAGCTTGTTGAAGTTTATTTAAGCCTACAAATATTGAAGAGGTTGGTGATCTATGTGTATGATAGTTTCTTTACCCATCAGATAATGTTTCCATTTCTTGACCACTTGCACAAGAGCATACAATTCCTTATCGTATGTACAATAATTTAAAACTACCCCCTCAAACAATTTTGAATCATAGCATACAATCCTACCTCCTTGAAGTAGGACAACTCCCATAACATAGTCACTAGCATCGGTTTCTACTTCAAAAGGAAGCTGCAAGTTAGGTAATGCCAAAATTGGAGCATGACTAATCTTGTATTTGAATGAATCAAAATAATCTTGTTGTTTCTTACCCCAATTAAAAACCTTACCGCATGTTATCACAAAATATAGAGGTGTTGATATCGAAGAGAAGTTCTTGATGAGCTTACTTAAATACTGAAATACACCAACAAAATTCCTAGTCTCGGTCAAACTAGATGATGTAGGCCAATTTAGAATGGCCTCTATCTTATCTAGATCAATCCTCAACTCTCCATCTCCAACCACATGCCCCAAAAAGACAAGCGATTGTTGAGAAAAATCACACTTATCATTCAACACTAGCCGGTTCTCCTTTAAAACTTGCAAAACTTGGTGTAAATGGTCAATACTCTCCTCATAAGTTATTCTAAAAACCATAATGTCATCGAAGTACACAATGAAAAAGGAATCAATAAATGGCCTCATTACCTCATTCATTAACATCATGAAGGTAGTTAGTGCATTGCATAGTTTGAACATTAAAACCAACAATTCATACAACCCCTTCTTGGTCTTGAACATTGTTTTCCAAATGTCCTCTTCCTTAATTCAAACTTGGTGATACCCAAATTTCAAATCAATCTTAGTAAAATATTTAGCATGTTGTAATTGATCCAAAAAATAATCAATTCGAGGAATAAGGTACCTATTTTTTATGGTTATTTTATTAGGTGCTCTATAATCAACACACATTCTCAATGAACCATCTTTCTTCTATAATAAAACAATAGATGATAACATGCATAAGTTTTAGGAAGAATTATACATTTAGTAATCAAATAATGTAATTGTTATTTTACCTTGTTGGCATCCTTCAAAGACTACATGTACAATCCCAAGTTTGGAAGTGGACTATCGGGTAACAACTATATCTCATGCTCAATTGGCTTAACTAGAGGCTACCATGTAGGCTCTTGGAAAACTTCCCTAAAATTTTGTACTAAATATTTCATCTACTTCTAATCTTTGTTAGTAAACATGCTACAAGTGGTTTTAGATGCAACAACTTCCTCTTCTTGTATATCTCTCAAAAGAAGTAATGCAAATTTCCCACTAGCATTAATAAGATTCTTAGCTTCAAAGGCACTTACCAAAGAGATATTTGAGTCTCCTGTAAAGGCTGAAATGAGGTAGTTCTTACCATCCTTCACCAAGCGGTATTGGTTGGATCTTCTCATGAAGATGGCATCCCTGATATACAAGTATGGGCTGCCAAACACTACACCACACACATCAAGAGGAACAATATCCAAAGTAGTTTCATTAATGAACTTCTTATCAATACCAAACATAATTTTTCATTGCTTTGTAACCTTGATGTCTATATGTTTTTCACCCAACCCAATGAATACGGATCCAAATGATTGTAAGCCTCTAATTTTATCTTTTCAACTAACTCCTTATAGAATTATATTGAGAACAAGTATAAAAAAACTAGCCACTTTGGTTTTATCACTTGGATTTTTATATGAAATTTTTAGTAAGTTCATTTTCTTGAAAAACATTATCACTACCCAAACATACCACTCTTGTGGATGGAGGTACAAAAAATTGTCTCATCCACCTCTTCAAATGTAAACTATCTCCTCCCTCGGAGGACATCCATGACCTTCTTTTTTATTCTTCTTATTCTTGAAGGGATGGAATTCCAGGTGGAGCTTCCAACATTTATCCTCAAAATGAGTGTAAACATCACAATGACCAAAATGAACTTTAGTATCCTTCTTAGAAATGGAAGTAACAATATTCTTACCTTTTCATTTTCCTTTCTCTTTTTCTTAGTGTCACTTTGTTTGTTTGAAGCATGCAAAGAGTTAGATGAACTCTTCTTCTTGTCCATCTCTAAATAGTGGGCTTGAGAATAAGCCTCATCTACATTCACCGGCTTGGCCATGATAAATGGTATCATTAAGTGGCTATGGAGTCCACCAATTTACTTCATTAAAATGTCTCTATCTCTGCTACATCTTTTCCCATTTGGATAAATTTCTTCTGGAACTCACTAGTGTACTCTTACACATTTTGGCCTTGCTTCTACCTGAGATATTGCCAATACATGGACCTATCTTCCTCATAACAAATATTATATAATTGTTTCTTTATTAACATCTTAAATTCATCCCACTTAGAAATAGGAGGAAGCTTCTTAACAACCAAAGAATGAACATAGATTTCAAACCAAGTTAAAGCATGATTGGTTAATTTTAACCTTGCAAATGAAATCTGCTTGACTCTCATTGATTTGATGCAAATTGAAATATACCTCAAGTTGAGCTAGCTAATGGTCTAGCTTCTTGACATTCACGTCCCCATCATAAGGCTAAATTTCTATCTTCGCCTCTATTTTGAATGGAGGAGTAAGGTTAGCACGAGGCTGCTCTTCCTCATACTCATGAGTGTCTTCTTTATGGTCTCCTAGTGCCTCTTTTGGAACACCAAGATTTTCCATGAGAAATCCCATGATGGAATCCAACTTTCCCATAGACAAGGAAATATTTCCCACATCTTTGGAAAAAATTTCCACATCCACCTCTAACTTGTAGAAATGTTCTTCTTTATCCCGATATACATCTTTGCCATGAGCCATGTCTTGGATTCCTTGCTTCCACTTCTTGGTGTAAATATCTATTTCAAAAGGAATTAGGATACCTTCACCAATTTCACTACTCTTATGGGTGAGGGGAATCTATCTTAAAATGTCAACACAATTTAAACCAAACAAAAATAATTTGATCTTAACTTCTCTAATACCAATTTGATTTGTAATCTACCTCTGTTATACAAAAAATGGATCCTATCTTAGTGATAATGAATGAACAACTTAACTAATTTATTATTATCCAATTTTTATGCACACGAATAATTCACACAATACCAAAAATGAGAGATTAACAGAAGATACAAGAATTATATCCTGGAGAAACCCAATGTGGGAAAAACTCCAGCTGGGTAAGCAATTGCTTCCCTTTACTATGTAAATCTCTAATACAATATTGTTTGTGTGAGGGATTTCATTTTTCTATTATTAAGTTTTTCCCTCACACATGGTAAGTCATCTCACCTTAGGTGAGGTCATAGGTCTTAGGTGTCATTAGGAGTTTATGGCATATGACATATTCTGTCATAGAATCTATCATTCACATTAGTGCATCATATATGAGTTACATTCCATTTCTAGATTATAACTCCTTTCTCCCTTGTGGAGGTATGATGGGTCTTGCATTGGGAGTTACATAACACTCCTATTTGTACCTTATTTTCTTATATATGAGGATGAGAAGACATTTTTATTGCATGTATAATTTTCATGGTGGTTGATTGTTTGCTTACTACTTAGAGTTATGCCACAATTATGTTTAAGTGCAACTTGGTTGATGTGTGTGTATTATGGATTGATCCTCATACTCACATTCTCTCATATGGTATTAGAGAATGTTTTTGGGAATCATGTCATTGACTACTTTTTGTCTACTATTCTTAGTTTCATAATTTTATTAGTTTTTGTAAAAATATATATATTGTATTCGATTTGTGATCTACTTGCATCAATTTGGTTTTATCCTGGATTAAAACCACTTATTTTGGAGTTTTTGTTTTTTATGTGTAGTGTTAGGATTTTTCCTGCTAAATTTGGCTATTCACAACTACATTTGGCAGAGAATCTCTAGTTTAAGGTATTTATGGTTTGTAGGTTTTATTAGATTTTATAATTAAAAGTTTAGTTTTATTTGAATTTATGGTTTTCCTCCGATACTTCCTCCTTTCTCATCCCTTGGATCTTCCTCCATCCTCACTAAGCTCCATCTTGAGATCCTCTTCAAGCTCACCCTAACTTACTTCTTTTCCCTTAGTGAGCTACACGAGCTCATCGAGCCCCTCTAGCTCACTCGGTGAGATTCTTCGATTCTAAGTTTTGGTCTCGAGCTTAGCCCACCTACATTAGTTAGTGCCTATTTTTCTAGCTCACCTAAGTTATATTCCATGTAGGTCCCATTATGGCTATTTTTCCATACCAATCACCACATGAGCTTGTTTGATCTCTCACAAAATTTATTTCAAGCCAAGCCAACTCACCCGAGTTGATCTTTGAATTGTGTTTGTTGACCTCTTTGCCCACATGGTTCTTGGTTTTTCCCTAGTTTGGCCCTCCCTATCCCTAGCTCACATCAAACCCAATGTCAAAACATGCTTGTCTTTGTGTTGGCTCTCACTCGTTATTCTTGTCCTCTCTGAACTTAGTATCCATCTAGATCATTTCCTTGCTCATCCCTTGTAGCCTTAGCATGTGATTTTTTCATTCCCTATTCGATGTGAGATTTCCATTAGAAGCCTACAAAATGACTCTACCAAGTCAAGGGGTAACCACTCATGATCTGCATTTCTCTAACACTACTTGGCTCGGTATGTTTACCACTTCCATCACCGAGTTTCCCTCCTATCTCGTCGGTGAAGCCCGAGCCGCTACCTCGAGCCCCACGTATGTGCCATGTGGCTGCTCTCTCCTCCTTCGCTTTGACCAGTTTGTTTGTTTCCTCCCAATTCAAATTGAAGCCCATTTTTTATTTTTATTTTTATTTAATCTTTAACAATTAACTTAGGTCATAATTTTTAATATAGCTTAGGTTAAATAAATCCTAAATTTTAATAGTCTAGCTTATATTATTATTAAACTAAATTACACCTTTATTTTTAAAGGAAGAAAATATTTTTAAAAGTAGGTCATTAATACTTTAAGGAGGTATTTTTAAAATTAGAGGTATCCTTTTTGTGAATTTTAAATCCCTTTAGTTTTTCAAAAAAATTTAATAATTAAATTAATTGGGAATTTTTTTTGTAAGACTAGCATTACCGAGCATTTTTTTGTCGCTTACTTGTGTTGGGAGTGTGTAGCATGTTGTGGAGGTTTATAGGCCCCTTGTGGAGGTTATTTGACTTTTTCATGAGGATTTTTCATATTTTGAGAGGTACACCGAATTTTTCTAGGGAGTCATTCTTCATTGTAGTCATGTTACTTTTATTGCTTGGATGCTAGTGAGCACATCTCGCCACAACCTTGCAACAAGGGAGCCCCATATGTGACGTGAGATGGGTTTTCTAAAACTGAAATTTTTTTCCACTTTTTCTTTTTTCACCTTTTTATGCTTGTTTACGTTGTTGTTCCTTTGCTTTCGACTAAAACTTATTTTGGCATCCACTTTGCACAATTTTGCACCTACTACAAAGTGAGAAGCCAACTATTTCATGTCGTATGAACACACCTTATTGTAACCAATGGACTATTTATAAAGTGATGAAAATAGGGAGTTATTATTGTTCGGGTGTTCTAATTGCATGTAGAAGCATTCTCATATGAGTCGATGTCTTAAAAACATTATGTGTATTCTTACCCTTATTTTCTTGCATTCCAAATGCATTTTTGGATGAGTCTGACATCCTCTTGAGCATGCTTGTCCTTTTGAATCTTTTACACTTTGTTATTTTGTGGATGCACCATGGACGATGTTCTTTCTAGACTTGAGATTCATAGCATTTCTTCACATGCTCCACCACTTCGTTTTTATAGAGAGAATTATGCTTCATGGCATTTAAGTATGGAACGTTACCTTACTCACAAAGGCCTTTATCCTTTTTGTATAGACAAGTACCTGCACCCAATGATCCATATCATCTTGAAGACTGGCTCAACACTTGTGATCAGGTTTATGGTCTCTTATTGACACATGTTTCTAGACCTCTCCACCATCATGTGGCACACATGGAGTGTCCTCACATAGTTTTGAGCATTCTTAAGTCCTTATTTGGAGACCATTTATATATTTACATTGATGTTTCTTCTTTTAATACAAGTATTTCCTCACCTAATTCATGTGATGATAGTTCTATTGACACATATTTTCTTGTTTATATTCATGACGAAGAGGTTAATTATTCTAGTTCTAATGACTAGAGTACTGATGAGGATATATCTCCTCCCTCTCTCGGCCACCTTTTATAGAATGTTGAACCTCCTTTTTACCCATCAGACATCAGGCATACATGTTCCAAGCCTCTTACCTTCATTACATCTACCTTTGTTCCATAATCATTGTGTGAGGATTATTTCACTCCTCTTACTTCTTATGTTGCTAATTCACACCTATCATACATTGATCTTCTAGTTATTGAGAAACCTTTTGGGATGAGTATCAACCATGCCTCGTTTGTCTTTTCACATTGCCTACTTGTGTTTGATTTAACAAAAATAGACTTTTTGTCAAATGCAATAAATACAAATCTAAGGTACAAATATGACACAAGAAATAAGATAACAAAAATTAAAACCCCGAGTGAAAGAGAAGGAAAGAATACTTAGTTGATTTTTTAGTTGATCCCAAAGTGTTCCAAACTAGAAAAATGATGAACAAAAGGAGGAGACTATCACAAAAATAACCCAAAAAATTGTGCGACTCTTGGATCTTCCCGAACTAGGTAAAGGGCACAGGGCATTATAGACTACTACTGGAACCTATGACTAAGAAAGAACTCGTAAATTGGTTTACACTATGTCATAAGATGTTTTCCAACATTCATTGTTGACTTCCCGTGTGTTGCAAAATTCCCACATAATTCACTTGTAACCTAAAAAGAGAAAGAGCACCTGTAAAACCTCAAAACATATAAAATCCTAAAAATAAAAAAAGATGCAAATGGGGATTTAGAATGACCTCGAAGGTCATTCAAATGAGTGAACTTATGACTGAGTGTTGTGCTACATTTTAGAATTCATGTAGTTATCTTGTGTGTGCAAGAATCGTGCCCTAGGTGGATCTTGTACAAGGTGCACTTGATAGTGAGAAATAGGTGGATTTTCAATACAAATAGATGTGTGGATGTCAAAATGAACTTCCCCCCGTGTGTGTATACAAAAAATGTAATTCCTTATCCCTTGAATGAAGCTAGATGGATTATTTGATGCTCTTGAAATTCCTTTGGATGCAACCTTATGTGATAGTAGTATATGCTTAGAGTTTGGTCCTTCATAATGGTCACATAGATTTATATTTATATGATTCCCTTGGTTTAATTTCACAATTAAAAATGAAAATTATGACCTATAAGGAAATAATATTCCCAAAAGGGGCGAGTAAGATACAAAGAGGTCGGGGTTACCAAAAGGACGGGGCACTTGGGCACTTTGGTGTCCAGAGTGATAAAATATAAAATAGTAAAACATCGACTAGGTTGTAGGGTGTAAGAGGATAAGAAGAATACATGAACTAAGACAAAAAGGCCGAAGACAGTTGTTAATTGCTACTTTTCTCACGTAGGAATCATATGAATAGTATTATGTGATTAGGACCTAGAAATTTACCCCAAGCGTGTGATTTAGTGTCTACATTTTCCCTCACTTTATGTTTTTGAGTGAATACTCAATAACATAAAGTAGATAAGGATGTGTACCTGATAACCATGTAGATTGATGGCGAAAGAATTTTGAGAAGACAAATGAAAGCTTGGAGTGATAAAAATGAAGCATGGAAGCTAAACTAGGATAGAGGAAGTGACCTAAGGGGTGAAGAGCGTATGAGTTGTGTCATGTTGTGCTTGAGACTGATGCTTCTTATAAGTACGAAATGTAAAAAGAAGAGAAAAAGAGTAGTCAAAGTCATGTATGTGAATAATTCAATCCAAATATGTAAAAAGCATGTAAAAGTATGTAAAAATGTGAAAAGGAACATGTGAACCTAATTCGTAACGAGTAAAAGGATAGAAAGGATCCTAAAAATGTTGTAGAAGAACATGTTTTTTTGGGATATCTCACGTTAAGAAGAATTTTTTTGAGTGATCTCATGCCAAATATGAGTTTTTGGGTGATCTCACGCCATGGCAAAAGAATGATGGGGAGAAAGGTCTAGTGTTGTTCTCCATCCATGATTGCTTCTCGATGATGTATACACCATTATAGCTCATTTTATCCTACTTTATTCCAATTTAATTTATTTCAACCGAGTTCGATCCAACATAAATAGAAGAAAAATGAGGTAGCATGCATGCTAATTGTTGGAGGATTGTGCATGTCATGTGAAAGCCTTTCTATAAATTACTAAAAAAATTCCAACATGAGAAAATGATTGTAACTTCCCTGGTCATAGGCACACATGAAAGGTTAGGAGAACCCACACACTAGTGTGGGAGCTAGGCGGTGGTGTCCATGCAAAACTAAGACTCAAGACATATTCTAGGCCATTTCAAATCAAGAATGTGTTGATCCTATACTTGAATGTGTTGTACTATAATTATGAAATTTATTATGGGGTGACTGATTCACCCAATGTATTACCCCCTCGTTTGGGGTCCATGCGATGTCGCTAAGATAATGTGGCCCAAAGGAGGACCAAACGTTGATCTAAAACTGATTCCCTACGGGGGAGGGAATGTGTATGGTAGAAACCAAGGAACGCACAAACAACGTAGATGGAAACATGTGTTAGTGAAGACAAGACATATGCACATATAGAAGACAAGATGTAAAATAGCAAAAAAGAAGACATTGTATACCATAAAAAGTGGGTTTTGAACATGGGACATCACTCACAATGTTGTAAGACAATCGTGGGCCGAAGTGGCTAAAATCATATAAGTAATGAACATACAAGACATAGGGTGTAGCTCAAAAAATAATAGCATACAATGGAATACAAAGGAAAATAGTAGAAGACAATGTATTAGACAATCATGGTGGTACATAGTCCTACAAAGAAAATGTCACACATAAATCACCTGTTAGCACATAAGAAAGATATAAAAGTATGTCAAGACATGTATAGATTGATATAATAGTGTGCTAGTAAGTATATGAAATATTATAAAGTGAAACAATAGCACTGGAATGTGTACAAAAGTAGATGGACCCAGGAACCTTGGTGGGACTGGTAAGAGGTACAATGCCAAACATCTATGTTATGCATAACGATCTATAGTAAGTCTACATTCACAACTAGAGAACAAGTGAACATGTATGTGTATATAGAAAAGATAATTACATACAATGTATCTATATAACATGTGTAACAAAGTTTACATGTAATTATAAGTAAGAAAGAATAAATATGATCAAGATATACAATATGCTATAAATGAGATGGAATAGAATCTTATTTGGATGTGATATGAGCAACGTGCCCCCGAGTGGATGTGTGTGTATGTGTGAGATGAGGTTCATTTATAAAAGACCCTCGATAGTGAAGAATGAACCATAGAGCAAGAGTGTGTCATCAGTAAATGGTTTGAATTGTATGCTAGAAAGATATGATCAATGAATCATAGAGCGTAAAGAGTGAATGAGGTGAGGTTAAATTCAGATTAAGACCCTTAGCAGATCAGTATGAACCATGAAACTAGAGAACGTCATAGAGTAATGTGATGTGTTGAGAATGCAACGCTAGAAAGACGTGTCATGTGTTTGTAGAGTGTGAAATGTGTAGTGTGTGTGATGTTCATAAAATGTATTATGCCTTTAATATTCAAGTGTGAATTTTAGTACAAGAGTGTGTCATAGGGTGATGGCGATACAAGTTTTTGTATCAATTTGTGTATGATGCATGAGGAGGACTAGATTTGAAGCACATATTGTAATAGTGGAAATGCAAGACACCTAATAATGCTAAGAGGGGGAGAATTAAGTATGATTCCACCAAAGTGTATGATGATGGATATCTATTCAATGACACAAGAGATACCATTAAATTATGGGAGATCATTATTTGTGTCAAGATAAGAGAAAGAACAAACACAATGGTAGGAAGAAGAAATAATAGGACCATATGATGGTGGTGGGGTTTGAAATATGTCATGACCATTAGTAGAAGGAGAAGTTTCTTTGACAAAACAAATCAGAACAAAATTGGAGTAGGATGGGGAGGAACATTGAATGGTGGTAGCCTATGTGGGATTGATAATGTTGTAGATGATTTGAGAGGATAATAGGATGGATTGACTTATAGAGGAAGTTACTTAGGTAAATCTTGAATTTTCGTAGAAGGAAAATTAGTAATGATGGCATGATGCTCATTAGACATAGATGAATCAAATTTAGGAACCTAGTGAGATTTAAAAATTTGATATGGGCATGTATTACAATGTTGTGCAGTGAATGAAAGAAAACCATGACACTCAAGGTGCTTCATACTTCATTATAAAGCATAACAATCATTTTCATTATGTACATTGATTCAATGATAATTGCAATATAAATGACCTTGATATTTTATAAGTCAATAAGGAGGGTAACAATGAGTAGATGACAAGTTGATTAATTGATAAGTTATGAGTTGCGAAAGAATATCTTGTTGCTTAACATTGAGATCAAACTTGATAGGTTCGATAATGGTAAGACTTGAGGTTCATTGATACGAGCACATGTGGAAGACATAGAATGAGGTTGTGAAAATAACTAGCATGATTCTAAGAAACATTCTTAAGATGTTGGATTTTAGATTTGAGAGATGTAATCATGGATTCCATACCCTAAAACTTATCTTGAAATAGAAATTATAAAGCTTGAATGTATTTACAAATAGATTGATTATAATTAGGACTAATAGAATCATCAAAGAGACGATCGAAGATGGAAATAACTTCTAAAGGAAGAATGTTGATAGGAGATACATAGTTTTTAGGGTTTTGTAGAGAGAATATTTATAATATGGGTGCATTTGAAGAAATTGAAGAAAGGAGACTTGAGAGACCTTATGAGCCATGAGAGAAGGAGAAATAGATCCAAGAGTGTTCAAAAGAGACAAGTTCACCAAATGATTTAACAAAAATAGACTTTTTGTAAAACCCTAAGATATTTACTGAGTCACATGAAATAGATACAATGTTAAGGTACATATATAAAAAAGCAATAATAAGCTTAAAAAAATTGAAACCCTAAGTGCGAGGGAAGGGAAATAATAATGTGTTGATTTTGTAGTTGATCCTGAAGTGTACCAAACTAGAAAACTAATTAACAAAATGAGGATACTATCACAAAATGAAGTTAGAAAATTGTGCAATCGCTAGATCTACTTGGAATGGGGTGTATGGAAGGGGTCAGGCACTTGGGGCACTAGATACTACTCACGGGTGCCCGTGACTATGAAAGAACTCATAAAATGGGTTTTTATGTGTCATAAGATGTTCACCAACCTTCGTTGTTGACCACCTGTGTGTTGCACTATGCCCGCAGAATTCACCTCTAACCTACAAAGAGAAATATCACCTACAAAACCCCAAAATACATCAAATCCTAAAAATAAATGCAAATGGGGAGTTGAAATGACCTTGAAGTCACTTGACTAAGTGAACTTATGACGAATAACCACTACATTTTCGGACTCCATGTAGTTCTTTTGTGTGTGCGTGTGCAAGAATTGTGCCTTAGGTGGCTCTTGTGCATGATGCACTTGATAGTGATAAATAACTAGATGTAGCAATGTAGATAGATGTGTGGATGTAAAATGAAATTTCTCTTGTATGCATGTATGCAAAAATGCAATCCCTTTTCCCTTGAATGAAGCTAGATGGATGCTTTGATGCTCTTGAAATGCCTTTGGATGCAACCTTAGGCGATAGTAGTAGATTCTTATAGCTTGGTCATTCATAATGGTCACATATATTTATATTTATATGATTTCCTTGGTTGAATTTCATAATTAACAAATAAAAGGTGAGCCCATAAGAAAATACGATTTCTAAAATATAAAAGAGGCCCAAAAGAGGTGAGTAAGGTACAAAGAGGTCGGGGGCACCCAGAAGGATGGGGGGTGGGCTCAAGCGCTGGTGTCCAAAGTGATAAAAGATAAAATAGTAAAGCATTGACTAGGATGTAGGGTATAAAAGGATAAGAAAAAGACATGAACCAAAAAAAAAATACCAAAGACAAATTTTAATTTCTATAACTATAGAGAAGGATTAAATACTCAAATTTAAACACAAATAAATGAAAAAATTACAATATGAATCTTTTGCACTTTGACACTATTTAATAACATTGACAAGACTATTTAACTCGACACACATATAATGCAACCAAAATTAAATTTCTATATCCCAAATTTATCAAACTAGTAAAACTTATTATGTTATAATATACTAGATAAGACAACCGACTTTTCAATATCGAATCCTTATCCTCGGAAAATATTAATCAATGAAATTAAAGACCATGTGTTTTGATACCTTTTCATTCCTAGATGAGATGTTCTAAGAAGAAAAACTCATTTTAATACAATGTTGATTCTCACACGTAATGGTGTGAGCATTGATAATATCACACACATGGATTAGAAACTCAACACAAATATTGAAGCATGCATAATTCTACACATGAATATTAATCAGATATCTCTTACACTATTCCATTTCTCCTCTTAAGATATAAAGACAACAAATGTTGATATATTTTTTAACCATTCAAAACTTCTTGGGAATCATATATGGAAAATCAAGATGTAGAATGAGATGCAATGCAATCACACAAGGTAAATAACACAAGGCATAAACATTTCTATAGAGTTTTCAAAGTTTTAACATGAATGAACTTAATAGAATTCCAATAAAATTACACAAATTTTCTCGAACGTAAATACAATCGATGATTTATAGAGGTGTAAAATGAAATCGTGTGACAAATGAACATTAATGCACATCTAATCTAATGAAGGTAGAAGAATACCACGACATGTATGATGACAGAAAGATGCAAAAGATATAAAATATGTTAAACAAAAGATTATGAAATGGACACATGAATGGAGAATAAATTTTATTAGACTCTCATTTTGGATAGCTCCCTCTGATTCCAAATGAAATGTTTGGTTTAGAATCACACATCTCTATTTCAATCACAAAATATCTTACAAATAAATAGCTTGACACACTCCTAACAATAAAGAGTCAAATCTAATAATAAATTTCCTCAAATAACTCTAAATCTCTCACAAACACAACTCTACATGATATGTTCTAACCACTCTAACCATTCTTTATTTACATAAAATTGAGAGATACCAAATATATTTGTGCACTAATATGTTTTTCCTAACAACTATACTACTTCCCAAAAGGATTTGTATGGATTTGTATAGGAGTGTAGACACCAAATTTAGGTCACACTCCCTTTGGTCACCTTTAATTAATTAACGCAACATATTCACCTGACCATGACCCCTTACCCCGCATTCATATTAATTTAATTACTTATAATTGAATTAATGCTCATCCTCACACTATTAATTAATTTAATTACTTTAATTAAATTAATTTACACCTCACCTAGCCACATCACCTAGACACCTCATCATGGACTTATTCTTAGTCTATTAATTAACTAGGATCGAGTCTCCACTTATCTTAACCAACTAGGACTTAGTCTAACCCTAAAATTAAAGTCTTATTCCTTCTCCAACAATACTCCCGCTTATCTAAATGCTAACCCTCACTTGAGACATGGAATGACAATTAGAGCACACCAAAAATAGCAAGGATTTTCCTATTTCTGGAAAACCTAGCATTTCACGCCTTAACAAATGTTTGGTTAAACCTCAACCAACTCCAGTCAATCTAACCATCATCGGTTACCTTATATACATTTTTGTAACCTTTTACCCAAGTTGGTAATTCTAATTTTTGATATATCTATTGCAATTAAGCATGAACCAGAGACTTCTCAAAGATCTAGATGAAGGAATACACTCAACCACAAGCACAAAAAAGCACCTGATACTTTTCCAAAGGCATTAGCATTCACAGAAACACTCTGTGAAGTATTTTTGTGACACTGACCACAAATTTCTTCATGCATCAACCATTACCTTCCTTCACCAACCAGGCTTGTAAATACAAGTAAGTGCATTTGATTTGCATCATTTTGTACTTACTTAAAGTGTAGGTTCTTTATCGTTTGTTATTAGATTTTGTTCTTCTCTCGCATTCCTCTATCCCCACCTTCCTTCCAGTTTACCCATCTGACCACCCACAACCTTCCAGCTCTCCATACCTCCTCTATGCATTCCCGAGTCTTTCTGACATTATTACGAACCCAACCATCCTCCCTTCATCCTCTATGCAATCATAGAGAATTCCAAATATATCGTTTATTTAATTACCAAAAATTTCCCCACCGACACCGGTCACCTTAACCATTATTAGCCTCCCTCTCTACCGATCACACACTGATCGACATCGGTTAGTACATCTCCTATCAACTTTCATTAAACTACCCTAACATCCCCAAAACCTCACAAGCCTTACCCAAACCTGATACCCCACCTACAACCTCACCAAAGACCTTCCCAACTCTTTGTGTAGACACAAGGAGAGCCTAGATACCCACTTTTGACATTCTTCCATTACCCATAATAACCGATATCGGTCATCCTAAACCATCATCGGTCATACCCTGACCGACATTAGTCTCTATACCTGGTAAAATTGCCTTAGACCAACAAGCTTCCTAATCACCCAAAATCAACCCAAACTACACCAAAGCTTACCCAAACCATGTTTTTGACCCTTAGGCCACCTACCCAGCCTATAATCTGACCCGAGACCTTCACCACTCTAGTTATCAAGCATTTAACTAGATTGACACGATAGTAGTCTAAGACACCTAAATCATAATAGTAGCATTAGATTATTTTATTTACATGTTCAGTTATTTTATATTGAGCTATAAATCAGTGGATTAACAACCATTAAGGATTTATCACACCTCTTGGATCTAGATCACGCTAGGAAGTACACTAACCTTTACTATTAACTATATCTTGTGGTCTTGCTTTGTATTACAGGTAGTTCCTCCTAGCCAAAAGTAATCCACATAATCAGTTTGGATCGGAAATTAGAAATGCACGCACTCAACCTTCAACCAATGTGATAATAGGTATTCCTCCATGAACCTTTTACCTTTATCTATTTCATTATCTATAAAAATCTGGTGAAACTTTTTGGCACGTCCCGTGGTAGCCCAAAATGTCATCTAACCCCGTCTACAGTATCATCTCGTGCTCACCGCAAGACACCGCCCAGATATCCACCTCAATAATCAGTAATCCCTCCAAATCCTCTATCATACCTAAAACCATCCTTAGATCTTGGATTTTCATAGGACACATTCTATCAAACAAAAAAATCTCTTCTATTCATAAGTGAGTCCTAAATAACATAAGCTAGAACATAAAATTTATCAATAGGATTTCGTGTTTGTTAGTTTTTTCTTGATTTGTGTTTTGAGGTAAGAGGTCGCATTCTCCATTATTTTCTTCCTTTCACACTCCATAATCATAGTTGGTGTATTTTGATTGTTTCGGAGTGTGTTAGGGTCCATCATTACCATACTCAGGTTTCTGGGTTGGTATTTTATCTAATCTAAGTCACTAAATCCCATTTTTCTCCATCTTTTCAAATTTCACAGAGATCGCATCGGTCCGAGACCACCATTGGTTTATTCATTTGATCGTCATAGGTTAACCCGACCACTATCATTTTCCTACTTTTTGGTCATTTTACCAAAACAACACTCATCACTTTTATGTTCTTTCTGGGGTTTCTCAGATACATCATCATACCTCTAGGTCTTTGAAATCACTATCAAATCTAGATTTTTCTTCATTTTCATCAGTTATTACCACATTTATCAAAATTTTGATTATTCCATAGTAACTAGTATCGGTCACCCTAACTGTCATCAATCACCCTCTATCACCGTCATCTCATTATCAAAATGTCATCGGTACTATGTTTTAATTTTTCAATTAAAACAACACCAATTTTCACCTTTCGAACTATTTTTCTCCATTCCTTTTGTTTTTCTGTGTCATTTACAGAGATCAGATTACTAGGTCTATGCTAACCCACATGGTTTTGACTTGTAGCCAATCCAATGCCCTTGTATTCCATGCTAGCCTTTAGCTTCTCCCACCTAGCCCATCACTACCTTCCATTTTATCACCCATGGATCCCAATCAGCCTATCACCATCAGTACCACCAAGAGGAGTTCACAAAACTCCTTGATCAGAACCCCACTACTTTACAATATTACTTAGCCCATTCATCCACTTGTGACTCATCTGGGAAACTTATCTATGGCATGCCCATATCCATCCCACCTATACTTGCACCCACTTCTACCTCCAAAGACTACCAAATCACCCTGGCCGTATCCACCTTACCACCTATTATTTCTCTAGTTGACCTTACATCATCAATATTTGTTGTACCTACGGCATCTATCACATCCAAAACATCTGTCACCCCTACGGCATCCATCATGCCTACATCCACCACTCTCAATACGAGCATGCCCATGTCTTCCATTTCCTATATACCTTTGCATCCTAGCCACCTTTGGTGTCGAAACCAACACTCCCTTCCAAAACCTCGTCCTCTCTATCCCCCAGTATCTTCCACCAATCGCTACTAGGGTCTTTACATCCACCCCACCTATGTATATGTATTACCAACAACCACCTATTTCCTCTACTTCTTACTCTGGGTACTTACCCTCCACCTCCATTCCCTCTCATATACCTCCATCACAATTTTTTTATGTGGCACCACCACACACTGGGATGTCGTCTACCTCATACCAATCTTATTTACCCCCTCATACTTCAAGGGGTGCCCCATCATCACAACCCACCAATGACCTAATCAAAATGATGATGGAAAAGATGCAGACATTGGAAGCATCTGTCTCAGGTTCGTGTAACTCTCTAACATATGATGATATTTTCAATGAGCCCATTCACCCATCCATTCCTATTCACCTATATCCTATGCATTGGGAAATGCCAAAATTCAACCAATTTAATAGCAAATAATATCCAAAACAACACTTGCGGTCTTTTAAACATGTCTACTACTTGATCACTCACGATGATGTGTTACTCCTTTAGACATTTCTAATGTCATTTACGGGACCTCGCTTTGGATTGGTATAGTTCTTTACCTAGACATTATATCCTCTCATTTAACCAGGTTGCTTAGGATTTTCTTAACCACTTTTCTATCAATATTTCCCATAAAGTTACCATGACTAAATTATATGCCACATGCCAGTATGAAGATGAATCTATCACAGATTTTGTCACTCGATGGCACAACCTGATTAACTAACTTACATTCTAATTACCTCGGACCGAGTTAATAACATTATTTACTAGGGCTTGTGCCAGACATATATCACCACCTCTCTAGGTCTAAAACTTCCACACCTTTGATGAGGCATTTACTATGGCCTAGAAGCTAGAAATTTGTGCCCTTGAAAAAATAAGTTACAGATGTGCAACAAAAATGTTGCGTTCAAATCAAATGATACTTATTCTCCTTCCAAACCCCAAAATACCTACTCTAAAACCAAGGGTTTTGCCAACACGGTAGTTTTAAAATCCATCCTGTCTCATCCATCCAACCAAGAAAAATCTTCGTCTAACATTTCCCCTATCCAAACCTTTCAGTTTAGAAGAGAGCAACACAAGTATACACCCATAGGAGAGCCTTACTTGGTCGTTTTAGAAAAACTCTTAAAATTTGGATCTATTACCCTTCCACACATCAAACCACATACTAGTTTTGACCCTTCTCTTCATGTGCTTGTATGGTACAATGAAAACAATTACTATGCAATAACCAACGTGTTTGAGGTCACAGTGATAGTAACTGTATCACTTTCAAAAACATTTTCTAAGAAATGTTAGATAAAGGAGATCTCGTTTTGGACAATCTGAATACACTAGCTAACCATAACCTTCATATCTTCAATAATCCATTCTCGAATCACACCCCCTCATCCAACCAAATCAGAAATTCCTCAGCCAGTGATGGTAATATCTGCGAGGTTCATGTAAATAGGAATAGAAGCCTAAAAATTATATTAATCAAAATCAACCAATTTACAATAGCTGGACTGCAATACTTATAGGTATTATACAGTCATGTGCAGACAAAAGAAAGGTTGCAGATGTACAACCAAAATTACAATAGCTTCCATAATACATCCGGGAAGCACAAAAATACAATCAAACAATTATATTGTTAAAACAATATAACAACATCCATGATGTTTTGAATAAAACAAATAATATGGTTAATAAAACCAAATAACAACATTATTTAATTAATAACATTAATTAAATAATAAATTATATAATGCATAATTAATTAGGATAATAATAATATTTTATCCTAACATTCCCCCCCTTAATTTTGCATTGCCTCAAGGGATGAGGAGAGGAACTCCTGAACAACTCAAACTTGTCACGTGCAAGTGACTTCGTGAAGATATCTGCTCGTTGTTTAGCTGTTGGAAAAAATTGAAGTTGGATGTTGTGCTTCAACACATGTTTGCATATGAAATGAACCTGTACCTCAATGTGCTTTGTTCTCTCGTGAAAATTGGATTGCGAACAAGTTTGAGAACACCTTCATTATCAACATACATGGTGGTCGGTTTGTCCTATGGTATTCCAAGTCCTTCTAGTATGTGACATAGCCAAATCGCTTCACAGACAGCTTCTCCTGCAGAACGATACTCAGCTTCTATGTGGAAGAGTGAGAAATAAAGTGTTGTTTCTTGCTTCCCCATGATATTGGTCTAGATCCCATAAAGAATACAAATCCAGAAGTGGATTTTCTATCATTAATGTTACTGTGTGATCGACTCGAATATCCAAATCAAGAAGAAGTTTTCCTCTTCTTATATTCTAGACCAAGATCCACTATTCCTTTGAGATATCTCAAAATGCACCTTGCTACTTTCCAATGAAAAACTTTGGGTTCCTGCATGAACTTGGATAGATAGCTCACTACAAAGCTGATATCTGGTCTAGTGTAGGTCAGGTAAATGAGACTCCCGATCATTACCTGAGAGAGAGTGGTACTTACCTCGGGAGATGGATCTCGAACGAGATAAATGTAATCATTTCTCCATAGGTGTAGAAATTGGTGTGCAATCCATCATCCTAAAATTCTCAAGTGTTGTCTTGGTATATTTCATCTGAGAAAAAAATGTGATTCTCTTTCTATCATACTTCCAATCCAAGATAGTAATACATCAGCCCGATATCAGTCATGTCGAATGATCGATTAAGATATTTTTTTGTTGCATCGATCATCCTCACTGAACTTCCAGTGATGACTAGATTGTCGACATAGAAAACAACAATCACCATCTCCCCCTTACTTTTTGAGGTAGAGATTGGGATCGTATGGATTTATAACAAATACATGTTGTACAAGATGCTCATCAATCTTGATGTACCATGCTCGAGGTGCTTGTTTTAGGCCATACAGAGATTTCTTGAGTCTGCATACCTTTTCTTCTTGACCAGGTATACCATATCCCTTAGGTTGAGTCATATAGACTTCTTCTTGTAAATCTCCATTTAGGAAGGCAATTTTTACGTCCATTTGGTGGACTTTCCACCCAAACTGTGTAGCTAGAGCAAACATCATTCTGATTGTTTTGATCTTAGCTATGGGAAAAAATGTCTCCTTGTAGTCAATGCCTTCTTTTTGTGCATACCCCTTTTCTGCAAGTCTCGCTTTATAATTGTTCATTGTCCCATCTTCTTTGTACTTTGTTTTAAATATCCATCTGTATCTAATGGGTTTCTTCCCTGGTGGAAGATCGACAAGTTGCCAAGTGTTATTTTTCATCACTGATTGATATTTAGAGTCCATGGATCTTTTAAAGCTTTTGAATGTAGGGATTCCTACACCGTTGAGGGCTCATCTGATTCAATAACTTTACTCATCAAAGAAAATTTAACTTCTTCTCTTGCTTTACTACGATTCCGTGGTCCAGGGTGGATGTATTCGGTGGAGCATCCATTCTTGCATCTCGTAATGTACTTGTACACCATTTAGGCATACACTCAACTGTTCCCATGGGTTTTCATTCTATATGATCAACACCATCATCCCCATCATCACTTTCATCTTCGGAGGGAACATCAGCTTTGATTTTAATAACTCGGTGAAAAATCTACTTCTTATGAGTCCATAGGAGGATTCTCTTCTTCCTTCTTCTTGAAAAACTCAACATATCTACTAGTGTAGACTTTTCTAATCTTAGGATCCATCAATCTATACCAAAGAGTCTCTTCATTGTACCCAATGAAGACGAGTTTCTGTGACTTCATGTCCAATTTCTTTCTGTTTTTTTGGGTATGTGCATGCTTTCTTTGCACCTAAATACTCTGAGGTGTGCAATAAATGGTTTCCGTTTTGACCATGCTTCTTGTGGTGTTACTCCATCAAGAGCAACAATGGGCACTCTGTTCAACAAATACATTGTTGTCTTTACTGCTTCTACCCAGAATTTCTTTGCAAGTCTGGAATCATTGATCATGCATCACACCATTTCCATTATAGTATTATTTCTTCTCTCAACAACACCATTTTTCTCTGCGGTGTGTGTGGAGGAGACATTTGTCAATGAATCCTGTGAGTTTGTAGGTAGTCTCTAAACTCATCACTGGTGAATTCCCCCCCTCAATCTAAGCGGAGAGTTCTGATGTGACGACCAGTTTCATTCTCAACTACTACTTTGAACTTTTTGAAGGTTTCAAATGCTTCACTTTTCTTGCGAAGACAAAAAATACACATTTTTCTCAAATAGTCGTCAACACAAAGCATGAAGTATTGGAACCCAGAATGACTTAGCTACATTGGACCACAAATATTGGTATAAACCAGGTCAAGTTTACCATGAGCTTGAAATGTACTCCTTTGGAATGAAGCTTTGTGTTGTTTTCCTGCTAGGTAGTGAGGACACTTATCTGTATCCTTCTGAAGAGATGGTAGCCCATGTACCATATTACATCGGTGAAGTATTTTCCAGATATTTGAAAATTACATGACCAAATATCTCGATGCCAAAACTATCTTTGAGGTGGAGTCTTAGCCACAAGTGCTTGATCATCTCTATGAGCAAAATCAATTTGGAACATGCGTCCCACATTGGAGGCTTTTGCAATTATTTTTGAGCCTCTTGATTTGTCTTGAATCAAACACGTTTTCTTACCGGATTGACTATCAAATTCAATTTTCAGGTTGTGATCTAGGAGTTGACTGACTGAAAGAAGATTCTTAGTCAACCCAGGGACATATAGGACATCTGATAGTCTACATTTTCTGAACCAAGGGGTAGAGAAATGTTCTCAATCCCCTAAATTGTATATGAATAATCATCTCCCAATGAAACATGATTTTTTGATGGCGTGTCCCTCATCAAAATAAATTAGTCTCTATGGCCGGTCATGTGTCAAGTGGCCCCTGAATCAACATACCAAACATCACTACATGACATGGATGGTTCACTTGATCGAGCAGTGAACAAGAAGTCTTCATTATCTGATTGTTCTTATTTCTCAGCAATATTACCTTGCTGGTGGGGTATTATTTTCCAGTTCCCCTTTTTCTACCCTTGATTGTAGTTAGAATGTCCCTTGTTAGATTGTTGTGGAGGTCCAGAGTTGTTTGATGAACCTTTCTTATAAGTATTATACCAATAATCTTGTAGGTTATGTCCTCTTTTATAGATTGGACATTGCTTCTTCAGTTGTCTATCCCCTTGATACTGATTTTGATTTTGGGACTTTTGATAGGAATTAGGTTTTCCTTTACCTTTTCCTTTCCATTTTTGATGTGAAGATAGTTCTTGCTCCTCTTCATCATCCTTATTGTGCATTGCTTCCTCTTGTTGTAGTAGGTTTACCATCTTGTCAAAACTAACTATCGTATCTGACACGTTTAGTGTTGTGAAAAAAATGTGGTAAGAAGAGGGAGTTCTCTCTAAACAATGGGAATGAGAGGATCATTTGTGACCAGTTCTCCCAGGGCTAGAAGTGAAGCCCTCAATTCTGCAACTCTTCTTAGGAAGCTTCTATTTTTTCATTCTCTTGAAATTTATTGTGTGTAATCAATCAGAAATTTAGTATAACATTCTTATTCTTGGCCTCGTATATTGTGATCAATTTATCCCATGCTTCTTTGGTTATTTTGGCATCTCAAATGTGGGGTTACACATCATCAGACACTCCAAACAAGATGATGAGTTTGGCCTTTTGATCTACTTTATCAAACTACCATTGTTGTGTTGTATCAGTAGTTGATCTAGTCAGAGTACCATTCACAACAGGCCAGATTTCTTCAAACTCAAGTTGTGTCTTGATTTTATCTTCTATGCAGCATAGTTGTTTCCTCTGAGTAGTTGTGAATCGGAAGAAAAAAATTGGGGGCATTGGTGCCCATTTTGTAGAGATCACTGAACAGGGTTTGGCTCTTATCACTCCAGGTATAAGGTCTCCCAATCTATATACCATCAATCTGATATACCAAACCTTTCTATATACATGCCCTTCCAATATACCTGACGCTACATGGAAGAAGATCACCCTTTCTATATACTTGATGTGAAAGAGGCGTTAATGTACGTGAAATAATTCAATACGTGGTACCAAGATAGTACTAACGAGGTCTATGCGATTATTGACACTAGCTCAAACAAATATCCTCATACGCATGCGTAACTTTGCTATATACTCAGATAATTTCTCAATCCGGATTTATGTCATGCAATCATTCATAGACAGATGGGATGGCTCATAGTGTGTGCATTGTGACCTTATTACTCCTTGTTGATTTAAAGGGTCAATGCCCATATGACATTGTTGTAGCTATATTAGGCATTAAGTGTAGTAGTAGTCACGATAGCTTTACCCGTAAGCACTTCCTAGAGGCACTGTATATACCGAACGTTGTGAATGAGATCTAGGATCTCGTGAGTGTTACAGAACCAATTTTCTTTACTTTTTGTGATTACAATATTCTCCGCTTACGAAAGCGATTACAAAGTTTGCAATTGACTATGGAAACCTACAAATTAGTAAAATATATTACAACATGTAATTACATTCAAAAAATTGGACAAAATTGAATGGTGACAAACTTTTTTTAATTTTGCAGGACCTTGGTGGCCTCTGAAGCCCAAAATGACCCACTACACCCAAAAATTGCAAAACTTTAGCTAAAAATGTAATTTATGGATAGGTCTCCTTTAGCAAAAAATGTCTAAAATGAAAAAACAGGCTGAATAGGGAAAAAAATTTACCCTAAATTAGGGATTTCCCTGCTAAATTTAGTTAGTTATAACTAAATTTGAATTTTTTGCTAAAGTTAGCAGTTCTACCAAATATTCCACCAAATTTCAAAATGACAAGTTGGGGGTGGGATTTGAACCTCACACCTCCCACTTCTAAGTCATTTGGTCTATCCACCTTGGCTCTTATGAGCGCTTGATATAGAAATGAAGCAAATTGTATTTGAAGTAGATGGAAAAAGAACGTGGTAGAGGTTCCACGTGGCCTGCATGTTGGAGGGTGAATTTTAGGGTTAATCCAAGCGTGAAAGAAGGATCTAAATGCCTTTTCTTTCCTTCACCACTTCTCCATCGATTTTTATTGATTTTGATGTATCTCCTTTGATCATAAATTTGCTTGCCACCGCTTTGATTTTATTAGATTATCCCCCTCTTCTTCTTTTCATTGTTTGCAATCATTTTTATTGTTTTTTCTTATGCGTGATTGCAGGTCGCTTGGAGAAATTGATCACCGCCGCTTCTTTTTTTATGTTTCTTTGTGTAGGCTTGACTTAGTGCTTTGGGTTGTGGTGAGGAGAGAAGGGGTTGTTGTTTTGTGTTACAGGTTCCTATGCTGAAGAGACGTGTCTTGTGCAGGTTCTGAGTGGACTTCAATTTGCTCGACTCAGCTAATGAAATCAAGAACCCTGCCAATGCAATGTTGGCTCCAGATTTAAATGAACCCGACCACTTAGCCTTTTTAATGAGGAAGGTAGCCCGGTCTATAACTTGCCTTTCTAATGGCTTGACTCCTCCATATTTCACAGGGTGACCTCCAAATACAACAGCCTACTAGTTTTAGCAGAGAGACTAAATATATCTCTAATATTAGAGATAAAACCCCTAATGGGGAGAATTTTTTTTAAATACATGCAACAAGTTTTTCCTGGTGCTGAGTTCACCAGTGCAAAAAAAATTGTGTTCCAAACACCTGGAATGAGCAGGAGGATGTGGGGGAGGCAAGGATGGGGCTGGGAGGTTGCACGAGGCTGCACAAGCTCTCAAATGCTGCAAATGCTTCTCCAATCTCCTCTCTCTCTACTCTCTCTTCCACTCCTTCACAGTACAGATTCTCACTCTGGTACCAAAAGTAAATAGGGACAGAAGCCTAAAAATTATATTAATCGGGAATCAACCAATTTACTGATAGCTAGATTGCAATACTTATAGGTATTGTACATCATGTCCAGACAAAAAAAGGTTGCATAGGTACAACCAAAACTAAAATAGCTTCCACAATACATCCGGGAAGCACAAAAATACAATCAAACAATTATATTGTTAAAACAATATAACAACATCCATTTTTGAATAAAACAAATAATATGGTTAAATAACAACATTATTTAATTAACATTAATTAAATAATATATTATATAATGCACAATTAATTAGGATAATAATAATATTTTATCCTAACATTTCATGCTATTTTTGACATCTTACCAACTCCTTCCGCACAGTTTCCTCCTACTTCATCTATTGAAGAAATTCTTGCACAAGATCCTTCATCCACGGAGGAACCTGTGCCATCTAATCCTTTACCCACAGAGGAGTCTCCCTCATCTTCCCCTGCACCCATGGAGGAGTCCACCATATATGCCAATGTAGTTTCCCCATGCACCTCTTAATCTAACGAACAACCCAAATTATTAACCCTCTTACCCATGGAGAGTCATTCTTACCTTCCTCTTCACCAAAAGAAGAACCTACCTCATCCACCTTTCCTTCTCCCCAACATGTGGATGACCCATTGATAATGTCCCTTTCAGTTGAAGATAACTCTCCACCGGCTTTCAAGGATCAACTTGATTTTCTCTTGTCTCTTTTACCCATAGATTCAAGCTAATCACTTCCTTGTTTCACAAGCACCAAATTTATTTACGGGAGTCACCATGAAATAAACATTGGTTCCTTCTACTACCATGCCATTCTCATGTTTGGCAGACCGCTTAGACTATGTTGATCATTCCATGCTTTGGGGTGCCTTCGAATGCCTGTTTCAACTCAAATGCAAATGTCACCCACTGATACTTCTACCATTTACCCAAAATTGTTTGGAGTGAAAAAATCCATCATACCTAAGGTAATCATGGTGACATATTCCACATCTCCTTCGCCTACATATAAATCTCTACCATTACCTTTGTAACCACTTGTGCCAAAACCACTTACATCTTTTCATGTATCCAAAGCTACCCATACCTTGGGAGTCATGCCAACATCAAGCCTAGTCCATCCCCCTATCAAACTAGATTTAGCCACATCCTCATAGGCCACCAAAAATACTATTCCCCCACCTAAGAGGAAGACCCAACCTTCTAGGCCACACACACCGACCTCGCCCACTACCCCTTTGTCACCTTCAAAGACTTCCATCCATCCTAAGACCCCACATCGACCTTGGCCAAGCAACCTCCTACCCAAGGTAAACACAAAAACACAACAACCCACCTCCTCCTCATGAGCCCCTGTTACATCTAACTTACCTACACAACGTATAATTTTTTTGTCACCTACATCCATTTCACGCCTTTGTACTCTACCCATGCCACTTCTAGGTAGCCTCATAAATATCCATGATATTTCCTTCTCTTCAACCAATACCTTCCACCTAGGCTCTTCCAGCAACCTTCATCCTACCTCCATTATCAGCTTGGCTAACCCATCCCCTTCCACCATCTACCTTCCCTTCTACATCAAACATTCCTTTTCACCTTTACCCAAGAAGGTGCAACCAAAATCCAAGAGCCCACTACCCTCCAAAGAGGTAGTTGGACCTATAACACCTTCAACCACTAGCTCATTTGCTACACCTTTACCCAAGAAGGTGTAATCCAAAGCTAAAACAATACTACCTACCAAACCAATGGTCAAACATATTCCACCTCCAATTCCACCTCCCGTGGTGCCTCTCCCACCAAAATCACTCACACCTCCATCTCGACCCACACTTACTTTGCATTGTGATCCATTGGCAGGATCTTACGCCAACATCTTAGAAAATATTTTAGAGACCTTTATCATCACATTGCCACCACTTAGACCTTATGACCCACTCAAACCTAAACCAACAGGTTTGATGATACAAAAATTTGCACTTACCATCATGTGCCATGAAGTATAAATATATAAGGTTTTGAAGACCATTCTTCTCCAATTATGTCCCTCCTCGAAGAAAAATTTCATGATGATGATATTTTAGATGAGGACCATGTTATACTTTCACCCATCACCACACCCTCACCCCTTCCCTATTCAACAACCTCCACCTCCACCTCCACAACCCTTTTACCCTCATCCAACATTCGAGCTCAATATGGTCACATAAGAGAGCTAGCCAAACCTCTATCCAAATGTCAATGCATTGTTGTCTTTGCACAACATCAGTATATGCCCTCACCATACTTTTTCACATCATGTCGATACACATATCATGACTCATATTCTCCCTTACCCCATATTAATATGGTTAACATTACCACTCATGTGTAGAAAGAAAAAGGAAAGGAGAAAATAACCAACCCATCCACCAATCATGTGCCCAATATACCTTTAGCACTTGTACTAAAAATAAGAATCTGTGGACCCACATACCCTATTTTTGATGAGGTCACCCATCATACAATGATTAAACAATTGCACCAATCTCCTCTCAAAATTTCATTATACGACCTTGTCCAAACCTCTAAGTCTCATCAACATGCCCTCATGGAGGTTCTGTAATCCATCAAAGTTTTACCTAACAACCCTATGCTTGTGGCATCCATGAGCACTCCTTACCATGTGGCCTCTCTCACCACTTCAACCCCTTCCTCTTTCTCTTCGCTACCATTCATCAAGTAACCACTCTCAATTTCTCTCGATGATGAGATTATGCCTCTCTAATCGATGATCCCGATCCCGATCCTACCCTATTCATCTCCATCTATATTGATAATATATGTGTTCGACGCATTATGATCGATGGTGGTGATAACATCAACACTATCTCCTCCCACGTATAGTCAAATGCGCATCCCTACCAATTGCATGCACAATAACCTAGTTATGTTGTGTTCATTCAATGATGCCATAACTTCGACCCTTGGCACCATCATTCTCCACATTCACATGGGCCCCCGTACCATTCCATAATTATTCTATGTCTTAGAGGGGGAATTCTAGTACAACCTATTTCTTGGCCAACCTTGGATCTATGTCATGGGTTGTGTTCCTTCAACCTTACATCGTTGTGTAAAATTTAAACATGAAGGACATAACTATACCATTCCAACTTTGACCCTTCACCATTCAAAACCTATAACATGTTATATAGACCTAATGATGTCCTTATACCAATTAAGGCATCTACCACCACCGCCACCTCTCCTTCACCCATGGCCCCATCCACCAACATTGCCATTACCTTTCCCACGCCAAAATCCTCTATTCCTATTGCTACCCCGGCCTCTGAAGCTAACCCATCCGCTAACCCATATACTTCTCAACCAACCCATACTTCTTCTTCCCCACCATCTAGTAATTCATCCATTCCGCTATCCACATATCAACCACCAATCCCCTTCCGGATACCCACATTATAACCACTAATCCCTTAGAAGGTGTTTTTCAACGTCTCACTCTAGAGGAGTACCACCACCGCATAACATCGATACATTCCTTACTCCTCAAGAGTATGGTAACCTTCACCAACAGCCCGTTATGATCAAAACATAGGCGAGGTTTTCCCTTATAGTTCTCCCCACCTTCACACCAACTTAATGTATGGGGGACTTGATACTTCTACTTACTCACTCGAACCACCTTCCTAAACACGACCATTCAGATCTTACCTTCCATCTCTCACTAACCACCACTTTGCCTACAACTTTGTTTTACATGGAAGGGATTTGGCTTTGATTTTTATGAACAAGGCTTCCATCTTTGTCATCTCTCGTGCACCACTCATAAACATAAAGAAATTAGTGGTTTTGGATTTTCCAACCATCTTCCAATAAGGCCCGAGTAGAACTCATTAAGGATGATAAACCTTCTCCACCCCATTCACCAACGTCACCACCTTCACCTATGGAATCTATGGATCCAGAATCTATTCCTCCTTAAAACAATTTTCATGAACACCATTTCCCTAGGAACTACAACTTATGAACAAGATGGTGAGGCTCCCTCTTCCCTTCTCTTCCTGTATCCTGACATGATCGATGACAATACACCTCTATTAACATCGTTCAATGTCAAGACGATGAGTCTATTCTCACCTACCTTGGTGTAGAATATTCTTATATTCACCGGTCATTACCTTCTGAGACACAAACCATGTTAAATGAATCGACCATCAAAATCAATATTAACACTCAGGATGACCCACACATTCTAAAGATAGGCCAATCTTTAGATGTTGTTGAACAAGAAGCTTTTACTTCTTTTCTTTGGGATCATAGCAATGATTTTGCTTGGTCCTATGCTGATATGCCCGGTATTGACCCAAACATTGTGGTCCACAATATCGTCACTATTCTTGAAGCCAAACCCGTAAAAAAAAGTTGTAAAAATACATCCTCACATTTCCCTTCTTATCAAAGAAGAACTCCAACCTTCTTTCGGTTTCCTTCATCCTAACCATTGATTACCCTCAACGTATCTCTAACATCATTCCTATCACAAAAGTAAGAGGGGGACTCCATATTTGCATGGATTTCTATGACCTTAACTTATCTTTCCCCAAAGACGACTTTCCTCTACCTAGCATTGACCAACTAGTTGATCTCACTACCAGCCATGAGATTCTATCACTCATGGACAGGTTCTCAGGTTATAATCAAATATTACTTTCCCCATAATATCAACATAAAACCACCTTCATCACTCCTTGGGGACCTTCTGCTATCGTGTCATGCCCTTTGGCCTTAAAAGCGATGGTGCTACATATCGATGAGCTATGAATTATATCTTTAATGTCATTATGCAATGCATATTGGAAGATTACGTTGATGATGTTCTTGCCAAATCCAAACATCAGGTCAAATAACTTACCATTTTCAAGTTCATCTTCGATCGTCTCATCAAATATTGTGTTTGCCTTCAACCCAAGAAGTGTGTCTTTTTTGTTCTTTTCGGAAATATCTTTAGTTTTATCATTTCTTTGCGTGGTATAGAAGTTGACCCCACTAAAATCAAAGCTATTCTCAAAATTCCTCCACCTACTAACCTTCGTCAACTTTGTAGTTTTCAAGGAAGTTGCAATCTATTCATCACTTTATTTCTCATATTTTTGAATACTGCCACCCATTTCATCATCTCTTGAAAAGGATGTCTCCTTCAAATGGGATGATGAATACCACAACGCCTTTGACACCTTAAAACATTACCTACTCCAACCACCTTTTCGCATTCCACCTAAGGATGACCAACCATTTTACCTTTACGATTTTGCCACTAATCATTTCTTAGGTGCCATACTTGCTCATCATGATGAGAAACATAGGGAACAAGTGGCTTATTATATTATTTGTACACGTTTAGACTACGAAACTAGATACACTCACGCTGAAAAACTCTACTTAGATTTAGTTTTTTTCACCACTAAACTTTACCAATACCTACTTAATCATAAAACCTTCATTTTCACCAATACTGACCCCTTACATTACATGTAGAATAAGCCCTACCAACGTCATCACACTACACGTTGGCTCATGCTTCTTACAGACATAGAACTTGAATTCATCCATCAAAAATATGTCAAAGGAAAAACCATCGTTGACCAACTTGTAGAAGCACCTCTCTCTGAAATCAATCCTCTAACTTTGATTTCTAAGATGAATCCATCGCTACCATCTCTTTGGATGATACCATTTACCAAATGACCTTATTCTTTAATGGTTCCAAATGTTAGCTTGGGGTGGTGTTGGAGTTATCCTCATTCCTCTTGACAGTGAGCCTATGTCATTATCTTTCAAACTGATTGTACTAATAATATTAACAAATATGAAGCACTCGTATTAGGCCTTCAAACCACCATCACCTTAGATGTTAAATCAATTAATATCTTTGGTGATTCCCAACTGGTTATAAACCAAGTTAATGGTATATACCAGTGTCGTAACGAGATACTTAAAAGTATAAGCATCATGTTGACATACTTTTGACTACCTTTGATCATTATGAACTTCAAACCACCCCGCGTTCCACTAATAAATTTGCGGACACCATGGTCCGCTTGATTCTTAAATTCCCGCTTCACCCTCCGACTCAAAAATATTTTTCACCGTACAAAGGTTACAATCACCTTCTTATCTATTTTGAGACATCAACCTAGTCAAAATCATTGAAACTGACCCACGTGACCTTTGGCATAAGCAGTTTGTTGACTACCTTCCCTTTCCATTCTCTCCAATTCTTACTCAAATGGACAATGAGCATTTCTACAAAGTGTCTCTTGCTATTTCATCATGGGTGGTCTTATTTACAAACGTGGCTTTGATGGTATCCTCTTACGATGCCTTACAAGCTATGAAATCCCATATACCATCAAGGAAGTTCACGACGGGATTTTTGGGGGTCACTTCAATGGTTTAGTTGTCACTAAATGAATTCTTCACCTCGGCTATTGCTAGCCAACCCTAAACCATGATTGTTTTGATTATGTCAAGTGTTGTGTGAAATGTCGGAACATGCTAATCTTCATCACACCCTATTCACGCCTTATAGGCCGCACAGATCTTTGGCATTTCTCTCAACCATCACAGATATCAACCATCATTCTTCCCAATGTCATCAATGGATTATTACTGCTATTAAATACTACACTAAATGGGTAGAAGACATGCCTCTCATTTCTATGAAAGATGAGAAAATATGTGAATTCATCAACCATCACATCATTTGTCACTTTGGCATTCCTCATCACCTCATCACTGATAACAGAAAATAGTTCAAAACAAACCTTATGGAAACTCTGTGATTCCTTCGGCATTCAATTTAGTTTTTCCTCACCTTATGACCCTCAAACTAATGGCCAAGTGGAATCAACCAACAAAACCTTAAACAAAATTCTTATGAAATTAGTTGATGATAATGGAAAGGATTGGTACATGCACATTCCTTTTTATGGGCTTATCGTCTAGTACTACTACCACACCCTTCTCTCGGTCTATAGTACAGATGATTTCCTACCTATTGAAGTCTAGATTCTATCTCTTCATATCTCACTCAAAGAGATTCTCAATGATGATGAGTTTCCCTAGGACCATTTGGCACAACTCAATTTATTAGAAAAAATTCATCTTAATTCTCTCGACCACCTCCAAATCTACCAAAAACGTATCAAATGTGCCTACAAAAAACATGTCCATGAATGAAACTTCTAAGTTGGTGACCTCGTCCTGAAGGAAAATCAACATGTAACAAAAGAGGAGAAAATTATATGGTAAAATTTTTCTCCTAATGTTCTTGGACCCTATATCGTTACTCATACTTATGGATCAAGTGCTTATCATTTGTATTAACTCGAAGGTAAACCTGAACCTGATCCCCTCAATGCCTTGCACCATCGACCATTCTATTATTGAATCAATTCCTATATCACCTTTTGTATATTTCAATGTTCATCCCTTGAGCACCATTCAACTTCCATTTCCCTATTTTAAGGGTCAATGATTAAACAAGAATCATGTGATTAACCATCACTTTTCAACCTTATCTTAAATATGAGTACCACAACTCTACTCATGGAATGATTCTCATGGATACTTTTCATCTGTTCCAAGATGGAATCCCATGGTTGTTCATCACTTAAAAACCCATCTTTCATAGCTAACCTTTGTGTACTATAATTTTTCTTCATAACAGGAGCCTATCCTTCTTTATAGTCTTGTCCATGACCTAAAATTTCAAAAAAATAATTCAAAAAGCAATATATGGGACTTTAAAATTCAAAACTCATTGAGTCAAACTTCTAGCAAAAAGATGACTCCCTCAAAAGGACATCTAATATTTTTATCTTGCTGTTATAAATAGATTGCTCCCTCGAAGGATAGCTATACAAAGCTAGCCACATTATACATAGTCTATCACAAAAAGAAGACTATTCTTGCAAAAATAAAATAATAAAATATATTCTAAAGCTTCCTACACATATTAGCTTCATGAAGACCTCAAGGAGATATTCTAATCATCCCACATAGACTTCTCACATCGATCAGTCTATAAAAACAAAATCAAAAAGAAAAATCTAACTTTTTCATCATGGACTTGCCTATTTTGATCTCGAGTCTCTTGCCAAAAAGGCATGTTGTCGCACATCAGGTTACGCTAAACCAACCTTCTTTCACCTCACCACCTTGTCATTCTAACCTTCCACCTACTCAAGGGACGTGCTGCAAATGTGACATTTCATGATCATGTGACCTTCTTCACCCATAGAACAATCAATTAGGCAATGTCTTTAAGGTCTTACGTTCATAAGCCAATCTTTGGTATGTTAGAATTGTATTGGTCCTTCTCAATTAGGTGGCTCTTTTTGTCTCCTCTTACCATTCACATGTATTCTTACTTATTTAATTCTCATATACAAGACCAAAACATGAAAACCTACATTTTAAGAATTTTTCTTTCACCTAGAATCACCCATGTCTAAATGACCTAGACTCAACCATGCCTAAACTAACGTAGACTCAACCATGCCTAAATGACCTAAAATCAACCATGGCTAAAAACCTAAAACTCAACAATGCCTAATTGACATAGAATCAATCATGCCTAAAATCACCTAACCCGTTCTTCTACCTCATCATATTCTTCCCTAGCTTATGGGATAACTACATCGGCCCAAGGCCCCTTTTTTTGGGGCTATGTAGGCAACACTTCGAGGGCATGGGTAACTTAGAGGTTAGCTCGGCCACTCTTTATCCTTGCCAATTTTCCCCAATTTTGTATTCACATTCTACCTTAGTTAGTTTCCATTTTACACAAAACTTGGAAATTACACAATCATAAACATATACATATTTACCATTTTATAACATCGCCATAACATACATCACTCATTTCACATTTCCATGATATTAAACATTTGGAAAATTACACCACAACATACATATACATCATCATTTATTTTCCATTATACCAATACCTTGGAAATTGAATCAAACGTAAAAATGACTCTATTGTGCTGACTCACCTAAACTCAACCCTACCTATACCTAACTCTACCATTCCTAACTCACCTAGACTCCACCATACATGACCTCAACTCAATCATGCCTAACTCACCTAGACTCCACCATGCCTATACCTAAATCAATCATGCCTAAACCACCTAGACTCCACCATGCCTAAACCTGACTCCATCATGCCTAACTGACCTAAACTCAATTTTGCCTACATGACCTCGACTCAATCATTATTGCTTCACCTAGTTTCCATCAGTACACAATAACAATGGAAATGAAAACAAGTACATCATCCATCCAATAAATATCGTCAACTATATAAATGGGAGAGTTTGTGTATCAATACATATATACACAGATACAAATAAATACAAGTGTTTGTTGAGAAAAAAAAATCTAAGGAGAAGGAACACAAAAGATATGGGTGCGAAACAAGGTGCATTTGAAGGCGCAGATAGATAGGGAAGGAAATGTGCACGAGAATAGTTTGGCTTAGGACTTAGCCATTTTTATGGATAAGGGATATTTTTAGAAGATAGTATGTGGAGCACACATGGATATGGAGACTTGTGTGACACAAAATGATAATTTAAGAATGAGTGGCTCATAAGCGCCATGTATGGTTTGAGATAATAATAGGATTACATCTTCCAGTTAACTATAGGACATCTATTGTTAGAACACTTGTTTGTATGCATGTTATTGTAAAGGAACATGGCTATTATTAGCATACTGAAATATTTTAAGAAATGCATAGGAAGTGAAGGGAAAGTCCCCACCTCTATAAATATGTATTTAATTGTGTAGTTTAGAGAGACTAAAATTATAGAGTTATGCTTTATTGGATTTGATGTGCGTATGACTTATGGATATACCATATAATGTAATAAGCTTCTGTGTTTTACAATGTTTAATGCAATGGATAATATTGGCTGGATAATGGTGTTAAACATAACTAATCTGGTTCATGTATGGTTAATCTTATTATAGTTATTATTTAATTCATGATTCTCTAATATCTAGATCTGGATTATGCATTGTGGAATGTTTATGTTTAATTATGTATCTGAATATGTTTTATCACCATCACACTAACATCCTACACAAGTAACTCTAAAGAGGGTTTTGGTACCTTTGTGTGCTTTGAGTGACCAATCAACTAAGGCTTTGAGTGATGTGCCGAGTTCACCTGGGTTTTCCATAGTAGATTCTAGGTTGCATCATTGGTTTTGTTGTCGGGACCCCTTTTTCAACTATTTTTAGGATTTTCTGATGAAGATGTATCACTTGACCCTAGCAAGTGTTGAGGATTTGATAAAAGATCTGGAAGAAGAATACACTCGAAGTTCAACACTGGATCTGAGTTTTATGCGTGGGTAGAGCGAGAATTTGTATGAATGTTTGTATGAGAGCTTCTTTTCTATTTTTCTGGTAGAGTTGTGCGAGTGGCTAATTTCTTATGCATCTAAAAGGAATTGTAGGTATCACACAATTGTTAGGATATAGGAATAATTTCATGCCCCTATGATGCTATTCTGATTTGAACATGTGTTATGGACACTTGGTTCTGTGGTGTTCTGAATAGCTATATTTTAGAGTACTCAATTTCCACTTACTCGTGCCCAGAGGTAGATGAGTTCTAGTTTTTACGTTATCCCAAGGGAACTTATCTGCAAGGCATTCCACTGGTAATCAAAATCTTGATGGTAACTCTAAACTTGGAAGAAAGCCGATGGCTAGCTAAACCCTACCACGCGGGGGTAGGAGTAGGTTTGGTGAAGGATGGCAGACCTAGCGGTAGAAAAGGCATTGAGAAGAAAGGTAGATTAAGTACAACAAGGCACATGAGAGGGAGATAGAGAGGTAGTGTGATATTTCAGAATGGATAGCATTGAGGAGAGAGATGGATCATGAAGGATTTGGAGCTCACGCAGAAAGCATCAAGCCAAAGTATCTCGAAACTCCCCCATTTGGACAAGCATGACATGGAACCCTCCTTGGCCTCATATGGGAGCACGCCAGCAGAGACGACATGGGTAGTGGGTGTGCATCTCAATCTACTTGGAAACCTAGCCCTTGTGTTTGGTTTTCCAATATCTAGTCTAATAGGTGAGTCGCAAGCTAGTTTGGGGAGTAGAAAAAAATGAGTAAATCAAGTATAAAGTGCATTTATGGTTGAGAAAATTTCTGCTCTATTATTTGGAGGTACCTTTTTAGGCACATCATTGGCACATAACTCAAGCACGTAGACTTTTGGACTCACTTATGAGAGTAGTACCACCTCACAGAATGCAGGAGTTCATTTTATACCATTATTGGGACACATAGCAGTACATCCACCGGTCCACTTTCAAATATAGGTGAGGATATGGGGGAATAGGTGGCTCTCATTCTAGTAGATCTCGGTGGGTCTAGAGGTAGAGGTAACACAAGGGTTTTGGATCAGGTGGGCATGGTCCTCACTAAACCTAGAATATTTACATGGAGATGTTGCTTCATCTTCCAGAGTATAGGGGAATAGAAGATGTTGATCAACATGTGCACGTAGGTCGGTGCATTCATTGTTACTAGACCGCGAGATATGTCATTTGTACTATGATGTAAGCCATTGCCCATTATTTCATCATGTGATAAGAAAGAATGTATCTTGCTATTGAAAAATGTTTTTATCCACAACTCACAATATAGAAGACTGCATGTTGATTGGTTAGATCCATGATGCCATTGATATTGGTGTGTGACAGACAGGAGTATTAGATAACTCTAAAAGTAAAAATGAGCACCATGATCATGATCACAACCAAGGGCGCTATGATCAAAATGAGGGACATTTTGAAGGAATTCATGGTAGAGGTCGAGGATATCGTGGTGGATTCAAGATCCGAGGCCGTAGTGTTTGGGCGAGGTGAGTTTTCTTGTGTAACATGCTTTACATGTGGATCTTCTGACCACTACATGTGTGAATTTCCTCATAATATTACTTGTTATTTTTGTGGGAATAACCATAACTATGAGGAATTCCCAGGACTTATATGAGCATCTTAGTAAGCAACATAAACAAGAAAACAAGGGCGTAGGGATGGTTATGATACATCGCACCATAGAAAATTAGTGGATGCCAAAGTTGGCACCGAAACTTGAGGTATTACCTATGAATATTACTACACATGTTGAAGTTGTGTGCGCCAAAGAGACATTACAACAGAATCCTACCATTACTAAGGAGGAGGTTTTACATGCAAGATATCTAGATCCTACACACCAAAAGGAGGTTTATTAGGAAACCATGGAGGTACTAAAAAATCTTCAGGGTGAAATACAATGTTTAAAGGAACAATCACGGAAGTTGGAAAAAAAGAAGACAACATAGATGATCCAGTCGGATATTGATGATTTGAAAGAGGTATGCAAGATGTTATGCCAGAGAATATTATTCCATTACTAGGGAATTGGCTAAAGGGGAACACTCTGTGCGTAAGTATTGAGAATGGATGGCATATCTTGCATGTTAATCTTCCCCCTCATATATTGGATTATGACAAGGAAATCACTCTGAATGTTGTTGTGGATGGATGGATTTTGAGCAATATATTGATTGACATAGGTGCACAAGTGAATTTACTTACTTTAAATGTATAGGTATAGATGGGAATACCACCATTACATCCATCCTCTAATGTATTGTTTATGGCTAATCAAACTAAGGCCACTCTAATTAGAGGTTTAAAGGATGCATCCATTACTATACAGGGGGCTAAGTTCACCGGTGACTTTAAGGTCTTAACACTTACAGAAGCAGAAAACTTCCCAGCTCTACTTGGGTGCCCTTGGTGTTATGAAAATAATACGGATCTATGGTTCAACAAGAGGTATATAAGTTTTGAGAGAAAATAAGAAAGAGTTATTACCCATTTAACGAGATGGGAAATCTGCACTTTATGTTTAACCATTGAGTGAGGAAGACCTGAATAGAATTTCTATGTGCGCCATTCGAGATCCGGAAGTACTTGAGCAATCTAAGGAAGGAATCCTCTAGTGGGAAGATGCATAGTCTATTAATGATACTACAAGTATTTCTTGTGATAATTGGGCACATGGAAATTATGAGATGGTTGGGCGTGAAGTAAGAAGTGCATTTGCACAGAGGAACAAACCTCATTGTATTAGGAGGATAGGTAACAAATCTATACCCCGGTATACTGGAGAAGAAAACCCTATGATATTCCTATGTACCATGGAGGAGCAAAGGTGGATAGATCCAGTGGAGAGAAGAAATATGTCACATATACCCTACGCGGGATGACAACATGCTAGAGGGTGGTTCACAGGGATAATCTCATAGAATGGAATGAAGTAAGAATTTCTCTGACAACCTGATTTCTCAATAGAAATGTGCCTACTCAAATATAAATATATCATGGTAATCAACCCGCCCAACACCACATTCATCGGTGTGAGAGACTCTAGAGCAGAGACGGAAGGAAGCTTTACCACCTTCACTATGGGTGAAAAAAATTTATTCCATGTTGCAAGGTTGTGCACACACTTGGTATGTTTATGAGGAACTACATAGGGAGACTGGAAATTGGCAAGACTTAATTGTAGGAATGACCTAGAATTTTGAGTACTTCTCTACTAAATCTCCGGTAAGAGAGGAATTATGGGTTATGGAGCACTTAACTATGGGAGACAATGCAAAGGTGAAGAACTTGTTCAGGAGTTATTTGGTGGGGAAGAACAAGGAGCACGTTTTGATGAAGTAGATGATACAAATGCCAAATTATTTACGCACATTTTATTTGAGAGGGAGAAAGGAAAGATGGTCTACATAGTGGATGATGAAGAAGACGAATAAGATTTGGACATAGATCATTCAACAGGTACACACGAGGTCTTAGAAAGTGTGGATAAAAATGCACGTTCCTATCATGAACCTATGAAGACCAAGAAAGTGAACATTGGCATAGATGTTGAACCCAAAGAGGCCATAATTGGAGATTATTGGTTTGATTTCTGAAGTAGCAAAGATAATTGAGTTACTACGTGACTTCCAGGACTTATTCCCTAGGGGATACCGTGAGTTAAAGGGGTTACATGAGTCATTAGGTGAGATGAAGATAAAGCTAAAGGAAGGAGAGCACATGATCGGGAGGAGACCTTATAGGATGAACCCTAACCTTCACGTAAATGTAAATAAGAAATTGAAAAAATGTTAAAATCCAACATCATTAAGCCCCTAGAAGAATCAAATTAGGATAGACCCATGGTAATCAATATAAATAAACATGGCCGGATTAGGATTTGAGTGGATTACAGAGAGTTGAATGTTGCATGTGTGATTGATCCTTTTCCCACGCCTTTCACCAAGGAAATATTAGAAGTTATTGCAGGGTGTGAAGTTTACTCTTTCACAGATGGATTCTTAGGGTATCACCAGGTTACAATTGCATAAGAAGATCAAGAGAAAATTACTTTCACCACTGAATGTGGAATTTTTTCATATACTGTGATGCCCTTTTGGTTGAAGAATGTGCCTGTTATATTTTTGCACATAGTTGTTTAAGCATTCCAATATTTTATTCACAAATTGTTGCAGGTTTACTTGGATGATTGGACGGTATATGGGCTTGTTAAGGATCATTATGACAACTTCTTTTGATGTTTGAAATATGCAGATAGTTAAGAATATCTTTAAATATCAAGAAGTGTGTATTTGCTACACCTTTTGGAACTTTGTTAGGGCATATCATCTACAAGGAAGTTTTATTAGTAGATCCAGCTAAGATTGCAATTATTGTAGGCCTGAAGGAGCCTACCAGTCAGTGAGGTGCACATAGTTTTGGGCCACACATGGTATTACAAAAATTTTATCAAAGGATATGCGAAGATTGCCGCACCCTTGGAAGATTTACTCAAAGGAAAAGGAATATTTTATTAGGGAGAACCACAGCAGCACACATTTGAGGCATTGAAGGAGAGACTTATTACAGCACCTATTCTGCATTTCCCCTCATGGAACCAACCATTTCATGTACATGTCAACACCTCTGGCATGGAAATTGGCACAGTGTTATCTCAGCCTAGAGAAGGTATTATAGATCATCTTATCTATTTTTCTAGTAGAAATTTGACTCCTGCATAACATAATTATAAAACTACAGAGTGAGAGGCCTTGTCGATGATCCAAGTGCTGCATAAATTTAGATAGTACTTGTTACAAACACCTTTTTATTTTATACAGATCACATGGAATTAAAATACTTGGTAATTAAGCCCATTTTATAGGGCCGCATATGTCAATGGGTGCTCTTTTTCCAATAATTTGACTTTACAGTCATGGTAAAACCAGGTAAAAGTAATTTTGGCCCAGACCAATTGTCAAGAATTCAATCAGGGGAGGACACACAGACAATTGAAGATACAATGTAAGATGTAAATTTGTAGAGGTTATATTGTGTGCCTTCGAATTGGAGGATATTACGATCTTTTTATGTATAGGTATGATGCTAGAAGGAATGAAATCCTTAGAGAAGAAACAACTTGCAATTCACATTGCACCTTTCATGTTAATCAATGGTGACTTATACAAAATAAGACAAGACAAAGTATTACACTGATGTGTACTAGAACATGAGCGCACAGATATCATGGAAGAGGCTCATGGTGGTATTGCAAGTTGGCACTATGTAGGTGATGCCACCATGCGTAAGATTATACTTGCTTTGGATTATGGTGGGAGACCTTATACAAGGATTGTAAAGAGTATTGTAAGGTGTGTGATCACTTTCAATGCCTTGGAAAACCTAGGAAAAGAGATGAAATGTCTTTGAGGCCTATTCCTATTGTAGAGCCCTTTGAAAAATGGGCCATAGACTTTATGGGTACTATTTCCCCAGCCGCGCGTAGAACATGATCGTGCTACATAATCACTTACACATATTATCTTACAAGGTGGGAAAAAGCAACACCTACAAAGGATTGCACAGTAGTTACAACAACAAGGTTCTTATGGGAAAATATTCTTACTAGGTATGGGTGTCCATTGAGTTTGAAAAGTGATAGGGCACACACTTCTTGAATGTGACAATAAGGATATTGTTGGATGAGTTTATGGTCGTGCACCACAAGACTACACCTTATCACTCTCAATAAAATGGGATTGTTGAGGATTTTAATAATATATTGAGCTAGACCTTGACAAAAATTTGTGATGTTGGAAGGAAGATTGGGATGATAAATTTTCTGATGTACTATGGGCGTGTAGAACAACTTACAAGAGGTTGAATAAGGCTATACCTTTTCAGTTGGTGTTTGGCACAAAATAAGTTCTTCCCATGGAATTCATGTTACCTTCTTTGTGTATTACGCATGTGGGAGGTCTAGCTAATGAGAAAGCATTAGAAGAGAGAATTGACAAGTTAATACAATTGGATGAGAGGTGTGTCATAGTGCATTAGAGTCAGAAGCAAGAAAAGGATAGGAAGAAGGCATGGCATGATAGACACATCAGAGACAAGAAGCTTGAGGTTGGACAAATGGTACTTCTTTATGATTTCAAGTTTCTACGCCATCCAGGAAAACATAAGGTGAATTTTTTGGGACCCTATGTTATCACCCACATCCTTGAATCAGGCGCTTATCAGTTAGAGGCGCTTAATGGAACATGGTTACCTAGTTACTTCAATGGAAGTAGGCTGAATACCTACTATAAATAAGTCTTCTTGGTGTTTGTAATAAGGAAGTATTTTTATTTAGTATATATTTCACTTTTTGTATTTATTTTAGTGTATTTCCTTCTTTGTTTCTATGCTTTGTCAATTTAGTTTGGTGTTTTGTGTAATAAGCATGTTTGTGCACTAGAATCTAATTACAATATGAAGTATTTTTATGCGTACACATAAGAACATATTGTTACATGTGTTATTTAAAGATGGAAAGGATCTGCTAGAAACAAGATTGATCCTATAGAAGACCATAGTTGGAAATAAATGAATGAACAATATAATGTGAGGTAAGTTGTGGCCATGGAAACTACTAGGGGAAGGAGCAGTGGTGAGGTAATTTGGCATATGGACATACATAAAAGGAGGTCTTCATCCAAAATTTAGGAAGGTGCACTAAAAGGTTATAACTAGGGTGTGAAGGTGTACCATGCGAAAGTTAGGAAAATGGTCAATTAATGATAGGATTGGTGGTAGGTGAAGGAGCAATAAATGCACTAACTGTTCACAAATCTATATAAGGATGTGATGTGGGTTCATTTTTACCTTTTCGATCACAAGTATTCAAGTGAGCTAGTTGTGACTGAGCCAAGATAAACGTATTGAGGTGCGGAGAGCGGCAAAACCAAATGTGGAGAGCGTATTTGTGAGTAGAAGTGGCTTGTGTCCCCATTGGAAAAGGGGTTATGTGAATCATAAGCATTGAGAAGGAGTTAGGGCTCACGTTTTCAAGCTAGGGCATGGGGTTTTGAGCTAAGGCACACATTTTCGAGATAGGGCATACAGGATTACTCGATAGAGATGAAAAGGTGATATTTTTACCATGACAATAAAGAAAGCACCTGTAGCAGGTACGAAGGGGAAGAAAAATGTCAAAGTTGAGGTCGAAGTTTATCTAGAGAGAAATTTTTCAAAGATGCAGTATCTAGAAGGATTTATAATCACACATGATTGAGATTCCCATTTCCACAAATAAAAAGTAAGTGATTACAACCACCGCATCACTGACAACAAGGGAGAGTTGGATGCTTTGTTGAATAAGAAGACCAATAAGTGCACGATGGATGACATGCCAGTGTATGACGATGTTGGGGAGAAGTTTCTCAAGAAGGTAGGGGTTTATCAGTTGTATGAACTCCCATATTTTGGAAAACCAGAAGCTTCATACTAATGGATTATGAGCAAAGTCCACAAGGACTTCTTCTATTTTTTGGATGGAGCGTAAGGATCTAGTGGCCTTGATTGCTCCATTAATAGGATTTAAGGGCACATGGACATATATTATTAGTGATTTGGTGATAAGGAAACTTTTACATAACCACAATCAAGGAGTTGGGATACTCGAGGGTCCACATGGAATGGACATATACAATTGAGGAAGTACCATGTGGTGCAGGAAGTTGTGCATCTAATCACTAAGTTGAATGATCAAGAAAGATGATCACAAGTAAACACAATGTGGCTACATATCATGAAGAAGATGTCATAAGGAGAATCTATAATCTAGCAAGATACATAGCAGAGATAATTATTGAGGAAGTGCGCATAGGTGAAAATATAAGTTTTGGTGCTATCCTCTTATCTTTGGTGTTTATAGAAATTGGATTTCCCGATGGGCCAAAGAACAAAATTTGGAAATACCCTGCAGAGAAGAAGTCCCTCATGGATAGATTTGAGAAGTATTTGTGTGAAGGAAAAATTTGAGGCCCATTCAAACAAAGGGAAAAACTATGGTATGATTGACTGCGCACAAAATTTGAGGATGAATGGCACATTCTAAAGGATTTACATTCAGTAGTGGGTAAGGAAGTACAGTTCGCGGTGTATCAAAACTTTTTCATCACGTGGTTTGCAATGAAGGATGGAACATGGAGTCCATTGTGTAAACTACCCTATGCCTTTACAACACACTATTTCCAGGCCTTAGTACACAAGTTTACCGATGCGCGCCGGTTGAGGTTTAATGCAGACAAGGTAGATTTTGACTACCATAATCTCCAAAAAAATTATCTATATCCACGTCGATCTACCTACATTGAGAGGATAATTTTAGATGTTATAAATATAAAGTTGGTAAGTTTTTCCATTAGGGAAAGTGGAGATGCGCTTGTATATCTTAATCTTAATCTATGTTGGAGAATAGAAAGTATGTGGAAAATGAATTTATGCTCCCATAGCTGCTAAGGAAACCACACAGTTGAGAATGTGGAAGCTCCAAATCCTACCTCGACCATAGAGATAGACAAAGAAGAAGAACATGAGGATAGTGGAGGCTTGGACCATAGAGGCTAGAGGAAGCCCACAAATAAAGTGGAAAGTGAGTGCATAGATACTCCACCACAGTGCAAGAGGAAGAGGAAGAATTGGACGTAGATACAGTCTAAGAGGAACACTAGTTTAAGAAGGTGTTCAGAAGAACCAGGACCCAAGGTGCAGGAACATCACAACCTTTACGAAGGTCACCTCAACTCTCCCCTCAAAAAGAAGCACTAGAGAAAAAGAAAATAAGAAAATTGCAACTTAACGAGGAGGCGGAGGAGTCCGAAGAGACTTTGCCAGGAACCTAGTTCAATCGGAAAATGTGGAGGAACCCAGGGATGAAGAAATGAAAGATGAAGAGGAAGGGGTGAAAGAAGTAGAAGAAAATGTTTGTGAGTATCCCAACACACCTATTACAACTTAGGAAGGAGAAGGACCAACTCCAGATCTTGGTGCCCAGGTTCCTAAGGGGTCAAGAACAAAAGAGAAAGAACAAGTGAAGAGTATGTTGTCCCTAGTATGGGCTATGTTGAGGACACAAGAAAAATCATTCGTACCTAGTTTCGAGTACTATGGGCCTTAAGGAGTTATATGGGTGGGAGCTGATGGATCCTAATATATCCACTACGTGCATAAGTAAGAAATTATCTTGTTCCATGTAAACCCATATGGACGAACCAGATTTTGACATGTATGAGGAGTCTTATGTCTCACAAAGAGTGAAGAAGGCACCCTAAAGCAAGCACATGATGATTAAGCCTACTCTAATGTTTGATGAGCAAGTCAGTAATTCCTTGGTCAAGGTATTTGCTAAGGTGGCGTAGAGAAATGTTGATAAGCCTGCCACCATTCGAGCATTGAAAAAAGATGATAAGGATAAAACTATAAAGAGTGAAGAGTAAAGAAGGAACCCTAAAGCAAGCATATGATGATTAAGCCCACTCTAATGTTTGATGAGCAAGTCGGTAATTCCTTGGTCAAGGTATCTGCTAAGGTGGCGTAGAGAAATGCTAATAAGGCTTCCACAATTTGAGCAACGATAGAAGATGATAAGGATAAAACTACAAAGATAGTTTGCCTAAAGGAAGAGAAGGAACAAAAATGGAAAAAGAATGATGCTTTCGTTAGCATGACAAAGAAGATTGGTGATCACATCCTTAAAGAAAGGCATCATCTAGAACCTAAGGTACTTGAAAAGTTTCCTTCTGCTATGCATTATGTGTGCACTTTGGTTGACTTGGTGTTAGAGGATGGACCAATTCAAATTCCCACACCAAAAGATGCTAAACATGAATCAGAGAGGCAAGGGCCTCTATGATTAGAAAATTTTTAACTTACGAGGCATTGCTCTAAACTTTAAAGGATGAGCTGAAGAAAGCAGACCAAGCTCTTAATTTATGTGTAGCACCAGAAGTAGTAATAAGGATCAAAACTCTTGTAGAAGATAATGAAGTTTTGACAACAATGAAAGATGAGACATTATGGAAAGAAGAAAGATTGGGCGATGAAACAAAAGTGTGAATCCCTCGCAAATCCCAAGATCTGCATAAGGAGAGGATTGATGAGATTGGTAAGCTCATAACACAGAATATGGATCTCATGGAAGGAATGATGTCAGGTATGGACAATGTTTTCCAAGTACTATAGAATGAGAAAGAAAATATTACTCAGGATGAACTAGATGTTATAGCCATAGAGTTTCTAGAGAAAACAAGGACCACACTGAGTGATTGGTAGACATTGGAAGCTTAAATCATAACTTAGTATCCAGAGTTGATCCTCACAGTTGAAGAAGAGGGTGTTGTAGAGTGAAGTTTCATTCTTTGTATAGTGATTCTTTAATTATTTCATCACTTAATCTTTATTATTTGGGAACATAAGAAGAATTCCTATTTCTGGGACACCAATGTACTTTAGTGTGGGGTAATGTTGAGCAGATAGAATATTGTTCTAAGGAGAGGCACACAAAAGATATGCATGAGAGAACAAGGTGAATTTGAAGGTGCGAGAAAGATAGGGAAGGAAACACGCACCAAAATAGTTTGGCTCAAGACTTAGTCATTTTTAAGGATAAGGAATATTTTTGGAAGATAGTGTACAGAGCACACATGGAGATGGATAATTTCCCAACATGCAATGGTATTTTAGGAATGAGCGGCTGATAAGCACCACGAATATTTTGAGATAATATTAGGATTACTTCTTCATGTTAACTATAGGACATCTATTATTAGAACACTTTCTTGTATGCATGCTATTGTAAAGGTGCATGGCTATTATCAGGATGCAACCTATTTTAAGAAATGCATAGGCAATGAAGAGAAAGTCCCCACCTCTATAAATATGTATTGAAGTGTGTAATTTAGAGAGACTAAATTATTGTAGAGTTATGTTGTTGGATCTGATGAGCGCATGACTTATGGATATATTGTTTAATGTAAGAAGATTTTGTGTTTTACAATATTTAATGCAATGGATAATATTTGTTAGATAATGGTGTTAAACGTAACTGAATCTAGTTCATGTATGGTTAATCTTATTATAGTTATTATTTAATTCATGGTTATCTAAGAACTAGATATGGATTATGCCTTTATCGAGAATGTTTATGTTTAATTGTGGATATGAATATGTTTTATCACCACAACACTAACATCTTGCATAAGAAATCAAAGAGAGGGGCCTAGTAACTTTTCACACTTTAGGTGAGCACTCACTCAGGGTGAGTGATGTGCCAGTGCACTGGATTTTTCATAGTAGATTCTAGGCTACATCGGTGTCTCAAAATCTCTTATATATAATCTCACATCTTTCACACACATACTGGTCTATATATCAAAAATCAAAATAATGATCATATCAAGTGACTAATCATCACCCCACCTATATTCTCCGAGGCCAGTCTCACCTATCTCCTCCTCCCTACCTCTCTGCCACCCTACCAAGATCTCTACACCCTCCATGGGTCTTAGTCTAATCTCTATCTAACCCTCACTCGATCTTGTCCTCTAAGAACTCGTAACCTCTCCATGGCCCTATCCATGGGCTTGACATCCCCCTATACTCCCTAAACAGTGAGTCCTAGATCACATATACTCACTAGCTTTACGTTGGTCTCTGTACTCAACATATGAAGGGACATATATACCGATAGTCGTCAGTAATCCTGATAGTAGAGAGCCTCATTCAGGGAATCCATGAAAATTGTCATTGACACAATTTGTGGTAGTGTTATGGGTCTCACTACAACCTATGAGCTCTACCAATCTAATAATGACCTTAGGCCCTAGCTTTGTTTCTTGTCCTCCTACCTATGTAGGTGCACTGTAATATGAGATCCTTTCCCTGGGCCTATGAGGGTACATGTACCTATGCTACAACCTAGGCCTGTAAGGGCACAACTTGTGCCTATGTGTAGTGGCCAGCTATCCCTATAAACCTATCACTTGTGCATGTAAGGAAGCCACCTATCCACCATTCCCATCTCCACCCTATGCGGATGCCTATCTCTATGCTACTTGAGCACAGTAAAGCTAACACATGAGCATGTAAATTGGCTACATGTGCCTCCGAGCATGTGAGATGCCACTATAAAACAATAATATGTGTTTACAAGGAAAATACGTACCCTATAATTTATCCCTCTACACTTTGATCATATCTAGATCTAGCTTCCCCAGGCCTCGGTCGTGTTGCTCGTAGCATTGTCCTACCCACCATTGTCTATACCCATCGGTGACTCTTGCATCATCAATGCAACAATCTCATGCCTTCTCATCCTATCCTCAGGAAAACTCGACGTGGTGGAGACATGTGTCTCTCCACATCATCTCTGTAGTACTATGGGATGGGAAGGGTGGAGGCACGTCTTGTGGCAGCCCAAATTGCCGGCTAACCCTATCTATAGGTATGATCTCATGCTCACCAAAGATGCCGCCCTATATCTACCTCACAAACCGTAATCCCTCCAAACCCTCTACCATACATTTATACGAAGGATAGCCAATTTATGACATCCACATAATATCAACCCTTGATAGACCCTCTTACACTTCCCGTAGTATATCACATCATAAGTCACCCTCGGCTTCCCACCACCGGTACCCAATATCTGTAACCAACTATAAGAAATCCACCCCTTAAACAATATTGTCATGGTAGATCCTCTGGCACACACACACGATGTGCTCATATGCTCAATAGTGTAGTAAAAAGTACATCACATCCCGAATCGCCATAATATCTTGTAAGCCCACAGCTCCCTATATAACTAAACTAAGAAATCTGGTGCCTAAGCAAAGCCGACCCGCTCCTCTATCATATCCTGAAGCACTCCCATCAGTGCTCATGGGAATCTCCCACCCTCATAATCTTGCAAAGAAAAACAACCTACCACCTCCATCATCAGTACAGACAACCTCATCTCTTGTGGGTAGGCTACATGTATATACTCATATGTGAGGTTCATATTTTGATAGGTCAATACGACCATCACCTCACAAAATATTGAAACTATCTAGTCCACTTTGAAGCCTCAGATGAGATGGAATAAATGGCTCCCCCATAATAGGAAGCCTCAAGATCTGGTACATGTCCTCTAAGGTGATGGTCATCTCACCCATCGGTAGGTGGAAGGTATTGGTCATTGAATCCCATCTATCAATGAGAGTGACCATCATACTATGATCTCAAACTATCCGCCTATAGCATTAGACCTTGATAAGTCCAACCTCGGTCATATGTGACCACTCCTCCACATTCACATTGGGCCACATCCATACTAATAGAGGTGGTACTCTATCCCACATCCTAAGCTGATCTCTAGCCTACATCATCCAAAACAACCATGTCAAGACTTGACTACCTCAAATCACATATTACCCACCAAACCATACCCAACCACATCAATCATGCCTATCCCCTTTACCTAATTCACCTACAAGCCTACTAACCCTTATCATTATTACCCATTATCTTAGTTCACTTCACCTACTTACCTATCCCATATCGCCACAATCATATTTTACCCTCTTCTACCTACATTCATCTTCACCTACCCCTTCTTCACCTATTTTACTTTCCTACCTAGCCCTTCTTACCCCTATTTACTCTTAACCTTAACCATCACTTTGGTCACTTTTACCGTCACCGGTTTTCCTAACCATCATCACTTCCACGTAACCAATGTCGGTCACTTAAGACCTGACCAATGCTAACAAAAGATGATTGACATCAGCCAAACCTTGACCGACGTCGGTCTCTGTCGCAGCACCCAAAAATCAAAACCCATCCCCCATGCTTAAAAATTCACAAAACAACATAGCTAACCACTCCCACCCACCCAAACCTATCCTAGCTTCATTCCCCATCCTATTTAACCTATGTATGATGTTCCCACCCCCGATTTCCTTAAAATTTTCCCACAAATGAAAAAATTTACATTACACCCAAAATTTGAAACCGATTTCAAAAACTCTTCTCAAACAAATGATAGATTCGAATTGAATCCTACCTCATCTCAACACCATCTCCATGGTGGCACATCCGCCACTATGTTGGTCATCCACCCACTCCCTCTCCCACCTCTACCATGACCAAATCAACTCCTCACCTCCAAATGAATCGAATCAATCGAATCAATCTCATGGACCCACTAATCGAACACCAATCACCCACTACATGGCTCACCAACTCATCTCAATGCCTTGTACTACCATTTTACAATCTTTCCCTTCTCCTTTGTCATTTTCTAAAAGTGGAAAAGTCAAAATGAATCCGTAAACACATGGATTTTTCTTTTTAAGCCCCAAATCGACATGACCAATGTCAGTCATTTTATGCCCTAGTCAACCTACATCAGTTACACGATAACCGACATTGGTCACCTTTTATTACCTTTTGAGTCACCTTATGCCCATTTTCACCTACAAAAAATTATTGACCAAATACCTTTTACATTAATGAAAGATGAGACAGTATGGAAAGAAGAAAGATTGGCACTGATGAAACAAAAGAGTGAATCCCTCGTAGCATCATAGGATCTGCATAAGGAGAGGATTGATGAGATTGGTAAGCTCATAGCACAGAATATGGATCTCATGGAAGGAATGATGTCAGGTATGGAAAATGTTTTCCAAGTACTATAGAATGAGAAAGAAAATATTACTCAGGATGAACTAGATGTCATAGCCATAGAGATTCTAGAGAAAACAAGGACCACGCTGAGTGATTGGTAGACATTGGAAGCTGAAATCAAAACTGAGTATCCAGAGTTGATCCTCACAGTTGAAGAAGAGGGTGTTGTAGAGTGAAGTTTCATTCTTTGTATAGTGATTCTTTAATTATTTCATCACTTAATCTTTATTATTTTGGGAACATAAGAAGAATTCCTATTTCTGGGACACCAATGTACTTTAGTGTGGGGTAATGTTGAGGAGATAGAATATTATTCAAGGAGAGGGCACACAAAGATACGCGTGAGAGAACAAGGTGAATTTGAAGGTGCAGAAAGATAGGGAAGGAAACACGCGCCAAAATAGTTTGGCTCAAGACTTAGTCATTTTAAGGATAAGGAATATTTTTGGAAGATAGTGTGCGAGCACACATGGAGATGGATAATTTCCCAACATGCAATGGTATTTTAGGAATGAGCGGTGATAAGCACCATGAATATTTTGAGATAATATTAGGATTACTTCTTCATGTTAACTATAGGACATCTATTGTTAGAACACTTTCTTGTATGCATGTTATTGTAAAGGTGCATGGCTATTATCGGGGATGCAACCTATTTTAAGAAATGCATAGGCGGTGAAGAGAAAGTCCCCACCTCTATAAATATGTATTGAAGTGTGTAGTTTAGATAGACTAAATTATTGTAGAGTTATGTTGTTGGATCTGATGAGCGCATGACTTATGGATATATTGTTTAATGTAAGAAAATTTTGTGTTTTACAATATTTAATGCAATGGATAATATTTGTTAGATAATGGTGTTAAACGTAATCAATCTAGTTCGTGTATGGTTAATCTTATTATAGTTATTATTCAATTCATGGTTATCTAAGAACTAGATATGGATTATGCACTACTGAGAATGTTTATGTTTAATTATGGATATGAATATGTTTTATCACCACAACACTAACATCTTGCATAAGAAACTAAAAGAGGGGCTAGTAACTTTGCACACTTTAGGTGAGCACTCACTCAGCCGAGTGATGTGCCAGTGCACTGGATTTTTCATAGTAGATTCTAGGCTACATCGGTTGTCTCAAAATCTCTTATATATAATCTCACATCTTTCACACACATACTAGTCTATATATCAAAAATCAAAACAATGATCATATCAAGTGACTAATCATCACCCCACCTGAAATTCTCTAGGCCAGTCTCACCTATATCCTCCTCCCTACCTGTCTGCCACCCTACCAAGATCTCTACACCCTCCATGGGTCTTAGTCTAATCTCTATCTCGACCCTCACTCGAGTTTGTCCTCTAGAACTCGTAGCCTCTCCATGGCACTATCCATGGGCTTGACATTCCACCTATACTCCCTAAACAAAGAGTCCTAGATCACATATACTCACTAGCTTTCTGTTGGTCTCTGTGCTCGACATATGAAGGGACATATATACCGATAATCGTCGTAATCCCGATAATAGAGAGCCTCATTCAGGGAATCCATGAAAATTTTCATTGACACAATTTGTGGCGGTGTTATTGGTCTCACTACAACCTCATGAGCTCTACCAATCTAATAATGACCTTAGGCCCTAGCTTTGATTCTTGTCCTCCTACCCGTGTAGGTGCACTGTAATATGAGATCCTATCCACTGGGCCTATGACGGTACATGTACCTATGCTACAACCTAGGCTTTAAGGGCACAACTTGTGCTCGTGCAATGGCCAGCTATCCCTATAGACCTATCACTTGTGCATGTAAGGAAGCCACCTATCCACCATTCCCATCTCCACCCTATGCGGATGCTGTCTCTATGCTACTTGAGCACATGTAAAGCTATCACATGAGCATGTAAATTGGCTACATGTGCCTCTGAGCATGTGAGATGCCACTATAAAACAATAATATGTGTTTACAAGGTAACCACGTACCCCTATAATTTATCCCTCTACACTTTGATCATAGCTAGATCTAGCTTCCCTGGCCTCGGTCGTGTTGCTCATAGTTGTCCTACCCACCATTGTCTATACCCATCGGTGACTCTTGCATCATCAATGCAACAATCTCATGCCTTCTCATCCTATCCTATAGGAACACTCAAACGTGGTGGAGACATGGGTCTCTCCACATCATCTTTGTGGTACTATGGGAAGGGTGGAGGCACATCTTGTGGCAGCCCAAATCAGGGCTAACCCTGTTTATAGGTATGATCTCATGCTCACCCGTATGCAACCCCTATATATACCTCACAAACTATAATCCCTCCAAACCCTCTACCATACATTTGTACGAAAGGATAACCAATTTATGACATCCACATAATATCAACCCTTGATAGACCCTCTTGCAACTTTACGTAGTATATCACATCATAAGTCACCCTCAACTTCCCACCAAATTTGGTACCCAATATCTATAACCAACTCTAAGAAATCCACCCTTAACCAATATTGTCATGGTAGATCCACTAGGCACACACACATGATGTGCTCATATGCTCAATAGTGTAGTAAAAAATTACATCACATCCTGAATCACCATAATCTCTTGTAAGCCCACAGCTCCCTATATAAATGAACTAAGAAATATGGTGCCTAAGAAAAGCAGACCCGCTCCTCTATCATATCCTGAAGCACTCCCATCAGTGCTCATGGTAATCTCCCACCCTCATAATCTTGCTAAGAAAAACAACCTACCACCTCCATCATCAATACACAACCTCATCTCTTGTGGGTAGGCTACATGTATATCCTCATATGTGAGGTTCATATTGTGATAGGTCAATACAACCATTTCCTCACAAAATACTGCAACTATCTACTCCACTGAAGCCTCAAATGAGATGGAATAGACCGGCTCCCCAATAATAGGAAGCCTCAAGATCCAGTACATGTCCTCTAAGGTGATGGTCATCTCACCCGTCGGTAGGTGGAAGGTATTGGTCATTGAATCCCATCTGTCAATGAGAGTGAACATCATACTATGATCTCAAACTATCCGCCTATAGCATTAGACCTTGATAAGTCCAACCTCGGTCATATGTGTCCACTCCTCCACATTCACATTGGGCCATATCCATATTAATAGAGGTGGTAATCTATCCCACATCCTAAGCTGATCTCTAGCCTACATCATCCAACACAACCATGTCAAGACTTGACTACCTCAAATCACATATTACCCACCAAACCATACCCAACCACATCAATCATGCCTATCCCCTTTACCTAATTCACCTACAAGCCTACTAACCCTTATCATTATTACCCATTATCTTAGTTCACTTCACCTACTTACCTATCCCATATCGCCAAAATCATATTTTATCCTCTTCTACCTACATTCATCTTCACCTACCCCTTCTTCACCTATTTTACTTTCCTACCTAGCCCTTCTTACCCCTATTTACTCTTAACCTTAACCATCATTGGTCACTTTTACCGTCACCAATTTTCCTAACCATCACCACTTTCGCGTAACCAATGTCGATCACTTAAGACCTGACCAATGTTGACCAAAGATGACCGACATCGTGGCCAAACCGTGACCGACGTCGATCTCTGCGCAGCACCCAAAAATCAAAACCCATCCCCCCATGCTTAAAAATTCACAAAACAACATAGCTAACCACTCCCACCCACCCAAACCTATCCTAGCTTCATTCTCCATCCTATTTAACCTATGTATGATGTTCCCACCCCCAATTTCCTTAAAATTTTCCCACAAATGAAAAAATTCACATTACACCCAAAATTTGAAACCGATTTCAACAAACTCTTCTCAAAGAAATGATATATTTGAATTGAATCCTACCTCATCTCAACACCATCTCCATGGTGGCACATCCGCCACTATGTTGGTCATCCACCCATTCCCTCTCCCACCTCTACCATGACCAAATCAACTCCTCACCTCTAAATGAATCGAATCAATCGAATCACTCTCATGGACCCACTAATCAAACACCAATCACCCACTACATGGCTCACCAACTCATCTCAATGCCTTGTACTATCGTTTTCCAATCTTTCCCTTCTCCTCTGTCATTTTCTAAAAATGGAAAAGTCAAAATGAATCCGTAAAACATGGATTTTTCTTTTTTAGCCCCAAATCGACATGACCAATGTCGTTATTTTATGCCTTAGTCAACCTACGCGGTTACACGATAACCGACATTGGTCACCTTTTATTACCTTTTGAGTCACCTTATGCCCATTTTCACCTACAAAACATTACTAACCAAATACCTTTTACCTTTACTATTACCTCTTGCACCCTACCCGTAAGCCTATAATACATGTACATTTCCTTAACTGTGTTTAGGGACTTGTTATTTACCTATACCTTAGCCTTTTCGACATGTGCCCACCACAACATACCTGAATGAACCACCTTTTGGTGATGTTTGAATTTGTGTACTCATTATACCTTGTGATGTTGTTTCCCATGTTGTTTAGCCTAATGACCTTATCTTGCCTATCGATGTGCTATTTATCCCAACCAAATCTTTGGTGTACCAGATCATACCTAAAATTTCCTGCACCTAACCTAAGTTGTGTTTCGGACCATATCTTGTACCCTGGATACCTGAATCACTTCAACATCATTTGATAACCTATCATCCTTTTACAATGTCAAGTTTGCAAGCTCTTACACTGGTACTATATCACAATCTATACATGTGCGTGCATTCGATTTTCAATACTTATTACTCAATATGAACCTTACCCATTACCCAACATGACCATACCTTTACCTACAACCAACCTACTCTCACTTTTATCACTAACCCATTTATCAAACCACTCACCGATTCCATATAACACCTCATCAACTCATGGTTTGAGGGGGATCACCTTTAGCCCTACCAGGGCAACCCCATGCTCACCTTTATTTAGGGAAACCACTTCCTATTTTTTTCAGCATCACTTACCAATACAAGCTACGTGAAAAAGGGGAAAATGTAGACACCAAATTTGGGTCACACTCCCCTTGGTCCCCTTTAATTAATTAATGTAACGTATTCACCTAACCATGAACCCTTACCCCATATTCATATTAATTTAATTTACACTTGACTTAGCCACATCACCTAGACAGCTCATCATGGACTTATTCTTAGTCTATTAATTAACTAGGACTCAGTCTCCACTTATCTTAACCAATTAGGACTTAGTCTAACCCTAAAATTAAATTCATATTCCTTCTCCAACAATACTCATGATTATCTAAATGTTAACCCTCACTTGAGACCCGAATCGACAATCGTGAGAACGCCAAAAATAGCAAGGATTTTCCTATTTTTGAAAACATAGGATTTCCCACCTTCATTAATGCCATTAACCATCAACAAATGTCGGTCACCGTAACCATTGTCGGTTACCTTATATACAATTTTGTAAACTTTTACCCAGGTTGGTCATTCTAATTTTTGAGAGATCTATTGCACTTAAGCACTAATCAAAGACTTCTCAGCATCCAAATGATGGAATACACTCAACCACGGTCCCAAACAAGCACATGATACTTGTCTAAAGGAATTAGCATTCACGGCACACTCTAGGAAGTATTTCCATGACACTACCACAAAGTTCTTTATGGATCAACCATTACCTTCCTTCACCAACCAGGCCTGCAAATAAAATTTAGTGTATTTGATTTACATCATTCTGTACTTACTCAAAGTGTAGGTTCTTTATTGTTTTTTATTAGATTTTTTTCTTCTATGCATTCCTCCATCCCCACCTTCTTGTCAATTTTCCCTTCGACCACCCACAGCCTTCCAACTCTCCATACCTCTTCTCTATGCATTCTTGAGTCTTCCTAACATTATTATGAACCCAACCATCCTCCCTTCATCCTCTATGTAATCATAAAGAATTCCAAATCTACCATTTATTTAATTACCACCGAATTTCCCCCACAAATGCTAGTCACCTTAACCATCGTTGGTCTCCCTCTTTATCAGCATCGACACCAGACCGACGTTGATTACTCCATCTCCTCGTCAACTTTCATTAAACTTCCCCTAACATCCCCAAAACCTCACAAGCCTTACCCAAACTTGATACCCCACCTATAAACATATAACCTCACCACAGACCTTCCCAACTCTTTGTGTAGACATAGAGAGAGCCTAGACACCCACTTTTGACATTTTTCCATTACCCACAGTAACCAATATCGGTCATCCTAAACCATCATTGGTCATACCCTAACCGACATCGGTCTCTGTGCTGGTAAAACTTCCTTAGACCAGAAATCTTCCTAATCACCTAAAATCAGCCCAAACTACACCAAATCTTACCCAAACCCTATTTGTGACCCTCAAACTACATGCCTAGTTTGTAACCTAACCTAGGAACTTCACCAGTTTAGTTATCAAGCATTTAATTAGATTGACATTGATAGTAGTCTGAGACACCTAAATCGGAACATTAGCATTAGATTATTTTAGTTGCATGTTCAGCTATTTTATATTGAGTTACATATTAGTGGATTGATAACTATTGAGGAAGTATCCACTTCCCGCTCTATCTCACGCTTGGAAATCCACTAAAATTTTCTATTAACTATATCTTGTGGTGTTGCTTTGTATTATAGGTAGTTCTTCCTTGCCAAAAGGAAGATCACACAATCAGTTTGGATTAGAAATCAGAAACGTGCGCACTTAACCTTTAACCATTGTGATAATAGGTATTCCTCCAAAACTCATCTCAACACCTCATACTATCATTTTCCAATCTTCCCCTTCTCCTCTGTTGTTTTATAAAAGCAGAAAAGTCAAAATGAATCCGTAAAACATAGATGTTTCTTTTTTAGCCCCAAATTGACATGACCGACATCGGGCATGTCGTGCCCTATCCAACCGATGTTGGTTACACCATAACTAACATCGGTCAGCTACTATTACCTTTTGAGTCACCTTATACCTCATCTGCTCCTGGTTTGAGGGGATCACCTTCAACCCTACCTAGGGCAACCCCACGCTCACATGTATTTGGGGCAACCACTTCTTGTTTTTGTCAGCGTCACTTACAATTACAAGCTACATGAAAAAAGGGGAAAATGTAGACACCAAATTTGGGTCACACTCCCCTTGGCCCCCTTTAATTAATTAACATAACATATTCACCTAACCATGACCCCTTACCCCGCATTCATATTAATTTAATTACTTACAATTGAATTAATGCTCATCCTCACACTATTAATTAATTTAATTACTTTAATTAAATTAATTTACACCTCACCTAGACACCTCATCATGGACTTATTCTTAGTCTATTAATTAACTAGACTGAGTCTCCACTTATCTTAACCAACTAGGACTTAGTCTAACCCTAAAATTAAATTCCTATTCCTTATCTAACAATACTCACGCTTATCTAAATGCTAACCCTCACTTGAGACCCAAAATGACAATTAGAGCATGCCAAAAATAGAAAGGATTTTCCTATTTTTTGAAAACCTTGGATTTCCCAAATTAACCAACAATGGTTAACCCTCAACCAATGCTAATCACCCTAACCATCATCAATTAGCTTATATACACTTTTGTAACCTTTTATCCAAAGTTGGTCATTATGTGTTTTTAGATATCTATTGCACTTAAGTAGGAACCAGAGACTTCTTAACATCCAGATGATGTAATACATTCAACCACAGCCCAAGCAAGCACTTGATACTCATCCAAAGACATTCGCATTCAAAGAACACTCCGAGAAGTATTGTCACAAAAATGACCCCAAAGTTCTTCATGGATCAACCATTACCTTCCTTCACCAACTAGGCCTACAAACACAAGTAAGTGTATTTGATTTGCATCATTCTATACTTACTTAAAGTGTAGGTTCTTTATCGTTTGTTATTATATTTTTTCTTCTCTGCATTCCTCCATCCCCACCTTCCTGCTAATTTTCCCATCCAACCACCCACAACCTTCCAACTCTCCATACCTCTTCTCTATGCATTCCTAAGTCTTCTTGACATTATTATGAACCCAACCATCCTCCCTTCATCCTCTATGCAATCACAGAGAAGTCCAAATCTACCATTTATTTAATTACCACCAAATTTCCCCTACCAATGCTAGTCACCTTAACTATTTTCAGCCTTCCCTCTATACCAACATCGGTCACTAGGTGACGTTTGTTACTACGTCTCCTATCAACTTTCATTAAAATACCCCTAACATCCCCAAAACCTCACAAACCTTACCCAAACCTGATACCCCACCTACAACCTCACCACAGACCTTCCCAACTCTTTGTGCAAACACAAGGAGAACCTAGACACCCACTTTTGACATTCGGCCATTGCCCACATTAACCAATTTCGGTCATCTGAACCATTATGGGTCATACCACCGACGCGTCGGTCTCTGTTCTGGTAAAATTGCCTTACACCAAGTAAGCTTGCTAATAACCCAAAATCAACCCAAACTACACCAAAGCTTACCCAACCCCTGTTTGTGACCCTCATGTTACCTTCCCATCCTATAACTTTGACCCGGGACTTTCACTAGTTTAGTTATCAAAAATTTAATTAGATTGAAACTGATAGTAGTCTGAGACACCTAAATCGGAACACTAGCATTAGATTCTTTTATTTTCATGTTCAGTTAATTTATATTGAGTTATATATTAGTGGATTGATAACCATTAAGGAAGTATCACACTTTCTCGGATCTAGCTCACATTCAGTAGTCCACTAACCTTTGTTAGCCAAAAGGAAGCTCACACAATCGGTTTAGATAAGAAATCAAAACACACACACTCAACCTTCAACCAAATTGATAACAGGTATTCCTCCAAAAATCAGCTCAACACCTCATACTTTTATTTTCCAATCTTCCCCTTCTCCTCTGTCATTTTCTCAAAGTGAAAAATTCAAAATGAATCCATAATATACATATTTTTAATTTTTAGCTCCAAATCGACATGACCAACATCAGCCATGTTGTTCCCTATCCAATCGACGTCGGTTACACCATAACCAACATCAGTCACCTTTTATCACCTTTTGAGTCACCTTATGTCCATTTTTTCCTACAAAACATTATTTACCAAATACCTTTTACCTTTCCCATTACCTCTTCCACCCTACCCATAAGCCTACACTACATGTACATTTCCTTAACTGTGTTTAGGGACTTGTTCTTTACCTATACCTTGGCCTTACCTATGCCCTACCCAACATACCCCAACCTGAACCACCTTTTGGTGATGTTTGACTTCATGTACTCATTATACCTTGCGATGTTGTTGCCCATGTTGTTTAGCCTAATGACCTTACCTTTCCTATTACCATGTTATTTATCCAGACCAAACCTTTATTGTACCAAATCATACCTAAACATTCCTGAACCTAACCTAAGTTTTGTTTCCGGACCATATCATGTACCCTAGATACCTAAATCAGTTCAATGTTGTTTGGATAACCTATCGACCTTGGATAATGTTGATTTTGTAAGCTCTTCCATCTCATACCATATCTCAATCTATATGTGTGCGTGTGTTTGATTACCATTACCCATTACCCAATATGACCATTACCCATTACCCAACATGACCATACCTTTACCTACAACCAGCCTACTCTCACTTTCATCATTAACCCATTTATCAAACCACTCACCAATTCCATCTAACACCTCGTTACCTCCTGGTTTGAGGGGGATCACCTTTAGCCTACCCGGTCAGCCCACGCTCACCTATATTTGGAGAAACCACTTCCTATTTTTTCTAGCATCATCGCTTACCAATAAAAGCTACGCGATAAAAGTGGGAAAATGTAGACACCAAATTTGGGTCACACTCCTCTTGGTCCCCTTTAATTAATTAGCGTAACATATTCACCTAACCAAGACCCCTTACCCTGCATTCATATTAATTTAATTACTTACAATTGAATTAATTCTCATCCTCACACTATTAATTAAATTAATTACTTTAATTAAATTAATTTACACCTCATCATGGACTTATCCTTAGTCTATTAATTAACTAGGACTGAGTCTCCACTTATCTTAACCAACTAGGACTTACTCTAACCCTAAAATTAAAGTCATATTCCTTCTCCAACAATACTCCTCTATCTAAATACTAACCTTCACTTAAGACTGAACTGATAATCGAGCACGCCAAAAATAGAAAGGATTTTCCTATTTTTGGAAAACCTAGGATTTCTCACCTTAACCAATGTTGGTCACCCTAACCATCATCGGTTACCTTATATATAGTTTTGTAACCTTTTACCTAGGTTGGTCATTCTAATTTTTGAGAGATCTATTGCACTCAAGCACAAACCAAAGACTTCTCAACATCCAAACGATGGAATACACTCAACCACAGGCCTAAACAAGCACCTGATACTTGTCCAAAGGCATTAGCATTCAAGGGAATACTACGGGAAATATTTCCACGACCCTAAATGTAAAGTTCTTCACGGATTAACCATTACCTTATTTCACCAACCAGTGCTGAAATACAAGTAAGTGTATTTGATTTGCATCATTATGTACTTACTTAAAGTGTAGGTTATTTATCATTTGTTATTAGATCTTGTTCTTCTCTGCATTCCTTCATCCCCACCTTCTTGCCAATTTTCTGTCCAATCACCTTAACCTTCCAGCTCTCTATACCTCTTATCTATGCATTCCTGAGTCTTCCTAACATTATTACAAACCCAACCATCCTCCCTTCATTCTCTGTGCAATCATAGAGAAGTCCAAATATACCATTTATTTAATTACCACCAAATTTCCCCCACCGATGTTGGTCACCTTAATCGTCATCGGTCTCCCCTCCGTACTAGCATCGGTCACCAAACCAATGTAGGTTATTACATCTCTAACCAACTTTAATTAAACTGCACCTAATATCCCCAAAACCTCACAAGCCTTACCCAAACCTGATACCCTACCTACAACTTCACCATAGACCTTCCCAACTCTTTGTGTAGACACTGGGAGAGCCTAAACACCCACTTTTGACATTCTTCCATTACCCACAGTAACCGATATCGGTCATCATGAACCGTCATCGGTCATACCATGACCAACATCGGTCAGTGCAGGTTTGTAAAACTACCTTAGACTAGCAAGCTTCCTAATCACCCAAAATCAACCCAAATTACACCAAAGCTTACCCAGACCATGTTTGTGACCCTCAAACCACCTGCCCAACCTACAACCTGACCCGAGACCTTCACCAGTTTAGTTATCAAGAATTTAATTGGATTGACATTGATAGTAGTCTGAGACACCTAAATCGAACACTAGCATTAGATTCTTTTATTTACATGTTCAGTTATTTTATATTGAGTTATATATCAATGGATTGACAACTATTGAGGAAGTATCACACTTCCTAGATCTAGCTCATGCTAGGAAGTCCACTAACCTTTGTTATTAATTGTATCTTGTGGTCTTGCTTTGTATTACAGGTAGTTCCTCCTAGCCAAAAGGAAGCTCACACAATCAGTTTGGATCAGAAATCGAAGCACACACACTCAACCTTAAACCAACATGATACTAGGTATTCCTCCACAACCCTTTTACCTTTATCTATTTCATTATCTACAATAATCCGGTGAAACAAGGAGAATTTTCTAGAAAACAGCTTTAGGATTAGAGAAATTTCATGTTCACATTAGTCTTTGCATCCAATCTACATACCTAGAACAATTATGTACCTCTTTATATAACTATTTTTATACCCTTCTTGTGTTTTAAGCTCTCATTTCATTTTTGTATCATTTTTATTGTATTAATAGTTGTATTATGGATTGTATGGTTAACATGGATTACTTTATTCAAAATTTTCTACATAAACATATCTTACATCTTACATCATACTATTATATTTGTAGGGGTAGACATTTGGTGAATCTAAGCCTAATTTAATATCTCACTTTTGTTCAAACCTTAGTGTTTAACTATGTATGATTCCATTTTAGGACAAAAGCATTGCTATATTTTTTGTTTTCCATGGATAGTCCTCATGATTCCTTAATTTCTTTCCTTGATTTCCTTTACCGTAAACCTTCCTTTACTAACATCCTAGGTGAGGATTTTAGACACATTTTGATATATCCAGACACATCCCTTTCATATGTGACATCTTTTCTTAGAATTAATTTACACTTTGTTTTCTAAGACATCCCATTAAAAATTGATGATTCTTGTCACTATGAGTATGAGGGCACATATGAGGATTATGATAACATGATTTATAATAATTTTTACCACATGTATTCTAAATATGATATTTTTTCTCATGTTATCTTTACTATTATTACTGATAATTTTCGGAGAGGGCTCCCATAATGAATCTTATACTCATACCCATGGCCTTATCAAAGATAATGAGCTTCATTTTACATGATTTTTGTAGCACAATCCTTGTCACATTGATGCTTTTTTATACATTTCTCAAGATAAATTCAAGCATACTTTGACATCCTTGACTCTTGAGTCTACTCTCGCATATTCTACTATCGATACATCTATTATTCCTACATCTATAATATCTATATCTTTGGGGACAACTAATATCCCACCTCATATTTTTCATATGACTATTCATATGTCCACTTCTATTCTTAAATATATCTTAAATATATATATATATATATATATATATATATCTTACACACACACACGTGCTTGTGTGTGTGTGTAGTGTTTCACATTTTCCTTCTAGAACACAATCTCTTTATAACCTTGTTTATAAGCTCAAAAATTACAAATACAACAATGTGCCTCTACCTCTTCTCATAATTATAGTCAATTTATTCATAACCTACTTGCACTAAAGTGGTTTCTTATCATTTACCTACAAGATTTGTTTCTCCCAAAATTCCTATTTATTATGGAAAATGTGATATTAAAGTGAACCTTCATTCTTTCCATGTCCCTCTCTTAAACAATATTTACAATGACACATTAATTACCAAGATCTTTTATAGAAGCCTTAAGGATTTTTCTTTACCATAGTTCTATGATCTTATCATTCATTCAGTTAGGGCCTTTACCCATTTCTCTCGATCAATTTATTATACAATTCTATATCAAAAATATTTCCTATTCTCAATCGTGTAAAATGTGACAAGGATCTAATGAACACATTAGTGATTATGTCATGCACTAAAAGATTATACTTACAATTATGAATAATATTATAGATAATAGTGAGATATTAAATTACCTCACTCAAATCCTTATTTCCCTTATATTTGACAAGTTTGACTCGTTTAATCACTTATTTCATACATGAAAAGAGTGTGAAACTAAGCTCATTGTCATGAAAAATATCAAATATGTTACCAATTCTACTAACACATAATCCTAAATTTCAAGGAAAAGGTACTTTCAAAGGAAAGTCTAATGATAAAAATAATAATGCTAAAGTTGTATTTAATATTGTATCTCAACCTAAAAATTTTAATTTATAAGATCCTCGATGGAAATTCACCTTGACTATTTTATTAAACTCACCTAGTGCTTATTAAGATACTTGATTACAACCTTGTATCTCTTCTTCCTACTCTTGAGGTTGATACAAGAAAACATCATGGTAAAATCTTCAATGTTAATTCCTTTTGTTATTATTATAGATTTTTTTGCCATTATAGTAATCGATGTTTTAAGATTTGTAATGTCATACAAGATCTTATTGGTTCTAATTATATTGAATGGGAAATTCCCACTAAATCATCCATTTCTACTAATGATAATGCAAAAATCAATATTATCATTATGGATCCATTCTTAATCACAACACTACTAAATCTAATTTGAAAGTGCACCATGTTTATTATGATATAAAACCTCCTTCTTATGATCATTTGTTGAAATTGTTATTGGTACTATTATTACTATGTCATCTTTTGGCATATTATCTTGTTAGTATGATGTTTATGTAGACACCTCAATTTTACCACCCTCCTAAATCAATTAATTCCCCCACAATATTCCCAAAAATCCATATCAAATTAATTGACATTAGTTGATTAATTAACCCTCCTCATTACCTAATTAAACTTCCCACATCACCATCCACCTCACATGCCACCATGACCCACTTTTAAATTAAAAAATATGGGTCAAATATTCCATTAGCCCCTCATGTTCCCCACTCCTGAATATAATATTTAGGATTAAATCTCATCCATTATCCATGTCCCCCACTCACCAAATCATGATTACTTTCCCAAAACATGATTAATTAGGTTTCCCTAATTAATCCTACACTAGAGGCTATAAATAGAACCCTCCCTTTCAAACACACAAGAAGTGAGATATCCAGGTCTAAGCTATTGCATTCTCTCTACATAGAGCATCCCCATTTCATCTCGTCATAATGCCCGCATAAGTCCTAAAATAAATCATTCCCAAATCCATTATCCTACCTTGTTTGGTGTAAATTAGAGTTGTCAATTGTCCATGCGATGAAGTTACCTTGTGTTAGAGAGGCACCTACATTTTGATATGTCTAAGCCCATCTAAGTCTTCATCCAATCCGAGGTTTGCGAAAGGAAAATGGTGTATAAGGTATACATTTGATTTTTTTCACTTTCTTATTATGTTGTCATTTTTTGCTTATATTCTAGCATGCCCGGTGGGACCTACCCACACTCTATTACCCTTAGTTTAACAATTATTGATCTTATCATTTATGTGTTTACTATTATCCATCATTATTATCCCGATTTCTATCCAATATGGAATTATTTCACTAATATTTATGTTGTGGTAAGTTATCTTATTTTGTGGTGTTCTATGGTGCATGTGTAGGTTGTAGTAGAAATGGATTTCTCTTGATCCGTGGTGCTCGTCCCATCCTTGACTCCTATAAGTTTGGTGTCTCACATCATTTATTGTTCCATCGGTGTTTTGTAGATTTTCATCCCTATATTAGGAAGTGATTTTCTTTAGTTATTTCAGAAATCCCATTCCTCTTCTCTAAACTCCTCAATACTCCCAAATCCCACTTCCTTGCTCTACACCACACCCTTACCAAGTTCTTTACTTACATCCTAACTCCCCTTACATTCCATTAAGCTCCTTCCACACTTTGAACACTTGTGTTCACCCTTATTTCATATTTTATTAAATGTTAATGCAGATTTCTTATCTTTGCTAATATTTTTGTATATGGTTTTATTTGATTGGCATTCATGTTTTAGTGTGTTTTTGGCGTTTGTTGTGTTATTGTGTTTGCAGGGAGCATGGAGAATCGGACAACATAAATTAATTTATAAAATAAAATAAAATATCTTTGTTGTTGCCATTGTTTACATTTTTATGGTGTGTTAGTGCATATTTCTATTTTATTAACACTTGTGTGTTGCATTATTTAGTTAACTTTGTGTCTATTTTGGTTTGTTTGTGGTGTTTATTGTTTTGTTGTTTTTACAAAATCTGGGAAAATCAATAGTTAAAGTTTTAAAAAAATCAAAACAAAAATAAAATATTTGTATTACTTTGCTCATATAATTGTTTTGCAGTGTTTCCATCTATTTTAGAAGCCAAGAATAAGATTTAAACAATAAAAAACATAGTCTTTACTAATTAGGTGTTTTTCCTCTAACTATAGAGGATGTTTTTAATGTAACCAAATTTTTCACTCTAGGAGGTTCTTACTCTCTGTAGCTCACCCTTCTGCACAACTCTCTACGCACTCCCCTTATCTCCCAACTCGTTCCCATCTTAGAGAGCTAACACACCAAGATACAAACACCCATCTCTCATCCGACATCCCTCTCTACTCTTACACCCTCTTGAGCTACTCTACCTAGCTCTCCCTACGTTTCCTCCTGGTATGACGATCCACCCGGATCTCTCGAGCTAACTCCCATTCACCCAAAGATCCCCTTTTCCAAATTCCATCCCTAATACCACCTCCAAGTCACCTCCCAACCATCGATTCAAGCTCGTCCCTTTGTTGATATCTCTTTCCCAACTCAAATCGACCCACATTGTTCTCTGGTTACCACTTCATGTCCCTCAAACCTAGATTTCCATTAAAAATCCTCTAGCTAATCTCATCCCATCGCTTCACTACTTCTCATATCCATCTTTGACTCAACCTCCACTACTACAACTCCTCGCTAAGTTCATAGAAAAACCTAAGTCTTGATCTCCTCTCATCGATCTAAATTAAACTTATCATTTATGGCATGATTTCCCATCTTGTTATCATCTTGATCTTTTTACTTCCAAGGCCCTCACAAACTCACCCCACTTTGTTTCCTTCACTCACTTATATACACCCTGTTTCACCATGCCGAGTGCTCGCTGATCCTTGATCTCCTTCCCGATAATGATCTCGACATGTCATTGTTGAGCACCACGAGATCACTTTAATATCTACATTATTTCCCACAACACCTTTCATTGATCAATCCTCTCGCTCATCCCTATAGCTTGGATTGATGAGTCGAGCTCCAACCCTAAACCCATGCCCTCTCTCCCTCATACAACAATGTTAACCTTTTTTTAGCTTTACATATTCTTGGTAAGATAAAAAACTTAGGGCACAAAATAATTGATTTACTCCACATTATTTGGTTATTTGTTATATTATTTTGGTGTGTGTGTGTGTGTGTGAATTTTCTATATTTAAATTTGGTATGTGTTTTGTGTTGATTATTTTGTTTTGTTTAAATAATTAATATAAGTTTGGGTTTGGCTATTTTATTTTATCGATTAGTTTGGTTTGATCAAATGACTAATTAAATTCTTACTTAAATATTTTTGATCCCTTAGGATCATCTAACATTTTCTTTAGTTGTTTTTCGGGGATATTGTGTGAAAATTATAGCTTTTTGGAGATCTATTTTTACGACACATCATTTTTCTTAGAATTTGATTTTTGTAGGAAAATTTTTTAACCATGGGCTTGCATGACCATCCCCCTATGAACTATATATGAGGTAAATCCCAAAGAGTTCCTTTTAGTGATTTCTTTTACATATTTCTATTTTGAGACATTTTGTACTTTGGAGGCCACCCAAGCCCCGCCAAATTTTTTTTTCATCAAGCTTTTCCGCATCGACAACTATGACCAAACATTTACGGTATATTATTTAAATTGTCTTGTCTTTGACTAATAATTTAATTTTAAACAACATAGTTAATTTCGTAAGCATATTTTAATTCAGTTAGCTTCATTTTATTATCTAAATGTCTTCGTGATCATTTACATTATTAAAAAAACAATCGCCGATTGTGTATGTTCTTTTCCTACGCTTTCAAGCAACCTTGTAAATAAAAAATGGTCACAATCGTCTCCGATTTTTTTCTCACATTTTGTCTGCAGGATAAATACCAATCTCTTTCATCCAAGACCACCTTGTTTGAAATTTTTCATCATGCAAACTAGCTTATAACATTTTATCTACATGACTCCTTGGCCAAAGAAATATTTATAACTCAAATTGACATTTCTTGTTAACTAGTAATTCCATAACAAATAGCTTAATTAATCACTATACTTTACTTGATCTAGCTTTATTTTCTCATGTAACTATTGTCTCGAGTCATTTCTTGATTTATTTGCATTCTTAACATTTTTTCAATCACGATCATGTATGCTCTTTTCTCGTGCTTTAGAGTGATCTTGAAAATAAAAAATGACCATGATTGTTTACTTTTCATTTTATTCTCACCTTATGTGTGTAGGATAACTACTTATTCTTTTCACATAGGATGACATCTCTTGGAATTCTTATCAAAAGAAAAAAATCCTAACACTTCCTCTAGGATTACCTTGGTTAGAGAAAATTTAAAAACTACTTTAAAAAAACTATGCTAAGGTACGTTGTCATTTTCCAATTGTATTTTTCTTTCAAGTTGAAACAAACTATATTGTTAATCACCTCATCATTTGTATTTTCACGTAGAGGAACTAGATTTAATCACCACATATGCTACACCGGTGACGTGGATTTCACCACCATGCACCATTGCATTTGCATTTGCATTACACTTGATACCTAGTCTCGAGAAACATTTTTATTTACCTCACTTATGGTCCCTACTTATAGGTAATGTTGTTGTGATTTGAACTCTGTGAGAAACACCTAAAAGAGTTATAACAATGAAGTCTGTGGCATCTTCCTTATAAATATTTGGGGATAAATAAGGACACCATTCATATTTCATTCCCCCCATCACCCTTTAACCTTTTCACAAATCATTTATTGGACGTGGTGATTCACTCCTAAGTAGGTTAGTAATGAATTGGTGAGTCTCTTCTAGTATTATAAGGGTTCTGTATGTACCCAAAATTGTAAGGTCTTCAGATTACGGAACGGTGTAATAAATGCCCGATGATGAACAGTCTCCTCGCAAGGTGTTCGGGATCCTAAAAGCCCTCGTAGTATGCGTTAACATCCCGTATGCCCCGATTAGCCCTCGCACCCTTTGTTTTCCCCTTTTTCCCTCTTTCCTTGGCCTCTTGACCTTGATGGATAATCACCGCCACCTGCGGGCGGCGGTCTCGTGATCGCGCCCGAAGCAGGCGGCGGTCTATGACCACCGCCTGCTTTCGAGTGGCGGTCCTGTGCGCGTTTTCAGAAAAGCTCTTTTGACGCGACTCGCGTGAAATATCACGTTTCACCAGCTTTCTTTGCCGACTTGGGCATGCATTTATGTTTTTGGTCCCCTGGAATAGTGTTTTTCCTTTGTTTATTGTTTAGGAGTTCAATTTGGTTTTGGTTCTTGGATGTTTGAATTCCTATAAATGCATGGTTTGTGCACATGCAAATGGTCTGGAGTTTTTGGTCTGAAGCTTGGCTGGATTTTGAAGTTTGATCTTTGCTCTCATTCCCTCATTTTAGTGCTTTAGTTAGTTAGCTTGTTTAGAAGCCATAGCTTGAATTCACTTGCATCTTTTGTTAAATTGCTCAGCTGTTGGTAAGCCACAGACCCATCTTGTGCAGGCGTCTTTGTCATTTCATCCAATCCAGTTAGAAGCTTGCCTCTGAATTTCTCTTTGCTGTAGATTTACTTTCGTTGTGTCTTGGAGTTCTTAGTTTAATTCATTATTTGCCTGGTTAGTTTTTATTCAGCTGTTGGTAAGCCACATATCCAACTTGTGCAAACAGTGTTGTTGTTTTATCCAAACCATTGGAACAGGATAGCTTAGGAAGCCATTAAAGTTGCAGGTTTTGCTCTTCGTATAGGATAGTTACAGGTTCTGGTCGCTTCATGTTGCATGACTTGCAGTAAAATCCCGCTAGGAATCGCATAAGCCAAGCTCTGTACTCTTGCGCTATCCCTCTCCTACTCGCATTCTCGGTCTGCATTCTGAGCTGTCCTTATCCCAAAATCTACTCCTATCGGTGCTAGCATCACACGCTTTTCTGGATCCACGTGAACACGAAAGAACGAAGAGACCATACTGAGGGGACGAGATCACACACACACCATCGGATTCGCCACTGTTCTGCGGAATCCAGGTTTTAAATTTCAAAGTTCTAGTCAGAATCATATCAAATAGAGTAGTTAATCACTTTATTTCATTTCATTCTATTCTCGATATTGCCAGGGAAGCTATGGGGATTGATAGTTTCTGAGAAACTGTGATTCACTCCTCACTTCTGAGGTAGGATCGAGAATCTTGCAGATAGATTAGACGAGCTATTTTACTTATTTAGAATTCTACCAAATCACACAGGCAAATAACTACACTCGGTTATCTTGTCTGTTTTAATTACTGTTTAGTTATTATTTCTAGATACGCTTAAAATAGTTTGCTTGCCTTAAAATTGTCAAAAGATTTCTTAGAAGAATAAAAAGTTATATATGTTAGATTTATTTCATGCAGTTAGATTTGCATTTTGTTTCGTATGACAATCACGGGACCTCAGGAGCCCAGGGAATATATATTCGAGCCAATCGTGCCTCAACCAAACCTCGTCACAGCAATAGTTGACATAGACCAAAATCTCAGGATACAAGTATTCCAAACAACCACAGATTTACAACTGATCAGTTCACAGTTAAGAGGACTAAACATAGAAGACGACCAAGCACATACGTTTTGGTCAAGTCAGCCAAACTATAGATTACCCTAGAAAACATCCACATGACTGTAGAAGGGCTCGAAAGAGAACAAACATTCGGGTGTGATCCTTTAGCTCCACAGCCAGACGCTGGAGACACCCTCGTAGATATAGATACCAGCTTAAGAATCCAGGTTGCGAGAACACTGTAAGGTATTCTGAGAAGATTGCACAACTATTGGTTCTAAACATAGAAGCTGAGAAAGCATACGATTACTGGATACTAGGGATTAGAACTTGATTTCGCGTATGACCATAACAGGACCGCAACAACCGAGAGTCTACGGTTGTGATCCACGACATCCCACAGCCCAACGAGTCCACAGGTCAATCCGATATAGACGCTAGCCTACGTATTTTGGTATTCAGGTCCACTCCACTTCCACCTATCATCATCGAACAACTGTCCTTACTAGATATAGCGGCTAACGAAGCTAGGGAATTCTGGACTAGGCCAGAAAATCATCCATAGAATCGATTGTATTCATCATCCACTATATGACCTTATCAGGAGATATACACGAAACAATCCCAGGTCATTTTCCACGTATTCCGCAACCCATAGATCGAATCACGCCAGAGCTCGATATTGATTGGAGCCTTCGAGCAGTCATCTCGCTCGATCCGTCACACATCCAAGTTAGAAGGGCCTTCTTTGCCTTAGATTCACAAATTCCACTAGTGCATGTCGAAGACATTAGACTACCTAACTAGTTTGTCTGCATATTCTACCCCCCCCCCAGGATGTCTCAAAGCCCACGACCTCGAGAGGTGGTGCATAAGAGTCACTTGTAGATTCTCACGCTGGCGTACATTTCCCCTTACCAATTCCACTCCCTTACATATTTGGGTATATCATGACTAGGATATATAGGAAGACGCATCTATATGGAGACATAAGAGCCTATATTCACATATTCCACAACATTCTAATTGTTTCATGATTCACAAAACATTAATTTTTCCTGGTGGATTTTCCTTTTGAGCCAAAATGTTCCATGAACATGACTGCTTGTTGTTTGTAAACAAGTTATTTTTGTCATATTACTTTCATCAAACTTGGATTATATGAATGTTTATGTTATAGCTTTCAAGTTCAGGTCATGTTCCATAGAACACCAATCTAAGATACAAATAAAAGAATACATATGTGCAAACTTCCTCAAAATCAACAAATTGGATCAATCAAGAAACAAATATCACACTCTTATATTGATTCCAACTTATTAGCTTGTTTAGTCTAAATCCAAAACAAATCCATAATAGCTTATTTGAGCTATATCATGCATGTATCAAGTAAATTGTTTGAATTTACTCCCTATATAGTCACTTTCCAATCTTGTTTAAGCTAAATCCAAAACAAATCCATAATAGTTGTTTGAGCTATATCACACTTTCACAGAGAAGCTTGTTTGAGCTTATTCCTTACAACATGTCATGTTAAGCTTTCTTAATCCAAAAAAAGGTTCACAATTAATAGCTTATTTGAGCTATATCACCTTCATACCAAGTAGTTTGTTTGATATCACTCACTAATACACTTGATCCTAAACTTTCTTGAGTTAAAAAAATCCTCATTAAATTATCCAAATCTCTTACCCCGTTTGAGCTTATCCAAGTACACACCTATCTACACCATGGTAATCATGCACAGTCAAAAATACCTTATGTTTGGTCACTCGATAGTGAGTATGACAAAAATGAGGTTAGACAACCCGATGTTGATAGAGAAGAACATGAACAATTAGACAAATGTTTAGAACAAAATAAAAACCAATACCTACTTCGCATCTTAAACATGGGAACAAAGTTACCTTCTGATTTTGGTGTGGAAAACTTGACTAACCTTATAGACAAAACTAAGTCAAGTAAGTGCAACTATGATGACACAAACAACCCCTCTAATGAAGAATTACACCCCAAAATTGAATAATTAACAAAAAAACTTAAATAAATGACTTCCAATCTTTTCAAGAAATCACATGATCACAAAACAAAACAACCTACTCATAATGTTAAATATTTATTTCATACCCGTTGCAAAACTCTTCATTCACACAAGAATAGAAGAGTATGAAAGAAACAATTTAGGGGTTACAAAAACAAAAAAACAAATCAATTTCAAAGAACTCTACCCTTATCCATTTGATAAGGATATGTTACATTTACCATTCCCTTCATCCTTTTGAAACTCCAAAGTTTGATAAATACAAAGGCAAGGGTGATCCACATGAGAATGTTAAGGAATTTTTTATATAGTTCCAAGAAGTGGCTTATCACGATATCTACCTTTTAAATTTGTTCCTAAGAGTTTAGGTGGTCAAGCTTTAGATTCATTTCTACACCTTCTAAAAGGATCTGTTATAAATTTCACAGACTTATTAAAAATTTTGTGAAACAATTATCTTTCAAATTAGACTACGAAGTAACCATGCTTGACCTTTATAACACCAAGAAAAGAAAAGGTGAAAAATTTGCATCATTTCTTCAACAATGGTGATGGATCACAAGTAGATTCCCTTACTCCATTCCTGAGAGACAACTAGTCAACATTTTCATTCCCAATCTCAACGCAGAATTATCATTTCAAATGCAAATGAATTTTTTAAATAAGTTATCAAAAAGGGACATAAATTGAAAGAGCCATCATTTCCAAAGGCTTACTTAAAACACCCTTTAGGCACTAACCTCCTAATAAAATTCCCCATAATCGTGATAAGTCAGTTTTTCAATCAAAATCATAATGTAGACTATTAACTTGGTGCTCATATAGGCTAGGTCTAGGTGCTTGGAGGCATGAGGATGCATTTTAGAAATAATTGAGCTCATGGATTCATGTAGATGAGTGATACATGATGTATTAAGCTTTTTTTGTCCTTTTGGAGAGGTTTCTTGATGAGTTATAGTGTTGGTTCAATTGACCCTAGCCTAAACCATGCAAAACCCCAAGGGATAGTCATGAAAATGAGATGGGTTATGAATATGCAAAGATATTTGATCCTTGATTATGATTGATATGTTATTAGGGTGTGTCATGATGTTTTGAGAAAAAATTTAGGTTTCCATGATGATAATTTTGTAAGTTACATTGGTTTTAGTGAAACAGGGTGTTTGAGAAGGTGATTTCCATCTCAAATTGCTACTTCTGATGCTCACCATGAATTATGTGATTTGAAAGGTAAATTTTGGATTTTAGGGATGGTTTTTAATTAAATTAATAAGGCTAAAAAAATTAGGTCATTTCATCATCGTATTTTCATGAACTAATGTTAAGAAGGTAAACAAATTTTTGTGAGTTTGAAACCCTAGCTAAAAAGCGGTAGGATAGATATTGATGATAAGTACCTAGAATTATTATTTTTCTATTATGATTATTTTCTAATGTATAGGAATTCTTCAGATTAATGAGAAAGGTAGGATAGAGAATGTGGTGATGAGAGGACCCCACCTGAAAATGCAATTTTTCTAAATAAGTTTAGTTTGGGAAAAATTTGTCCACAGGAGTTGTGAAATAAATTGACATTGTTTTTACTATGGCAGTTTTACTTGATTTTTATGATGGTTTAGATCATGGTTGTACTTATAAATTGAAAAGTGTTCCCTATTTATGAAGACTGGTCTTAAGGTGGTTTTGGGGCAGTTTTGAGTAGTTTTCAGAGACGGACTTTGTTGAAAGCCTTTAACTTAGAGTTTGAAGTAAATGTAAGATGTTATGGAAAGAAGATTAAGAGATATTTCCAATGGTATATGGTTTTTCTCTTGATGATGATATTTTATATGTCAAATAAATCAATTTGTGAAGAAGAAAGTTTCTTGTTTCTCGAATGATTTCTTTTGTTGAAAGATTGAGGTAGAAGAGGCATGAGATGGATTATTTAATGCTTGATATCAAGTTGAGAGTGAAGAGGGATGAATTATTTTTCCTATTGATGGAATTTTTAGGTATTTAAAGTGACAAAGGGTGTAAACCAATTGAGTTTCTAAAATTACTTTTGAGCAACTCAAATTGGTGAAGAGGAAAGTTGGTGTAGTTTTCATGTATGGATGTGTAATGAGTTATAACAAGCATGGATTTTATATATGGGTAAAGGTGATTCCAATTATTGGTTACATGTCATATTTTGATGTTATTGGGTGTTCTCGAGGCTCAAAGGTGAAGACTTCGTTCCTGAAAATAGTTGTTTGGTGAAGGATATTAACCTTCTTCAGTGAGTTATGATAAATTTGATTGGTGAAATATAATTAATGACCATGTCTGATTCTTTTATGTCATATTTTACATTTGGGATGAATTTAGGAGCTTTCTTAATCATTTTTATGAGGTTTGTGGTTTTTAGCCATTTAAGTGGTGGGGTTTTGAGTTGTTTTTGAGCTAGTTTGGTGCCTTTGGGAATGGCCAACCTATATGGGTCCATTATGAATGTTTTTGATGATTTTTTGGGATGTTTTTATGTTTTATTGGTCGAAATAAAGGAGGGATATTGACTTGCTTCATGTCGGTGAGTAGAAAAAGGTATAAAGTGCATGTTTGAATTCAAATTTGCACTAGTTAAGAGAGAGAGAAAGGATTGCGACCCATGTGTGTGATTTAAATATGTATGAATTCATCATTTTATACCTAATAATTTTTTTATAGGTTGAATAAATTTTGAGAGTGTGCATGCAAGGTTTTGAAGCCAAGACAATTCATGAAAGTGTGAGTTATAGCAAGTTGAAGAACAGAGGGTTTGAAGGTGTGTGAGTTGAATCAATGATATCCATTAGTTGTAGTAGAAACAAGATATCATATATCTTCATCAAATATGGTTGATTGGTTCTTGATCATCTTAAGGGGTTGTATCCTCCTTTTGGAGTTGGTGCTTTACTAAACTAGGGGTTGGTGCTCCTTATAGGGTTGGTGATCTACTAAACTAGGGGTTGGTGCTCCTTGTGAAGTTGGTGCTTCACTAAATACTTTTGATTTGAATAATATAATTAAAAAAATTATGGGTTTTCTTCCCCTTGAGGTTTCCCCACTTATATCTTTTGCTATGGTGTTTTCTCATGTTCATAGTTATTTAATGTATGATGTATGATATTGTGCACACATTAATGGTTGAATGGTTTATGATTTAAGAAAGTAAATTTGAAAGTTTTTAAAGTGGTAAAGGACTGATTCACCCCCCTCAATCCATTGTGTTTCTAACAGTGTGTGGTTTTTTTATTACAATGCATGATATGTATATATTTACCGAATTTGCAATGGTTTATAGAAGGCGGGAACAAAAACAAAAATCCTTAATGAAGAGGGAAAATGTTTTGGGATTTTGAGAAAGTTTAGTGACTAAATCACACACTTACTATTTACATCTAGCCTCTAAATATGTAATTTATATGCATGATTCCTAATAAAGAGAATTACTCATTAATAACCATTTACTTTACTATGACATTGCTTTTATGCTTTATATCTTAATTATTTGGTGTTTTTTATTGACAACTTATAGTTTTGCATACAATTAAACATCCTACTCATCTATGATTACATTTTTATGACCTTTTGAGAATCTTATACAAGACTACCCATTAGGGACAAGAGTTCTTGAGCACTACTATCCTTTCCAGGAACCTCTGTCCTCTTTATCTCTTTTTCTAATCTTTCAAATGTTACTTATTTCTTTTCTTCTTTTATCACCCTTGATTAGAATTTCAATTGTTAATGATGAAACTTAAGCAAAGGAATCATATATATATATGTATATATATATATATATATATATATATATATATATATATATGATATATATATATATATATATATATATATATATATATATATATATATATATATATATATATATATATATATATATATATATATATATATATATATATATATATGTCTTATTTAACCTCATTAGGGGAAACATTCAAGAGGCACATATATCTACAAGAATCTAATATTTTCTATCTACTACATTAAGGATTGCATTTTGGACAACATACTTCACCGCATAGGGGGATATTTTGAATCCCATACTAGAAATTTGCATTCAAAAAAATTATTTGTAGCATTTTATTCTTTGTGCAACTGGAACTAGGTAAACCTATATCAAGGGACGTTATTCTAATCACACACACACACACACACACACACATTAAATACATTGATTTTGAAATGTAGTGCAATACTCGTGATAATCCTTTGGGGTGACATTCAAGGTAAGTCTAACTCAAGAATATGCATTATTTATTCATTTAATGTGTGATCGAGTATTGTGTAGGTATCTAGTGTTTCTTTTTCATGCCCGGATGTGACACATGAATATGATGTGACCTATAGCAGATAAGGAGTGACATTATTTGACAAAAAAATAACTAGACCAGCAAGTTATTCTACTGAGATGCTAGCATACATAATAGACACTAGCACCTAGGTAGCCCCTGTTTTATTCTAGGTGGTTCTATCCTATCGCTTCCATATCAAAGTGTTGTCATGCTAAATGTCTTGCATAAAAATTAAATTTTGACATGAAAACCAAGTCCACACTCAAAAAATCCCTGAACTGGGTAATATAAACCTTCCTCTAGTAAATATTTGACTATGTAAACCCCATCATGTCCCGGAGGGATGTGTTAACTAGATTTTTAGACTTTGTTTCATGTGTAGCTAAGCTGGTGGGAAGCAATACATGGATTCATTTCAATCTACTTTGAAGAAATTATTCCTTGAAGCCCCACAAGGCCTATTTTCGGACGTCTTGAAATTATAGAGCACCTCTCGAGGATGTTCCAATGAGATATAATGCCTTCAAGCAAAGGTGTGTGATATAGCTAAGTAATCATTCAAGATATTTTAGGAAATTTTTTGAAGAAAATCAATGTTTAGGAACAAGTTATGTGAAACTGGGTCTTTGTGAGCAAGGTATTGGGAAATGCATGTTCTGAAAATGCTAGCCACCTTGTTTGAAGAGTTTTGGGAATCTTGTAAATATTTATAAAATCATAACCTGGTAATTAGAGAGATAAAAAATCCTACTTAATTTTTAAATCATCAAGGAAATATTTTGGGAACATTGAGATGTGGAAAATTGTCTAACAAAGGCGATGCAAATATCCTTGTACAAGTTGGAACTTGCTCGAAAGGTTTTAGGAGACTCATAAGGATTTTTAGCCTAACCAAATCTGTAATGAAATTATATGTATTTATCTTCATGACCTATATGATGTGTTAGTCTGTGGTGATTGTAAACTCTTCCTATCACTCAGTCTATCGGCGCACACCTTGAGGAAAAATGAAAATATGGGTAAATTTTTGTGAATAATTGATTTTCAAGAACTATAAATAGTCTCATTATATTCATTGGATATTTTACATAAATATTAATATATTGGATGACCAATTTTTGTTAAATTTTTCTCCGGAGAAGAAAACAAATGTTTAATGACTTGGCAAGCTCCAATCGCGCGAGTGCAAGCTCTAATCACGTGAATGAAATTCCTAAGACACCCAAAAATATGTTTCATTCATGTGATAATAACTATTTGTCACCAAAAAATGAATTTTAGGCATATGGAATGCCTTAGACGTGTGAAAACAAGGTGTAGATGCACATCACGGAGACTGGCGACCATACAGAACACAATTGTGCGACATAGAGACCTAAGCAAACATAGAATGTAGATACATAACATGGATGCCTAGGAAACCACAAAATGCATTCATGTAAACAAAAATTCTGATGTTTCACGTCAATAAGGTGGTGGGTGACGCAAAAAATGATGTCATGCATCAAGGAGATTTGGTGCGACCGGTGATGGTGCGACTTGAAGATGTAGTAGGGAACCTTCACATTGAAGGAAGGTGAAAGGTTTTAAGTGACAAAGGAACACAAAGGGTCATAAATTTTTTTGAAAGGATAGAAGTCATGGAGAAACATCAAAGGTCATGATAGGAATTTGAAAGGTCAATAGTTACAAAGGAAGTTGAAATGTCATGTGGGGGAGATGAAAGGATAGACATAGCACTATAAATATGAATGACCCCCTCATTTTAAGAGGTTGGTTAATGATTTTTTACTATCCTTCACTATATTTCTAGAAAAAATTGCCTTCATTTCTTCTGTTTCTTGTCTACTATGTTCTATCTCCATCTCAACTTGTACTTCAGGAGCATTGTAAATTATGCAACATGATGCAATAAGACTTTGTGTTTCTTGTTGATTGGTCCTCTTTCTTTGAAAATGGTTTCTTTTGATTGATGCAAGTGAAATTTTCTGGTTTTAATGTAACAAACTATGCTATGTTATTTGTTTTTGAAATCCCTCTCTTATTTTCCTCTCATATCTCCCTCACTAAGAAAATCTCCTCCGTTGTATTAAATAAATACAAGCAATTGTCATAGGTTTAGGGAAGTATTCTTGTGTGATCCGCGATCTTCAAGCCACCCCAAAATTAGTTTTGAATTTTTTCAATAAATGTATCTACCCCATTCAAGTAGAGGGACTTAATCCCACATCCTATTGGTGAGAACCCACTTGAAAAATTATTTTGCCAAAAAAATTTGGCACCAACCATGGGGCAGATTTAGCATATCTATGCCCAATATTGATTCCACAAAATCCAAAATATATATATATATATTCCAAAAAATAAAAAATTATAGAATTTCAAAATTCTTTGAGCTTTATGTCTTCCGCTAATGGCTATTCTTGGTAATCACCTACCCTAAGGCCTGAAATCCTATTTCACACTCAAGAAGATATTGCATCAAACTTAAGGAACTTCGCTAGCACAATAGATTAAGCTTGTTCCATTAGCACATTGCTACATGAGTTCTAGATTATGAAGAAGAATGTGTAGAATCCTTTGAAAGAGAAAGACAAGTTCAGAACCAACAAAGGAGATCCTAGAAGAATCTTGTTTGAATTTCACATTCAAGATAAATAACAAAGGTACACAAAATCTTCTAGTTATTGTGGTGCGACTGATCTTAACTTTGAAGAACATTTGCAAGCTGATTTCAGACTTCTTATCAGTCAAATTACAAGAAGAACAAGTTGACAATACTCCCCATAATTTGATCCTACTTTGTCCTTTGAGTCCCCTGCTGATGGAGTTGTAATTGAACATTTGAACTATATTCCTCCACAAGAGGAATTTTCTGAAGAAGATATTGAAAGAATCAAAGTCATTCTCAAAGGAGTTGAAGATGAAGAAGAAGAATCACTAATGGATCAAAAAGCATTGCTTCCATGGGGGTAAAATATAGGTACCTTAGCACTCACCCTGCCTCTGCATGATCTACCTAGAGGGTCAAGAAATAATTTTCCCAATTTCTATGGTGATGGGAAGTAACATCGATATGAGCACATTGCAACCTTAATCACTACTTGCACAATGCTAGGAGTCAGATATGAAGATGCATCAACTTTCCTTTTTGTAGAATATTTGCAAGATGTAGTAACAAATTGGTTCTGCCACTTTCCAGCTAGATCTATAATTATTTGGAACGACATGAAGACCAATTTTGAAACCAGATTCATGCTTGTAGAATATGCTCATGCACTTTTGGCCCAATTGTCTTAACTGAAGAAATAACCCTTCAAACCAATGAGGGAGTTCGTGGAAAATTCAACAAAATGCTTTATAAGATACCTGAAGTGGCCTGGCCTACTAAAGACAACAATAAAGATTCTTCAAAAATTCCTAACTTCCTGAGGTGTGTTATATGCTAAGAATAACTCAACCAACGGATTTGGAAAAAGCACAAAATCTTGCAATTGAAGTGAAGATTATCTCATCATGTTAGGAAAGATAAAAAAATTCCATGTAAGGAGAAAGACTAAATCTCCAAGTGTGGGTATCACAACTTCATTACTCCATAAATTGGCTAATGATGTCTTGTCCTCAAGAAGCAGTTTTCTCACATTTCCGTGAGCAGAGAGGCACCCAAGAAGAAATTTCTAAATAGACAAAGGATCCGCCCACTGGCTTAAATACATGCTCTAAAGGCCTCCCTATCAATGCAGCCTGTGATACACAAGGTGATGATGAATATGAGTTTGTTGAACAAGATGATGAAGAAGAAGAATAAAATAGGATTGAAATTGAAGAAGTTGATGATGTTGAGATTGGGTACTTCGAGTACTCATCCAGAGATGAAAGTGAAGAAGATGATGTACCAAGTTTCTCTTGTGTATTTTTCACTCGTTCCCAATCCAAAAGGAAAATTTCTTCCGCTACTACTCCCAAGAAGAAGAAGGATGCATATTATCCCGTGGCGACTTTGTCCAACAAAATAATCAATAGAGGAGTTGCACTTCCACCTTATATGGACTTATATAAATAAAAACAAGACCTTTTGACAGCTAAGAAGACCCCATTTGAAACAATTAATTCTCCTAAGTCTACATATGTTAAATAATCTTCTTCTAAGCTTTCTAATGCTACTTCCAAAACATTAAATGTGTTTAGAAAAACTTCTGAGGTACCTAATAATCCCACGGTAGCTTTTAAGCCTACCCATGTTGCCAAAGTAACCCATGTTTCCAAAGTAACACCTTCTTCACTCCCCAAATATTCCACCACCTTGAAGATATCTACTTACCCCTCTTTTGATATCATAGATCATGTCAAAAGTTCTAAGGTCCAAATCTCTGAATCTAAATATTTGCAAACCCATCCAGAACAGTTTAATAATCTAGTCTGTTTTATCAAAGGCATTAACCCAAATCCCAATGTTGTAACGATATTTTTTGAATGGTTATTAATAACTCCTCCTTCCCCATCATATCAAAACATGTTAGCTTTAATTGGATCCAAGACCAAAAGATTAAACCATTCTACCTTTCTCTTCTTGTTGGAGGCTACCAATTAAACAATTATATCATAGACGCATGTGCTTTTGACAATGTGATGTTAGTTAAAGTAGATAATGTTATTGTTCTAACTCTAACACTAGCTAAATGCCAATGTTATTCTATGGAAACCAAAGAATCTCCACTTGTAGGAAGAATAAAGGATTCCCAATTTTCTCTAGCTGATTTTCCTGATAAGAAAGTCTTATTGACTATCTTGGTGGCAGACATTCCACCTTCATACGGGATGTTGTTGAGTAGAAGCTTTTGTAGGGATTTGGGAGGAAAATTTAGATGGACTGGTCTTCAAAAAATATTCCAGTCAAGGGCCAAATGAAAAAAATTGTTTCCAATGAGAAAAATGAAGTATACAATGCAAAAATCAGAAGATCCTAGGGTGGATATTCTTTATCAAGACAACAGACATGGGAATTACTTCATGACTTCCGAAAGGGAGATGATATACCTCTTATCTCAGAAGAAGATGAAGACCAACCGTGTACTATGGAGTTTGACAAAGTCATTGCGGTAAAGGCTCTTCATGCGGGTGTGGTTCTAATTTCCCCATCAGGTGAGTTGTTTCCTTTTTCTTTCAAGCTCCAATTTGAAAATACCAATAATACTATAGAGTATGAAGCCCTTCTCTTAGGTATGGACACAACTGATTGCAAAATGCCTAGGAGATGCAGAGAGGTCATTGTGAAACAAGTTAGGAATCAATAGCAAGTGAAGAATGAAATTTTGGTCTGATATTTACACAATAGAAATTATCTATATGTATATTTCTTCAATCAATTACATCTTATATAGGAATATGTATTCTTATAAGCAAGGAGAGTTACAAAAAAATAGTCTAATTTAATGTGTGGTTTCAACCACCATTATTCACGCAATAATCATAAACAATCGTATTTAATTATAATACAATAATATAATTCCACCCATATTAATGTGGAACACTAACTTAGGTAAATTCTAACATTCCCCCTTAGTGTGAACATGGTAGAAAAACATCCACACACTAATCTGTAGTATGATCAACCCTATGAAACATGTCCTACAATGTGACTCATGATACTTGATAAAAATAAAGGCTCTCTCCTTCCATAGTTTTAAACAGGATTACCACAAACCTTGATGTGAACAATCCCCATCAACTGTCCACCTCGTGTGGTTTTCTAGGATCCTCCCACAAACCCTTTCAAGATCCATGAATTGACTTACTCTGGTGTTTTTTTTGCCACTATACTCATACATCGTGGAATTATAAAGGAATCAAACTCATTTATTACAAAACTGCACAATAGAACATATACAAGAAAGATATTTCACATTACATCCTATATGAATCACAATGTTCTTAATTGTAGCCACTATTGTCGATCACTACCACTCGATCTCAAAAAACATAGAAATTTCCATTGCCACTTGAGGATTCCTTTGACTTTGGTAATTTTAGGTGCAGAATGGAAATGGAACATTGGTTTCATGTTCCCCCCATAATGTGAAATTTCTTCAAATGTATACGAAGAATCAAACTATATCGAAGACATACAACTAACCAGATCTTGTTAGTTAGATCTTGTTGCACATGATCACCATTACAAGTGAACGCATTCAAAATCGTACCATCTTCCAATGAAGTACGATAGTCAGAGGATAAATGAGATTCATTTTTGCTTCAACACAAATATTTTTCCAACATCCACAACCACACAAAATATAAACTCTAAAAAGAAACACACCGCAAAAACGAAAGAAAAAAATCATACGACAAAAAAGTGCCACCATAACTAATATGTGTCCCCATCATTGGTGATTGATGAGATGTCGTTGAATGACCTCCTTCCTCTGTTGCCTCTATCCTCTAGTATGACATTACTAGCTCAACGAAATTTGAATTTGAGGCTCAATTACATGCCTAAATCAAACATCAGATTCCACCGAAAATGCATCGATAAGGAATTTTTTTTTATTTTTAGACTTTTTACACTTACAAATCTTGACAAATTGACAAATTTGACTCCCAAAATGACTACTTAAATAAATATATGTTTTGATTGAGACTCTGATAGACTTTGGACATTTTACTATGATATTTTATCCTCATGGACATTATGGCATTTTGGGCGCATAGCGCCAATTGGACTAGATTCGTATACTGATATATTTCTTATGATGTTGATGACACTAACAGGGTTATATGATAGACTTATTGGTTAGATGTTAGTCTCTTGTGGTTGATTTGATTAATGATATAGTGTTTTGGATTTAATGATGGTAATTTTCATGCTAACCTAAGTGTATGTCGTTGCAATTTTATTTGGGATGATTCATGGCAAACTATGTGGATAATTGTATGCATTGCACTATCAATTGTAAATTATGTTCGGACATTATAAGTTTGATTGATATTGTGATGTATAGATGATGTTTATTATATTGGACAGATGCGGTTAATGTGTGCAATGAGTGTGCAGGTGACAGGTATAGGAGAGCATGGGTTTCAGGGCAGCTACGCAATTGTGGTGCAAGCGCCCACGGGCTGAGTCCTAACCATGCTAAATGTTTGAGGCCTTAGATTAGATGTATTTAATTGGGCACCATGGGTGAACCCTCAATTTGTAATGTAATTATGTCTTGTAAAATTAATTATGTTTAGGGTGTGTTTTATTAAGTAAACTAGCTTAGGGGTTAATGATCTTATCTTAAGTTAAGTGTTGGTTTTGGGAAGTGTGTGTGTGTTGGTAGAAGGGATTGGGGACCACATGTGAACCTTGGGTGGACCCCACACCCTCTACCCTTGTGCCCAAGCATGCCAAACCCGAAATTGGGTTATTTTGGTAATTTTAGGGACCCCTTTTGAGTTTGGGGTTCCTTTAGCATGAAAATGGGCCCTCGACCCTACCTAATAGGTAGGGGGGCCTATTTCCAAGGTTTGGAGGGAGTTTCCCTCCCATTTAGCCCTCTTTAGTCACCATCCATGTAAGATGGTTGGGTTGTGTGAAAGTGTTAAAAGTTGCTCCACTTTGTTTTATTTTAGTTTTTGTATTTTGGGTGAAAAGGGATAAAAGGTGAGTTTACTCTTACTTATTTGGTTTTTGGAATCTTTGACTCTTGAGAGGAGAGGAGGTGACACTTGTCACTTTCTCATTGGTGAGGAAACTTTTGGGTTCCTCTTTTTATTCTTCCTCATGTGGAAGGAATGGGTCTTCTTGGTTCATTTTTTTTTTGGAGCACTTGGAGAATTTTGGGAGCTTGGAGGGGAGCTTGGACAAAGGGGAAAAGCTTAGAGTCTTGGAAAGCATTATAGAGGTAGGGTTCTTAACCTTTTTCTTCTTAGTTTTGTTTATCTTGTAAACTATGTTTGATCAATAAAATAGTGTGTGAAATGATGTGTTGTGAAGTTGTATGGTGAATGTGGTTGTTTGTTTGTTCTTGTTATTTTCTTTGTTTTCTCTCCACCATCATTTGGAATGATGGTTTTTGGAGAATGTAGGGGAAGAGAGAGGGATTTCCCTCTCAAACCTCATGGTTGTTGGTCAAGCCATGAAGGTCCCTTCTCATCCCCTCATATGGTTTGAGGTGGGAGAAAGGTTCATATGGCTTGAACCTTTCCCCATTCTTGGTGAGGAAACCCTTTTGGGTTTGAAAATCCTCCCAAGAAGGATTTCTATAGCATAAGGAGGAATAAGGAGGATGAATGATTAGGAGGTATAAGGAGTTTTGTATATATATATTTATTGGTGCTCCTATGGTTGGACACCTTGATTTGGGCATCCTTCTTCCTCTCTTCCCCCGTGAGGTTGACTTTGTTCTCCTCATGTTGTGTTTTCATTGTGTAGTAGGTCTAAGTGGTTGATTGTCTTATGTTTTTTCTTGTTGTGTGTGTTTAAACCCCATTATACTTGTGCACATCAGTGGAAGCTAGTTCCTCTCTCCCATGGGCTTGGGGAGGCTAGCATGACTTCCAACCATGGAAAGGCATGTGATGATGCCTATTGGTTGGGTGGTAAACAAGCCATGTTCTCTTGGAGTTGGATTCTTGTAGGAGTATTGGAGTTGGAGCTCAAGTTGAGATAGTAGAGCCTCTTGCCATCTTGGCCTTTCTCATCCTTGGAGGACATTGCCTTCACTTTGTAAATAAATGTGGCTTGTAAAGTTTCTCATTTTTGTATATAACCATTTTGTACTTATTGTTCTTGAAAACATTGGTCATCACTAAGAAAGTTTCTATTATATAGTTGCAATAATCTTGTAAGTTTGTCATTTGAATTTATAATGAAACCATGAACTTTTATTTTCAATGCCTTCATTTGGAAGAAATGTTGTTTAGAAAAATTTAAAAAAAAAAAGTATATAGTTATGAAATTTACACTTGAAATATTTAGTTGTGCATTACATATAAAATCTAAAAAAATTTAGTGTGCTTGCATCATTTAAATCATTAGGGAAAAATATGGCATTACATTTGGTATCGTGAGCTAGGTTTAAACACACGGACTTTTGGGTAATTTCTGTTTTATGTTATCTTTCTTATTTTGTTAAAAAAAATATATATATATATATATATATATCGTATAAAAATCTGATTATTTTTAGTTATGTAAAACTGAGTTTTATTTTGAAAATGAAATATTGTATAATGTTCTTTTATAAAAAAATATAAAAAATCTTATTGTTAATCCTTGTTTTTAAGGAAATATTATATATATATGGATATCTTGTTTTTAGAAATTTGAAATATATTAGTTTTTTTAAAAGTTATTGTTAGAGCATTAGAAAGGAAATCTAGTCATAGTTTTGAACCTTAGGATTATCATTGAATGGGAATACTCTAGTTTCTAGCATTAAATCCTCTTCTTGTAAATTGTTGGCAAAAAATAAAAATGTAAATAAAATACCATTAAATTTATTTCCGTATTTGTTTATAATGTTAGTGAATAGATGCATTATCTATTCCTTTTATTGCAAAAATAAAATGATCAAACATGGATAATATATATTAAAATGATAATAATAATAATGTAATATATATTTTTTTTATATAATATTATTATATATATATATATATAGGTATATATATATATATATTAAATAATATATGTATTATATATATATATATATATATATATAAATATTTTTTTAAATTTAAAAAAAATAATAATAATAATATATAAATATAATATATATATATATATATTATATATATATATATATATATATATATATATATATATATATATATATATATATATAATATAATATAAAAAAAAAAAAAAAAAAAAAATAAAAAAAAAAAAATAAAAAAAAAGTGTTTGGGGGCCGAAGCCCCCAACCCACCCGAACCCCAACCTACCCCCGCCCCCCCTCCCCACCCACCCCCCCTCCCCCGACCCTCCCCCCCCCCCCCCAACCGACCCCCCCGCAGCCCTAACCCACCCCCCCCCGACCCCCTCCCCAACCCCAACCCCCGTCCCCCCCCCCCCCCCCGACCCCCACCCCCCCCTGGACCCTACCCGCCCCCCCCCCCCTCCCTCCCCCCCCTCCCCCCCTTCCCCCCCCCCCGCCCCCTCACGCACCCCCCCATGCCCTCTCCTCCCCGCCCATTCCTCCCCCAAAAAAAAAAAATAAATATATATAAAAATAAAAATATATATAAATATATATAAATAAAAAAAAAAAAATTAAAACAAAGCGTATGCATAAAAAAATATAATATATATATATATATATAATATATATATATATATATATATATATATATATATAAAATATATATATATATATATATATATATATATATATAAATATATAAATTAAAAAAGGAAAAAGAGAATCCATGAAGCCAAAACTCCATAGCTCCTCCTCCATGGCTCCTCCACCTGCAAGAGAAATGAAATGAAAACACAAAAGAAAGAAAAATAAAAATGAAACAAAACAAATGAGAAAAAGAATAGAAAAGATAAGTTAAAGAGAAATTAGGGCACTTTTAGGTAGATTAAAATCAAGGGCCAATATTAGTTTGATCCTAGGGTGCACTTTAAATCCTACACAACTTAAAGTTATGGGAAATTTGATGGGAATGAAAATAAATAAAAGGGGGTGTGTGGGTACATTAAATTAAAAGGGGGAAAATTATTAAATTTAATGAGTGTAGATAGAAAAATAAATAAATTAATAATTTTAAAAGGGAGGAAGACTATTATTTATTTTCTAGGGGTGTAGTATATTTTAAAACCCTATGACCTTAGGGAAATTTAATAGGTAAAATAATTAAATTATTATTAAGATAGTGTTAATTTAACATTAGTAATTAATTAATATTAATAAATTAATTATTAATTAAGAGGGAGGGGCATTGCTTTACGTGTTATAATGATAATAATTAAAATAATAATAAAAAATAATAAAATAATAATAATATAACGCTTCCAACAAACGTTTAGAAAGTTTATAAAACATTTATTTTTTTTATCTCGGGTTCAGGATGGCACCCAAGAGGGGACGATCGGCTCGAGGTTCGGGACGTAGTGCACCTACGCGGAGCCACCGGCCCCCGATTTTGGGCCTCAGATATTGAGACCCTGCAATAGCCGATAGGTGTCGTACAGGAGCGCCTTCCACCACCGCAGGTGCCGAGAGAGGAGGACATTCAGTTAGGAGATGAGGAGTTGATTGGTGAGGACGCACATCCAGAGCCACCTGAGCACGACATTCCGAGACGAGAGAGGTCACGCAGCCCTTCCATCCTCAAGAGAGGGTGGCCTCATTTCATCACAGCCGTTCACACAGCCTTCGAGGGACCTTTTGAGATATGCGACCCCTCTCACCTGTTAGACCACATCGTCAGGATCGAGACACAGGCAGTGATTCGAGACCTTCTTCGCCTTCACCGCCTACGCCATCGGTTCGACAGATGGCTTTGGGGCGAGTCCCGCTCCTTAGCTTGATAGCTTGCTTTGGCTTGCACTCTCATGAGAGCAACGTCAAAGCCAAGTTCACCATACACCTCCTCCGAGACGCAGCAGCAGCTTTGGTGGAGGAATGAGGAGCGGAAGCTCCATTTGACTCGATACACAGTGACATGGGAGTTGTTCGAGGAGCGATTCAGGGCCCGGTATATGTCAGAGCATTTTGTGCAGAAGAGGATCGATGAGTTTCACGACTTACGACAGGGTTCGCTCAAAGGCGCAAAGATGAGAGCAGTTTCTTGATCTCTTGCAGCAAGATGTAGACTACCCGCAAGATGAGAAGTCAGGTAAACAGGTTCATTCGGGGCCTGAATGCAGATATAGCAGGAGCTGTTAGGATGTTATCTCCTCCCACGCTCGAGAAGGCCGTTGAGAAGGCCTACTTGGCTGAGGAGAATAGGACCAAGGCTCAGGAGCACAGAGAAAGAAACAAGAGCAAGTTCCAGGATAGATTCAGGCATTCCAGAGTCAGAGAGCACGGGGAGCAGTACCACCCCCTAGAGGAGGATTCTGGTCTTCTCCAGCAGCATCGAGAGCTCCTCCACACCCATCACAGCAGACACAGCATCAGGGACACCAGCATCAGAGGGGTAGACAGACTCAGAGTTTTCAGCGAGGTGGGTCTAGAGGTGGTTTTGGTGGGTCTAGAGACAGGAGGCCGGGTACTCATCACTCACAACCCAGCCCGCAGCAGCAGCCTACTAGGGGTTGGACCGGCAGCAGTTCTGGCCTTCAGAGCAGAGGGAGGGACCCCATCTCAGAGGGGTACAGGAGGATGTTTTATTTGTGGGGCTCCAGATCATTATGTGCGTATGTGTCCGCACAAGCCCACTACTACGGATATGCAGAGAGCTCCTAGATCCGAGCAGACGGTGGGTGACGTGGGACGCGCCCATCATGTGTATGCAGCTGTCGACAACCGCCAGCCGAGCATCGTGCCACAAATATTGAGACGACAGTACTATCGTGGGTATTTCTGCTCTCAAGACTTTTGATTCAGTGCTTCGATTCTTTTATATCACCTTCTATAGTGGACCAAAGGTGGGCTAGTGGTGGCTAGGCAAATGCCAGATAGTTGGTAGTGTTGAGTTGGCCTCTCGGGGCTAAACTCACCGTGGACTCGTATGTGGAGAGTTGTGTACTGATTTGGGAGTCTTCTCCACTACGCTTGACCTCCGAGTTATTCCTTTAGGATCCTATCGTAGTGTTGGGTATGGATTGGCTCGAGGCTCATCGAGCCAAGGTGGATTGTAGAGAGAAGGTCATTGAGTGTCGATGATTTGGGTAGTGCAACAGGTTGTGATTTCAGGGGATGCAGAGACCCATTTCCTCGCGCATGATCTCGGCTAAGCAACTCAAGCGGAGCATGCGTAAGGGTTTCCGCTTGTTTGCTATCACTATCGCTGATCGTCGACAATACTCCGCAGCATTCACCCTCGATGATCACGCAGCTTTTGAGGGAGTATGCAGATGTGTTTCTAGAGAGCTTCCAGTGTTTACCACCTTGTAGAGAGGTGGATTTCACCATTGACTTAGTGCCCGGATCTCGCACCAGCTTTCTAGGGCACCCTATCGGATGACACTTCGTGAGCTTCATGAGCTCAAGATTCAGCTAGAGGAGTTGTTAGAGAAGGGCCTTATTCACCCTAGTGTGTCTCCTCGGGGAGCGCCAGTCATATTTGTGAAGAAGAAGGATGGTTCTCTCAAGCTTTGTGTAGATTTGTGATAGCTCAATAAGGTCACAATGAAGAACCGTTATCCACTTCCGAGGATTGATGACTTGTTTGATCAGATGAGGGGAGCCAGAGTGTTCTCCAAGATTGATCTCAAGTCGATATCATCAGCTGCATTTTTCAGATGCGTACATTCATAAGACAAAGATTTCGCATACATGTTACGGGCATTATGAGTTCACAAAGTGGTTCCATTTGGTTTGACCAATGCCCCAACTGCCTTTCATGAGCCTCATGAATGGAGTATTCAGACATTTCTGATCACTTTGTTTTAGTGTTCCTTGATGACATATTGATTTATTCTCGCTCCGAGGAGGAACATGAGGAGCATTTGAGGCAGTACTTCAGGTTTTGAGAGAGCAGAAGTTGATGGGAACTTGGAAAATGTAGCTTCTTTCGCATGAGATTCAAGACTTGGGTCATATCATATCAAAGTGAGGGTATCTCCGTAGATCCCTCTAAGATTCAAAGCTATCTTGGATTGGCCAAAGACCCACATCACCACCGAGGTGAGGAGCTTCATGGGTTTAGCAGGGTATTACCGCAGTTTTGTGCAGACTTTTCTAGGATTGCTCACCCTATTACTTCTCTTCGAGGAAAGGGAAGAAGTTTGATTGGTCGAAAATGTGAGCAGCCTTTCAATTGCTTAAAGGAAAGGTTAACCACGGCGCCCATCTTAGCAGCCTGCACCCAACAGAGGATTTTGTTGTTTGCACCGATGCATCACTAGAGGGTTTGGGAGCGCTTCTTATGCAGAGCATCGGTTATTGCTTTTGAGTCTCGTAAGCTCAAGGACTATGAGCTTAACTATCCTACTCACGACTTAGAGCTTCATGCAGCAGCTTGTTCATGCACTTGTGCGTTGGCGACATTTCCTTTTGGGTAGACCTTTCATCTTGAGGACAATCATCAGAGCTTACAACATATCTTCTCTCACCAAACCTCAACGCTCACAACGGCGTTGGATGGAGTTCCTTTGTGAGTATGACATGGAGGTGCAGTATATCAAGGGAAAGGAAAATGTTGTTGCAGATGCACTTAGTAGATGACGGCATGTGCTTGCTTCTTTGACACTGCAGTCAGATTTGAGAGGCAGGATACTTGAGCATCTTCCAGAGGACAGGTTTTATGAGGGTGCTAGCAGATGTTGGATTCTCAGGGTTCTTTTGAGGGTAGATATTCAGGATGCATGTTAGAGTCAGATGGTTTGCTTTGGTTCCATAGGCGCATTTATGTGCCTAAGGCAGGTGATCTGCGTAGTTTCATCCTTACTGAGGCTCATCGAGCCCCATACGCAGCACATCCAGGAGTGAAGAAGATGCATGCCGATTTGAGAGAGTTATATTATTGGCCGGGTCTTCATCGAGACATAGCAGATTTTGTAGCACGGTGTCTTGAGTGTCAGAGAGTCAAGGCAGAGCATTCTCATCCCGCAGGACTCTTATACCCTCATGATATTCCCGAGTGGAAATGGGATGTGATCTCCATGGATTTCATAGTAGGACTTCCTATGTCCTCTTATCGTCATGATGCCATTATGGTCACTGTGGATAAGTTGACCAAGGTTGCACATTTCTCGCCAACCAAGGTCACCTATAATGCACAAGCCATCGCCAAAGTGTTCATGGAGGACATTGTTAGATTGCATGGGATTCTGAAGACGATCATCAATGACAGAGACACTATCTACACATCAGTTTTCTGGACTTCTTTTCAGGAGGCCTTGGGTACACAGATTAATTTCAGTTCGGCTTATCATCCAGAGACAGATGGGCAGATAGAGAGGGTTAATCAGGTTCTTGAGGACATGTTGAGGATGTATGTGATGGACCAACAGAAGAAGTGGGAGGATTATTTGCATTTAGTTGAGTTTGCCTACAATAACAGTTATCATAGCTCCATTGGCATGGCTCCCTATCAGGCTTTGTATGGACGACCTTGCAGGACACCTTTGAGCTGGGATAGACTAGATGACAGATTATTTTGGGGCCAGCTTATCTTCGGATTTAGAGCAGCAGTTTGTTCGATTCGGCAACGCTTCGAGCAGCAGCTAGAGCACGCCGTAAGGCGTATGCAGACACCAAGAGGATCGATCGTCACTTCTCAGTGGGTGACAAAGTCTTCTTGAGGGTTCATCCTCATAAGAGTCCGATCCATTATGGAAAGGGTTCTAAGCTATCACCTCATTTTGTGGGGCCTTTTGATATTCTTGAGGTCATCGGTCCAGTTGCCTATCGCCTAGCTTTGCCACCACGCCTTGCACGGGCCCACGACATTTTTCATGTTTCTGTACTACGTAGATATGTACCAGATGTTTCTCATGTTTTGGATTGGTCGGCATTACAGGTAGAGGACGGAGGGCAGTGGAGATTGGAGCCCGTACGCATACTGGAGCACCGGAGGTTGGCCCTTCGGGGTCGAGATTTGGACCAGGTTAGAGTGCAGTGGGACCGATATGACGAGTCATCAGCTACCTGGGAGGATGCTACACCACTGAGGGCTAGATATCCCTATCTCTTCCAATGACTTCCAGGAGGAAGTCTAATTCTAGGAGAGGGGGATGTAGTGCCCACATTTTTATAGCTCCAGTTATCTGTTGGTTCCTTTATTTCTAGACATGTTTTGATTGAGACTCTGATAGACTTTGGACATTTTACTATGATATTTTATCCTCATGGACATTATGGCATTTTGGGCGCATAGCGCCAATTGGACTAGATTCATATACTGATATATTTCTTATGATGTTGATGACACTAACAGGGTTATATGATAGACTTATTGGTTAGATGTTAGTCTCTTGTGGTTGATTTGATTAATGATATAGTGTTTTAGATTTAATGATGGTAATTTTCATGCTAACCTAAGTGTATGTCGTTGCAATTTTATTTGTGGATGATTCATGGCAAACTATGTGGATAATTGTATGCATTGCACTATCAATTGTAAATTATGTTCGGACATTATAAGTTTGATTGATATTGTGATGTATAGATGATGTTTATTATATTGGACAGATGCGGTTAATGTGTGCAATGAGTGTGCAGTGATGGTATAGAGAGCATGGGTTTCGGGCAGCTACGCAATTGTGCACAAGCGCCCACGGGCGGAGTCCTAACCATGCTAAATGTTTGAGGCCTTAGATTAGATGTATTTAATTGGGCACCATGGGTGAACCCTCAATTTGTAATGTAATTATGTCTTGTAAAATTAATTATGTTTAGGGTGTGTTTTATTAAGTAAACTAGCTTAGGGGTTTAATGATCTTATCTTAAGTTAAGTGTTGGTTTTGGGAAAGTGTGTGTGTGTGGTAGAAGGGATTGGGACCACATGTGAACCTTGGGTGGACCCCACACCCTCTACCCTTATGCCCAAGCATGCCAAACCCGAAATTGGGTTATTTTGGGTAATTTTAGGGACCCCTTTGAGTTTGGGGTTCCTTAGCATGAAAATGGGCCCTTGGACCCTACCTAATAGGTAGGGGGCTATTTCAAGGTTTGAGGAGTTTCCTCCCATTTAGCCCTCTTTAGTCACCATCCATGTAAGATGGTTGGGTTGTGTGAAAGTGTTAAAAGTTGCTCCACTTTGTTTTATTTTAGTTTTTAGTATTTTGGGTGAAAAGGGATAAAAGGTGAGTTTACTCTTACTTATTTGGTTTTTGGAATCTTTGACTCTTGAGAGGAGAGGGGGTGACACTTGTCACTTTCTCATTGGTGAGGAAACTTTTGGGTTCCTCTTTTTATTCTTCCTCATGTGGAAGGAATGGGTCTTCTTGGTTCATTTTTTTGGAGCACTTGGAGAATTTTGGGAGCTTGGAGGGAGCTTGGACAAAGGGGAAAAGCTTAGAGTCTTGGAAAGCATTATAGAGGTAGGGTTCTTAACCTTTTTCTTCTTCTTAGTTTTGTTTATCTTGTAAACTATGTTTGATCAATAAAATAGTGTGTGAAATGATGTGTTGTGAAGTTGTATGGTGAATGTGGTTGTTTGCTTGTTCTTGTTATTTTCTTTGTTTTCTCTCCACCATCATTTGGAATGATGGTTTTTGGAGAATGTAGGGGAAGAGAGAGGGATTTCCCTCTCAAACCTCATGGTTGTAGGTCAAGCCATGAAGGTCCCTTCTCATCCCCTCATATGGTTTGAGGTGGGAGAAAGGTTCATATGGCTTGAACCTTTCCCCATTCTTGGTGAGGAAACCCTTTTGGGTTTGAAAATCCTCCCAAGAAGGATTTCTATAGCATAAGGAGGAATAAGGAGGATGTATGATTAGGAGGTATAAGGAGTTTTATATATATGTATTTATTGGTGCTCCTATGGTTGGACACCTTGATTTGGGCATCCTTCTTCCTCTCTTCCCCCTTGTGAGGTTGACTTGTTCTCCTCATGTTGTGGTTTTCATTGTGTAGTAGGTCTAAGTGGTTGATTGGTCTTATGTTTTTTTCTTGTTGTGTGTGTTAAACCCCATTATACTTGTGCACATTGTGGAAGCTAGTTCCTCTCTCCCATGGGCTTGGGGGAGGCTAGCATGACTTCCAACCATGGAAAGGCATGTGATGATGCCTATTGGTTGGGTGGTAAACAAGCCATATTCTCTTGGAGTTGGATTCTTGTAGGAGTATTGGAGTTGGAGCTCAAGTTGGAGATAGTAGAGCCTCTTGCCATCTTGGCCTTTCTCATCCTTGGAGGACATTGCCTTCACTTTGTAAATAAATGTGGCTTGTAAAGTTTCTCATTTTTGTATATAACCATTTTGTACTTATTGTTCTTGAAAACATTGGTCATCACTAAGAAAGTTTCTATTATATAGTTGCAATAATCTTGTAAGTTTGTCATTTGAATTTATAATGAAACCATGAACTTGTTATTTTCAATGCCTTCATTTGGAAGAAATGTTGTTTAGAATTTTTTTAAAAAGTATATAGTTATGAAATTTACACTTGAAATTGCAGACATCATTCAAACCAATGCAAATTGGCCATATATCTAAATATGGATATGCCACAAAATCAAAGAAGAATTAATAGACACAATTCTTTAGTGCATTTTTGCTGGTATTTGTATTTTGAAAAATTGTGTGATGATGTTTTTGGTAATACCACAACAAATTCATGCCTTGCGGGAAAAATGGTATCTTGAATGAAAGTAATGATGTAGGGAGTTGCGAGACTGATGCATGAAGGAGAAGCCACACAAGATAACACGGATGTGTGGATCATGACTTGGAAAATAATATGCTACATTGTGAGCTTTAGAGAATAAGTGTTGTGATACTCGCTTGAATTCTCCATGAAACAATGCACGAGCACATTCAACAAGGAACACAACAAATACACTAAATTATACTTATAATACTAATATTTTAATTGTATGTAATTCCTCCTCCATTAACCGGGGAAATAAAGAGACTTGTGTGGTTTCCCCATGATCAATAATTAAAAGTCCATAGCTACATTTAAATCCATTCTCTCGGTACCAAATGAAAATTTGGTCTGATATTTACACAACAAAAATTCTCCGTATGTATATTTATTCAATCAATTACATTTTATATAGGAATATGTATTCCTATAAACAAGCAGAGTTACAAACAAAACATCCTAATTATATGAGTAGTTTCAACCACCGCTATTCATTCAAAAATCATAAACAACCATATTTAATTATATTACAATAATATAATTCCACCCATATTAATATGGAGAACTAAATTAGGTAAAGTCCTAACACAATTCCATGACTCAAAAATTATAGGAACAAAGTGTGGGATTGTATTGAATCCTTTGATGTTTTCTCTATACAAGTTGTTCCCCATGAACAAAATGAAAAATCTTATTATCTTGTTGTGTCAGCTTCTCTATTGATACCACACCTTCTTTTGATAAAGATAAATATTCTATTGAGATGATATGCAAGCCTAGTGTGCCCAATAATGTCAACCATTGGTAAGTATTCAATGATGATAAACATATCCTCTCTTTCCTTGAGCAACAAGATAATTTTAACAACCTGTTCTTTGAAGGAATTAATTTTTCACCCCAAGAGTGAACTCTAGAAGAAGACAAAGGTGAAGTGAAGAGGTTGATTCTGATGGCGTTATAGTGCTAAAAGGTAATAAGATTCCTAAGGGCTTAATCTCACTTGAAGAATTGTTTGATAGGCATGATAGATTTATGAAAGATAAAGATAAGGATACTCTTAAGAGTATTGTTGATTTTGAGAATGTGAATATTGGGATAGAGAAACAACATCAGTTTGTGAATATAGAAAAAAAATTCTCACCAAAGGAAAAGAGAAAAAAATTCATTGTTGAAAAAGTATTAAGATGTATTGGCATATTCTTATGATGAACTAAAATATTTTAAACCAAAAGAGATGCAACACTAAATACCTATCAATCCTAAAGAAAAGACATTATGTAAAAGCAAAAATAATATAATCCAAAGATTTTTTGAGAAATTCGAGAGGAAGTTATGAAAATTATAAATGAAAGGATCATTTTCCCATTCCATCACTCTACATCGATGGAAATTATTGTCCCTGTCTAGAATAAAAGTGGAGAAATAAGAATTTGTGTAGACTTCTAGAATTTGAACCAAGCTTCTCTAAAGGATAATTATCCACTCCCGATCATTGATCAAATTTTACAAGTAGTCACATGTTCAGAAATGCTTTCTATCCTGGATGAATTTTCTGACTACAATCAAATTGAAGTTGCACAAGAAGATAAGTATAAGACTACTTTTATAACTCCTTGGGGAACCTTTTCCTACATGTGGATGCCATTTGGTCTCTTCAATGTCAGGGCCACTTTTCAAAGAGAAATGGACTTGGCTTCAATTATTTTAAAACAAATGTATTTTCATTTATCTAGATGATCTCACAGTCTACTCTAATAAGAGGAAAGAACATTTGATACACCTTGAATTTTTTTCTAAGGTGTCAATAACATGGCATATCATTGAATCTAAAAAACTCAATATTTGGAGTGACCAAATATAATCTCTTAAGACATGTTTTGAACAAAGAAGGAACGAATATTGATACGGAAAGAGTGCAAGCCATTCAAAATATCTCCTTTCCCAGAAGAAATAAGGGAGTTCATTATTTATTTGGTAAGGTCAACTTCCTACACTACTTTGTTCCATATTTTATTGAATTGACCAAGCATATTACAAAAATTATGAAGCCCCAAGATATTTTCAAGTGGAGTAAAGAGGGAAAAGAATATTTTGATAATGTCAAGAAGGCCATATCCAAAGCTCCGACCCTAGTATGTCCTAATTTCAATAAATATTTCATTGTGTATTGTTATGCATTTGAGTAAACTAGTTTAGTTGTTTAAGTTTAGAATAATGAGAAAGTGCTTAAGTCTCATATTGTCCTTCATGAGCTTCCCATTGAAGAATCATGAGCTCAAATACTCTACCATGGAAAAGCATACTTATGTTGTGGTTAAAGTAGTCAAGAATTTCAGATTCTACATCCTACACTCTCACACCATTTTGATGGTTCTTGTATCATCTATAAATTCTATCTTGACTCAACAAGACCTTGAAGAAAAAAGAGGTAATTGGGTGTCGAAGATTCATGAGTATGACCTTGAGATAAGGATGTTTAATTTTGTTAGAGGCAATGGGTTATGCAGGTTGATAGTTGAAGATGAGTCTCTCATGACTCAATATGAAGATAAAGAATGGTATTACTACAGATGCATAAGTAAGGACCTTTCCCAAGTACTATTTGAAAATAACACCAACAATGGTATAGTGATATTGCTTACTTACTCACTTATGGTGATTTTCCTAAGCATATGGATTACAAGAAAATAAGGAACCTTAAGCTCAAAGTTGCAAGGTACGTGATTTGGAACCATGTATTATACAAGATATCCCTTGATGGATGTTTCTTAAGGTGCGTTGACAAAGAGAAACAAGAGTAGTTGCTTTGAAGCATATCATGACCAAGCCTATGGTGGACATTTCTCTGCCATGGTCACTACACACAAGATCCTTCGAGGGAGGTACTACTGGCATAATCTCTTTCAAGATGCTCATAAATGGGTATCTAAGTGTGATCCTTGCCAACAGTTTGTGGGAAGACCGCAAATCTCTACACTTCCACTCAAACTAGTGGTGATTAAAGAGAATTTCTAAAAATGGGGTTTAGACTTCATCAATTCTCTTAATTCTCATTCTAGTGTAGGTCATATCTTCGTTCTCACAACAACAAATTACTTCACTAAGTGGGTGGGGCCATACTGGTCATGCAATCCAATTCAAAATTGTATTTAACTTCATCAAGGAAAATATTATTATCCATTTTGGCATTCCATAGAAGATATTTGTTGATAATGCCACATATTTCTCTTCAATGTAATTAACTAAGTTATACTATGGATATGCAATATCCTAGGCCCATACATCTAACTATTAACCTCAAGAGAATGGTCAAGAAAATCTAGTAACAAGAATATTTTGACAATTATGAGAAATCTCATAAATCGGGGTCAGAGAAATTGGCACAAGAAGTTTTATGATACATTATGGACTGATTGGATCACTCAAAAAAGAGCAATTAATATGTCTCATTCCAACTCCTATATGGGATAAATGTAGAAGTTCCAATAATTGTAGAGTTACCAACATTGCAATTAATCAAAGAAGTAGAAGATGATGAGTTCCAAGACTCACTTGAAAAAAATTGTACTTGGAAAAGATATGTGAAGATAGAGTGTTGGTGATTGATCGGATAAAGGACCATCAATTAAAAGTAAAGAAAATTTTTGACAAGAAGGAAAAGAAAAGAGATTTTCATATTGGTGATCTTGTCCTACTATGGGATAAGTTGAGAAAACTAAAGGGAATCTATGGAAAGTTTGATTCCCTATGGTTTAACCCATTTCATATACGGGATGCATGTGGAGAGAATACTTTCCAACTAGCTTATATGTATGATACTCACTTAGAATTTCCTCACAAAGGGGAAATATTTGAAACTATACAAACAATGAAATAGGGTTGTCCCCCGCATGTACCATAGGTGAATATAGGTCTATGTTTTTCCCTTTGTTTGTTTTGTTTTCATTTCTTTCATGTGTTTATTTTTGTCATGTGTTGTGTTCAATAAATGAGCTTTTTGTATTCGCCCTTATTTTTTAATGACATTGTAGCCTAATGGATAAGGCACTAGTCCTCTTAGTGTTTTAAGATTATGAGATTCATACTTTCCTCATATTTACTTTAATTCAATCTGATACAATTCCCAAAGCTAGAGCCAATTGTTTTCCTTTCTTGCTAAATGTCTAGCATAAAAATTGAAATTTTGGCCATGATAATTAAGGCCACACTCAAAAAATCCCTTAACCGCGTAATATAAACCTGCCCTCCTACCAATATCCAAATATGTAAACCCCATCATGGCTAAGAGGGATGTATTAATTGGATTTTTAAAGTATGTTTCATGTGCGAGTAATTTGATGGGAAGAAATACATTGATTCATTTCGATCCACTTTTAAGGAACAATTCCTAGAGGCCCAAAAGGCCTATTTTCAAACTTCTTGCACTTGTAGATCACCTCTCATGGATGTTATAAGGAGATATAATGCATCCAAGAAGTGTATGATAGATTTATGTAATCATCCAAGGTATTTTAGGGACTTTTTGGATGAAAATCAATATTCAGGAACAAGTTATGTGAAACTAGGTCTTTGTGAGCAAGGTATTGGGAAATGCATGTTCTAAAAAAGCTAGCCACCTTGTTTGAAGAGTTTATGGATTCTCATTAAGAGTTATAATCTCATACCCCAATAATTAGAGAGATAACAAAGCCTACTTAATTTTTTAATCATCAAGGAAATATTTTGGGAACATTGAGATGTGGAAAATTGTCCGACAATACAACTCAAAGATCCTTGTACAAGTTGTAACTTGCTTGAAAGGTTTTAGGAGCCTTGTGAATATTTGTGAGCCTAAAAAAATTTGAAATGAAATTATATTTATTTCTCTTCATAGCCTATATGGTGTGTTAGTCTTTGGTGATTGTAAACTCTTCCTATCACTCGGTCTATCGAGTGCACACCTTGAGGAAAAATTCAAATATGGAAAAAATTGGTGAATGCTTCATTTTATGTACTTATAAATAGTATCATTGTATTCATTGGAACTTTTCCATAAAGATTCATATATTGGACAACCAATTTTTGTTAAATGTTTCTCTTGGGGAAAAGAAAACAAATTTTCAGCTACTTGACAAGCTTCAATCACGTGATCGCAAGTCCTAAGACACTTGGCAGCATGTTGTAGTTGAGAGAAAACAAGTCTTTATCTATTGACATCAATTTTGGTCTCCTAAAATTGAATTTTAGGCATCTGGAGGGCCTTAGACACACGACAAAAAGGTATAGACACGCGTCACGAGAGACCTAGGTGACCACAAAATGTAGTCTCATGCTGACATGGAGACCTAAGCAACCACAGAATGCGGTCACACGACATGGAGGTCTAGGTAACCATAGAATATAGTCGTGTGACCACAAATTCTTATTTCATGTGTCAGAAAGTGGTGGGTGACCCGTAAAATGATGTCGTGCATCAAGGATATTTTTGGTGACTCGGTGATGATGTGACTAGAAGATGCAGTAGGGAACCTTCACAATGAAGGAAGGTGAAAGGTCACATGTGATGAAGGATCACCAAGGGTTTTAAAATAAGTTGAAAGGATATAATTCATGGAGGAACATCAAAGGTCATGATAGGATCTTGAAAGTTCAATAATCACAAAGGAAGGTGAAAGGACATGTAGGGGAGATGAAAGGACAATCATAGCACTAAAAATATGAATGTTGCCCTCATTTCAAGAGGATGGTCAATGCTTGTTTACTATCCCTCACTTTCTTTCTAGAAACAAATGCCTTCATTTCTTCTATTTATTTTCTACTACTGCTCTATCTCCATCTCAACTTGTAATCCATGAGCATTGTAAATTATGCAACATGATGCAATAAGACTTTTTGTTTCTTGTTGATTGTTCCTCTTTCTTTGCAAATGGTTTCTTCTTATTGATGCAAGTGAAATGTTCTAGTTTTAATGCAAAAACTTTGTTATGTTATTTTTTGTTTAAAATCCCTTTCTTATTTTCTTCTCATGTCTCCCTCACTAACAAACTTTCCTCCCTTGTATTAAATACAAGTAATTTCCACATGTTAATGGAAGTATTCATGTGTGATCCCTAGTCTTCATGCCACCCTATAAATTAGTTTAGATTTTTTTAATTTCCTTGTTTTCAATAAATGGATATGTCTCATTAAATAATAGGACTCAATCCAGCAAAATTTTGGTGAGAACCCAATGATTTTCTTACTCGAAAAATATTTCACCAACACATAGTTTCAAACATAGAGCTTACATAGTCCATCATTAGTTGTTCCGGATCATACACCAACCTAGAATCAATTTAGAACTACGATTATAATTTTATTCATTCTCTAAACCCTATATATTGCTCTTTCTTATGTTTCATTTACTTTATATTTCTTATTTATTGTTTTATCAATCTAATCAATAGTATTTTTACATCAGATTTAATTTTATTAAACCATTTGGAGAACCTGACCTCTTGCACACCCATTGTGGATCTCTTCCTTTATGCCCATTACCCATATTGGCCACTTTAAATCCCCAACCCATATAGAGATTTACCCACCCACTCGGAATCATTCTTCTACCATGGGTGACCTCGTCACAATGACAACATCCTTAGAAATTCTAAGCATATCCCTCTCTAAAACATATAAACATCTAACAATGAACATTCATGTGATGAAGACACTAGTTTTGATCAATCCCAATTTGATTCCCTAACCAATTTCCACTCTAAAATGCATGATAATCCAACCCATGTTCCACATATCCTTGATTCTCTAATGTCTTTCCAATGTTCCTGCGATAATTTTTCTCCTAATAGTATGATGTGTAGCTTGGAACTCTCTACCACTACTACCGCTTCTATAACACTTTCTTCCTCTCCTCTCAATTATGGAGTCTCCATCGTTCACATGTCTATTCCTACCCCTTTTACTCATTATTCTTATCCTCTTATTCTAGACATTTATCCTAATTATTCTTTAGGAATTGAACCATTAGTGTCCATTTACCATGATTTGCAAGAAAAAATCTATCAATTACAACAAGCTACTTCTTCATCCCCATCCCTTGATTCTTCACTTCTTCTTCATATTCCTCTTACACCTAAAGTTTCTTCTTATCTACTCCCTACCATTTTTTCTTCACCAAAGTTTCCTTTATTCGATGACCATGGAGATCCCCAAGATCACCTTCAATATTTTTATGTTACTTGTATAGACTATGCATGTGATGACACCCTCTTAACCAAGTTATTTCCTAGGAGCTTACAAGATTATGTTTTGTGATGGTTCTATGACTTGCCCTTGCATTCTATTAAATCATTTACTACTCTTGTTGATTTATTTCTAGCTCATTTTTCTATGAATATTGGAATGAAAATATCTTATACACAAATGGATAAAATTAAACAAGGATCTAATGAACATATTAGTGATTATGTATTGTGTTACAAGAACAATCTTTCTAAAATGAAAAATTTATTAGCTGAATTTGAATTGTAAGATATATTTATTCAAAGTATTCGCATCCTCTACAAGAATGTGTTCTTTTTATTCCTATCATCCATTTTACCATTTATGCCATACTTTGAAGACTCGTGAGACTAAGCTACTTTCTTTGGGAAAACTTAAATATGGTTCTAATACTTTTAATCATTCTTCTTATAAATTTCGAAGAAAGGTATCTTTTAATCCCAAGACTAATGATGTTAATCCTACTGTCAATTTTTTTCTCAACCTCCTAAGATTTAGTTCAAATCCCCTTGTTGTATATTTACTTAATTTCCTTATCCTCTCCATATGTTTTTTCCCAACTCATTGAAAGCAATATGATTTATCTTCCACCTCCTCTCGAGTATGATCCTAATAAGCCCCATGGAAATAACTTTAATGAGTATGCACATTGTGATTACTATATATACAATGTCCATTCTACCGACAAGTGTTTCAAGCTTCACCATTTGATTCAAGATCTCATTGACAATAATGATATCCAGTTTCATGAATCCACTACTTCCATTTCTAAATCTACCAATGACAATGACAAGTTAAAAATATTCAATGACACATTACATAAAAATGAAAAGTCATTCCCTAAGTTATCTTCCAATCATACCTACCACACAGTACCTCCTCCTGATTCTTTGGATCATCCCCTTAGATTCCTTATTAGTGCTATTGATCTCCCATCACCTGTTATCACTTTCACTGATGTTGATTTTCACACCTCATTCTCCTACCATATAAACATATCGATGTTTGGTAAGATCTTTACATATAATAAATTAAAAATTTGTAGAAGATAACACAACACAAGAGATATTAGTGGGTCAATATTCCCAAATATTCAATATATGCATAAATATAAGAATACCCTAAAGGTATGGAAACACCATACACTTGCTCCTTAAGGAAGGAGTAACTCCATAATCTCCCAATATGGGAATCCACTTCGAGGGGGATACCTCCAATGTACCTCTACCAAGTAGAAGACTCAACTCATACATCCATGACTTTCTCATAATGATACTCACATCCTTTATATAGACATACATTACTCGTAATGAATGGGTAACACCTAATCCTAATGTAGGACAACTCGTTACCCAATATAAATAATTCCTATGTGACCCCATTTATTATAAACATATAGCTAACTAAGGGGATGTGTGCCACATTTTGGCATCTCCATCAACCCATATATATTATAATATCATATCCTAAGGTACATAGTATATGATAATTAAGACCATGCTGATAAATATTTTCTATGCAAGTGATTAACTAAAAATGGGAATATGGAAGATGTACGATAGTTAATATAATCTAGAATGACATGTAAATACAGTAAATTACTATGTAAAACAACCCAAACAACTATGAATATGAAAATGATAAACCCTAGAGTGTAAGAAGAGTTAGAATGAACTCAATTGATTAAAGGAGCTCAATAGACTATGTCACATAAGTGACTGGAGAAATAGGAAGCAAGAACGATTGTGCAATATTCATGAAAAGGATGGATCTGAGCTATCTAGCTAGACTAAAGCACCTCGAGAGGGACTAGGGGGTGCCTGTGGGTGCTCTAGTCTACAAAATAGGCACCCTAGTCTATGCAAAAGGTCTAGAATTGAGTTTCACAGGTTTAAAAGGTGGTTTGAAACCATTTCTATGTGTCACATCATATTTGTTGCACTGCACTAGGTGTCACTGATAATCCAAGATGATAGAAAGACCTAAAAGAAATCCACAAAAGTATCAAAACCCTAAAAAAATAAGAATTCAAATAAATGGGTCGAATAACCTCAACCGCCAACAGTGTGCTTACTAACTAAGTGTTGCACTACATTTCAAACCCAAATGTAGTTCTAGTGTGTGTGTGTGTTACATCATGTGCCCTAGGTGCTCTTGTTCCAGTCACACTTTGTGAAGTAGTGATAAATAACTAGATGTAGAAAATGTAATAGAATAGTACATGGAATATAATAGAATCCCTCTCCCATATGCTTGTGTGATGCAGATGAACCAACCTTTATCCTTGTGATGGAGCTAATGATGCAAATGATCTCTAAATGGATGCAACTCTAGGTGGATGATAGTAGTGACTAGTGTTTGGTCCCTCATTATGGTCTCATAACTTTATATTTATAGGGTTCTCTTGATCTAATTTCATAATTAACCCTTGAAATGGTTGACCACCAAAATATAAGAATCTAAATGGCTAGAAAGTGCCCAAAAAGTGGTGGGAAATTTCAAAAGGATCGGGGCACCCCTGGTGGGACTAGGGTGCCCATGGGCACCCCAATACTAGCCTGGGTGCCCTAGTTAAGGCTAAAATAATGTGAAATGATAAAAGTTGATTGGGCATGTGGGTGCAAGAGGTTGGGAATGATGAAAGAAAATAAAATAAGATGGCCAAAATACGGGGTTAATTAGTACTTTCTTCACTCAAAAACCTTCTAAATAGTAGTATGAGACCTTAGACTAAATAATGTCTAAAGTGCATGATTTTGTGACTACATTTTTCCCCCACTTTATGTTGGTGAGTGAAAGCTGGTAACATAAAGTAGATAGAGATGCGTACTGATGTCCATGAATATTGTAGTAGAAAACATGTTGAAGGACTAGACAAAGCGTGGAATGACAAAAATATGATGGAGCATGGAAACTAAAGATGAAAAAGTACAAAAAAGTGATGAGAGTGAACCTAGGGAGAAAACGCATGTGTAGTTGTTGATGTGTGTGATGTACTTGCATGGTTAGTATAGTGTGTGTTTTCATGAAGTGTTGTTGACACCATTTGTTGTTGTTGTTGTTGCCCATTTGATTTCTTGTTTCTCATATGGCCGGACCTGCAAGGAGAAAATGATCAAGTAGTCAAATATGTATGTATGTATGTGTAAAAATGTAATGTAAAAGATGCATGTAAAAATATGTAAATGTAAAATACACAAATGAAAAATGTAAATGGAACATGTGCACCTGATCCATGTCGAGAAAGAGAGTGTAGAAGGATATCCTATATTTTTGGATTTTTTGGGTGATCTCATGCCACCATAGGATGAAAGAAGTGTAGGGAGGAATTCCATTGTATCCTCCAACCTATAACTTCTTCCCTAAATGTGTGTGAAGAGATCTCTTGTACGTCCTATATTTTTTGGGTGATCCGATGTCACTAGCCGAAGAAGTAAAGGGAGGAATTCCATTGTATCCTCTAAACTTTAACTGCTTCCCAAAATGCTAAGGACTACCATGTCCTATAAAATCCATTGTGTATGGGGTTCATGTAGACTGGTTTGAACCCACTCATTATATATGTAACCCAAAATGCCAAGGGTGAAAAGTGCATTGAACTAAACTGGTGTAAAAGCGTTGTGTAGAATGTAAAACCCCAAATGATGCCCCCTCTTTGGGGGTGCATGCGATGTCATTGATAGGAGAATGTGGCCCCAAAAGAGGACCAACCACATGAAATCTAAAACTCTTCCCTGGGGGAAAGGAAAGCACTTGGTAGAAACCAAGGCACACACAAACAAGAAGGCTAGCCAAAGACAAGTGTTAGTATGAACAAACATGCATATAGAAAATAATGTATAAGCTACGCAAACAATGTATAAGCTACCAAGCAAATAGTAATGTAAACATGCAAGAAGAAAAAGTAAGCCACACAAAGGGGGTTGCAAAAATGGGACATCACTCATGATGTCACAAGACACACAAGGCCATCATGGCCATAAAAAAAAACAAGTGTGCACACCAAACAAAGGGAAATGCCCACATAAACAAGAAAAAACAATAGAGCAAATAATGTAACAAACAAGTATGGAAGAAAATATCCTGCATAACAAATGTTGCACATGAAGCACCCATTAACATGTTAGAAAGATAACTAGTATGTCAAAAACATGTATAACCAAGTAATGTAAAGTGCTAAGTACAAAATGAAACAATAACACATGTGAGAGATGAATGTGGATGCCCCAACGACCAGTGTAGGAAGGGTAGAAGGTGAGCATCCATGATGTTTGTGTAAGAGACTTGTATCTATGATCACAACTAGAAAAAGATGTGAACACACATGTGTGGATGATATAGATAAATGACATACAAGTAATCTAACTAGCATGTGTAATAAAGTGACCATGAACAAGTAAAAAGTAAGCAAGAGTAAAAGCAACCATAATATGCATAGTATGTTGTGGATGGATGGAATGGAATGCAAATGGAGTGATAGGAGCCTGTGCCCCCTAGAGTGAATGGAAATGTATGTAATGAGGTTCATTTGGTTTTCCCCCTCAGCAGTCAAGAATGAACCATAAATGAGAGTGCATCATCGGAAATGGTCAAATAGTGTGTGTTGTGTCTAGTGCATTGTGATGAGTGTGTATGCATAGTGATGATGATATGTGACATATAGAAGAGATGTGTGTGAACCTTATAGCTGAAGTGTATATCATGACAAAATGAATGTATGAGTGATGATTTAGCCCTAAAGTGTATCACTACAAGATGAATAAAGGAAGTGGTGATGTATCCTATAGCGTATACCACTACAAGATGAATAGTAAGGAGTGGTGATGTAGCCTAAAGCATATACCACTATAATGATGATAGAGTAAGTGACGATTTATCCTATACATGTGTCACTATCCTATAAATTTCACATAAGATGAAAGGTCAAATGATAAATGCATGATGATTGTAAGGTCCATTTGATTTGTAAACCCTCGGCAGTCAAGTATGGACCGAGGAACTAAATTGTGGCATAGGGTAGTGCTTGCAGCTGTAGAAGATGATAAATGACCTTGTGATGTGTATGTAATATATGTATGTATGTAGAATGTGGTAGATGTAGTGTGTAGTATAGATGTATAGTAATGTAGGATGTAATAGTATGTTAGATGAGTATGATGAAGACTGTATGATGTATATGATGATATATAGATGCATAATGTGATGATAGTATGTATATAGACTAAATGTATGAATGTGTGTGTATATAACATGTAATGTGTATGCATGAAATGTGTGTGAATGTGAATGTATGTGTGTAAATACCTATGTGTAGTGTGTGGGGTTCATGTGTAGTAAACCCTCAACAATCAAGTGTGAACCGAAGCACAAGAGTGTGTCATCGGTAATGACATGCTAAAAATATATGATGAATATGTGTATGTGAGAAGATATTGATGTATGAGAATGTAAAAATGATAGATGCGTAGATGTGGCAATGGGTGGGGGAGATGTATTAGATGTTATGCCCCCAAGTGTACATGAATGAATGAGCTAACCAATAACCGTGTGAAGGACGAAGGTCCTCCATCCAATGCATGTGATGATGAAAAATGTATGATTATGCTCTAATAGTGGTGGTATAGTAGATAGATGTTGTGATGGTGAATGAATTCTATGCACATGTGAGGGATGAATGTATGATGAAGGTCATGGCATCAAAAAATGCATGATGTGATGGAGATCTATGATGTTGAATGTGAAGATGATGAAGACCCACGTGTGGAATAAACCGAGGTGGTGACCTATGTCAAGATGTAGTAACTATCCTAGGAATGGGCCTATACCTATGTGTAGGACTAGTGGAATGATGTGGTCATGTAGATGAGGTGCTGAGTAGGTGAGATAGGAGTAGATTGTTCTTTGAAAACATAGAATGTGATGTGCTAGAAGAAGTAGATGATGTGCTAGCTATTGTGTGAGGAGATGATGACCATGGAGTAGATGGAGGGACACCATCAATAGAAATGACCTATTTGTTGTGAATAAATTTAAGTCGTAAATGATTCATAGAAATGATAGATTGAGAGATGACGAATCCAATTGAGACCAAGAAGCATGTCACATTCCATCAACTGTGTTTCCAACGAGGAAAGGCACAAGCAAAGTAAGTAAGAGGACCAACCATAACATGTAAGTTTAACAACACCAAAGGGTTTTTGAAAGGGTACTCAATTTATGATTGAGGATAGCCGATAGCCTTGAGAAGTGAAATAGAGCATGCACTAATGGGCCATGATGGGTCAACCTTAGTGTTATTAATGGAGTTTGAGCCAATAGATGCATTAATATATGTAAATGATTAGATGTAAAATTCACATGATAATCATGATTTGAGAAAAAGATAACTAGCGGTGAAGCATCAACACTTGCAACTAAGAAATCTAGAGATCCTGATCCAGAGGAGGTACTATGTGATATGTATGATTGGTAGAAGAGTCAGATGTCTTCTTGTCATTTTTTGAGATTCATTGTTAAAGAGCTTGAGTTTACCCTTTCATTGTTGGTCGGGGAGAGTTAGTAGACTCTAGAAACTCTAGTTTTTTGTCATCAATTAGATCTTGGATGATTGTACGAGTTTGAAACATCTATTTGTAGAATGTCCACACATCGATGATAATCACAATGGAAAAATTCTCATTGTAGTTCCTACCTTTTGGTCATGATGGGTCTAACTTGAGTGGTGGGGGAAGGGTAATAAGATTACTCTCGAGAAGTTATTTTATAAGAGATGTGGAGCCATTGGAAAGTTACTAAATGTGCACCGAGGTTATTGTGATTGAACCTCTTTAGTAGGAGACTGCATTGATAGTGATTTTAGTTTTTGGTTGGCTTAGTTGTAGATGGTTTGAATGGCATCTTGTTTGGAAAATGAGTGGAGGATGAAGCTTGCTCTTGATACTTAAGCTTTCCTATGGATAGAGAGTTTGGTTTCACGAAGCTTAAGAGTATGAAAAAGCTGATCAAATGAAGGAGAGGTTTCAAAGAGAACACTCTCTTGGAGAGGTGGTAAAAGAATCTTGAAATGAACAAGTCTTGAAGCTCGAGTCCAGTAAGCACATTTTTCATCTTAGCTAGATTATTCTTATACCTCAAAACATAGTTAGCGAGGTGTTCATTTGATCCCTATTTAAGTTGTGCTAGTTGAGTGTAAGAGATCTTAGAGCCAATATTGATGGAGAAATGAGTAAGAAAAGGCATCGACTAGATGTGTGAATGAAGTTACCAAGTGAATAGGTAGGTCATAAAACCAACACATCACATAATCATGGAGACTATGAGGAAATAGTTTAGCTAAAAGAATATGATCATCATGAAATCAAGAAAAGTGACATGAAATGCTCTAAGATGTTCTTGTGGGTCACCATGCCCATTGAAAATGGGAAGCTTAGGGGTGAAAAGCTAGGAGGAAGTGGATAAGTAGAGATGGCAAGGTGAATGGAGTATGTAATAATAAAGTAGAATCTAAAGATGGTGATGCATGCGAAGTGGCATGTTGTAACTTATGAATTTGAGCTTGAAGGTCATGATAAAGAGAAGTTAAGTCTTGATTGCCAATGGATGAAACCTGTCGTATATGAGAAACTAAGGGTGGCGTGTAAAATGATTGGTAGGAGTAGTAACTAAAATGGAATAGTAGAAATAGGTGGAAGAGTAGAAGTGAGTGGTTAAGTAGCAACAAAGGTTGGTATAGCCATAGAAGTGTTGAGTTCCACCAAATTAGTAGCTTCCTCACGATGAGCCACATGTAAAAGTAAGTCTAGATCTTTTGGATGTTTAACAATATGATCATTAATGGCCTTAAGATGTTCTTTAGTAAAATCAGTATGAGAGTGAGCCATGGTGAAAGGAGAATAAACCCTAAAATGATAAGGTATGAATGAAGAACATAGAAGCGTGAATGATCAAGTTGGGTTCACCAAAATGATTAACTAAAAATGGGAATATGGGAGATGTATGATAGTTAATCTAATCTAGAATGACATGTAAATACAATAAATAAATGATTATGTAAAAACTATGGAAAAACCCAAAACAAACTATGAAGATGAAAATTCTAAACCCTAGAGTGCAAGGAGAGATAGAATGAACTTAGCTGATTAAAGAAGCTCAGATGGACTATGTCACAAGTGAATGGAGAAAAAAATAGGAGTAGGAACAACTTGTGCAAAGGACCGAAAAGGATGGATCCAAGATATCTAGCTAGACTAGAGCACCTAGAGAGAACCTGAGGCTCCTATTCGCACTCTATCTAAAAATGGGCACCTTGTCTATGCAAAAGGTCTAGAACTAAGTTTCACAGTTTGGTAGGTGGTCTCAAAACCCTCGTTGTGTGTCATCGCATCATTCATTTACACTACACTAAGTGTCGCTAATAATCCAAGATGATAGAAAGACCTACAAGAAACCACAAGAAGTATCAAAACCATAAAAAATAAGAATGCAAATGAATGGGTTAGATTGACCTCATTTGCACAACAATGGGGCTTACTAACTGAAGCGTTGCACTATATTTTGGACCCAAATGTAGTTCTAGTGTGTGTGTGCATCATGTGCCTAGGTGCTCTTGTGTCAGTCACACTTTGTGAAGTAGTGAGAAATAACTAGATGTAGAAAATGTAATAGAATGTGTGCATGAATAGAATAGAATCCCTCCCCTATGTTTGTGTGATGTAGATGAACCAACCTTGTCCTTGTGATGGAGCTAATGGATGCAAATGATCTCCAAATGGATGCAACTCTAGGTGGATGATAGTAGTGACTAGTACTTAGCCTCTCTGTATGGTCTCATAACTTTATATTTATAGGGTTCTCTTAATCTAATTTCATAATTAAACTTAAGATGGCTGACCACCAAAAAGATAAGAATATGAAATGTCTAGAAAGTTCCCAAAAAGTGGCAAGAAAGTTCAAAAAGGATCGGGACATCCCTAGTCATGCGGGTGCAAGAGGTCACGTATGACAAAATAAAATAAAATTAAGATGGCCAAATACGGGGGTTAATTAGTACTTTCTTCACTCAAAAACCTTCTAAATAGTAGTATGAGCCTGAGACTAAATAGTGTCTAAAGTGCATGATTTTGTGACTACAACAAGGTATTGGATCAAGACATCCTTGTTCATTTTTCCAAGGTACTTTTCCTTTCCACTGTATATTTTTCATGATTATGCACGCTTTATTATACTCAGATGATTTTTAGCAAGAAGAATATCTATCATCATATAGTTAAGATCCTCAAGAACCTAAAATTTGTTCTTCATCAATATATCCAAAATTTTGGCATGCAGACTTTCCAAGATTATAGATAGGAGTTTTGATATGGGGATTATTATATTGACCATACAGGGGTGGGGATAATGGTAGGTTGCCAACATGAAGGGAATTTTGGAGTTCATACTTTCCAAGACCTTTTTCTACAATTTTAAATGTAGATGGGGTGGAGTAAGTGGACGGTTAAGACTTGATAATAATTTAGGATGTATGCAAGTTTCATATGTGAATGGGATAAGTAGAGGAGATGAGGATTTATCTATAAGAAAATAGTTTTCATGTGTACGTCTATCTTCTCATAGTTTTTAATACTCAAATGGTTTAATGTTTTCATGCAATGTGAATTATTTTCCTTCGTATTGGAATTTGATGCACTAATGGTATGTAGAAGGAATGGCTTACATGGCATGAATATATGGGAGGCCTAGGAAAATATTATAGGAAGTTTACACATCCACAACATGGAAAAATGTGTCCAGATTTTGGGGTCCAAATTTGATCTATAAAGAGATAGTACTGCATGGATTTCCTTTCACTCATATCACAAACACGAATGGTAATGATGTTAGTGCCTAGAATTTCCTCAGTATAACCTAGACATCACAACAATTTCATGGATCATATTTTCAATGTAGCTCCATTGTCTATGAACATGCATTTGAATTTATGATGGGTGACGAATGCTTCTACATATAATGAACTATTATTGGTAATGTTAGGGTTCAAGAGTCACGGGGTTCACTTAGTAAAAATATGGTATAACACGTGCATTCGAAGGGTATTAAAGAATACCCTTAATTCTAGTTTCTACATCTAATTATTCAATTGATAACAACCCCTCCTATTATATTATTAGAAAGAAAATACCCCATATTTGTTCCATGTACCTTACTTATCCATTTTTCAATTACAATTTTATTTACCCTTTTTTATTTCTACCCTAATATATGAGACAAAAAATATATTATATTTCTCACTCAATTTTTTTAATATGTATTTCCTTTAGAAAGATAGTTTGAAGTCATTGAACACCTATTACAAATCACCTTATATATGTTAATATTTAATCATTTATCAATAGTTCTTCAAATAATTAAGATGGTGAAATAATATCACTTGTGTTTAAAAACATACTCAATCCTAGTTTTCTACAATCTTATTATTTCTTGGTTAAGATTCTAGATTTCTTTATTTAAAAAGAGATTATAATTTAATTTATGACCACACTCCTTTTGCAATTTTAAGTTATTTACTTTTAAAAACTAGGGTTTAAATGTTTTATTTTTATATTAAAATTAAACCTCCCTTTCCTTTGGCCTGCCTCTCTAACCTACCCCCAATACCATCTTATTATTTCTTGGTTAAGAATCTAGATTTCTTTATTAAAAAAGAGATTATAATTTAATTTATGACCACACTCATTTTCCAATTTTAAAGTATTTAATTTTAAAAACTAGCATTCAAATATTTTAGTTTTATATTAAACTTAAACCTCCCTTTCCTTTGGCCCACCTCCCTAACCTACCCCCAATACCTGATTCAAAATATTAATAAATTAAACTCTTCCACCCCCTCATATATACCAATATATTGAATTTAATTTTATTAATTTTAGTTATCTCAATATGAACCCACGTGATAGGATATTGCCTAGCTAATGAACCCCCATGTCAAGAGTTCGGAGGACCAAATGAAAAAATGGGATTATTGGATGATAAATTTGTAATGAGGGCCTGAAATTGTTGGGATTTGATATAATTAGAAACATGTGTCTCATAGAGTGCACAAGACAGATACTTTAAAGCGTAGGATATGTCTTAAGACACTCCATCGAGAGAACTTTATACGGTGGTATTCTCGATTGTTTGATTATGTCTTAGGAATCAGATGAAGACTTTACATTTGAGGATTGTGCATTTGTGGTGGACTTATGACTATACATTTTTATGGTATTCGGGATGTGGAAGGTTGTTTAATAGTGGGTAACCAAACCTATTTCTGTCATGTTGTTATGACATAAGTAGGAGTGTTAAATTTTATGGTGGAAACCATGTTTGGCATATGATCTAACAAGGAAATAATAGAATCAAACTCAACATTGTGTGATGATTGTCATTTTTATTTTTTATCATTATTTATCCCATTCTTAGGGAATGGGTCCTAGAAGAACTTTATATTCTCATTTGGTTTCTTATTATTATATTATCCTTCTATTGTGATGTCCCCATTATTAATTAAGTCTTGTTTATAGTGATGTAGTCTTACACAGTGATATGTTGGATGGTCATTTATACAATGGTAGTCACAATATCCATTCTCTTTATACCATGTGGATTTAGGTAGTCCTTCGAAAGGATGTGTCAATGGGTATGTCACCATGTTAGTGATTGTGATTTGATGAAGGACACTTGAAAGGATTTCTCCAAGAGGCATAAATTTTCATATTTTTACCTCACGTGGAGCATTTTATTTGCTATATAGTATTAAAGGTTGTTTAGATTTTTCATATTTTCTATATTTTTGTAGAGTTGGATTTTACATGTTTTGAACATGACTATAATAATTGATTCTATCATTTACAACATCTTTATTTCAATTCAAAAACTTAGATTTTTCATGATTATGATATTGATTATTGGGTTGATCTTTTGAAGATGTATTTATTAGGCCCTTTGCAATAATAAACCTCTCAATTTGTTATCCTTTTTTATTACTTCTTCGAAGGTAGTCAAACAATTCATTTACATTTGCAAAGATAAATCTGAATTGATATTTGGAATGAAGATGCTAACTAATTTATTCTCGGGTATAGAGAAATGGAATTAGCTTGCGATTCCTCACCATCGTTGAAGAAATGAGGTGAAAGTTTCATTATTCCTTTACTTTGTGTTACAAAGTGTTGAAAAGAAAAATTATTGACTAAGTATCATAGGCACATAAGAACAGGGCACATAGAAAGGAAGCACGCCAGAAAAGACAGAGTTGGACTCGGTTGTTTTGCATGTTACGGGCTAAAAATAGACATGGAGTGATGAAAATGTATTGGATAAAGAATTGAAGACTTGGAGGATATTAAAAGGCTATTTTGGGAACATTTGGAAGATCAAGAGTCATGCATAGTATGAGCTAATGATAGGATTAGATCTGGAGTTAATTATAGATAATTTATTATTAGGTGAAGCTTGCATGCTTCTTTAGTTATCCTTGTAGTGGCACATGGCTATTTTGAGCATGCATCCTATTTTGAGAGTGTGTGGGTAGTGAAGGGAAAGTCCCCAATGTTATGTATATGTATTGATTTATATGGATTAGGGATGCAAAGAGATTGTATGATTTTATGTAACAAATTTATGTTTCTTTATGAATGTGCATGACTTGTGACAGTGTTATGTATGTATTTAGCTATTGCGTTTTTTAATGACCTAATAAATGGATAATTATAGATGGATATTAATTATTGATGTCTCTACTTATGGTTATTATATGGTGAATCTAGTATTAATATTTATGTGATTTGTATGTTCTTTATTATGTGTGTTTCAAGTTGAGCTCATAGATCTAATTGATTGAATGGAATATGCACTTTGAGATCTAGTTATTATGAATATGTATGCTAACACCACAGTAAGACAATAACAAATAAGTACAGTACCTTTGCGTGCTTTGGATGAGTGATCGATCTATCGATTGATGTGCCAATGTGTCTAGGGTTGTTGAGTGAGAAAATAAGACTACATTTTGGTTCCATTCTGGGACCTTTTTGTAAAATGTTTACCACGATGATGTGTGATGATGGATTATCAGTTGACTCTTGTGGATATTAAAGATTGGGTTCTTGATGGGCAATATCATTTTGCACAAAGATATGGTTTTGGGCCTGATTTCAATTCATGCAAGTGGGTTGAGGAACATATTTATCATGAGCTTTATGAGTCGTTCTTTTGTTGTTTTCCAATAGAGTTGTATGAGTGATTGTCTATGTATGTATCAAAGAAAAGTTGGTATTATAGACTAAGGAATTGGATGCGGGAAGATTATCATGATTTGTTTGATGTAGATGAACCTTGGATGCATGTTGTAGATCATTGGTGGGTTGGTGTTGTGTGTAGTTATACTTTGGAGTACATTGTGTCTACATATTCTTGTCTGAAAGTTTTTGAGTTTGAATTATTTTGCAACCCTAGAGGATATTACCTTCATTATTCCTTTTTCCATTAATATCTTGATGTTTATGTCGATTCTATAACACCTCCATATGGATAGCTAAACATCCCACATAATGCATAGGGGTAGGAGCATGTGTGGTGAAAGATAGTGGACCTTGCAGCAAAAAGAAAGAGAGAAGAAAGGAGGCTTAAGTATAATGAAGCATGAGAGAGGGAATTGGTGAAGAAGCATGATATTGAGGAGTCTGTGGAGTTATGGAGGATTATGTCTTGTGAAGGATTTTAAACTCGCATGGAAGACTTGGAGCTAGAGAATATAGATCTCCCCTACTTTGGAAAGTGTATTAGAAAATACCCTCTAGATTTTGATGAGAGCGTGTCTAATGAAGAAAGACTAAGGACCATGGGTGCGCATTTGATCCCACCTGAAACCTAGCCCTTGCACTTGGTGTTCAAGTTTCATAAATAACCATTGATAAACATGTGAGTGTAGGTAATCCGTAAGTTTCGGTAGAGATATCATTTTCCTTTAAATACAAAAGTGCATTAGATAACATCTATGGCATCACAGGAGACAACATATTTGATGTTTAGAGGAAAGATTGGAGGAATATTTTCTAATGTGTCGTTAGGACAAAATATGGGCACACAGAACATTGGAAACATGTCTGAAAGTACCACAAATTTGTAGAATATGGGAGTTCGGTTTAGTGCTCTTGTTGGGGCACAAGTAAGTAAATCCACTGTCTGGTGCCCACTATAGGAGGTGGTTAAGGTGAATTATGAGGCTCTCGATCAATTGGATCAGGTGGTTTTGGTGGTGGAGGAAAAACTAGTGGTAGTTCTAGTTCTAGATGTGGAGGACAAGGCCCACATCCCTAGTAACCCCACATCAACCACAAAAAGTTTATTATGAGATTTCCTCCACTTTCCATAGTATAGAGGTATTGAATATGATGTAGAACATGTGCACAAGTGTGAAATGTTATGGCATGCTAAATGAATCACTACTTTAGATAGGAATGCAAGTCATTTTGTTACTACTAATGCACATAGATGGTACATAGATGGTAAAGTATAAACCACACAAGACTATGGTGGATTATGGTGCTTTTCACTCTACGTTTTTATTCAATTTACATATCCATGAGTTTTAACATAAGATTATCAGTGAGCTTAAGGACATTAAACAAGGCTTATCAAAATGCTTTCGAGAGTATGAATTATATATTAAAAAAATGAATTTGTCTTATGACATACACCCTAGTCAACATGCACAATGGTTTTTTGGAGGGATGATAACTCCTTTCATAAGGGCGCTATCACATAAGAATTTTTGGATCCGCACAATGCTTTCAAGTAGCTTTGTACGCTAAGGTAGTTGGGAGTGTGGACACTAGAGTAAGCCCATTTCTTGAAGCACATATTATAGTTGTGACTAAATAATTAGAGAAGCTCTCTAATAATTTGGCTCATGAGACATGCAATGGGATATGGTGTACATATTGCAAGGTTGAAGGAAATACAAAGTATATTTTTCCTCTCAAATCAATGCATGTCATGTTATTGGATTATGATATTTTTCATCTAGACCATGATGTGAATAGATGCTCTCTTTTGTACCGCGTGATCCAGAAGAATGTATCTATGTACTCGTAAAATTTGAAAAACTCGTACACATGATATCATTTAATCGTAGAGTGATTGATCATATTCACAAATCCATTAAAACTAGTGTGCACCAAACTAGTGTAATAGGTGGATCAAAGGAGCAAGGAAAATAGCATAATGAAGGGTGTAATAATGGGGATAACAGAGGAATAAAGGATTTCATGTTGGATACAGAGGCCAAGGTCGCGATGGTGGAAGAGGAGGATTTCTAGAGGAACTTGTTAGGGCGAATCATAGCACCCCGGATGTTGATCGATTTCTAGGTTGATCATACTAGCATCCAGTGTGATTACACAACATTGAATCCTTTCTCCAAGTGTGGGACTTGCAAAAATGAGAAAGGAATCTCCAGAGAAGGCTGGTTCCTATTCCTCTGTTCAGATGCACACGGAAAAATGCAGAGGGTTTACTCAAAATCTAATCTAACTTGCCAAGGAGACAGGGTAAGAAGATGCATAAAAATAAACCTAAGCTAACAGAGGTGATGCACCGAGGAATGAAGAACACCTATCTTTCCAATAAACACAAACCATTAAAATGTGATGCAAGATCATGCACAGATAACAAAATTTGTAGTGAAAGATCAGGAGGATGCAAATGAACACAGAGAGGGTTGAGAATCATCCACATACATGCATTACTTGCTCCAAAGATTGATACAATACACTAAAAAAATTCCAAGAGGCAAAGTTGCATTACAGTTTTAAATGGGAGGTTTGAACTCCACAAATTCACCTGCCAAAGAGAAGAAGGGAGGGGCAAAACAAGAATGTCCAACATTTAGAAAGAAGCCCCTCTTTACAATTTATAGGAAGAATGAGAGAGGGAAGAGAGAGGAAATCCAAATCTACCCCAACCACTTCTAGGTTGCATTTAATTCATCTCATTATGGCGGTAGGTGAGAACCCTAGCAAAAGCGGCGAACTATATTTTGCATTTAAGCTGGTTGTTGAAACGTCATTTCTGGCCATTATCACGTGCCAGAGATGTTTCTCGATTTTATCTCTCCAAACTGAACCAAAATGCAAGATTGACCCTAGAATCATGTAGAGAATTTCACCAGCTTTCCATTGATATAAAGAACATGAAAATCTGAGCTCTGGATCGAAAGTTATGGCCATTTGAAGATTTAGGGCAAAAACAGGCCCAAAACGGATCGGCGGGAAAAAATTTGAATTTTACCTCTTTTTGCATTTTGGAAATTTTTTCAAAATTTCCCGTGCTCGCCACTTGGATGACACGTGTCAGGCTCTGGTTCATCCGCGGGCTCATCCTTTGAAAATTTCTTGCCACTTGGACACGTGGCATGACCTGATTCGTTGGCCGGGGCAGCGGGCCAAAACACTCCTTTTGGATTTTTGGTGAAACACTTAGCCAAATTTCCAACTTTTCCTCTTCTGACACGTGGCACGTTCTGATTCGTCCATGGGCCTCCTTGTCTCTTTTCGGCCATTTCACCTTTTCACGTCCCACGCGTCCCTCGCGTACCTTTGTCCCAACTGTCCCGATGAAAATCTCCTGCTTCGCCGATTCTGGCTTCCTTGTTCCTGTTTGAGGTGAAGACATGTGGCGAGATTCCATTCGTTGGCGGATCTTTCAGCTTTTTTACGTCCCTCATGTACTTTTGGCCCGAGTGTCCCAAACTACCTGGGACAAATATCTCCGAACCACCCGAAATGGATTGTCTTTGTTCCTGTTTGCGGCCTTTTCACCTTTTCGCATCCCTCGCGTACCTTTGGCCCGGATGTTCTGGATCGCAAAACAAAATACTTAGACATTTTTCTTTCTCTCGGCCCATTGTGGCTTTTTGCGTCCCTCGCATCCCGACATCCCAACTATCTCGCGAACTACCTGGGACAAAAGACTTAGCCAATTTTCTTGCTTTTTCAGCCCCAAGCTTGGTATGACGAACCTCAGTACAACCCGAACTGGTACGACCCGAACCCTTCAGACCCGAAATGCCTTAAAACAATCCTGCAACCTTATTTTTCACATTTTTTCCATTTTTTCTAACTCGTTGGGATTTCTTCTTGGATGGGAGAGTTAGAAAAGGCCGAGGGACCCGAAAAACATGATTTCGGGCCTTGAATCAATCTTACTTGCTCAGGACTGAATAATTTGACGCATGTTATCAAAATTACCTTGAGGGGTGAATTTTGGATAACATAACTTATTTACTTGTGGATATCCTTATCATTATCAACACAAATTCCCTCAAGATGGTGTTTGTTCATGGTGTGGAAAACAACATAAATTTGAATAATGCCCTGACTTGTATGATCATATGAGTAAGCATCACAAGAAAGATAAGGGAGTGGCTATGATTAAGATATAGCATGCGAGATGCGGATCAATAGATATCAAAGGTGGGGATGAATTATAAATCACAACCAATGTTAGTTACAACATGCGTTGAGGTTGTGTGTTCTCATGAACCTCCAAAGTATAAGACAACTATAACAAAGTAGATGTAATTAATGCAAAGTACCCTGATGTTGAACATCGAAAATAAGTTTACCTATAAACTATTGATGTTATCATGAATCTATAGGGAGAGATTCAGAGTTTGAAGGAACATGAGCATGTGATGGAACATGCTAAGAAGGTTGAAATCCCATAGAAGGACGTAGATGATTTAAAGGAGGTGTTTCGAATGTTGCGTCAGAGAACATAATCCCCTTGTTAGGAGAGTGGTTGAGAGAGAAATTACCATGCACAGGTAATGAGCATGAGAGGAAGATACTTCATGCAAATATGCCTCCCCATAATCACAAGTATGATAAAGAGATTACATTGAATGTGGTCATTGATGGATGGATTTTGAGAAACATTCTAATAGATACAGGTGTAGAAGTTAATGTACTCACGTTGGATGCTTGGAATCGATGGGCATACCACCATTGCAGCCTTATTTGAATGTGTTGTATATGGCAAAAATAACTAGGATAATCCTATTGGGGTATTGAAATATGTGACTATTATGATTTAGGGAGCCAAGTTTACTAAGGATTTTGAAGTATTCAAGATCACGAAGGCCTATATTTTCCCAGCGTTACTTGGGCACCCTTTGGGATATGAAAATAATACATATTTGTAATTCAACAAGGGGTAAATTATCTTTGAAAACAAAGAAGAGCACACCATTATACCTTTGAGAGATGCAAAGATTGCCTCATATGTTGAGCCTTTAAGCAATGAGGACTTGAACAAGATATACGCGCATGCAATCGGATCCCCGAGGTAGTTGATCCATCTAAGTAAGGAGTGATACAATGGGATGATGTTCATTTAGTTAGTGATACTACAAGTATTGCTTGTGACAACTAGACACATGGAACATATGAATTATTTGGACGAGAGATCAAGAACATTGTTATTCATGTGATCAAGTCGAGCATTGTTCGGTGTTTGAGTCATAATCAAGTACCTCGGTATAGTGGTGAGGGAACCTGATGTATTTTACATGCCACGGAATCCCGGTGGAAGAATAAGGGTGACAGAAGAAATATGTTAGTTTATACCCTATACGGACAACAACACATTGGTGGACTACACATAGAGACAACCTATTGGAATGGAAAGAGGTGAGAATCACCTTTTCTACTAGGTTTTTAAGGAGTAATGTACCTTCACATATATGTGAATTCCATGTGAAGGATTCTTTGCACCACGTTTAAAAGTGTGAGAGACTCGGATGGAGGGGCAAGAGGCCTTACCACCATCACTCTGGGTACATAAGTTCTACACCACCCTAAGTGGTTGTGCGCACATGGTATGTTCATGCACCCATGTTGACACGGGAAGATATTTAATTAGCAGAGATGACCTTAGGTATGATCCATACTTTTGATTAGTTTTCTACTAAACCTCCGTTCAATGAAGCACTATAGGTTATGAATCACCTTACTCTAGGACATAGCACGAAGGTTGAGGAACTTATTTTATACATGTTTGGAGAGATGGATTCGGGAGCATGCCTTGACCTTGAAGAGATTGAATAAGAATGAATGGTTTGCACCTGGGAAGAAAAGGAAATGGGTAAACTAATATGCACAATAGATGATGATGAGGAGGACAACAACCTAGATGTTAACCATATTGAAGGTACATGTGTACGAGGTGATGAACAAAATAGATGAGAAGGCGTGCATGTATCATGAGCCTATGAAAATAAATAAGGTTAATATTGGGATAGATGCGAGCCTAAAGAGGCCATCATTGGTGATTATTTGTTTGAGTAGGAGGTGGCTAAGACTATTGAGCACCTACATGACTTTCATGACTTATTTTCATAAGGCTATCACAAATTAAAAGGATTACACCCTTCTTTAGGTGAGATGTGAATCAAACTTAAAGAAGGTAGCACTTGATCCAAAGGATCCTCACAGAGAAACACCGATCTAAGATCTTCTCAAGAATAAATTGAAGTCATTTTTAAAGCATGGAGAAAAATTATACGATTCTGTCGATATCTTGTTTGCAGGAAACAGAGCTCATTTGCAAAAGTTATAGCCCGCTGAAATTTTTGGGCAACTAGAAAAATTTGGAGTTTTGTGCAGGTTGGACGTGTGCACGCTCGCCAAGTGTTTCAATTATATTGTGACACGTGGAAAATTTGTGTGATGTACTAAAAGTGGTTTTTGGGAACGCCGGTCTTGGACACTCATTTTCGGACAAATGGACCCCGCTATTTACTTGCTGGGGGCCCTCAGCCAGGTTCGACACACTCGATTATGGAGGGGTGTCTTGGCCTCCTTCTCATTTAATCACTATACCAACTTGTGTATATATATATGCCTATAATTGCATTTGCACTATGCATGTGGGACTATTAGACATGCCATTTTAAACTATGCAATTACCATTTCCACGCATTTTTATTTAATTCCATATTCCATGCATTACATCCAAATCCCTCTTACCTTTTTATTCCACGCATTAAATCCAAATCCTTATTACCTTTCCCACGCATTATATTTTGCATTGTTTAAGGTGCCTAAAAATGCACATCCATGTGCCATATATATCTAACCAACTAATGCACCTCTTTCCACGGCTAAGGTGGCTCTTAAGCCACTTAAACAATGCGCCCACCAACCTTTTAAAACCTCCTCCAATATTTTCTGCACCAAATGTGGGATATTGATCCCAAGGAGATAAGTCAAATGCATGGGGAGGAGAATGGAACCCGGTGGGCGTGTAAAAGTATAAGCACCCGGCCGGTATGCTAGAGGCTTAGAAACAATATAAAAGGAGTGTTATTTTATTTGAATAGCATTATGTCTGTTTAAAATATTAAATGCTCATAACTTGAGCTAGGAGAGGAATTTTGAGATGATGTAAAGTAACCCTATTATTTTTATAGAAGAAGACGTGAGAAGGTCAAATTTTGTAGAATTCTTTGTAAAGAATTATTTTCAAAATTTTAATAGATCGGTCCCATTCAACTCAGGACTTACGTAGGCCTCAAGCGCCAAATAATCCGTTATCAATTCTTGTGTCAAATTGATCATGGTGAATTCTCTTCATTTCTTTAAATATTTGCACAAGAATTGCAGTTTTTATTCTTTTATTAAAAATACAAAAGGATATAATGCTCAATTTTTACATCGAAAATCAATACGAAGCAAAAGAAATGTGTGTGCACCATTGCTTTAGTTAAATTTGATTTTCAGATCAGCACTTGATTAGGAAAATGCCTTATAATATTAATCCTAATCTACTCGTTAAGGTGAAGGAAGAAATTGATAAGATGCTGAAATCTAGAATCATGAGCCCATTGACTAGTCGAGTGGGTTAGCCCGATGGTAATAAGCATAAAGAAATATGGTAGGATAATAATCTTGTGGACTACAAAGAATTAAATGCTTCATGTGTTATTGATCATTTTCCTATCTCCCATTTACTCAAGGGAGATCCTAGAAGGAGTTGTAGGGTGTGAGATCTACTCTTTTATTGATGGATTTTTAGGATATCATCAAGTGTGCATAACAAAGGAAGATAAGGAAAAGAAAACTTTCACCACTAAGTGGGGAATTTTCACATGCACAATTATGCCTTTGATTGAATAATGCACTTGAAGTATTTTTATGCATTGTTGTGTAAAGCATTTCAGACTTTATTCATAAGTTTTTACATGTGTATCTCGATGATTGGACAATGTATGGTTTGGTTAAAGATAATTGTGATAATTTAAGGCTTATGTTTGAGAGGTGCATGTAGTTGAGAATCTCTTTAAATATTAAGAAATGTATCTTTGTGACACCTTTTGGCACTTTTCTTGGGCATATTATTTGTAAGGAAGGCTTGTTGGTAGATCCAACCAAGGTCGTTGTGATCTTAGGGATTAGAAGAACCTAAAAATCAAAGTGAAGTGTGCAGATTTCTTGGTCATATAGGGTATTATAGGAAATTCATTAAGGGTTATGCAAATATTGTCGCACCCCTAGAGGAACTTTTGAAGGCTAAGGGAAAATACTATTTTGGTGAGGCGCAATAGAAAGTGTTTGAAACAATGAAGCAAAGGTTCACCAATGCACCTATGTTGGGATTTTTTTCATGGAAAAAATATTTCATGTTCATGTGGATTCTTCTAGGATGGTGATTGGCATCGTGTTAGCACAACCAAGTGAAGGAATTGTAGACCACCCTATTTGTTTCAAGAGTAGAAGTTGACACCACTTGAATAGAACTATACAACTATTGAGTGTGAAGCTTTGTCCATGATTTACGTGTTGCACAAGTTCAGACAATACTTATTAGCTACACCATTTATTTTCTTCACAGATCATATGGAACTTAAGTATTTTCCAACAAGCATATTTTACAAGGGTGCATTTGCAAGTGGATACTACTATTTTAGGATTTTCAGTTTACGTTGTTGTGGAACTTGGAAAAATTAACTCAAGGCTTGATCATTTGTCAAGGATCAATTTTGGTGAGGATGCATAGAGAATTGAGGACACATGCCAGATGCACAAATTTTTAGATTGAATCACACACCCATTGAGTTGGAAGATATTGCAATATTTTTGTGTGATGGCAGGAACATGAGGGAATGAAGACATTAGAGAAGAAACAACTTGCAATACACATGACACCTTACCATGTTGATTGGTGGATATTTGTATAAGTTAGGTTATGATGAATTTTTACATCGTGTGTATATTGGAGTATGAACACAAGGAAATAATGGAAGAAGCTCATGGTGGAATTGTAGGAGGTCATTATGCAGGTGATGTCACCACGTGCAAGATTCTGATGGTTGAACTTTGGTGGGAAACCTTATACAAGGATATTAAAGAATATGTCAAGGCGTGTGATCATTTTCAATGCCTTGGGAAGCCTATATCTAGAGATGAGATGCCTCTAAGGCCTATTAAAAGTGTTGAACCTTTTGAGAAATGGATTATTGACTTTGTGGGTCTATTTCCCCACCCATGCATAGGACTGATACACGCTACATTATAACTTGTATAACTATCTGACAAGGTGGGTAGAAGCAACACCTACAAAGGATTTCACAGGTAGCTACAACATCAATATTTCTATGGGAAAACATTATCAACATGTATGGATGTCCATTGAGATTGATAAGTGATAGGGGTGCTCACTTTCTTAATGAGACTATCAAAATATTGTTGGTTGAGTTATGGTAGCACACCACAAGACAACACCCTATCACCCATAGGCCAATGGTATTGTTGAGGCCTTTAACAAGATATTGGGACATACATTGACAAAAATATTTGATGTTGGAAGAAAGGACTCGGATGATAAGGTATCTATTGTACTTTGAACATATAGACCACTTACAAAAGATTGAATAAAGCCACACCCTTTTAATTGGTGTTTGGCATAGAGGTTGTATTTCCTATGGAATTCATGTTGTCCATCCATGCATATTGTGCATGTAGGAGGATTGGATGATGAACAAGTTTATTGAAGAGCACATAGACAAATTGATGCATTGGATGAGTAGTGCACTATTTCTCAGTGGAGCCAGAAGACAAAAAAAAGAAAAACAAAAGGCATGACATGATAAACATATTTGGAATAAGGAATTTGAGGTTGGAAAGATGGTTCTTTTGTATGATTCAAAGTTTTGTACACCACCCTGGGAAGTTGAAATTTCATTGGTTGGGACCCTTTGTTGTAACAAAATATTGGAATCAAGGGGTAATTTACGATTATGTGCAATTGGATGGCACTTTCTTTCCCGGTTACTTTAATGGGAGTAGGTTGAAGCCCTACTATAAATAAGTCTTCTTGGTGTTTGTAATAAGGCAATATTTCCATTTAGATTAGGTTTCCCTTTAATGCATTTTCTTTATATGTGTTTCCTTTCATCATTTATGCTTTGTCAATTTAGTTCAGTGTTTTGTTGTAATAAGCATGTTTGCGCGCCAGTAGCTGATTACTATCTAAGTGAATTCATGCGTAGAGGATCATGCATACTTTTAGTGTGGGTGGAGCAGATACATGTTAAATGGGCCAAGATGGGAAGAGATTGAATGTCCTCTAGAAGATGGGTATGTATAGAAGAAATATGGTGCAGGTGCTTGAAGTAAAGCTTTAGTGCGGATCAAGAAAAATTCAAATAGATAGCATACCACATGTGGAAGGATGGATGTACATGAAATGTAAGGAGGTAGAAGAATGGGAAACTACTTGGTATTAGGCACAGAGGTTTTGTACTTCATCGGCATGGAGGCACAGAGGAGGTATGTGGTTGAGAAGTAAGGGGGCATGCCCAAAGGTTATGAATGGGGCATGAAAAACTTACGCATAAAAATAAAAAATAAACACCATTTTTAATGTTGAGTACGGTGGTAGATGGAGAGAAATAAATGTGGGAAAATTTGTAAAATTTATAAAAGGTGGGCTTGCGATATCATTTTTACCTTGCATTTTGAAGAGTTTGAGCTGCAAAGAAGAGTGAGAAAAGAGTGATTTGAGTGTGAAAGTGCACTGGGGAGCTATTATAGACCTCAAACTAGAAATATTTGTGCATGACGTTGTTTGAGCTCCATTAGAGAGGGTGTTTGAGTGAAGAGAAGGTGTGTGGGGAGAAAATCTATGAGCTAGGGTTCGAGGAAAATATAGGGCATGTGGGTTTAAGTTACAGGATCAATCTAGTAGTGCAAGAAGTGTTTTCATCATCATTATGGCACCCAAAAGAGCACTGGAGTAGCCACTAGAAGTAAGAAGAAAAAGGAGGTGGAAATAGAAGTCAAGGACGCATCCAAGAGAAAATTTTCAGAAATACAATACCTAAAAGGTGTAATAATGGGGTGAGATTGGGAGTCTCACATAAGAATGAGCAAGGTGATCAATTACAACCACCACAGAAAAAGGCTCATAAAGGATGAATCAAACATCTTGGAGCTAAAAAGAAGATATATCGGACATGACACAAAGGATGACAAGCCAATCTATGATGATACTGGAGGAGACCTTTCTTGAAAATTGGGTTTTTAAGATCTACAAGCTCCTATGTTTTGAAAAAAAATAAGGAATTTACCAGTGGTTAATTTCAAGGGTCCATGAAGACTTATTTTATTTCACTAACTAGAGGGCGGGCTCACCGCGCCTTTCATTGAAGGCTTACTAGATTAAGGAGCTCATGCATAGAGATCGCTAGTGACCTATAGGATGATGTAAACATAGAAGCCACTACTGAGGAGCTGAAATATAATAAGGAAGGGAGCTTGATGCCCATAGCTAAGAAACTAAATTATCTAGTCATTAAGATTGCATGGCACACTTATTTAAAAAATTTAATGGTCAAGAAAGATGGGGCACAATAAAAAAAAGATGGTTATATTACAAAGAGGATGGTGAAAGGTATTGTCTATAATCTAGCATCATTTATAGGTGTATTATTGAGGAAGTGCAAAAAGGGGATAATATTAGTTGGGGTGCTATCCTTTCTGTCAATTGTTTTTTTGAGATTGGGGTTCTAGATGGCCCAAAGGATAAAGTTTGGCAATATCCGAGGAGAAGAAATCACTTGCAAAGAGGTTTTCCAAATACACTTGTGATTGATCCATTGGGGACCATATAAGAATAGGATTGGAAAATGGTATAAAATGTTAGAGGCATTTGAATATGAATGGCACATCCCCAAGGACCTACCCCCCATAGTTTAAAGGACAGATGCAAGTTTGCATTATTTCAACAATATTGTGTTGGTAAGTTTAGAATGAAGACAAGAGAATGGGGTCCATGGTGAAAAATTCCCTATGCCTTCACCGTGCGGTACTTCTAGGCCTCTGTCAAACATTTCTCATATGCGTAAAAATTAAGTTTTGATGTCGATAAAGTGGATTGTGAGTACCACACTCTTGAAAGACTTACATTTATCCAGGTAGTTGCATACATAGAAACAATGATCTCTGGTGATATTGGGATAAAATCTATGAGTTTGGAAATTGGGAAGGTGGTAGCAGCTAAGGTGTATATCTACCTTAAGCCCAAATTGGAAAAAGCTAAATACATTGAAAATAATTTCAGGCTCCCTAAACTACCGAAGGGAAAAACAGACAAATGGAACAAGGCAACAGATGAAGACCCAAAGTGTCGGAAGAAGAATTTGATGAAGAACTGGAGGATGTTGGCACATTGGACCATGGCTCAAGGAAGTAGCCAACTATAGGAGAAAATAGCATGTGTGAGGTAACCCCTCCTAAACATGAAGAAGTTGGAGAGGTGAAAGAGGATATGGCGTGGTAGGAATGGAGATAGGTGAGGGTGCAAAAGACCAACAAATTCGGGAGGGTATTGAGAAGGACAAGGTTGCCAGGCACACTGCTAAAGCGGACCCTCACAACCACCTAGGAGATCACCTCAAAACTCCCCAAATCTTGAACCGAGAGAAGAAGAGATGATAAATTATATTCCCACTAAGGATAGTGAGGGGGAGAAGTCAGATGAAAGTGGACATGTCATTAAAGAGACTCATGTTATTAATATAGATGTAGAAGAGCCTCGGGATGAAGAGATGCAACATGATATAGGGGTGTTTGAAGAGTGTAAAGTGGTGAGTGGTGCCATAGGTGTAGAAAGAAAAAGATAAGGGTGAACCATCGGTGAGCCTACTGGGTGCACATGTAGGTGAGATAGGAGAAGGCCCTAGACTTGATGTTAAAAGTACATTCTGAAGGGTTGTCGTTCTAGGAGAAATAAGGATGGAGAGATGTATAAGACACCTACACTTGGATACATTGACAACCCTTATAAAATCATTCATTCCAGGTTTCAAAGTACTCTGGAGCTTGAGAAGTTATATGGGTGGGAGTTAATGGATCTAGAGGCAATGAATGTGCACACACGAGAAACAACTATCTTGGAGCATGCAAACTCACATTGATGAACTAGAGTTCGATGTGAAGGAGGACGCATGTATAAGGAGAAAAATTAAGAAGAAATCCCAAGCCACTCACTGGACCATTAAGACAACATATTTTACTTGATGAACACAAAGTAATACCTTGAATAAGTTAGCTAAAAGTGGCATGTAGGAATATAGATAAATCATTCTAGCTAAGAATGTTGATGGAAGATAATAAGAGCATAAAAGAACATGTAAATCAGCTGACTAAGGGTGGAAGAAGGATAGGGAAAATTGGAAGGAGATTATGGATTTTGCGGAAGAGATGGGGAAGGATATTATCGATGCACATCCAACATTGATGAATAGACCAAGTAGATCTATCAGTCATCCTTACACTTCTTACAAGACTATGTCCACTTATTGATTAAGAATAATTTAGGGAATGGAAAGAGACTATGGAGGATGAAGTAACTAATAAGGAAAGGACTAAGGAAAAATAACACATAGAATAGTTTGGGTATGACTCTTTACTCCAAGTATTGAAGGATGAAATGAAGAAGGCAGACTTGGCTCTAAATATATGTGCAGATCTAGAGTTGATAATTAAAACAAGACATTGGTTAAATAAAATGAGGTCCTTTGCAAAAAAAATGAAACTCTGGGATGAGAGGAGAGGCTGACATTACTAGCAGAAAAGTTTGATGCACTCAAAGCAACCCGGATCCTCACAAGGAGAAGATAAAATAACTTGGGAAACTAATAGCATGAAGAATGGATGGAATGGATGGAATGGTTTCTAGTTTGGAAAATGTTCTCAGAGTGATAAAGAATGAGGGTGAATATATGACCTTGGATGAGATGGATGGAGTGCTTGGGAACATTCCCAAAAAGACAAAGAAGGGGCTCAATGACTAGAACAAGATGGAAGTAGATATTAAGAATGAGTACCTAAAATTTTTTTCCTAGAAGAATAACACCCAGGATGTAGAAGTATTCTTTCATGTATAGTCATTCTTTACTTCTTTATTCTTTATTCTTTGGAGAGATAAGGTATGAGTACCCATTTTTGGGGGCGGAAATGAAATTAGTGTGGGGTAATGTTGAATAGATAAATTATTGACTAAGTATCAAAGGCACATGAGAATAGGGCACACAGAAAGGGTGCGTATAGTATGTGTGGGAAAGTTCAAAGAAAGAGGGCGCATTGGGAAAGACATAGTTGGACTTATCCATTTTTCATAGTACGGGCTAAAAATAGACATGGAGTGATGAGCACACATTGGATAAAGACATGAAGACTTGGAGGATATGCAAAAGGCTATTTTGGGAACATGTGGAAGATCAAGAGTCATGCAAGTCTGAGCTAATAATAGGATTAGATCTGGAGTTAATTATAGATAATCTATTATTAGGTGAAGCTTGCATGCTTCTTTAGGTATCCTTGTAGCGGCACATGACTATTTTGAGCATGTAGCCTATTTTGAGAGTGTATGGGCGGTGAAGGGAAAGTCCTTACTACTACTATATATATGTGTGTATATATGTATTGATTTGCATGGATTAGGGATGTTAGAGAGAGTGTATGATTGTATGTAACAGAGTTATGTTGTTTTATGAGTGTGCATGACTTATGATAATGTTATGTATGTATTCAACTCTGGTTTGTGATGATTTAATATAATGGATCATTATGGATGGATATTGATTGTTGATGTCTCTACTTATTGTTATTATATGGTGAATATGGTATTAATATTTATGTGATTTGTATGTTATTTATTATGTGTGTTTCCAATTTAAGCTCATAGATCTGATTGATTGAATAGAATACACACTTTGAGATATCGTTATTATGAATATGCATGCTAACACCCTAGTAAGACAATAACAAAGAGGGACCTGGTACCTTTTCTCGCTTCAGGTGAGAGCTTAGATCTATCCGAGGTCAACGCGTCTAGGGTTGTTAAGTGAGAAAAAGACTACACAAAGGTCCATCATTGTAATTTTAGAATCAAGATTGAATGAGAAATGTTTGAAGAAATTATCCAAGAGGTTTGTGAATGTGATGGTGGATCCCTTTAGAATTTGTAAGAAGAAATCCAAATATTTCCCTCCTAAACTTTTAGGGAAGAGGTGTAAGAGAAATATATCATTGTATATCACCCTTAACATGCCATGAAAATTTATTTGACATGCTCTCTTGGATCATGTCTTCCCTTATATTTGTCGAATTTGGGTGTTTTGAAGGATTATGGGAAAGATACACTTAACTTGTCACTATCAAATGGATAAGCACATAGTTCATCAAAATTGAACTGTTTGTGTGCATTTGCAGTCCCATTAAAGTTCCTTTCACACTCCTCCATTCTTGTGTGAATGGGGAGTTGGCTTGAGAAATTTCCATGGTGACATCATTGGCATGTTTTGATTTGCGCTCTTCCTTTGTTTAATATTTTTGTTTTTTTTGAGTTGGCGTTGTAACTCTTCGATTTTGGCCAATAATTCTTCTTTTGATGAATCAAATATAGTGGTTGAATTATTAATTTTCATACTAGACTCGGGTTTATCAATTAAGTATTTTAAATGTTCATTCCTGAAGCCATATTCTATATTTTCTCCCATTTCAAAAAATTGAAGTAGATATTGATTTTTATTTTGCATTATGACATGATCAATAGCTTCCTTCTCACTTATTAATAGTTCAGGTTGTTCTCTAATGTCTTCATCTTCAAAAGGACCACGACCAAAAGGGTTGAATCTTTCATACTCCTTAGGGACATGAGTACTTTTACTACATGTAAACACCATTGTGTTATAGGTAAATACCTAAGTGAATAGTGTGTTTGAGATTTTGTAGAAGTTGCGACAAAGTTTGAACTAAAAATATGGATAAGAATGATTTTTTTAACTTTGTTGGAGATAATCAAAACGTAAGTTTGAGATTGAAAAGTGTTTTGATTAAAGTGGATTGATTTTTACTTGATACGTGAACAAAGTGAATGTTCAACATATAAATTTTAGATGTGGATTTGAATTTATTAATACGTGAATAACGTGAATATTCAATGTTTAAAACTTGGAATTTGGTTGCACTTAAACTTGATAAAGGGAATATCAAAGTATAAGACTTAGGTTGGAATTGATTGCTTAAATTCAGATATGGGTACCCCAAATTTAAGACTTTGACACTTGACTTGTGGATGTGCTTAGCTTGGATAAAGTGAATACCCAAAACAAATACTTGTGATTTAATTTTTATTGTGTTTAGACTCGATAAGGTAAATATCAAAATGTAAGACGTAGACTTGAGTTGGATTGATTAAATTTCTTAAACTTGGAAATTGAATCCCAAGAGTAAGCCTTGGACTTTATTTGGATTGAATAATGTGCTTAAACTTGGAAATTGAATCCAAAGAGTAAGGCTTGGAATTGATATTGGATTGAATAATGTGCTTAAACTTGGAAAGTGAATCCAAAGAGTAAGGCTTAGACTTGATTCAATTCAATTTGGAATGGGTATTCAAAAGAGAAGAGTTTACAAATTTTGAAGAGAGTTTTATTTTGATGGGAATGGAATATGATGTGATTTGAGAGAAATATCCAAAAACTTGAACTAATATGAATCAAGTAATTTGGATAATAATGTTTTTATTAGCTTCAGTTTTTAAGATTTTTAGGGGTTAGGGAGAAATTTCACTCACCAAAGTTCCTAAACGAGTATTCATGTTAGGAAATTGATTTACTAGCTATGGACTATACCCCTCAATCAATTAAGAATGGGGCCATCACTACGTCTACTTATGGTTTCCTCAAATGAGTATCACTATTCAAGTGGGTGGGGGTACCCGTTTCATTGGCCAATTCCCTCAAAGTGCCAACTACTTTGGGGTTCCTATGGTACTCCTCATAATGATTTTTAGGAATATGTCCAAGAACTTCCTACAAGTAAAGTGCAAGAGAATAAACCCTTATCCAAACATACAATAATTTTATTTATAAAGTTTAATAAGATAAATTTTGTTTGTTATGTAGTCTTTGACCAAGGAAACTTACATACGATGTCAATATTTTGATTTATTTATCAAGATATTCTTTGTATGATGTGGTCTTGCACATAATGAATTAGTAGTTTCTCTACAAGAGAAGACACGATGTAAAATAAGGAAACAAACTTCACCATTTCTTATTCTCAAGATCACCCAAGAGGGTTTGAGAGAAGAGCATATGTGGTTAGTTTGATTAGATAGATTAGATAAAGATTAGGAGAAAAATAAGCATAATATTTTTTTATGAAATCTACGTGAGAAAATAAGATAAAAACAATGTTGAAACAATAATAAAAAATAAATTAGTACACTTTCGAAAAGTACAAAAATAGATAAAATAAAAACACAAAATACTAGTGCATGTAATTAGGTGCACTAGCATTAAGGGTTACAGAGTGCACTCAATTTGGTGCGCTAGACTAAAGGATTACAATAGTGCATGTTGTCGCCAAATCACTACACCCTCCGAATGGCCAGGATGTGAATAGGATGTTCGGTGTGATTGGGACACATGGGATCACCTCTCAAGCTGTGGGACTTGGGCTCGAGGTGAACCTCCGGAGAAGGTCGGCTTCCTCTTCCTAAACTAAGTGTTGTACTACTCCTAGTGTAACAAAAATGATTATCTAGTCCTATGCTAACATTTTCATGGGGTTTTAGGGAAAGAGATTTACAGAAATGAAACTATACTAGGGATGGTGATGCACCAAATAAAGGGTGTCTTTAGACTCAGGAAGGGTTAATTTGAAGAGGGTGTGTGCACCACAGGTCAACTTCACCTACTACAACTTAGAGAGGGTATAGATACCACAAACTAAGAGACACGCGTTCCCTTTGTTAAAATTTATCAGACCGAGAAATATACCAGTTTCCCAGTGAAGAAGGATGAACTCAAGAAGGGTGAACAGACACCACAACTCAACTGCATGCAATACTTCACCACTCGATAAGCACAGAACTCCAAGAACCTGCAATAGAACTTAAACTTGCACAGTGTACCTGCAAGTATGAGAAAGGCACAAAGAAGCACAGAAGGATGAAAGGACCGAGATTAGTCACAAAACACACACTTTTATTGCTTCAATAACATGCACAATGCATCATACATTCAGAAGAGGCAATAGTTTCCATTACAGTCTTGAAGAGGAGGCTTGAAAGTTCTCTCAACACACAAGAACAACTTGCAGAAGAGAGAGGATTCTTGAAAAGTATACACTTGCCTGAGATATCTAACTGTCCAACTTGTCTGAACTATTGGAACCCTTTGAAATGAGCTTCCAACTTACATTTATAGAAGAATATGTGAGAAAGAAGAGGAAATGGTCATAATTACATTCCTAAAATGAAGGCCCATGATGTATTTATCACAGTTAGTTGAACCACCGAGAAGGTTCCATCATGGGTCATTAATTACACCGATGACCTAGTCTTCTCAATTAATTAAAATAATATTTAAATAAAATATTTAAATAATAATAATAAATATTATTATTAAAATATTTAAATAAAAATATTAATTTAATTAACATAATGTCGGGACCCCCCCGTTGACCCGTTTGACTTGAAGAGGAGGGGGGTCCATGTGGATAGAATCTGCACATAGCCAAACTTGATGAGCTTCGAATCCTCTAACTCGGTGTTGCACTCGATTTTTGACCCCGCACTAACTCTTTCCTTGCCTTGGTAATCGGCTCTTTTGCATTGAGTCCTTCGAATGGTGAGCTATCAAACTCGATTCTTATCATTTTCCTCTGTTAACTCGAGGCCATTTATGCATTCCACGTTCAAACTTCATGAAACATCACCATGAGCTCCCTGCGAAGTCACCGAGCTCTTCATCCAGCAAACAATCTTACCTTTCCTGGGCTCAAACTCACTTGAATACCGAGCTTAACCCAATATTTCTAAAAAGAATGGTTTTACCACAATGCTCAGGATTCTTCCTCATCATATAACACTTGTAGTAAGAATGTTTTGGCTTTGCCATAATAAGCACAATTTGTACCTTCCAAATGATGAGAAAATGCCATTATCAATAAAGACCTAATACTGCCATGATGATGACCCAGGCTCATGCCCATAACATGTCGATAGACACCCTTAAGACTGATTTTTGGCCAAAGAACCCTTCGGTATTTTGGCAGTGCACTCGGTAATCTCGGCTCCAATCAACAATTATGCCACTATTGGGATCTTAGTATGGCATAGGTAGCTGTGAGCTACACCATATACTCATTTTTCTAAAAACTAAAAAGATCCTTTATGTTGCACAATCTGCAACACATAAAAGAAGCCCTTCAAAAATAAATTGAACAACTGGGGCAACCAAGAGGACCTTGGAAAAATGTATAGGTAACAACCATATGAATTCTTCCTTAGTCGTGGATCAAAGCTAATAGAAATAAAGCTAGATAAAATTAGCTTGAAACTACAGTATAATCATCCATTGTAAAAAACAAGCTTCTCTGAACCTGGTAAAAGAATACTTTTATTGTCTGATTGGACGTACATAATGGAAGGGTATAAATATTGCCTACTGCCCATAGAGTTTCTCAAAGAGACCATTTACAAGTAACAAAGATGTGGCATACAAAACGGCCGACCAGGTATTTTTAGAGTTGACCTTCACATTCAATTCACTTCTAGGAGAAGAAGTGCTGAGCAATATGAATCATTTCATTCTGCACCGTAATAAACCTTCATCTCCTGAATCAGGGAAATTTTATGAAGCCTTGAATAGTGTGACTCCAATCCATCGTACATGGCAGTGAATATTTGTTTCCTACAGCTGCTATTCGATCTGAGTTCAGAATAAGGATAAGCCTACGAATTTGAGGATGCATTCGATGACAATGACAGAGGATAAACACAGGCTGACAGACATGCTTCTTTGGGAAGCCATTGGATTCAAAAAGGCTTCTACTAAACTGCAACATGTCATCTACCTGGTGCGTGGGAGTTTCTCTCGCATCCTTTCCATCTGGACGAGTTTTTAGCATTGCTTTCCCGTCAAACTCTTCGCATATGAGCCATGACTGAGCCATTAACGCATCACCTTGGTTGGGTATGCCTGTAGCCTCCACTGAAATTGGTATCACGTCGTGTTTTTTTAACCCATGACCCGCTCCAATTCACAACTATCCTATTAATCCTCCCGGTGACTCGCACAAAGACTCGGACCACTCCAAGCTGCGCGAAATTCTATTTACATGGCCCGTGCGGAAGTCTCATGATGGATAGCCATCGTAATATTTCCGCTTGGCAGTTTGATCCGATTTCTCCCATTCACGGAAGTCTGATCATGGTTTTCCATCCCAAAATTTCCACTTGGCGGTGCTTGCCTGAATCTCCCCGCGTGGAATTTCTTCCTTGGCTTGCCATCCACGAAAACCCACTTGGCATTGCTCGCCTTATTTCCCACGTCCGGGATTGGAGTGTGGGGTTTCGTTATCATTTGGCCATATTTCATTTTGGACAGATGGCCACCGATTTCCACTTTTCCGCTCAGCGTGAGGAGACATCATTTTCTCGGTGCAAACATTTCAGCTGTAGCTTGTAAGGTGTGATAATTCCGACAGAATCCTTTATGCTCACCAACTTAGTGACTCGTTGAAGATGCTCATATAATTGCAAAGAAAATTATGCTCCATGAATATTCTGATATGAAATAGTTCCACCTCTATGAGATCCACTTCCATGAGTTACATCGTAAAACAAGTAAGATCTCGATAGAGAATCTTTGTAATAAATTTCCTCAAGTCTCCCGGTAACACTCTCACTGTCACTTAATCGATTTTCATAAAAATATCTTGAAGGAAAATCCCGAATTTGAGGATGCATTCGATGCTGAATAGATAAAAACATAGTTGGACAACCTACTTGTTGGAAGTGCTCAAAAAGGCTTCTGCTATAACATGTCAACTGCCTGTGCACCAAATGCTCGGCCGAGGAAGGTCTGAACAACGTCAGTGAAAATATATATACTGTATTCACTAATACCCTGGCCCGACATTCTTGCTTTGCCTCTGCGAGCTTACCATTGTAAAATTATTTCGAGTAGGCCTCCCAGTTTTGCATTAATCAATGAGCCCTGGAATTGTATCCTAGAAACCATCTTTAATGCATCCACACGAAACGAGTTGCCTTGAATTATCCATCATGCTCGATGAGTCCCATTGATAGGGCTCCATCACGTATCTCTATTTACGCAACGATCTCCATTCATTTTATGGCACTCTTGATGCCTTGGCTTGCGTTTGAATCACCCTAGCTCTGCAGAATGTGTCCTAAAAGAAGCTCACCACATGATCTCCAAAATGAACGAGTCACGAAGATGAGTCGAACTCCTTATCTCTGCCTTCACTTCCGCCTTTGGCTTGAACCTTTCCAATTCATTGAGACTTTATTGATAGCTCAAACTTTGACTCTCCCTGACTCGGCTTTCACTTCTTTTTGCATCGATCTCCACCGAGATCCTTGTAGAGTTCCTTTCATTCATCAATTTTCAACGAGCTATATTTTGCATTAACAAGACCATCGTCTAGCTCTTACAACTGAGAGTCTCTACTGAGATGATTATCAATTTGACACCGGGTTCTTTATCAACTCGACCTCAAATCTTCACTGAGTTGAGATCAACTGGGTGCCTTTCGATGCTAGGTGATCTCTTCATATGCAATTTAGGAATTATTTTTAATTATTGCATCTCGTTAATAACCGAAGGTGGGTTCCTGGGACTATTATTTCATTTTGAACGTGATAGGACCCCGTTGTCCAATCTTGCCATGTGTGCAAAATTGGATAACAGGTGCACTTTCAATCCCTAGCATCAAGGGTTATAGTAGAGCATTCATAGGTGCATTAGCATGACAAATACTTTTTCAAGTTCGGGATTGGTTATGGTTGTAGATATTAAATCACACACTTTGGGTATCTATCTAGTCTTGATCATATACTACTATTCATATGATTCCTAAGAGAGAAAATATCTAATTGATCCATGTCTTTGGCCATCTTTGCTTGATTTATATTTCTTATGTTAATCTTACACTTTTTCTAGCCCAAACCTTGTCTTTTCATACTTTAGAATTTCTCATCTGAGACACTAACACCCAACCAGGATGCCGGTGTCACCGTCCCCATCCCGTCTAGGTGTTTGAACCTCTTTGTACTTTGTTCACATATTTTGGGTCCTTTCTATCCATTTGGGAATCTTATCTTTTTTGTAGTCATCCTTTTCGGGTTAATTACGAAATTCAAGGAAGGGAATCATATAAATATAAAGTTATGTGATCATAATAAATGATCAAGAACTAAGAATTATCTATCACCACCTAAGGTTGCATTCAAATGCCATTATCAAGAGAATTGACATCTACACACAATGACAAGGGTGATACTTCTACATACACACACATAGGAAGGGAAGATCATTATTTCATGCACACATCTATTTACATTTATTGCATCTAGCTACTTTCTTGCTATCAGTATGACGCACACAAGAGTCCCCTAGGACACAATTCTATGCACACACACAAAGAACTACATTCGGTCTAAAATGTAGTGCAATTATCAGTTGTAAGATAAATTATTTGTGAGATGAGGATAGTTTGACCCCTCATTTGAAATGTTTCCTTTTGGGATTTGAAGTACTTTTAAGGGTTTTGTAGGTCATTTATTCATTGCAGTTACATGTGACATCTCGTGAACTTGGTGTGACACACTAGCAGAAATAAGTGAAGGACCTTGAACATCTCACAACCCAATGAAGTTGGTTTTCTTTGTTCATGAGCGATCACAAGATGCCCAGGAAAGAATCTAGCACCCCAAGTGCCCCCTACCCTACACAGTGTGCCTAGTCCAAAGATACTCTTATGCTCCTATAATATTTTGAGGCTCGATTATGATAATTTTTCCTCTTTGTTCATAATTTCATCACTTTGAAACACTCCAGGATTATTTGTGAATCATCTAAGTCTCTTTATCTCTCTTTTGCAACTAGTGTTTCAATATTTAATTTCTTATTTTCTTGGGTCTATTTGGTACTTAAATTTTTATTCCTTTTTACTTTATCATTACATTGCAATCGATTTAGGAATCTATAAATTTTATATTTTCTTAATCATTTGGTAACCCTTATTTTGATTCCCACCTTATTTCTATGGATATTATTCTTATTCCCATCACCCATAGTGGTATTTTTGGTTTTGTTTCACATGATTCTTAGAGCTTTTCTTTGAATATTGACAAAATAGATAAGGGTAAATGGGCTAGGAGGAATACTGTTAAAGCTTGTTGAAGTTTGTTATGCGTGTATGACTTCTTGATCCACAACTGATCGCGAGAGATTCCTTTTGGCTAGGAGGAACTACTTGAAATAGAAAAATACCACCAAATAGAATTTAAACAGTATATGCAGTGGACTTCTTAGTGTACGCTAGTTTCGGGAAGTGTGATACTCCCTAGAAGGTTGTCAATCCACTGTTTAAAACAATTCAATGTTAACAATAAATGAAATCCTCACATGTGGTTAAAATGATTTAGGTATCTCATTCGACTTCTGATAAGAAAATTTATTCGCAACGAGGGTAAACTATGATTAAATCTGAAGGTCAAGGTCACCTTTGTCGAGTGATGGGGCCTGGTCAGGTCTAGTTCTGGGCTGTTTTGGATATTTGGTGGGGATTTTAGGCTTTGTTCTTAGTTTGAGGGTAAAACACATGAGCCGACATCGTTACGCATGGCCAATGATGTCGGTTTAAGTGAACCAACGACGGTTGTGGGTAACCCGATTAAAGGTGTCGGTATGGTTGGGGTAGAGGAAACTTAATGAAATATTGGTGTGGTGACAGATATGAGGCTAAATGGAAATGGAGAGGGAAATGGAAAGGTTTGTGTAGGTATTAGGTGTGCTCAGGGGTAGTTATCAGTAGGATATGGGAAGTTTAATGGTGTGGGTGAAGGAATGATCAATTTTTGTGAAGATAAATGATGGGTGAATGGGAATACAAATAGAAACTAATGACAGAAGTAAAAGAGTCTATTAAAATGATAGTAGATGAATGTTGGTTAACAAGATACTTACTAGTTGTACGAACTTGGTTTCTAGATGGAAATGATAGTTGATCAGATGGATGGAGTTTGATGTGGTGATGGTGCTTCCCGGATGCTTCCGTGAATGCAAATGGCTATGTGATTGCTTCGATCTTTGGCTGTGAATGTTCTGATGCATATACAAATGTTGGTTATGCTTGCATACAACTCTGGTTTTGTCTCTTGCTCTCAAAAAATGTGTCAACCTCGAAATAAGGTTATTTTGGGAATAAATGGTAACCGACGATAGTTTCAAGTTAACCAATAGTGGTTTAGGGTAACCAGCATCGGTTAGGGCGGGATTTCCTAGGTTTACTAAAATGGGCATATCCCCTTGATTTTCTTGGATCTCATTCATTTTCCTTCCACGGATTAGAATGGAAGCTTCCTTTCTAACGGGTGGGAATGTGGTTAGAGGGAATGTAGGCTTTGATTTTTAGGGTTTAGGTAGGTCTTAGTTAGTTATGGCAACATACTAAGAATAGGTCTTAGGGTGAGGTGGCTAGATGAGGTGTACAGGTGAGGTGGGTGTGTGGGAATTATCTCAATTAGGATATTTAAATAATAAATATTATGAGATCATGAATTAATTTAATTAAATTAATATTAGAGTGGGGTGAAAGGGGCCATGGTTAGGTGAGTGTGTTCAAGTTGGTTATTTGTCGAGGGACCAAGGGGAGTGTGACCCAATTTTGGTGTCTACATTTTCCCCTTTTTGTTGTGTAGCTTGTATTGGTAAGCGACGTTGACAAAAATAAGATGTGGTTGCCCCATGTGTGGGTGAAGGTGATCCCCCTCAAACCAGGAACTAATGAGGCAAAAGGAAGAATTGGTGAGTGGTTTGATAAAAGGTGAATGTGATGAAGAGGAAGGTGGGAAAGCAAAAGTGGTAAAACTTCTCTTAATGTTTTGAATAACATCACCCCCACATGTGAAACATTAGAAATCACATGCTTAATCATTTTCTTCCTTTCCCATGGGATAAATTATTCCTTGTTTTCAATTTCTACCAGGGTTTCACAATCCTCAGTTGTGTATGGCAGTCTCGCTTTGCCATTGAATACAATAATTATTGTGAAAATGAATAAGCTAGACCTCGTGTCTCTACAATGGAGTGTATATTTAGATGGATAAACTAGTCCCTCCGAAATTTCACACCTTTGGATAGTAAATCCACATGTGCTCCTTCTTCAAAAAAAGTTCATTTTCAACTGTATCCACAAATAAATAGATAAAGTTAGTAGAAATCACACTTAAATATTTAACATTAGTATGGAGAATTGAAATCACAATGAGAAAATAAAAATATACATATTATATGAACATCTTTAAAACCTCATTTAATCCAAATCTTTAAACATATAACAAATTGTTTTACACCCTTTAAATCTCGTTGTTGTGTGTATAATTTTATCCATAAAACACATAGTGTAGGGGAAAGATTAAGATTTTTATAATGCATAGATTTTCTTTTGTGCATTTAAATTTTTTTAACAAATTTTTCTAAGGGATTAAAAATAGGTACTTTTTTGTACAAAGAAAATTAATATTGGTCATTTCTCGTGAAAGAAATCACCTTTTCGGGAAAGCTGATGTGTCACCTTTTTATTGGCTACTTTGTACATGTGACTTTATTTTACTCGTCTTATTGGCTACCTTTTTTCTAAATTTTTAGTATACAAGTTATAAATTTTTACTTAGATTTTTACAACTAGGTGGTACTATCCTACACATTACCACTCACAATCATTGGATTATGCATAGTCATTGGCTTCTTTCCCGATGGATTTCAATAATTGTATAGCCTAGCGGCTGCTATGACGTAATTATTTTTTTACACACTAAAATTCAAATAATGACTAGAATGGGAGGCCATAAGTTGGTGATCGTACTTGATTTGCAAGCTAAGCTAGCGCAATTCCAAGTTTAAAAACTCGCACATGGACCTGACAATAATAGCTAATTGTAGAGTGAGAGAGTTGTGGCCTTGTACATCTTTACCAAGTTTGATTCCTTGCACGGCAAAGTGTGATCCCTCACATGATGAAGTGTGATCTCCCTCACACATCGAAGTGTGATCCCTCGCATGTCGATGTGCGATCCCTTGCACGTCGAAGTGCAATCCCTCACACAACAAAGTACGTGCATTTTTAAATATGAAGTGTGGATTCGCACTTGGAATAGGGATCACTCGCATATCAAAGGGCATATTTTCACCTACCATTCTAGTAAAAAATTGTCTATAGCCTAGCGGTCTCTTGGACTTAAATTTAGGGCCATTAATATTGTGTCAAGTAAATCGTTCATGTATTTAATTCTCTAATTGTATAGCTATGCTTATTTTATGGTATAGAGTTCAAGTTTTAGTCTTTATTTTATTAATGATGGTGGTATATGCTTTGATTCAATTATGTGTATTAATTATTTCTAAGCTTTTTATATCTTTGTTTTTAATAATTGTATATAATATTGAGTATAAGTAACACATGATACGTAGTTTTTTATTAATAATTCTCAATATTAAAGACTTAATTTCAATTAAATTTTGAAATTAAGTCTCAACCAATATCGAATTGTAGTTTTCACTCATTAAAAATTATGTTATAAAAATGTTACCTTAATTAAGTCTCATTGTAGTGTGTATAATTTTATCAAATGGGGGAAGAACAAAGTTACATAAAATTAAAATAGGTAAAGCATTGTTATTTAATTTTGAACAATTTCCATTATACACCCATTTTAAAGTGATTATAAATATTGCATTTGTTAGTAGGTAATTAACCAATTTTCAATGGTTCTCCACATGTTTTGATTTTGTGATTTTAAAACAAGGAGCACATACACAAATGGGGAAGAAAAAGTTACTTTAAAATAGTATATTTATATTTAGGAAATGGAAAATGAAATTAAGTTTAGATAAAAGATGGAGTACGTAATTTTTTTTGTGATTTGTTATTATTTATAAAATGGAAAATGAAATTAAGATAAATTGGAGTACGACATGTAAATATCATTTGTTATTTTCCTTATTTTCAAGTTTTGAATCACAAGTTTTCAATCAACTCAAAGAAACTATGCAGAAATATGGTTTTTTCAACACAGCTAAGCAAGCTGTCATGTAAAGGACTTATGCGTAAAATCTTAGATGAAAATAGTGTCTAAAATTTGCAAGATAATACAAGTGGTGCACAAAAATTGGGTCCTTACATTCCACATTCACAAATCGATCTAAATTATCCATATATTGTTAATGATGTCGATGATTAAAAATTAGAAAAACATTTTCAATAATCCATGTATATGAAAAAATATAAATAAAAAGGAGCTGATGAAAGAATACAAAGAAGAGTTGTGGTTATAATCTGATGTGAAAACATTTATTACAAAATACGAAGAGTTGTATGAACATTTAAACCATGGATATATCGACAACAAACATTGGGATAATATAGCAAATGCTTTGAATGAAGTTTGTGGAAAGACATTCACTGGGAAGCAATGTAAATAAAAGATGAACAAGTTCAAGAAAACCTTCAAGAAGGAGAAACAACTGGAAAATACAACATTGGCAACACAGTCAACATGGACTTTCTATGAAGATATAGATCACATTACACATAAAACATACAAGGTTATTGGTTTTAATGTAAACAGAGGGTTAATACAACCACTTCTACTTCTGAAAAAGACACAAGAGGGCAATCAAAAATCCCTTCTATCAACATTGAAAATTTGGAAGGAGCAAAGATAGAAACCCCTTTGAATAAAAATGGAATTTAGAGAAAATATGTGAAGAGAAAAAGAAACTCTTATGGGGATTTGAAAGAGGTAATCCAAAATAACATGCATATATTTAGTCATACATTGAAATAAATTGAGTTGGGAAGGGTTCAACTAGAGCATGAAATAATGGAACAAGAGAGAAAACTAATGGAGAAAATATTGGATGTACAACTTCAAGTCGCAAGTATTTTTACCCAAGTAAATTATAGTTTCTTTAACCTAAGTAATATAGTATTGCATCATTCATTCCATCTTAAAATAAAAAATATCATGCATTGGAGTTAGCTAATACTTCTCTATTTTACATTCTTCCTTTTTATTTCAAAACAATGTCAATGATCAGCATCATGGGTGCCACCAAGATCATTGACACACACATCCAAAGATATTGTTTGTGTAATAAAATAATTTTAAAACGATGTTGGTAAACATGTATATTTTTGTTGAGGACAATATGATAATTCAATATGTGAGACATCAATTGAACCACATATCACTGGTAGTATAGTCAAAGTATGGAATACTTATATACTCTCTATGTAATTTATAGACAATAATATTGCCAATGAGCATGGTGTTTTTTTGGATAATGTTGATATTATATTTTTTTGTGTGGCATATATGGTTAATATATTTGAGGGCCATTAAACCAAACAATGTAAAGTTAATGCGATATTTGAAATATGATAATTCAATATGTGAGACATCAATTGAACCACATATCATTTGTAGTATATTCAAAGTATGGAATACTTATATAGTCACTATGTAATTTAAAGATGATAAAATTGACATTGAGTGTGATGTTCTTTTGGTGATATTGTTGTAAATATTGATATTTTTGGCATGTGGCATATATGGTTAATATAGTGGTTACCCTAAAATTAATTGGCCATTAACGGAAAAAAGTAAAGTGCATGCGATATTCGAAATATGTGCACCATTTGATAGCCATTAAATATACGGCATCCACATTTCTTTTGTAAATCATGCACCGAAGAAAGTTGTGGTTGGAAGTTTTATTCCATATAATTATAGATTTTCATTCATTAGTATATTTCAAGGACACTTAAATTTTGAAGCTTCATGTGAGAACAAATGGCATTAGGGAAAAACTCGTAAGCGTAATAATTCATTGGAAAATCAGATCATGGTTCGATTGTAAAAATTCTAAGAACGGTTTGTTTTTGTGAAGGTGTCAAAAATCAGTATGCATTCTCACCTTTTCTCCTTCACATATTTTGAAATTCTATATATGTAGAATATTATGTAGCCTTTTCAACGAAACCCTATTTTCTCTGCTTTCAATAGTGAAATATTTCTATTCTTTAATGCTCTTTGAAAAAAACTTCTCAACTGATAGGGTTTGACATTGTTTTTTCATTCTTTTTCCAATCCCTAAATGATTTGCTAAATATGTGTGTACCCCATTTGCGAGTAATGTAAAACATGTTATGGGTATTTTTTCATGCAAGAGGACTGAGAAATGATTTGTAAAATAACTGAGATGGACATCAATGATGACTGGAAGTGAACAAAATGGGTGTTGTTGAAAAGGCTGAGGAAAATAGATTTTTCTTAGTTAGGGTTGTTAATTGTTTAGGGATTTTGGATTGTTTGTGGCGGTTTTTATAGACATTTCATTTTAAATTAAATTGTAGTAATGAAATAATGATAGTAACTTCTAGAAGATGAAATAGTAATAGTAACACAAATAATTGTTTGCTTGTTTATAATAATTGTTTGATTACTTAAGGAAATTGTTGGAAATAAAAAAATTTAAACATATATGTGACTTGCCAAAGCGAAAATGCAAAGAGATTTGTCTGTGTAGGTTCCCCTTTGAAAATGAGTAAAAGGAGGAATTATAAAACCTACTATTTGAGAAGTTAGGCTAAACAAAATTTTGAATAATGTTTCACTTAATTGATAGTTCTGGAAAGGCATATACAACATTTAGAGATTAAAATTATAGGCTCTGGTTGTTTTAGTTAAATTTTCTAATGAGATATCAACACTAAAAATTATATGAAATCATTTATAATTAAAATGTGTAATAGTTATCTTATTTTAAATAACGTTATAGTAAATAGTATAAGAACTACTTAAGGCCTAATCCCTCACAAGATGGTCAAAGCACAATAAAATGTCTAACTTTTTGTATTTTTGTACCTTTATAAACATTAATTTTTAGTTTCATTGATTTTCTAAAGGTAATAGCCACAAAACCGTACACATTCATGAAATTACTTGAACTAACAAAATGTTGTGTTTAGAGTGTAGAATGCATGTACATTTTTATAAAAAAATTAGCAAAAATATGGTCTTTTTCTTAATTTTATTCATACATTGTTTTTTATTTTATAAAAGAGGAAGGACTGTCCATGGTGGTGTTTTTAAATTAAAACTTATTTTTCAACATGAAATTTTAGATATATGTTCTAGATTAGAATATTGAGGTCTTGTCAAATTTTTGTATTTTTTTATGTATATATTTTTTTAATTAATTATTTAGTGAAGATATTTTCAAATAAATGGCTTACATATGTTTATTCAATAACTTTTAAGATTTATATCAAAATTGAATTTTTTTCATAGCTACGAAGAAGACTTCAACAAATAGTTAGTTTGTTTTTTCAAAAAAATTAATAGATTTTGCTATTTTCATATTGGGTTGATTGTGTACTATTCATTGTCGTAAAATACCATATGTTAGCAAAAAAAAATAGTAAAACAATTTTTAAAAATGAAAATTATTTTTTAGAAAGTTAATAAAAACTATATTTTTGGTTAAATTTTGTAAATTTACTAATTAGTTAACCCTAATTACGTGGCACCTAAGTGGCACATTTTGGCAAACAATCATCCTCCAAATGGATTTGGCACCAAAATGTGCCACATATGGGGTTCGCGCAAGGGGGTTCATACAAGTGTGGTTCACGCGAACCCCCCACCTAAAGGCCTCTTCACGCGAACCCCTTTAACCACCAACCAACCATCCTGCATTGTCCATACAATTTAAGTCCAAATTTTGTGTTTTTAATTTTGTTTCAAAATTTTAATTTTAAAACTATAGTTTTAAAGCAACTATAGTTATTTTTTTGTTTTTAATTTAGTTTTACAAATTCTATTTTTAAAACTATAGTTTTAAAGCAATTATAGTTCATTTTTTTTTGTTTTTAATCAAAAATATATAATATTTTTATATTTTAAAAAATTAATAATAAAAAACAACTTTTATTATTTATATATAATAAAATTAACTTTAAAACATATATTTATTTTATTTAAAATATATTACAAAATTAAATAATTGTATATTTGATTTAATTTTAAATAAATTAGAAAATTTGTTTTAAAGTTATAAAAAGTGAAATTAAAAATAACCTAATTTCTATTGAGATTTCTATATAATAAGAGTTGCATGTGTATAGTTTTCTATTGAATTTACTCTTAGATTCGATCTAGCTCAATTTGTGTGTGTAGGTGAAAATTATTGAAGTGAAGGAATCATGGGAAATCAGAAGAATCAGAAATGAAAATATAGCGAGGAACAAAGTAGAGAAGAGTGCTAGAAGATCAGTTCGTAGGAAGGCACAAACAGAGAGAGAGAAGGCACAAATAGAGAAAGACAAGGCTGCAAAAATTGGTACATACATACTTGAAACCCTTGATAGATCATAATTTTATTTTTATTTCTAGGGTAAATCTGATAATATGTTTTTTAGATTGGGTAAAGGTAAGGGTTTTGATAGGATCCCATAACCTAAAACAATAGAAAAAATATGTGAAAATAAAAGGCTCTAACAAAAACAACCTAAGAACCAACCATACGAAAAAGGATCCACACAGAAACATCATTCAACAAAACACTAATTGTTGAAATATCAACAAAACATCAGCTAATCTCCCTAAATATAAAACATGGTAAAAAAGAATGCAACCACTCAATAGTATTTAGATCTGGATCTAGCCATCTACTTTATTTTTGTATTGCTTGTTACTCTAGCACATGGTTGAATTGGTCTCTTAGTTAAATAGGGTTTCTATTTAAATCAACTTCCATTCTTGAACATCTTCTCTCACCTCTTAGAGAGGCTTTGTTTGATGCCAACAACACCTTTCTAACTTAATCCTTGTAATTGGTTCATTCCCAAACAACAACAACCTTTATGTAGTGCCACTATTATATCAATAAAACGTAATTAAATTTTAAAAAAGGAGAAAGCATTGGGGGAGGAATTAATTAGGAGTAGTTGAAATAGCAGTGAAAGAATTTAATGGAGAATTGTTGGAGGTGGTTGAGTGTGGCAGGATATTGCAAGGCATGGGCCACCCAAAGGACCCTTCAGACCGGTCATTTTCCTCACAAAATAATCCAACAACTTGTTTTGAGATCAAGATTCATTTGTCACGCTAAAACCAAGCTAACTTTGTAAATTTAGTTGTATTTGGATAATTGCAGGTGCACTATTAGACATTAATGTAATTTGGACATAAAAATAAGGCACGTCAGCGTGTGAAAAATTCCCTTAAGGAACTAAAGTATCATGGAATGCCACGGTTGAAGGAAGGCACAACTAATCGATCTAGGTCTATTTTTTTTCCGAAGTGGTCCAAGGTCTCTAAGGGGGAAGAAAAAAATATTGTTTCCGCATGTGTTTTTTTAATGTATGTAGAAGAGAAGAAGTAGATTGAATGTTAAGAGGTGTTATATTTGGGGTTGATTCCTAGTTGTATTGTTTTATCCATTTCACTCTTTCTCTGTGTAGAACCCATTACAATTTACATTTTCTGCCTATAGTGGCATGTGCCAAATGTGAGTTTTGGAACAGGTATGGACATCCAACAAAGCATAAAAGATAGAGGAATTTTTTTCATATGTTTTAGTTACAAGTGCCCTGGTAGATATGGATGCAAACAAAGGTCTTGTGGACAACATAGACTGTAGGATATGCACGAAATGGTTTTGTTTGTTGTTTGGAGAAGAAAGGTTTTGGGTGTCCTTCATTGTTGGTTATTGTTGGAACTTTCCCCTTCAACATTGGAAATGGCTACACCTAAAATTCATTGACCTTCCCATCACCTTGGTTTAGGGATGTTACTTTTGTAACATAGTTATGCTAGTGGTTTTTTTGCGCACATGAATCATAGTAATGATATTATATATGTGACATCTTATGTGTTTTACATCATTTAATATAATCAATCGGTGTGGTTGGATATTGATCATAGATGTCTTTGATACTAGATCTTGTATGGTGAATCTACTCCTTGTACTTGTTTAAGTAAGTTATGCACTATTTTCATGATCTAGATCAGTTCAACGCTATATCTTGTATATTTATCTTGGATCTGTAATATATATAAATATGTTTCTATCCATCATGTTAACTCCTTGATTTTGTACCCTTGCATGTTTGGGGTGAGCGCTCGGGTTCTAGCCTAGGTGATGTGTCAATGCACATTGGGATTTGGTGAGTAAAACAAGACTACATTTTGATTTCGTTTCCAAGACTTCTTTTTCAAAGTTATTGCAATGATGGTGCATGATTGAAACTTACTAGATCAATTTGGATATTGTTGAGATTAGGTAGATAATTTTGAGTACAAGTTCACATAGAGATACAACACTGGACCCGAGTTTTATGCACATGCACATGAGTTGAGAAGAAACTTCATCATGGGATTTACAAGACATTATTCTCCTATTTTCCTATAGAGCTATATAAGTGGTTGATAGGGTATGCACTCAAATGGAATTGGAGGTACAAAACTCTAGTTTGGACACAGGAAGATTATCATAATTTGCATGATGTTGATTTACCTTGGACGTGCGTTGTAGATCATTGGTGGAGTGGTCTAATGAATAGCTATATATTGGAGTATGATGTATCTATGTATTATTGTCCAGAGGTAGCTGAGTTCTAGTTCTTGTGTAATCCTAGAGGATCTTATTTACGTGCCATCCCATTAACAATTAAAATCTTGATGGTGACTTTAGATTTTGAAGAGAAACCCATGGCTAGCTAAATGCAACAATGTGTGGGGGTAGGAGTGGGTGTGGTGAAAGATGATGGACCTAACTTTGGATAGACAAAGGAGGAAAGGAGGATCAAGTAAAATAAGCACACGAGAGGGATTTGACATTGAGATGTGAAATTGAGGAGTCCTTTGAGTTGTGGAGAGATGGCTCAGGAAGGTTTTGAGGCTCGTGGGAAGACATGGAGGAGAAGCATATGGTTATCCCATCATTAGGAAAGTGTGATAGATGGTTCTCTTTAGATTCTAATGAGATCACATCTGAAGAAGAGTAGTTGAGAGATATGAACATGCATCTATCCCACCTTGCAACATTACCCTTGCACTTGGTGATCAAATTCCTAAAGTAGTTGTTTAGAATCAAGGAAGTGTTAGTGGTAAAGTAGCAGGCGATAGTTTTCATTTTCCATTAAATATAGGATTTCCTCATATGGCTATGCATTATTATTTTTTATTGGTGGTATCTTGTCGGGCACATCCCCAAAACAAAGTTTGGGCACGTGAACATTGTTATCACGTTCCAAAGTAGTACAACTTCACAAACTATTGAGGTTTAGTTCAATTCAACATTTGGTACATAAGCTAGCACATCCATTGGTCTAATGCTTGCCATGGGATAAGGATTAGGAGGATCTAGAGGTTTGGGATCTAGCAGATCTAGTGGTTTCTGGAGGTGGAGGGAACACAGGAGGAAATACATGATCTGGATCTAGTGGGCATGGTCTACACCAACCCCAGTAGGTGTATTATGAGATGTCCCTTCATCTCCCAAAGTATAGAGGTATTGAATATTTTGTGGAACACATTCATATGTGTGAAATACTATAGTGCACCAAGGAGATTATAGCTCCGGAGCGTAGAGCAAGTCATTTTAACTACGTTGCAGGGGCACATGCATAGTTGCTATAGGAAGTTTTATCCGAATCAAACTTGTGTGGATTACATTTGCATACATGATACTTTCTTAGTAGATTTTCACATCCCTAAATTTGAGTAGAAGAGCATCAACACGTTGAAATATATCAAACAGGCATGGAAAAAATGTGAGGGAATATGATGCCCATTTTAAGACTCTATTATCAAAGTTATCCTATGATATTCATTCTAGTTAGCATTCTCTATGGTTCATTGGAGGATTGATAACACCATTCAGAAGGGAACTCTTATACAAAAATTCTACAGATCCACGCAAAGTGCTTGAGGCATTTCTACACGTTGATGTCGTATTGGCAGTGTGGACATTGGTGTAAGTCCCTTTTTGGAGTCGCGGATCACTTCCATGGCTAATCAGTTAGAGAAGTTATCATCTAATTCAACACATGAGACACACAATGGACTGTGGTGCACATATTATAAAGTAGAGGGTCATACCAATGATAGTTTACCTCATAGATCATTGTGTACCATTCTCATGGATTGTGAAATCTTTCATCTAGACCATGATTCTAGTAATTTCCCTTTTTGCTGTATGTTATTAGGTAGAAAGTTTCTGTTATGGTAAGATTTTAAAATCAAATACACATGACACGTAGGTTGATTGATCAAATTCATGAGTCAATTGATTTTGGTGTGAGGCGGATTAGTGTTGCAAATAATTCTAAGGAACAAGGTGATAATTGACTTCAAAATTAGAATAATAATGAAGGGCTCTCTAATGGAGGTGGTAGAGATTGAGTATATCTTAGAGGATTCAAAGGTTGTGGTTATGGTGGTAGAAGGGGTGACTTTCCTTGTGGAACATGTTACAATTACGGATCTCCCAATCATTATAGGCACGAATTTCTTTAGAACCCAACTTGTTCCTAGTGTGGAAAGAATCATATGTATTAAGAGTTCCCATAGATGTATGAATATATGTGTAAGAAACACAAGCAAGATAAGGGCACGGGAATGATAAAATTATAGCACACTTTGTAGGAGTAAAGTGGATACCCATGCTCACACCGACCCTAATGTCTTACTGTTTTGGTAACTACTCGCGCCTTTGAGGCTATGTGTGCACATGATGTTCCTAGGAAGAAACCTATTATTTCAAAAAAAAGGAAGTCCTCCATGCAAATTATCCAAACCATGCATGAAAGAAAGAAGTATATCAAGAATCCATGGATGTTATATGGAATCTACAAGGTGAGATACAATGTTTAAAAGAGAATTCATGGAAGATATAACAGTAAATACAATTGTGTTGCATCGAGATAGATGTGGATGACATTAAGGAAGTTTGAGATTTTTGTGCCAAGATAACATCATTCCCTATTAGGTGAATGATTACGAGAAATGTTACCATGCATGGAGACTAAGTGCGCGAAGATAGATCTTGCATGCAAACTTGCCTCCTCATAGTATTGATTATGATAAAGAAATCACGTTGAATGTAGTTGTTAATGGTTGGATTTTTAGTAACATCCTTATTAATACATGCATAGAGGTCAATGTTCTTGCTTTAGATGCATGGCAACAGATGGAAAGTATAACGCCCAAAAATATCCCACACAAAACCCAAGACAACCTAATAGTTAGATTTGAAAATCTACGGAATAATTGTTTTTTGTTAAAACCGGTTGCAACGGGGTAACCTCCAACTAGAATTAAATATTTTCTTAGTTAATAATTTATTCATTTTAATTAACAATTAATTAATATTATTTAATTCCATAGTTCGGGCTTAAAATCCCCTTGTTACAATCTTTATTTAATTTAGTAATATAGTTCTAATGTCATTTATTAATTTATTATTCTAGGGCTAAGTCTAAACTTACCCTCCCATAAAATTAAGATCAAATAAATTAGGTCTCTATAATACACATTTTTTAGTTATCTTGGTATACAATTTAATTTAAAAGAATTAAAAGGTCAAGGTCTTAAAGAAAATCACTAAACTAACACCCCAAGGTTACATTTTAATCTTTCTCTCTAACACCCCCTTGAGAGGCCCCATTCACAAGCTACCCATGCATTTTATTTAAAATATATTCCCACCTAATTCTCACCTAACTTTTGTAGGGATGTTTCTTAGCCATTGGATGGATTAAATTTGGGCCTTTGGATCTAAGTATTCAAACTAACCCTAAACTTATTTATGGAGTCTTCTTATTCATTCTTTTGACTTATTTCCTCATTTTTGTTTTGCAGGGTTTTTTTTTGGGAGGAGAAGAAGGAGAAGGAAGGAGGTCATGGAAGGATATTGGAGCTCAAGGATGGATACTCACTATTTCATTGTTTATTCTATTTGTAATTCTTTTTAGGGTTTGGTTAAAATTTTATTTGTTATTGAGAAATTTCATTGCATTTGCCCCATTTTAACAAATCTCGTTTAATATAATATTATTTTGTTATTTATAGCAAGAAAGTTGCGGTTTTGCAAAAACTATAGGCCGTGAGAATGAATTGACCACAATAATAAACAAGGCAAAGTTTAAATAAAATAGGGAATGTTTTATTGTTTAGTGGGGGAGGTCACCGATCCCACCTCCCATCCATATTAATATGGGGTGGGGGTGGGGTCGACATCCTCCCCGCACCCTACCCTAATACAAAGCAAAACAATCACGGCGGCTCTAATACTCAATACCTATTTGTTACTTTTTTTGTTTAGATTAATAATAATAATGTGTATTACATAAATAATTTTATATATATATATATATATATATATATATATATATATATATATATATGTATATGTATGTATGTATGTATGTATGTATGTATGTATGTTGTGTGTGTGTGTGTGTGTGTGTGTGTGTGTGTGTATTAATGTTAATAATAACATTATCAAATGTGATTTCTTTTGTCCAATATCAATAATTTTATAATTACATTTAATATGTATACACTTATAAAATAAATGTATATAATTACATATAATTATAATTTGGTATATAGATATATATATTTTTGTTTTCTTATTTAAAAGGATCAAATTATTTATAAGAAAAATTAAAATACAAGGCAAGTAATTTTAAAACTTTCTTCTATTCATTTAAAAGTGAACATGGAAACTTTAATAAAATTTCTCATTCATTCTAATACAACTTGCAAAGAGGAGAATATTTGTTTCTCATTCTAGAGTTTCAAGAAACTACTTCCTTCCTTTAACATAGCAAGAAATGTAGCAAAACTTCCATATTTTTCCAATATACTTTCTTTTCAATAAGGAATAAGAAACTAATTCCTTTCTAAACATAATAAGCAAATGACAACATGTTGGGGAAAAATCACATCACCCCGAATGGCCTTGGATCCGAGTGAGGCATTCGGTGTAATTGCACAACATTAGACCATCTCTCAAGTTGTGGGACTTGTGGACTTGAGATGGACCTCCAAAGAAAGGTTGGTTCCTTCTTCCTAAACTACCTGCCACAAGTTACTCCAGTGCAGGAAAACTAATATAATCCTAATCTAACCATTCCAAGGAGACAGGGAGAGAGAGAGAGAGAGAGAAAGAGAGCCTACACTAAGTGGTGATACACCAGAAAAGGAAGTGGTGAGATACTCTGCTGAGGGAGGATGAAACAGGGGGAAAAGGAGATGAGGGAGGTCAAATAGAAGTGACACAGACCCAGATCCAAATCTGCCATCGAAAACTCCATGAAACACATGACATCTTACACCTACAAACATGAAATACATGCACAAGAAACAAACATGAAATGGAGAGGCACAGAAACAACAAAACATGAGAAAGGGTTGAAGAACACCACAAAAACATGATTTTATTGCTCTATGAGGTGCACGGACCATTACATGGATGCTCAGAAGCATAAAATCCACTTGCCAGGCATAGGAGAAGGCTTACAACTCAAAATGGAGTCAGAAAAAAATTTACAGAGTTTCCCCACACCTAGAATGTCTCCCCTTCTCAAATGAGAAGTGTTTACAATATATAGACAAAGAAAACTAGAGAGAAAGAAGAGAAACTCAATTTTTCTCTTAAATCTCAACCACCAACCATCAATGCCCTACAAGTCCACCTACAATTTGTCAATTATGGTTCCCCATGTTGTTTGGCATGTTGAAGAAGGAAGAAAGGCAAATCTAATTAAATTTGATCTGGTTGTTGTTGAAGCAATCGGATCATAAGTTAATGGCATAAAATACATTTTCCTATATTTTCACCCATCAAATCCTAATGAAAATAATATTTTATACTTCCATGGTGTAGAGGATGTCGAGACCTTTCCAAAAAGTCTTCTCTTGCTCAAATCTGAGCTTCCAATCAAAAGATATGGTTGTTTGAAGATTTTGCAATCGAGACTATGCAAAATGGCAAAAAGGTAATCTTTGCAAAAGTGGATCTGCATGGGCCCCAAAATACAAACTTTGCACTTTTTTCCGAAAAAGACACAAAAATAACAAAACCTCCTACATCCCATGGGCCCAAAAATATACTTTTTTCCAAAAGGCCCCATGAAGCCCGCAACCTTCTCATTTTCCATTTTCCATCCCCTGCCCGCCGTCACTCCGCATTTTCCACTTTGGCAAAAAATCTTCCCCAGGCCCGCCTTCCACTTTTGGTTAAAAATCCTTCCAAGGCCCACCTTCCTACATGTAATTTAGGCTTGACATGTGGCTTCTTTGGGTGTCGATGGAGGTGTGGCTTATTTTTATACTTTACACCTTTTCAAAACAAAAGCCAAAAAATTCAAACTGCCTCCTGACCCACCTTCCCACTTTGACTTGAAACATGACCACGTGTAGAGTTGCACACATTTGGGGACCAATTTTGGATTTTTCTTTTGAAGTTGTGTCGAAGAGACACATGGCTCCTTCCATGGCTTTGCTCTGTTTCTTTGTGTTTTGGCTAAGTCCCTTTTGTTTGGCGGGGCCATATGTTTGACCTGAGACACGTGGAGGCTCAGCGCTTGTTTGGGAATGTCCCTCCGGATTTTACCTTTGAAGTTACACTAAGTTGACACGTGGCACCTTCCACTACCGTTCTTTTATACTTAGCTAATTCGGGCCCGCTCCACCCCATTCTTTGAATCTGACCACGTGGGTGAACCCACGCTCATTTGGGAACCCGCTCTTGATTCTTCCTTTGAAGTTGCACTGACGAGATGACATGGGTGGTTCTTCCCTCTCATTTGGAATTTTCACGGCCCAATTCGTCCCTTTTTTTTAGGACCTAGGGCACATGGAAGGCTTGCATATTTGGGGTCCTCACTTTGAATTTTTCCTTGGAATTACGCTCGATGAGACACGTGGCTCCTTCAACTTGGTCCTTATACTTAACCAATTTGGGCCCTCTCCTCTTTCTCCATTTTTGGTTGGTCCCTTCTGCTTATTTAGGAGTGACTATGTTGGGTTCTAGACACGTGGAAGCTACGTGCTTGTTTGGATACCCTTTTTTCACCTGCACCTTTTGGAATTGCCTTTGAGAGATGACATGACATGTGGCACCTTCCACGAGTCTATTGTTTGGCCCCGAGTCGACTCGTATGTGGCTAAGTCTGAAAAACTTTGAGCCTTTCCCCATTTTCCTCCTATGAGCCTCTGGACTCCTTTGACGTTGTTTGATCCTTCACTAACCCTACTCCTCCATTGTAGAGTCCCACCTATAAGATGAGCTGTTGGATTTGAAATATGGGATCATAATACTAGTCGACCCTTTAATTATCTCTTCTCTCGTGGGGTCATGTTTGATCAATTTTTCTTGGGGAAAAATTGGGATAACAATTTGGCGACTCACGGGGACATCTGCATGCTAGATGAAGAGACCAATAGCCTTAAAGCATCCATTGGGCATGGAGTCATGAATGAGATCCTGGTACTGATCTTATCCCTGAACCGTGAGCCCGATTACTTGCATTTGGTGACCCTAAACTTGCCCCGTTGTCCGCACTCTCAATTTTTATAAGATAGTCTTGAAAATGAGGTTCTGAGAGTAGAAAATTGTATTGACCTAGGGCTTTCACCTGTTCTGGATGGACTATGCATGAGCAACAAAACACCACAACACACACTATGTATAAAAACTAAAATCATACATGCTCCAAGTGGAACATGTAGAGTGTGCAAAAGCACTTTGTTCTACTGAAAGTAAAATCTAAAATCTACTCCTACTCCTACACTAACCCTAACAAAGAAAATTTTAAACAAATCTACCACAACCAGGAGAAATAGCTTCCCTTCCTTATAATTGGCAGCCATGTAAATGATTTGGCATTGAATATGGCTGTTATTAGGAGTGGAAGGTTGATGACTATAAAATTGTTTCTTCACTCCATCCATCAAGGTATCAACTAGAAAAAAAACAAATACCTCTTTAGTTTGCTTGATCACTTGGTTCCAAGAGGTATTGTTGTTGATCACTTGGCACTTTGAGGCTCTCCTCTGCTTAGAAGCAAGCATGACTAGTTTTGGCTTCTCCCTTGGCTCCAATGAATCCAAGTATCTGATTGGGCAAGGTCTGGTCCTTTGAATTTTCCCACTACTCTGATATTTAACTCCAAAAATGGAGTCTTCTTGTAGATCTTCCTGGATGGATGATGTGAGAGGGATGATGACATCCTCTTGCTCTTTCCCTTCCTTCTCCTGTGAAGAACATGGAAGATTCATATCTTCCAACCTTGGTTCCAGAGGGTTTTTATGAAGTGCAAGTTGTTGTCCTTGAATTCTCTCCTTCATGGCAGTAGGCTCATGTGCTTGGAAGGTGGATGATGGAGGAGAAAATGATGTGATCTCCATGGGCTCCTCTCCATCAAAGCAATCCTCCAAGTCAAACAGATAATATGCCTCCTTGTTGTCCTGTTGTTGCATGTGCTCAACCTCCTCCATGGTATCCTCCTGATTTGAAAATTGCTCACCATGGTTCCCCTCATCTTCAAACATGAAGTTTGAAAGCTCAAACTCTTCTTCAACATTAGAGCTTGAGGGGATGAAGTGGGAGGAAGAACTGAAGGTTCTTCTATGGCCTACTCTGTACTTGAAGCCTCTTGAACTATATGGTCCTCCTCCATCATGGATTCATCAATCAAATCAGGCCCTTCAAATGAAAGCAAAAAATATTCAACAATGTTTTCTTCATTAAGTGGCTTCAACTCTGATTTGATCTCTTCCAGTTGCTCCTCTTCAATAGGACTTGAGCTGATTGTTCCTATTCCTTCATAGATGATTGTGTAGATTGGATTAGATCAACATTTTCTTCAAAAAAGTTCCAACATGGGCACTTTGCATTCTAGAGAAAATTGATTGATGATCATCTTGTTCTTGTTCTTGTTCTTCTTCTACAAAACTCAGCCTTAGCCACCACCACTGGCTCTTCAACCTTGACCTCCTCTGTTGGCTTAACCATCAAGGGGATCTTTGTAATCCCAAATTTGAGAGCCAAGCTCACCAAGCTTCTAATATTTTCTTCTCTTTTCTTCCTCTTCTTATTACTTCTCCTTGGCTGGTTGTTTGATTTTCATCTTCCCAACATGGATTTGGGAAAGCAAGAGGAGGAGTAGGTTGGGATTCAACCATTTTTGCTATTGTTTGTGGTGGAGAGGGAAGTGGAACTTCTTGTTTGTTTGAGAGGAATGACTTTGCTTGGAAGGGAAAAGGGCAGAAGAATTAAGATGAGATGGAAGACTAGGAGATGGAGAAGGGAAATCAACACTTGGGACAACAAGTGAGGGGCTTGAATCTTGACCATGCTGAAATGATAAAGTTTGAGAAAGAGAAAATGAAGGACAAGGAGTTGGTGACTGACTTACCCATTGACAAGGTTGTCTTGTATCTTTCTCATAAGCCTCAATCTCCTCAATCCATTGTGCAAGTTGGGGAAGCATTTCAACCATGAAGTCAAGCTTCTCCTAAGGGCTATAATGTCTTGGAAAAGGGCCTTCCCATGGACAAGGTGCCCTATAACCAATCTCTGAATGCCTTCATTTGTATTGTAGCCCTTGATTGAACCATGCCAGCCTCCATTTTTGAATCTTCTCCAACAAATCAACATTTTCCATGTAGTTGTTATCATTATATGTATACCCTTGTTCTTGATAAGCTCCATAGCCAAAATTATTTTTGACACTTCTCATATGGGTAAGCATGATTATTTTGGATCTGATCATAATGTTGATCTAGAGGAGTTGTGAAATACATTGGAGGTGGACTACATTGCTTGCAAGTGTGAATTCCAAGATGGAAATGAAGTCATGATTGCACAACTTCATGGATGGAAGAAATGAAAGATATGGAAGAAAAGATGAATGAATGGGTGGAAATGGATGGAAAAGGTCTGCAACTTCAGAGATTGGGTTTTGACTAGATGGAGTCACTAGATGTGCTTTATATGTGCCTCCAAAGGTTGAATCTCACCAAGAACACACCAACTTGATGAAATGAAGTGGTAAGGTGCTTCAAACCTATCCCACCAGGCATGCCAAAATATTAGTGCAAAATCACAACACCCCCAAATGGCCTCGGATCTGAGTGGGGCATTTGGTGTGATTACACAACATTGGACCATCTCTCAAGCTATGGGACTTGCAGGACTTGAGATGGACCTCCAGAGAAGGCTTGGTTCCTTCTTCCTAAACTACCTACCACAAGCTACTCTAGTGTAGGAAAACTAATCTAATCCTAATCTAACCATTCCAAGGAGATAGGGAGAGAGAGAGTGAAAGAGAGCCTACACTAAGTGGTGATACACTAGAAAAGGAAGTGGTGAGATACTCTGTTGAGGGAGGATGAAACAGGGGAAAAGGAGATGAGGGAGGTCAGACAAGAAGTGACACACCCTAGATCCAAATCCACCATCAAAACTCCACAAAACATGACATCTTACACCTGCAAATGTGAAATACATGCACAGAAACAAACACGAAATGGAGAGGCACAAAGAAACAAAAAACATGAGAAAGGGTTGAAGAACACCACAAAAACATGATTTTATTGCTCTATGAGGTGCACGGACCATTACATGGATGCTCAAAGCATAAAATCCACTTGCTCATAGTGTAGGAGAAGGCTTACAACTCAAAATGGAGTCGGGAAACAAATTTTACAGAGTTTCCCCACACCCAGAATGTCTCTCCCTCTCAAATGAGAAGTGTTTACAATATATAGATGAAGAAAACTAGAGAGAAAGAAGAAAACTCATTCTACTCTTAAAGCTCAACCACCAACCATCAATTCCCTACAAATCCACCTATAATATGTCAATTTTGGTTCCCATGTTTGTTTGGCATGTTGAAGAAGGAAGAAAGGTGGATCAAATCAAATCTGATCTGGTTGTTGAAGCAATCGGATCATACATTAATGGCATGAAAGACATTTTCCTAATTTTCACCCATCTAAGCCTACTGAAAAAATAATATTTTATGCTTCCATGGCATAGAGGATGTCGAGACCTTTCCAAAAAGTCTTCTCTTTCTCAAATTTGAGCTTCCAGTCAAAAGATATGGCCGTTTGAAGATTCTGCATCGAGACTATGCAAAATGGTGAAAACGTAATCTTAGCAAAGTGGATCCGCGGGCCCAAAATACAAACTACGCTTTTTGCAAAAAATATGCAAAAATCACAAAACCTCTCACAGCCCCATAGGCTCAAAAATACACTTTTTCCCAAAATCCCCCGCAAGCCCACAACCTTCTCATTTTCCATTTTGTCATCCTCAAACCTTTGTCATTTTCCACTTTGCAAAAAAGTCTTCCCAGACATGGCCCCCATTTTCCATTTTGGAAAAAATCCTTCCAAGGCCCGCCTTCCCACATGTAATTTAGGCCTAACACATGGCTTCTCTAGGCATCGGTGGAGGTGTGGCTTACTTTTATACTTTATGCCTTTTTGAAACAAAAGCCAAAAAAATCAAACTACCTCCAATGACCCACCTTCCCACTTTGACTTGAAACATGGCCACGTGTAGAGTGGCACACATTTAGGGACCACTTTTGGATTTTACTTTTGAAGTTGTGCAAGAAGAGACACGTGGATCCTTCCAGTAGATTTTATCTGTTTCTTTATGTTTTTTGCTAAGTCCCTTTTGTTTGGCGGGGCCATATGTCTAACCCAGACACGTGGAGGCTCAGCGCTTGTTTGCGACTGCCTCCCTCTGGATTTTACCTTTGAAGTTGCATCGAGTCGACATGTGGCACCTACCACCGGTTCTTTTATACTTACCTTAGTTCGATTTGGGCCCACTCCACCCCATTATTTGACTCTGACCACGTGGCGAACACGTGCTCATTTGGGAACCCGCTCTTGATTCTTCCTTTGAAGTTGCGCCGAGCTAACACGTGGTTCTTTCCGCTCATTTGGACTTTTCCACGGCCGAATTTGTCCCTTTTCGAACCTGGGGCACATGGAAGGCTGGCACACATTTGGGGTCCCCACTTTAGATTCTCACGCCTTGGAATTGCATCGATGAGACACGTGTCTCCTTCCACTTTAGAAGTCCCTTTATACTTAACCAATTTGGGCCCTCTCCTCTTTCTCCATTTTTTGGCTGGGTCCCTTCTATCTATTTAGGAGTAAATATGTTGGGTTCTAGACACGTGGAAGTTGTGCACTTTTTTGAGACCCTTTTGCTTTCTCTTGCACCTTTTGGAATTGCACCGAGATGACACATGGCACCTTTTGCAAGTTTGTTGTTTGGCCTTGAGTCGACTCATATGCGGCTAAGTCTAAAAACTTTGAGCCTTTCCCCATTTTCCTCCTGTGAGCCTCTAGCCTCCTTTGACGTTGTTTGATCCTTCACTGACCTTACTCCTCCATTGTAGAGTCCCACCTGTAACTTGACTGTTGGATTTGAAATGTGGGCTCGCAATACTGAGCTAACCCTTCGATTATCTCCTGTGCAGGGTCATGTTTGATCAATTTTTCTGGGGAAAATTGGGATAACAGTTTGGTGAATCATGGGGACATCTGCCTGCTAGATGAAGAGAATAGTATCCTTGAAGCATCCATTAGACATGGAATCATGAATGAGAGCCTGAGTTGATCTTGTCCCTAAACCACAGCCCGATTACTTGCACTGTAGTGACCCTAAATCTGCCCCGTTGTCCACAATTTCAATTTTCATAAGATAGTCTTGAAAATGAGGTTCTAAGAGTAGAAATTTTATTGACTCATGGGGCTTTCACCTATCCCTATATGGACTGCATGCATGAGAAAAAAACACCACAACACACACTATGTACAAAAACTAAAAATCATGCATGCTCCAAGTGGAACATGCAAAGAGTGTGCAAAAGCACTTGTTCTACTGAAAGAAAAATATACTACTACTCTACACTAACCCTAAAAAGAAAAGTTTAAACAAATCCTACCACAAGCAGGGAGAAATAGCTTCCCTTTCTTACAATTAGCAGCCATGCAAATGATTTGGCATTGAATATGGCTGTTATTAGGAGTGGAAGGTTGACTACAAATTGTTTCTTCACTCCCTCCATCAAGGTATCAACTGGAAACAAAACAAATACCTCTTCAGTCTGCTTCTCACTTGGTTCCAAGAGGTATTGTTGTTGATCCTTGGCACTTTGAGGCTCTCCCTCATGCTTAGAAGCAAGCATGACTAGTTGTGGCTTCTCCCTTGGCTCCAATGAAGCCAAGTATCTAATTGGGCAAGGTCTAGTCCTTTGAATTTTCCCATTGCTCTGATATTTAACTCCAAAAATGGAGTCTTCTTGCATATCTTCCTGGATGGATGATGTGAGAGGGATGATGACATCCTCTTTCTCTTTCCCTTCCTTCTCCTGTGAAGAACATGGAAGATTCATATCTTCCAACCTTGGTTCCAGAGGGCTATTATGAAGTGCAGGTGTTTTCCTTGAATGCTCTCCTTCATGGTAGTAGGCTCATGTGCTTGGAAGGTGGATGATGGAGGAGAAAATGATGTGATCTCCATGGGATCCTCTCCATCAAAGCAATCCTCCAAGTCAAATAGATAATTTGCCTCCTTGTTGTCTTGCTGCATGTGCTCAACCTCCTCCATGGTGTCCTCCTGATCTGAAACTTGCTCACCATGGTTCCCCTCATCTTCAAACATGAAGTTTGAAAGCTCAAACTCTTCTTCAACATTAGAGCTTGAAGGGGATGAAGTGGGAGGAAGAACTGAAGGTTCTTCTATGGCTTTCTTTGTACTTGAAGCCTCTTGAACTTGTATGGTTCTCCTCCATCATGGATTCATCAATCAAATCAAGCCCTTCAAATGAAAGCAAAAAATCTTCAACAATGCTTTCTTCATCAAGTGGCTTCAACTCTAATTTGATCTCTTCCAGTTTCTCCTCTTCAATAGGACTTGGAGCTGATTGTTCCTCTTCCTTCATGGATGATTGTGTAGCTTGGATTAGATCAACATTTTCTTCAAATAAAGTGCCAACATGGGCACTACATTCAGAGAAAATTGATTTGATCATCTTTCTTGTTCTTGTTCTTTTCTTCTTCTACTACAAACTCAGCCTTAGCCACCATTGGCTCTTCAACCTTGACCTCCTCTGTTGGCTTAACCATCAAGGGGATCTTTGTAATCCCAAATTTGAGAGCCAAGCTCACCAAGCTTCTAATCTTTTCTTCTTTTCTGGATCTTCTTCTTACTTCCCTTGGCTAGTTGTCTATTTTCATCTTCCCAACATGGATTTGGGGATGTAAGAGGAGGGGTAGGTTGGGATTCAACCAGTTTTGCTATTGTTTGTGGTGGAGAGGGAAGTGGAACTTCTTGTTTGTTTGGAGGGAATGACTACTTGGAAGGGAAAAGGGTAGAAGAATTGAGATGAGATGGAAGATAGGAGATGGAGAAGGGAAATCAACACTTGGGGCAGCAAGTGAGGGGCTTGACTCTTGACCATGCTGAAATGATAAAGTTTGAGAAAGAAAATGAAGGACAAGGAGTTGGTGACTGACTTACCCATTGACAAGGTTTCTTGTATCTAACTCATAAGCCTCAATCTCCTCAATCCATTGTGTAAGTTGGGGCAGCATTTCAACCATGAAGTCAAGATTCTCCTAAGGGCTGTAATGTCTTGGAAAAGGGCCTTCCCATGGACAAGGTGCCCTACAACCAATCTTGAATGCCTTCATTTGTATTGTAGCCCTTGACTGAACCATGTCCAACCTCCATTTTTGAATCTTCTCTAGCAGATCAACATTTTCCATGTAGTTATTATCATTATATGCATACCCTTGTTCTTGATAAGCTCCATAGCCAAACTAGTTTTGACACTTTCTCATATGGGTAAGCATGATTATTTTGGATATGATCATAATGTTGATCTGGAGGAGTTGTGAAATACATTGGAGGTGGACTACACTACTGCAATTGTGAATTCCAAGATGGAAATGAAGTCATGATTGCACAACTTCATGGGATGGAAGGAAATGAAAGAGATGGAAGAAAAGATGAATGAAGATGGGTGGAAATGGATGGAAAAGGTATGCAACTTCATAGATTGGGTTGTTGACTAGATGGAGTCAGTCAAATGTGCTTTGCATGTGCCTCCAAAGGTTGAATCTCACCAAGAACACACCAACTTGATGAAATAAAGTGGAAAGGTGCTTCAAACCTATCCCACCGAGCATGCCAAAAATTTTAGTGCAAAATCATAGCACCCCCGAATGGCCTTGGATCTAAGTGGGGCATTCGGTGTGATTGCACAACATTGGACCATATCTCAAGTTGTGGGACTTGTGGACTTGAGATGGACCTCCAGAGAAAGTTGGTTCCTTCTTCTAAACTACCTTCCACAAGCTACTCCAGTGCAGGAAAAACCTAATCTAATCCTAATCTAACCATTCTAAGGAGATAGGGAGAGTGAGAGAGTGAAAGAGAGCCTACACTAAGTGGTGATACACCAAAAAGGAAGTGGCGAGATACTCTTGAGGGAGGATGAAATAGGGGAAAAAGGAGATGAGGGAGGTCAGATAGAAGTGACACAGACCCAGATCCAAATCGCCATCAAAACTCCATGAAACATGACATCTTACACCTACAAATGTGAAATACATGCATAGAAACAAACATGAAATGGAGAGGCACGAGAAACAAACAACAAAACATGAGAAAGGGTTGAAGAACACCACAAAAACATGATTTTATTGTTATATGAGGTGCATGGACCATTACATGGATGCTCAAAAGCATAAAATCCACTTTTTAGGCATAGGAGAAGGCTTACAACTCAAAATGGAGTCGGGAAACAAATTTTACAGAGTTTCCCCACACCCAAAATGTCTCCCCTTCTCAAATGAGAAGTGTTTACAATATATAGACGAAGAAAACTAGAGAGAAAGAAGAGAAACTTGATTCTGCTCTTAAAATTCAACCACCAACCAGAAAACCTTCTCATTTTCCATTTTTTCATCCCCCCATGGGCCTAGCCCGCATTTTCCACTTTGGTAAAAAATCTTCCCCAGGCCCACCTTCCCACTTTTGGCAAAAAATCCTTCCAAGTCCCGCCTTCCCACATATAATTTAGTCACGACATGTGGCTTCTCTGGGCATCGGCGGAGGTGCGGATTACTTTTATTCTTTACCCATTTTTGAAAAAAAAAAGCCAAAAAAAATCAAACTACCTCCGTGACCCACCTTCTGCTTTGACTTGAAACATGGCCATGTGTAGAGCTAGCACGCATTGGGGACCACTTTTTGATTTTTCTTTTGAAGTTGCACCGAAGAGACACGTGGCTCCTTCTGTGGCTTTGCTCTATTTCTTTATGTTTTGGCTAAGTCCCTTTTGTTTAGCGGGGCCATATGTCTAACCCGAGACACGTGGAGGCTCAACACTTGTTTGGGATTGTCCCTCCAGATTTTACCTTTGAAGTTGTGCTAAGTCGACACGTGGCACCTTCCACCGATTCTTTTATACTTAGCTGATTTGGGCCTACTCTACCCCATTCTTTGACTCTAACCACGTGGTGAGCTCGCACTCATTTGGAAACCCACTCTTGATTTTCCTTTTAAATTATGTCGAGCTAACACGTGATTCTTTTTTGCTCTTTTGGACTTTTCCAAGGCTGATTCTATCCCTTTTCAGACTTGGGGCACATGGAAGGCTAGCGCACATTTAGGGTCCCCACTTTGGATTTTCCTTGAATTACACTGCGATGAGACGCGTGGCTCTTTCCACCGATCCTTTATACTTAACCAATTTTGGCTCTCTCCTCTTTCTTCTTTTTTTTGGTTGGGTCCCTTCTACCTATTTAGGAGTGACTATGTTGGGTTCTAGACACGTGGAAGCTACGCACTTGTTTGGAGACCCTATTTCTCTTACACCTTTTGGAATTACACAGAGATGACATGTGGTGCCTTCGTGAGTCTTGTTGTTGGAGACCGAGTCAACTCATATACGGCTAAGTCTGAAAACTTTGAGCCTTTCCCCATTTTCCTCCTTGGAGCCTCTGGCCTCTTTTGAAGTTGTTTGATCCTTCACCAACCCTGCTCCTCCATTGTAGAGTCCTCCTATAACTTTGACTATTTGGATTTGAAATGTGGGATCACAATACTGAGCCAACCCTTCATTTATCTCCTGTGTAGGGTCGTGTTTGATCAATTTCGTCTGAGGGAAAAAATTGGGATAACACAACCATTTCAAACAAAAACTGTAAATCCAACAAGAATCCCAATTATTTTTATTTTAAATGAACTTATCACACTTTTAAAGCAAATATTTAGGTGTTATATAATCTTGGATGGAGAAAACTTCATTTGCATTTCCAAGCCATTTCAAAGTTCTTATTTCATCTTACTAATACAAGCCTTTCATTTTACAAGAAACAACATATTTAAAATACAAGTTTTCATTCAATACATTCTTAGTAAAGTTTTCAAAATGAAGTAATATACATAGTAGCAAATACAAATTCTTTTGCTTACTTTCCAACACACATACATTTTGAGATCTCAATACAAATCAACTATTTCTCAACATATTTACAAGAGATTGAAATTCTTAAAAATGTAAGTTACAAGCCCTCCATTCAAATGGAGACAACATGGTAAAATTTTTACAAAGAGGGATCTTTCTTCTTTTCTCCAAATGCTACTAAGATCATTCTTCACTTGAGCTCCACCATCTTCCCAAAGTCCAAACACAACAACCAAAATAGGGGAGTAGGCAACACTCTCCACCCAACCAATAATCCAATGAGGAAGAGAAGCCTTCTTCCTCATTGGCCCCCAAGCCCCAAAAAAGAAGCAATGAGGGGTATTAGACAACCATTTATAACATGACAAGGTTTCCACATTCACATTCAAACCAAACATTCAACACAAAATAACAACAACAAAATCACATCAACACACACAAGTTTCCCAACACAAAGGCTCTAAACTCAAGCCAAGAAAGAGAAAGGAACATGGGGAATCTACTTATGCCTCCCAATGGTTTGGGTGCCCACCTTAAAACCTCTAATAACTCAATCACAACCCATAAAACTCTTATGCCTCCCTCCAAGAAAACAACTCTTATGCCTCCCTCAAAGAAAAACAACTCTTATGCCTCCCTCACTCTTATGCCTCCCACAATAAAACAACAAGATAAGCACAAATTTAACTTATCACAAGGTGGGGCACCCCAACCCAACTCCCTCCTAAAATACCCAATAAAACTCTTATGCCTCCCTCCAAAATATCCCCATTTCCATTTTCTCCTACACAACCTAAGGGCCATTCTACTTCCCAAAATCACACATGCAACAAACATTCATTCACAAACATATGCACAAAAAATTAGCAAAAGAAAACATGGGTGAAGACCCTACCTTTCCATTGTAAGAGTTTCCAATCCACAAGAAAGCTCCAAGCCTTTTTTCAAGTCCAAGAAAGCACAATCCAACTCCAAGCTCCAAACAACACTCTCAAAATCAAACTCCTCCAAAATCAAAAGTCTCCAAAATAAAACAAGTAACCCCCAAATCCTCAAACAAATTAGAATAAATAGAAAAGAGAGGAGAGAGAGGTGATGTGGCTCCATGTAGGATGCCACATAATTTCTCCTCCATTCCACATCACAAGGTCAAACCCAATCTCCAAAGCACAATAAATTTGTGGTTTAGGGAATGAAAACCCTCTTACACACTCAAACCCAAACCCACACCCCTAAAGGACAAAATTAAATACTCTTGTAAGAAAAGTGCAATTAATTTCTCTTTTTCTCCATTAAAACACACAAAAAGTCCTAAAATAATCCCCTCACATCATAGGCATATTGGGTGGGTGACTTTAAGAGGTGTGGGACAAGCTTAACTTGTCCCACAAGCCTCTAAAATTATCTTGAAAGTCAAAATCCGAAATTTACTTGAAAGGTTGAGTGCACAACACTCAAAAGTAATTAAATTCTTTAAAATCCAACACAAACCAAGAACTACCTACTCATATTAATTACCCTCTTTTCACATCCTAAATTACACTAACTAATCAAGTTTAATTAACTTAAAAGGAGTACTTAACAACAATAATAAAAGTGACTCAAAATACTAACAAAAATACAATTACTCACAAATAAATAAAACCAAAAAGGAAAAACCACAACTTACCCAAGGTCACATTTGAGGCCACCCCCCAATGGGGACCTCCTAACAAACTAACAATAATAACATCATACATTTACACTAGTTTCCAAGGTGACATGTGCCAATACCCCAAATTCCTTCATTATTGGTCTCATATCCCCCTTTTTGTTTGTTGTGTTGCAAATGCCTGCAAAAATCAAAACAATACCTTTATGGCCTCGTGGCCATATTAATGACATCAAGATAATAAAACACATGCATATACATATCAATTCACATCATCAAATATCATAACTAAACCATCGCTAAAATTAAGTAATTCACCAATTGTTCACAATTCTAAATATTTTGATTTTATCAATTTATCAATTAGCAATAAGATCACAAAACCAACTAAATCATCTAACAACATCTATATATCAAATCCAATGTGTCAGTACAATAGTAGCTCAATATCATCAAATACTAATATGTCAATCCATGCATATAATCCATCCTGTAAATCACATCATGTCATAAATCTAAAACATCCATATTGTCTATCAAATAAGCTAATCAAATATAACAATGTCCATCTATCAATGTCTAAAGATCAATATGATAATAATGTCTATGGATCCAATCAAAATAAGAAAAATCATAGTAATATCAATGTCAAAGAGGAGTGGGCACTACATCCCCCTCCCCTTAGACTCAACTTCCTCCTGGAAGTCACTAGAAAAAATGTGGGAACTGTGCTCTCAAGGGTGTGGCATCCTCCCACGTAGTTGTTGTCTCATCGTATCGATCCCACTAGACGTGAACCTGATCAATCTCTCTTCCTCGAAGGCCCAGGGTCCTGCACTCTAAAATATGGATGGGCTCCACCATCACCTACCCTTGATCCTGCACCTATAATGCGGTCCAATCCAATACATGAGAAGGATCTAGAATGTACCTCCTAAGCACATAAACATGAAATACATCATGGATGCGAGACAAGATGGGTGACAATGCTAGATGATAGGCCAAAGGACTAATACGCTCCAAGATCTCAAAGGGACCCAAAACCTAAGAGAAAGCTTAGAGCCTTTTTCGTAATGGATAGGGCTCTTATGTGGCTTGACACAAAAGAAACACCTTCATTCCCACCTCAAAACTACGATATGTCCTCCATTGATCTGCATATTTCTTATGTCTCCCATAAGCCTCGTGTAATATATGTCTAATCATGACAACCTACTTACTTAATATCATGTAATAAATCCGACCCAAGAGAAACCATGTCCTCCAACCTATCCCAACTCAATGGTGTCCTGCACTCCCTGCCATACAATGCCTAAATGGAGCCATACCAATCAAACTATAGAAACTTTTGTTGTAGGAAAACTCCACTAAGTAAAAGTACTCCTCCCACCTCGAATGATGGTCCATGACATACATCCAAAGCATGTCCTCTAAATCTGATTCACCCACTTTGTCTATCCATCTATCTTAGGGTGATATGTTATACAAAAGTTGATACTTGTCCCAAGGGAAAGTTGCATGGTAGTCCAGAAAATGAGAGGTGTATAAGGGATCACGGTCACAAATAATCTTCCAAGAATCCCATGTACTCTGACAATCTCATCTAAGTATACTCATGCCACTACACTAGTTATATAGGTGGTCTTCACTAGGAGAAAAATGAGCCACTTTCATCAATCTATCCACCATGACCATGATGGCATTGTGGTGGTATCTCGATGTTGGTAGCCCTACTATGAAATCCATGGAAATGGTGTCCCATTTCCACTCCAATATATCATGCGGGTAGAGAAGGCCAGATGGATGTTGATGCTTGGCCTTCACCTCTAACACTCTAAACAACGTGACACAAATTGAGCTACATCTCTCTCGAAGACCTCTCCAATGGTAAAACTTCCTCAAGGTGGCATGCATCTTCTTCACCCCTAGATGGGTTGAATAAGGTGCATGATGAGCCTCTACCAAGATATCATGTCTCAAACCTCCATCCTAGGTACATAGATCTAACCTCTATGTCTGAGAAGTCCATCGACTCTAATGAAAATCCATCAAACTTACCCTCAAGGGGTCTCTAAGACTCAATCTCTGCTCTAGCTGTAAGGTAGAAGTTGTCATGTGGAAGCTATTGCAAAATCTTACTCCACAAGTTTGTACCCACTAAAGTAGCCATAACCAAATTTCTTTGTCTACTCAAAGTTTCAGCAACCACATTCTCCTTCCCTTTCACATGATCTATCTCCATGTCATACTCACAAAGTAACTCCATCCAACACCGCTGACGAGTGTTGAGATTGGGTTGTATGAAGAGGTGACAAAGACTCAAGTGATCATTCCTAAGAATGAATCTCCTACCTAAAAGGAAATGTCTCCACTCGAACTAAAGCATGCATAACTGTTGTAAGCTCAAGGTCATGAGTTTAGATAATTGAGCTCATAATACTTGAGTTTTCGAGACTCAAAGGCTACTACATAGCCATCATGCATCAATACACCTCCTAATCCTACCAAAGAAGCATTTGTGTAAAAGAATAACTCTCCCCGTGGATCGCACTACTAAGAATGGATGTTGTCGTAAGACATTCCTTTAGTGTCCTTAATTCCATCTCACATCTATCTGAATAAATTAATTTCTTCCTTTCCACTAAAGGGAAGTGATGGGATGTGTAATATGAGAGAATTCCTAAACAAACCTCTTATAGTAACCTACCAATCCTATAAAACTACGCACCTCGGTCACATTAGTAGGTGTTGGCCAATCTATAATAGCTCTAATCTGGAAGGATGGACTATGATACCTTCCCCAGAAATAATGTGGCCCAAATATTAACCTCGATGGAATAATACACACTTCTCCGTGTTCCCGTAAAGTTGTTGCTCACGGAGACACTTGTAAAACCGACAAAGGTTCTCCTTGTACTCCTCACGCATACGTGATTAGATCAAAATGTCATCAAGGAACACAAGTACAAAGCGTCTAGAAAAGTTGAGAACACCCCATTCATCAAATTCATGAACACTGCAGGGGCATTCATGACCGAATGGCACAACTATGAACTCATAGTGGCCATATCTCATGCAGAAATTGTTTTCTGGAATATCTCCTCCGCGATCCTCATGATGGTAGCACGACTTAAGATCTATCTTAGAAAATATTGTGGGCCCCTTCATTTGATCACATAAATCATCAATGTGAGGAAGGGGGTAATGATTCTTGATCGTTACTTTTCTCATATTTTTGTAGTCCACACACAATCGCAAGGATCTTTCATTCTTCTTCACAAAAATCTTTGGTGCCCCCAAGGAGATAAACTAGGAGGGATTAGGCATTTCTAAATAAGGCCCTCAGGCTGCAACTTGAGCTCACATAACTCGGGGTGGTCATCTTATATATGAGAGTGTGAGATAGGCTCCACTCCTATAACAAATCCAAATAATATGAAAGTCTATCTAACATGGGAGAGGAAATCTATCCAATTTTTCCCCTAGGAAAAATTAATCAAAAACTCCTACCTTGGGGTGAGAAAATTGAAGGGTTGGTTTGATCATGCGAGCTCACCTCCAATTTTCAAAATTTAGGTTACAAATGAGAATCATCATGGAAATGCAAGGGTAGAAAATCAATGGCCAATGGAAATGTCAAAGAAGATCAGATATCAAGAGGAAAACAATGGAGAAAAGCCTAAAGTTTTCAATTTTTGGAAATTTTATCAACTTCGAGAAAACAGGGAAAAATGGTTTTAAAAGTCTGAAATTCTAAAAACCCAAAAGTCCAAAATTTCAAACTTTCGGGCTTTTGGGTTTGGAATTTATCAGCACAAAATGGAAAAAGATTCAAAATTCTGAAATCCTGAAGTCTAAAAGTATGAAATTTTAGACTTTTGGGTTTCAGGATGTTTCATCAACATCGGGAATCATCTTGAAGAAAAAAAATAGACGCAATGAAGCAAATGCAATGAAAATCAGATGAATTAAAAAGTTTAAAATTTCAAACTTTCAGAATTTTAGGACTTTGGACTTTGGAGTTTAAATTCTTAAGCCCCAAAACATGAAAATCACACGAAATGTCACAAGATTCCAAATTTCGAAAGTCCAAAATTTTTTTGGGTTTGGACTTTCGAACTCTCAAGTAAAATTGGCCGATGAAAATGTTTAACTTCCAAAACTAAAATGTCCTTTAGTCTAAATTTCAAGATTTCGGAGGTTGCATGCATTTTAGACTCCAAAAGTGACGATCAAGAACTTACCATTTTTGCGAATGACACCTCGACCTTCAGATGGCCATAAATTTTGACTGGGAACTCCGATTTGAGAAAGAGAGGACTTTTTGGAAATATCTTGATGTCTTCTACTCAACTACAACTAGATATCTTTAAATTAGTGGGACTAAGTTCTTAAAAATGAAAAATACAGTTCTTCATTTTTGGGGTGTCCCAAGTTTCTCACCTACCACCATTATGAGGTATGGGCTTCCTTTCTTACCCAATAAGGAACACTACGTGGAGGCATGGGTTTTTTCATGGAACCCATCATTTTTGTAGCGAGGAAAATCCAATGCATTTCTTGGGTGGTTGGAGCAATAATTTGGATTTCTTCTATCCCCTTCTCTAATTCTTCCTATATATTGTAAGGAGGGGCAATTTTCTAAAGGTTGGACAATTTTTCCTTACACCCTCCCTTCTTCTCTCATCTACAAGCAAATTTGTGGAGTTCAAACCTCTCATTCAAGTGGTAATACAATCTTGCCTCTTTTCCATTGTAATGGATTGTATCAAACTTTTGGAGTAATAAAATAAGTTTGTGGATGATTCTCAACCCTCTCTTTTGTTATTTCATCTACCTGATCTCTCATTGCAATCTTGGTTATTTGTGCATGGTGGTTGCGTTGCATTTTTATGGTTTGTGTCTAATTACAAGTAGTTGTTCAACATTCCTTTGGTGCATCACCTTTGTTAATTTAGGTTTATTTTCTTACATCTTCTTAACCTTGTCTCCTTGGCAAGTTAGAGTAGATCCTCATCCGCAAATTGTATGTGTGCACCATGAAACAAAGGAAAAGGAACCTACCTTCATCTAGAGATTTCCATCACAAGGTCCCACACTTTGGGAAAATATCCATGTTATGAAATCACACCGAGAGTCTCAACCCATCAAGTTCACCGCGGCATTCGGAGGTGCTATGATTACTCTTGAATAGAAACCCTAAGACAACTCATTAGGAAATACATCTGAAAAATCCTACAAAATGTGGTGATCATCAAGAAAAGTTCCACTAGCCCCATCCTCTAACCTATCCCTAATTTTAATAAAATGTTATAGACAATCAACTACACCGACGCACACCACTTAAGCTACATAGCGGAAATAGTGTGAATCGATATGGGTCTCCTAACTCCAACTATCACCGACTCCACTCCCAAATCATCTGTACAAGATATGACCTTACTATAAAAATCAACTTTGGCTCTGTGTGTAGATAACCAATCCATGCCCAAGATCACTCCATAAGAACCCAAAGGAAGGATACAAAGATCCAAGGTAGTGGTGAAGGGTCCTAGGTCCACTACGCACTCCTTGACTAAGGAGTCTACTAAGATCTTGGCTCCAGAAGCCATCTCGACATCCCAACTAAGGCCCTTCCTAACTACCACCAGCCTACATTGCTCTACCAAATATGGTGCAATAAAAGAATCAGACGAGCCAGAATCAAACAAAATAGAGGTAGGGATACCACTAATGCTACTTTAGTCTCGATCAATGTGCCACATGCTCTTCCCGACGGTTCTCGACCACTACATAGATTTGATGGCTGCGTCCCATGTCACCAACTATAGTCTCAGAAATCAGTACCTTACCCTTGTTATTAGGGTTCTAAGGGCACTCTCTCCAATGATGTCCAAGTACACCACATCCATAACAACTACCTGGTCCCCTCCAATGAGATGCGTCTAGCCCCAATAAGTACTCTAGTGGTTACCATGTCGTGTCATGGATCCCGATGATCTCTTTATGGACTGATGTGGTTTCTATTGAAGAGCTCCTTGTGACTAGCTCTAGGTGCTCCCTATTTCTTGATGGGACCCCAAGGGGGAGGCCTCATACTCCTTCCCCTCTAAGTGCCAAATCTCTGTGGAGGTCTAAATGGTGGACGAGTCATACTACTACTTCTACCGAGGTGGATACTTAAGTGGTGGGTGGCATGAATGAAGATTGCATAGAATTATGTCTGCGACGAGGAGGAGGAGTTGCAACCCCCTCAACTACTATCATGTGTCTTTTGAATATGGCTCCACACTCTATCCTAGTTTTCTTCATCTCCCCTGGTCTCCTCTACAATGTAGGCCTTCTCAATGGCCTCAGCTAAGGTCTACGGATAATGAATGTGTACTACACCTCCCAAATCCAAGTTCAGGCCCCTGATGAACCTGTGGATCCTAACATACTCATCCTACATGTAGTTGACATACTCAAGAAAGTCAAGTATAGAAACCAACTCTCATTTTCTATTACTATCATGGATGCACGATGCGGGTTATGGAACTCATATATCCTCTACTGAATAAACCTCCTAGATAAGTATATTCTCCTAAACTACTCCTCGAAGAGCTCCCAAGTAATTGTATTTGAGTCTACATGGAGCTTCTTCTCCTCAGTCCTCCACCAACACCTGCTCTATCCCTCAGAAGATGAATCACAACACGAGCCTTCATGTTGCTAGTACATGTGCAAAGTGTGAAGCACCTTCTCAAGCTCACTAACCAAGCCTCTTCCTAAAACCTTCTATATCGCCGAATAATGAGACAAGCATAGCTTCAGGATCTCCCTGATATGATCTGCAGCTGATGACTGTTGACCCCTAGGTCTCTTTGCATGCTCATCCCTCACGGCTAGGGCTCCTAGATCTGTCTCTCATGTCTTAAACCCTATCTCTATGTCCCCTCTAAGGTACATCTTCTCTATCCGACTCCACGCATATTTATTTTCCATATGCTCATCGTTGAAGCTCAAAGGGTGCTTGAGCCTCATGTGATGGCTCCTATCATCACCAGTGCGTGCCTTAAGCTGCTCCACCCCATATATAGCCACATTGAAATCATGTAATGTTTGTAGTATCTAGAAGTATAAGAAACCACTTCCTTCTCTCGGTGGTGTTATATCTAACTCCACATGGAAAATCCCCTCTCGATTTGCACCTCCTACACAAATCAAGATGGGAGTTAGTTTACCATTCTAGGTTTTGTTTCAGTTTTCTAGGTTTTCTACATTTTAAAATATCATGCAAAGTTGTGTGATCTAGTTATAGGTTGTACTAGGTTAACTATTTTAGTTTCTCAAGTGTGCCCAAGGGTCCAAGTGTTGAACCCATACTCTATGATACAAGTGTAATGCACACAAATCTCCCTAGACAAAACCCAAAACAACCCAATAGTTAGATTTGAAAATCTAGGAAATTATTATTATTTTTGTTAAAACCGGTTGCAACGAGGTAACCTCCAACTAGAATTAAATATTTTCTTAGTTAATAATTTATTCGTTTTAATTAACAATTAATTAATATTATTTAATTCCACAATTGGGCTTAAAATCCCCTTGTTACAATATTTATTTAATTTAGTAATATAGTTCTAATGTCATTTATTAATTTATTATTCTAGGGCTAAGTCTAAACTTACCCTCCCATAAAATTAAGATCAAATAAATTAGGTCTCTATAATACACATTGTTTAGTTATCTTGGTATACAATTTAATTTAAAATAATTAAAAAGTCAAGGTCTTAAAGAAAATCACTAAACTAACACCCCAAGGTTACATTTTAATCTTTCTCTCTAACACCCCTTAAGAGGCCCCATTCACAAAGTTACACATGCATTTTATTTAAAAACTATTCCCACCTAATTCTCACCTAAATTTTGTAGGGATGTTTCTTAGCCATTGGATGGATTAAATCTGCCTTTGATCTTAGGGATTCAAACTAACCCTAAACTTCTTTATGGAGTCTTCTTATTCATTCTTTTGACTTATTTCCTCATTTTTATTTTACAGGTTTTTAGGAGAAGAAGGAGAAGGAAGGAGGCCATGGAAGGATAATGGAGCTCAAGGATGGATACTCACTATTTCATTGTTTATTCTATTTGTAATTCTTTGTAGGGTTTGGTTAAAATTTTATTTGTTATTGAGAAATTTCATTGCATTTTCCCTATTTGGGTATATGGGCATTTGCCCCATTTTAACAAATCTGGTTTAAAATAGTGTATATACACCATTCATTTGGATGTATACAAACACACTGTATATATGTGTGTGTGTACATTTTTATTTATTTTTATCTAAATAACTATTTTAATATAACCCAAAATTTCAAAAACAAAAGTGTTATATATATATATATATATATATATATATATATATATATATATATATATATATATATATATATATATATATATATATTATTAGTTATGCAAGAAAGCCATGGTTTTGCAGAAATTACGAGTTGTGAGAATGAACTGGATGCAATAATAAACAAGGAAAAGTTTAAATAAAATAGGAAATGTTTTATTGTTTCTTTGGGGGTGGGTTCGGCGACCTCCTGCCCACCCTTACCCCAATACAAAGCAAAATAGACGCGGTGGCTCTAATAATCAATACCAATTTGTTATTTTTTTGTTTGGATTATTATTATTATTATTATTATTATTACATGTGTGTGTGTGTATAGGCCCATATACTCTAGATTCTAGTGAATAGAGAGTGGATAGATAGGCCCCATATAGAGTATAGAGAGGAGGTTGGGGTCGAGTAGATGGATGTGGTGATGTATCGAACCGAAGCGGGGATGTGGGCTGCACTTGCGCGATATGCATGTCGATCCCCATATATAGATAGGGATAGGGGGCCTCGATTCTATCCACCGCCAGATCTAATCTATAGGCCAAAAAAACTCGACTTGATCTCCTTGGCCGCTAGGAGAAGGATAAAATTGAGGTATGGGATATAATAATTATGATTTATGATAATAATCTTTCAGTCGATTCAAGAACTTCGTTATTTTTCCACTCTAAAGTGAGTTGAGTTGGGGGGCCAACTATCCAAGGGGCCCCATAGATATGGCTTCGGGAGGCCAAGCCCCATAGAACAAATGTGATTTCTTTTGTCTAATATCATTAATTTTATAATTGTATTACATTTAATAAATATACGCTTATAAATTAAATGTATACAATTACATATAATTATAATTTGGTATATAGATATATATATATATTCTTATTTAAAAGGATCAAATGATTTATAAGACAAAGTAAAATGAAAGGCAAGTAATTTTAAAACTTTCTTCCAATTCATTTAAAAGTGAACATGGAAACTCTAATAAAATTTCTCATTCATTCTAATACAACTTGCGAAAGAGAAGATTTATTTCTCATTCTAGATTTTTAATCAACTACTTCCTTCCTTTAACATAGCAAGAAATGTAACAAAACTTCCATATTTTTTCAATATACTTTCTTTTCAATAAGGAATAAGAAACTATTTCCTTTCTAAACATAATAAGAAAATGACAACCATTTCAAACAACAAGTGTAATTTCAACAAGAATACCAATCCTTTTTAAAATGAACTTATCACACTTTTAAAGAAAATATTTAAGTTGTATATAAGCTTGGATGGAGAAAACTTCATTTTCATTTCCAAGCTATTTCAAAGTTCTTATTTCATCTTACTAATTCAAATATTTCATTTTACAAGAAACAACATTTTTAAACTACAAGTTTTCATTCAATACATTCTTAGTAAGGTTTACAAAATGAAATAATATACATAGTAGCAAATACAAATTATTTTGTTTACTTTCCAACACATTCATTTTTAAATCTCATTACGATCGACTATTTCTCAAAACTTTTCCAAGAGATTGAAATTCTTAAAAATGCAAGTTACAAGCCCTCCATTCAAAATGGAGACAACATGGTAAAATATTTACAAAAAGAGGGATCTTGCTTCTTTTCTCCAAATGCTACTAAGATCATTCTTCACTTGAGCTCCACCTTCTTCCCAAAGTCCAAACACAACAACCAAAATGGGGGAGTAGCAACACTCTCCACCCAACCAATAATCCAATGAGGAAGAGAAGCCTTCTTCCTCATTGGCCCCCGAGCCCCAACAAAGAAGAAATGAGGGGTATTAGACAACCATTGGAAACTTAACAAGGCTTCCACAATCACATTCAAACCAAACATTCAACACAAAATAACAACAACAAAATCATATCAACACACACAATATTTCCCAACACAAATGTTACAAATATATTTTCACATTATTAATAAATTGTAATATTATTAATAATGAGTTAATATAACTCATATTAATAATATATTTAATATTTTTGTGTGAGTGAAGTTCTTGATTAAACAACTCACGTAGCTATTTTGGTGTGTGAGGGATGTGAGAGATATCCTAGGGATAAGTTTGAGAGATTCATGGAGATTGATATGAGGGATTAAAGATGAAGTTTTACTCCACCTTTGTAGGAGATCAAACATTATAAAATGTAACCTCTATCATTATAATTGATATCCCAATGAATTTAGTGTCTAATTTATAATATTCGGTGTTTTATAATTATGAAGTGTTTATCAGTGGTATCAGATCATTTCATGGTCATGTGTATGTGGAAAATGAGAGTCCAACACTATCAATGATCTTTCATTTGTGCACAGCCACTCATATAGTCTAATTTCCTCGCATGTCTATGTTATTCAGTTTTACAATCATCACCGTTTAGATCCATGGATTTGCATCCAAATATGCGTTGTATAGTATTATACTGGCTCTGAGCTTAGATCAATATGTTGTTTTGATGATTTTCATGGATGTGTCTTGTCTTTGCATTCGGCACTCCCTTGGAGGATTTACACTGATCGTGGTTTTGACTTACAAATCTTTGCCATATTCCTCTGATCGACCACACCATCTGCATGAAAATTCTCATCCCTCGAATGGTGTTCTGTGCATTCAACTTATTTTGGAATTAAGTTGGATTAAATTTCATTCCATTCGAGCTTTCAAATATATTTGGCTTTGTCTTGAATGTGTTGAGTACGTTTCTACATTTCTTGGACCTATTTGTCAGGTTATTGTCTAACTGTCGACAAATGAGATCTGACTTCAACACGTCTAGATTTTCATACAGTGAAACTCAGTCAGATCTGTACTCAGAGTAATTCAAATTTTCTGAGTGTATTGTTTTCCTACACACGTGGCATCATTTTGTTGCTTATCACATCTCGATTCATTCTATTTTCTACATCTGAGTACTCATACTCTTCTATTAATTCTACCAACCGATTATTTTCCAAACATCTCTCTATTCGATGGCGAGTTAGATCAATGGAACACCAAGAGGAGTTTCTCAAAGAAATCCACTTTATCAGATCCAACTAAATACATGGTTAGATCAAGATGAACGTGTGATCTTCCATTAACGCATGTAAGCATATATAGACTCATTCGACATACATGCCGCAACTTGACTCAGTCTTGGAATCGTTTGGAGCTATATATAAGGAGACAACACAAATCCAAGTCATATGAATCATATTTCATTATTTAGTTGTAATAATATGAGTCTTGTTTAAAAGTTGTTTTTATAGAATAGGTATTTGATTCATTAATAGTGTCATCATAAGTTTAGTTTTCCTTTGTTTAAGTCTAAGTCAATAGAGTTAAGGTTTAATGTTTAGATCAAAGTTCAAAGTTAAGTTGATTCGTACTTTTAGATAAAACTCTAAAATCTGGAGTGTCGTATGAATCAAAATTTAAGAGTTATTATTGAGTAAAAAATTTGTGTTTCATGTGTCTAAATTGTTCTCTCTAGTTAATATTATTATCCTGGTCAAAAATCAAGGGTCGTTTATCAATATTTACATCTTTATTGTCATAATAGTATTGTGAAAAATCATGTCATAATGTCATTGTAAGTCAAAGTTATGTCATAGTGAAATTTGTAGTATTATGTCATCAAAATTTATCTTAGTGTCAAATTTCATAAATTCATTTTCATTTAAAAAGTCATTTCTAGTCGAGTCCTCTTGCCCGAGTCAAAAGTTTCGTTTTAAAATTTGTGAGTTGTCATCAAAATATTGTGTCACTGTAAAAAGTCCGTAAAAATTTGCTTCATGGACGCATTTTTGGTGTTATCCAACGTCCAATTTTTGGGAGAATACAATGAATAATATTACAGTTTGATGATATTTTTGATGATTTCAAAGAAGGAAAATGTGTTTGGCTTCGGGGGCTCTGCCCTAAACCCCACCCCGTGTACTGCATGATAGGGAGCATGCCCGGTCTTGCCCCCAGACCTGTAGGCGCGCCCCTGACCCCACTGGGGCTTCCCGCCTAGACCCCCACTTTGGAATTTCAAAACCAAAGCGAAGATTTTTGGGGAAGATGCATTGACAAAAGGTGGTGCAAATTTGAGCTTCAACATCCAATTTGCTAAGTAAGCAGTGTGATTCATGGAGGATGGAGGCAATGGAGGCTGGAGGTCAATCAACGACCTCTCGTCAGTCACCAATGACGGGGCCACATGAAGTTGTGGTGGCAGTGTGTGTGTATGTGTGTTTTCTTTTATTTCAGATTTGCAATCTGATTTCGAGTTCTGTTTGAATAAGTGAAATGTTCACATTGAGGGGGGGAACTAGAACATGGTCTCAATGTTCAATTTTCCCTCTATTCATTTTATATTTAGTAAGCAGTGGTTCCTACATATTCCTTGAAGGAAAGACATAGTGGACAGATGAAAGCACAAAGGAAAAGTAGCAGCATGATATTTGGGTTGTTGGTTGTCCTATAAAACCATCCTTTGTTTTAGGTTGTTGGTTGTCCTATAAAACCATCCTTTGTTTCAGGTTGTTGGTTAACCTAAAAAACCATCCAGATCATGAGCACACATGGGCGGCAAGCTGTAGAAGGAAGTGTGATTATTTTTTCTACCTTGTCAACATTAGGGGAGTGTATATTGGGAATTAATAATGTTAACAATAGGGGAGTGAATGTTACAAATATATTGTGACATTATTAATAAATTGTAATATTATTAATAATGAGTTAATACAACTCATATTAATAATATATTCAATATTTTTTTGTGAGTGAATTTGTTGAATAAACAACTCAAGTAGTTTTTTTTTTGAGGGGACGTGAGAGATATCATAGGGATAAGTTTGAGAGTTTCATGGAGAGTGATATGAGGGATTGAAGATGAAGTTTGACTCCACATTTGTAGGAGATCAAACATTATAAAATGTAACCTCTATCATTGTAATTGATATCCCGAATGAATTCGATGTCTAATTTATAATATATGGTGTTTTATAATTGTGTAGTTTTTATCAAAAGGCTCTAAACTCAAGCCAAGAAAGAGAAAGGAACATGGGGAATCTACTTATGCCTCTCAGGTTTTGGGTTCCCACCTTAAAACCTCCAAGAAATCAATCACAACCCACAAAACTCTTATGAAAAGTCTCTCTCAAAGGAAAACAACTATTAAGGCTCCCTCAATCTTATGCATCCCACGATAAAACAACAAGACAAACCCAAATTTAACTTATCATAAGGTGGGGTACCCCAACCCAACTCCCTCCTAAAATACCCAATAATACTCTTATGTATCCCTCCAAAATATCCCCATTTCCATTTTCTCCTACACAACCTAAGGGCCATTCTACTTCCCAAAATCACACATGCAAAAAAAATATCATTCACAAACATATGCACAACAAAATAACAAAAGAAAACATGGGTGAAGACCCTACCTTGCCATTGTACAAGTTTCAGTCCATAAGAAAGATTCAATCCTTTTTTAACTCTAAGAAAGCACAATCCAACTCCAAGCTCCAAACAACACTCTCAAAAGCAAGCTCCTCCAAAAGAAAAAGTCTCCAAAATAAAACAAGTAACCCCCAAATCCTCAAACAAATTAGAATAAATAGAAAAGAGAGGAGAGAGAGGTGATGTGGCTCCATGTAGGATGCCACATCATTTATCCTCCATTCCACATCAAAATTTCAAACCCAATCTCTAAAGCACAATAAATTGGTGGTTGAGGGAATGACAACCCTCTTACACACTCAAACCCAAACCCACACCCCTAAAGGACACAATTAAATACTCTTGTAAGAAAAGTGCAATTAATTTCTCTTTTTCTCCATTAAAACACACAAAAAGGCCTAAAATAATCCCCTCACATCATAGGTATATTGGGTGGGTGAATTTAAGAGGTGTGGGATAAGTTTAACTTGTCCCACAAGCCTCCAAAATTGTCTTGAAAGTCAAAATCCGAAATTTTCATGTAAGGTTGAGTGCACAACACTAAAAAGTAATTAAATTCTTTCAAATCCAACACAAACCAAGAACTACCTACTCATATTAATTACCCCTTTTTCACATCCTAAATTATACTAACTAATCAAGTTTAATTAACTTAAATGGAGTACATAACAACAATAATAAAAGTGACTCAAAATACTAACAAAAATACAATTACTCACAAATAAATAAAACCAAAAGGAAAAACCATAACTTACCCAAGGTCACATTTGAGGCCACCCCAATGGGAACCTCTAACAAATTAACAATAATAACATCATACATTTACACTAGTTGCCAAGGTGACCTATTGCCAATACCCCAAATTCCTTCATTGTTGGTCTCCTATCCCCTTTTTGTTTGATGTGTTGCAAATTCTGAAAAAATCAAAACAATACCTTTTGGCCTCGTGGCCATATTAATGACATCGAGATAATAAAACACACACATATACATATCAATTCACATCATCAAATATCATAACTAAACCATCGTGTAAATTAAGTAATTCACCAATTGTTCACAATTCTAAATATTTTGATTTTATCAATTTATCAATTAGCAATAAGATCACAAAACCAACTAAATCATCTAGCAAAATCTATATATCCAATCCAATGTGTTAGTATAGTAGTAGCTCAAGATCATCAAATACTAATATGTCAATCCATGTATATAATCCATCTTGTAAATCACATCATGTCATAAATCTAAAACATCCATATTGTCTATCAAATAAGCTAATAAAATATAACAATGTCCATCTATCAATGTCTAAAGATCAATATGATAATAATGTCTATGGATCCAATCCAAAATAAGCAAAATCAAAGTAATATCAATGTCGAAGAGGAGCGGGCACTATAGAAAGACTACCATTGCAGCCATCCTTTGATGTGTTGTTCATGGAAAATAGGACCACGGCCACGCCCATTAGAGTTTTGAAGGATGCCACTATTAAAATTCAATGTGTCGAGTTCCTTGGTGATTTTGACGTCTTAGTGCTTATAGAAGTAGAAATTTTTTCAACATTACTTGGCGCCCCTAGTTCTATGTAAAACAATGTTGATTTGTGGTTCAATAAGGGTTATATCATTTTTTAGAATAAGGAGTGTGTGATCATCCCCTTAACAGATGGAAAGGTTGTGCCTTATGCAGAGTCTTTGGGTGAAGAGGATATAAACAAAATTTATGTGCATATGATCGGGGATCTTGAGGTCCTTGAGTTGTCTAAGGAGTGGGTAATTAAGTTGAATGATTCACAATACAGGAGTGATGGAAGTGTTTCTTGTGATAACTAGGGTGCATGGGACTTATGAGAAGGTGGAATGAGAAATGAGCATAGTTACGCACATCAGTAGGTTGTGCTATGTTAGGCACTTGGGAAGCAATCGGTAATGAGGTACACTAACGAAGGAAATTTGGAGGTATTCTTGCCCACCATGGAGGTCCAGTGGAAAGATCATATAGAAAGAAGGAATATGCTAGTCTATACTTTACATGGGACATGGTGCGCGGTGGATTACACACAGGATAATATTGTGGAGTGGTGTGAAGTAAGAATCATGCTTTCCACTCGATTTCTTAAGAGAAATGCACCTACCTAGATCTATGAAATTTATAGAAAGGATCTTGTTCAACACCACGTTCGAAGTGTGAGAGACTCTGGACAAAGGGATAGGAAGCATTACCACTATCGTTGTGGGTGCATAAGTTATATTCCACCTTTCGAGGCTGCGTGCGCGCACATAGTATGTCTATGCGAGTTGAATAGATCAATGGGGAATTGGATAGAGATGAATACAGGTATGGTTCAGACCTTTGATTAATTTTCTACTAAATCTCCTGTGAATGAGGCCTTGTATATAATGAAGTGCTTAACTATGGGAGATAGTGTAAAAGTTAAATAACTCATGCAAGATTTGTTGGGATAATTAGACCTCGAGGAGTGATTTGAGTAAGAGGAGACAGATGAAGAAAAATTTAGCACGCCTTGTTGGAAAAGGAAAAAGGAAAGATGGTTTACATGATTGATGATGAAGAAGTTGAGAATCTAGATGTTGAGAATACGGAGAATGCGTGTGAGGTCTTAGACGGTGAATATGAGAATGCATGCACCTACGATGAGCCTATGAGAAGAAAGAAATTAAACATTGAAAAGAGGATGAACCTAAAGAGGTAATCATTGGAGATTATTAGTCCTATTCATAGGTTGCTAAGATCATTGAGCTGATGCGCAAATTCCAGGATTTTTTCCCTAGAGTCTATCATGAGTTGAAAGGAGTGCATGAATATTTGGGTGAGATGAGGATTACATTAAAGGAATGTGCATGTCCAGTTAGGAAGAGATGTTATAGGATGAACCCTAGCCTACGTGTCAAGGTAAAAGAAGAGATTGACAAGATGCTGAAATCTGGCATCATCGAGCCCATAGAAGAATCAGAATGGGTTAGCCCTATGGTTATAAGTATCAAGAAAGATGGAAGAATTAGAATTTGTGTGGATTACAAGGAGTTGAATGTTGCATGTGTAATTGATTTTTTCCTACACCATTTACTAGATGAGATCTTGGAGGGAGTAATAGGGCACGAGATCTACTCCTTTACTAATGGGTTCTCTTAATATCATCGAGTTCAGATTTCTAAAGAGGATTAACCAAAGACCACTTTTAACACGAGAGTAGGGAAGTTTTGCATACACATTATGCCCTTTAGACTGAAGAATGCGCTTGCGGTATTTTTGTGCATTGTTGTGCAAGCCTTTCAGACTTTATACACAAATTCTTGCGGGTATACTTATATGAATGTACTTCTTATGGGCTAGTAAAATACCACTATGACAACTTAAGGCTTATGTTTTAAAGGTGTGGGAAGTTGAGAATCTCTCTCAAAATCAAGAAGTGTGTTTTTGTGACACCCTTTGGAACTCTCTTAGGACATACCATATGTAAAGAAGGGTTGTTGGTAGATCCTGCTAAGATTATTATTATCTTGGGCTTAGAGGATCCTACTAACTAGAGTGAATTGCTTAGACTCCTTAGACACACAAGGGTTACTATAGGAAGTTCATTAAGGGGTGCGCTAATATTTTCGTGCCTTTAAAGGAGTTATTGAAGGAAAAGGGTAAGTTTCATTAGGGCGAGACACAACATCGCATGTTTTAAACCTTGAAAGAAAGGCTTACTACTGCACCCATTCTACACTTTCCTCCGTGATCCAAACCATTTCATGTGCATATGTATGCTTTTGGCGTGGCCATTGGAGTTTTGTTAGCTCATCCTGGAGAACTTATTGTTGATCACCCCATTTGATTTGAAAGTCCAAAGTTGACACTAGCTAAATAGAACTATATAATAACGAGTGCGAGGATTTTTATATGATTCACGCACTACATAAGTTTCAAAAGTACTTGCTGGAAACACCTTTCATATTCTATACAAATCACATAGCATTAAAACATCTTCTTAATAAGATCATTTTATAGGGGTACATATGCAGATGGATTCTCTTATTCCAGGAATTTTACTTTACAAAGGTTGTGAGACCAAGTAAATGTAACTCAGGCAGATCACTTATCTAGGATTAACTCAGGTAAGGATGCGTAGAGCATTGAGGACATAATATCATATGCCTAACTATTTATATTGAACTGTGTCTCCTCTAATTTTGAAGATATTACGAGTATTTTTACATATAGGTGTGGCGCGTGAGGTCACAAAGGCCTTGGAGAAGAAAAACAACTTACTATGCGTGCCTCACCCTACATGTTGATTGGTGGTCATCTTTACAAGTTAGGTCATGATGAGGTTTTGTGTTGGTTCCTACTTGAACATGAGCTCTTTGTCATTATGGTAGAGGCTCATGGTGGAATTGCAGGTGGTCATTATGCAGGAAATGCTACTACGCACAAGATATTATTAGCGGTGTCTATGGTGGGAAATGATTTACAAAGATTGTAAAGAATATTGCAAGTCTTATGACCACTGTCAGTGCCTTAGAAAACATGGGCATAGAGATGAGATGCCTCTAAGACCAATTTCTAGTGTAGAACCATTTGAGAAGTGGGAAATTGACTTTGTGGGTTCTATTTCCCCACTTACACGCAGAATGGATCACACCACATTATTACTTGCAAATATTATTTTACAAGGTGGGCGGAAGTGATGCCTACAAAATATTTCATATCCGCTACAGTGCAAGGTTCTTATGGGAGAATATAATCGGTACATATGGATGTATGTTGAGTCGATAAGTTATATGGGCACACACTTTTTGAATGAAACTATCGGGATCTTATTAGTAGATTTTATGGTGGCACTATTATGACAAAATCACAAAGACTTTGCCCCCATTTCAACTTGCAAGTGGATGGTTGAGGCATTCAGTGTGATTCATCAAACATGGAGTTATCCCAAAGTGTGGTACTTTGTAATCGGGATAACCCTACGGATGGAGGCTGATTCTATTCCTCTATTCTAGTGCACACATCCAAATTTTAGATGATCTACTCTAAAATATACTCTAACTTGCCAAGGAGGCATGGTTAAGAAGATTACAAGGAATTAAATCTAAATTAACATAGGTGATGCACCAAAAGGAATGTTGAACACCTACTTTACATAGAGATGGAAACCACAATCAGATTGAGAAGGGTGAAAATACACCACAAATCAATCCACTGATGAGAATCCACTAACCATTAAACACAAACCATTAACTATGTAATACTATAACCACGAATAGATAACCAAGATTGCAATGAGAGATAAGAAGAAAGCGATGAACATGAGAGAGGGTTGAAATTTGTCCACAAACTTATATTATTGCTCCACATATTTGATACAGTGCATTATAATGGCCAAGAGGCAAAAACTTGCATTACAGCTTGAATGGGAGGTTTGAACTCCACAAATTCACTTACAAACAAGAGAAGAAGGGAGGGTGCAAAGAAAAATTATCCAACATTAGAACAATGCCCCTCCTTACAATATATAGGAAGAATGAGAGAAGGGAGAGAGGGAAGAAACTCAAAATCTTTCTTCAACCACCTAAAATGCATTTAATTCACCTGCAACAATGATGGGTGCCACTGCAAAACCCATACCTCCATGTATTATGCCTTGTTGGGAAAGAAAGGAAGCCCATACCTTCATCATTTGGGTAGGTGATAAATATGGAAACACCCTCTAAAATGGTGAATTGTATTTCTTCATTTTGAATAACTTGGTTTCACTTCTTGTGCAAATCCAAGCTCCCAATAAACATTTATGGCCATATGAAGATTAGGTGCCATACTACATTAATTGCGAGTGGTTGGCTCTATTTCTTTGGACTCTAAAATGCATCGCAACCTCAAAATCTGAAATTTCAAACTTTCGGCATTTTGACTTCGGAGGTTGATGTTATTGTTCATCCACTTGAGCATGTGAAACCTCTGAAACTCCAAAACCCTGAAGTCTAAAATTTGGAACTTCAGACCTTTCCATTTCAGAGATCGGGTTACTGTTCATCTACTTGAGTCAACAAAATCTCCAAAACTCCAAAACTCTTAAGTCCAATTTAGAATTTTTCATTTTCGTTTTTCGATATTTGGGGTTCGGGTTTTAGGATTTCAAGGTTTGATTTTTGGTATTTTGGGGTTCAAGTTTTTGGTATTTTTATCCATTTGGGCACATGAAACCTCTAAAACTCTAAAATCCCAAAGTCTGAAATTTGGACTTTGGGTTTCAGACATTTACATTTTGGGGATTTTTTACTGTTCACCTAATCGTGCTCACTAAACTCTAAAACTCCAAAGTCCATAATTCAGATTTCAAGTTTCAGAATTCAAGTTATGATTTTTGCTTTCTTTCCACCCAGTCCCCGAATTTGACCCTATCCTACCTCTGAATGGCTCCACCTCCAAAATCTAAAATTTTGGACTTTCAATTTTCTTCATTTCCCAAATTCCTCTACAATTTTTTCAGCTTGCTTCAACCTATTCAGCCAACCTCGAAATGCAAGCCCCATGACTAAATCAATCCCTCCATTTTCTTTGTGTGCAAGGTCATGTTTGTCCAATTTTTCTGAGGGGAAAAATTGGATAACAAATAAGGTATAAAAATGAAACTACTAAGGAAGTAAAAAGTAAAGGTGTGCACAAGATGGTGAGAAGTGTAGGAGCATGAAGGTGCAAATGACCAAAGGAGCATGCAAATATTTTGGAGGAGCCCAATATAGAAGTAAGGATGTAAAGAAACATGGATAACAAAACTTAAGGAAAAAATACACTGCAACGCTAGTAGGAGAGTGATAGATGTCAAATCTATTTGATGACGTGTTTAATAGTGACAAGGTGATTGAAACACCGATCAAAGATTCCAACCACCTAATGATGTGGTGTGAGAGAGTGGTTGAAAATATATAAGGTGAATGATGGAATTTATGATCCCAATTCAAATTTATATTTCATTGAGATAAGACAGATGATCCATCATAGAGGAGAGATAATTAGGGAAATTTCAATGCACGTAGCTATAAAATGAGGAGGAATTCACCATTTAGAGGGTAATGAAAAGTTTTAAAAGAGTTAGAGTTAGATGGATCAAGAAGAGAGTCGGGAGTAGGTCATAGATTTAGAAGTAAAACTAGAATAGTCTGGGTAGGTCCTTAAGACTCCTCCAAATTTATGATAACCTCCATGGTGAACAATATTTATAGATGTCATATGGAACTTTTCCATTAATATAAGTATGCAAATTTAGTGCACCCGTTGCGGTAAATCTATAGGAATGTGGGGAATACCCATCTTTTGTCAAGTGGAATTAGAGTAGGATACTTTCTTCCAAGTAACAATTGGCAAAATGTCAAACATGAGGCAACTTGTGTAAAATATCATGATCTCTACTATGAGGAAAAGTAATTAGAGACCAAAAAAAACTTGGTGTAATGATCTCAAGAGTTGATGATCTTACACAAGGGAGAAGGATGGCACTAAGAGAGGGAATGTGTCGGATGCATAAGTTATGAGAAAACTAGAGGAGATGTTAGAGGATCTCAAATGTAAAAAATATGTACCGTATATATTGGAGGATGAGGAAGAATATAATGAGAAGGAATGAGTTCTTGTGATAAAAAGATCCCAAAAGGGGTTTGTGACTAGGTTAGTAGTCATGTGCACAAATAATAATGTGTGAAGATAGTACCATTGGAGTTCCAAGGGAGAGATAATTCATGTTGAGAGTTACACGAAATGAGTGCAAGAGCAAAGACAAAACCCTCGCGAGAGTAACATGGAAATTAAATGGTTTAAATACGGGAGTACCAAAATAGATGTGCGAGAAGAGACATATTGAGAGGGATAACATGTTGAGAAAAGGTTGAAGAAAGGAATAATTCCCAAAGGCATATTGTAGTGCATGAGAATATCACAGGTGATAAAGGGGATTGGTAAAGAATATAAGATAGTTATTTCAAACCATGAGCACACCAAAGGTTGCAGGAGAACTAAGAGATGACCTAGTGAAGACAAGGGAAGAGTGGAAGGAAGAAAGTGCATAAAAATAAAATGTGGGCACAAAATAGATTAGAGATGTGAAAAATAGTGCATAGACATGAATGGAAAATGATGAGAGTAACCTATGAGAGAATTCATCAAATGAGTAACTCCAAAATGATTTAAGGAGTGCATCGGTGGAGGCACACGCAATAGTATGGACCATTGTAAAGGAAATATAGTAATGCAAAGAGATCTTGTGAAACATGAAACAAATCATACCCGATAAGGTGATCTAGGGAAATAGATAAAATGTGTATGGAATGGAGTGGAAAATAAAAGGAGCACACAAATCGAGGAGGGTGTAATGGTATTTTAAAGAAAATGCAAAGATATGTGTATGTTTCCATGTAGGAAACAACAAAGAAGAGTGTGTCGAGAGAGGTCCAGTAGATAATTTACAAAATGTGGACACATAGACAAGGCACATTAACTATTTTAAAAAACACCTCAAGAAAATGTGTTCATTTGGGACAACAATGATTGCTTGAAGTTCACTTTATGGATTTTTTGAAAAAGCTTTGGAAACCTTCAACAATGTAACAATCATGTGTCTATATTATCAGTTCACCTTTGTAGGCATATCGTTATCATGTGTTAAAAATAAGAGTCTTGATACTGAGTTTCAAAAACCACAAAATCAATAAGGAGAGCGATTATGTGCACGAGGATTGTGTATGTTGGTTCCGTGGTATTTATGTCAAAAAAATTGGAGGCATGAATCTTGTAAACATAGTATTTTTCAATATTCCTCAAACAAAATGTAGTCTCATGGAATGCATTGATTTTTGGATATGCACTTGAAGTAGATTTGGAATTTGTTTATGCACTAGTAGATGTGTGTGCTAAAATGGGAGATTTATAACAAAGGTACATAGGAAAAAATAATAAATTGGAAATGAATTTTTAGATGGGTTTGCTCTTATTTTAGATGGGTTCGGTGGAATCCAACACAAGGCATGTGAACCTTTTGACTAAATACCTTAAGAAACATAGGTTTTTATCTTATGTTATCATTACAAATGTTTTGTAAGCCTTGTAAGTAAAATGAGGAGGCATGAGTAATCCCACAAACTATTTTTTTGGAATGCCTAAATGGGATGTTGTCTCATTAGATATGGTGATCGCGAGTTTTTGTAAAATACGTATGGTTTTCCCTTTTCTTCTACACTAAATTTATCTTTCATCATTTCCTACTTTTGGAAATTAAATATTGAATAGTATGAAATGTAACTCCAACAAATGATAAAACCTTACCTCAACCGGAACTGTCAAAACATCAAAAATCTGACCTCGAAAGTCATGCACATGGAGCAACACACTCAAATGTACAAAAATCCATAATTTCTAGCATGTCCCCTCATATAATAGGACACCATTAAGAACCTTAACCAATTTATCTGATTCATTTAGTTCCTTTCCAAGTAAATTTTCAAATCACATTTAGTATATCAATCACTTGTGGTGGCGTGCACGTTTTAATAAAATGTGATTAGTTTTAGTTTATGGTTGTTTCTTTGTTTAAGTGAAACTAAAACCATATCCTCCTACCTATATAATGCTAATAGGATAATTGTAACCATCTATCAATTTAATGAAAACACTTTCGAGAGGTTAGTTTTGGAAGTTGGTTTTGGGCCCACGGGTCATTGTATGACAAGAGTTCATGATGCGATTATAATAACCACCGCTGGAATTACCTTTATAACCTAAGAACTACTCACCATAATCAATTTATATAATATGTGATGAATTATTTTATACGGAGGAGTAAGTAGGAATAATCAAACTTCGTGTTCAAATTTAAAATGAGTGTTTAATAGACCCAATTTGTTAGATCTTTAGTCATTTTGGCCACTTTCACAAAATCACAACTATAGATAATTAAACCCTCTAAGGGTCTCATTTGATTTCTAACTACTCATGGAACCTTTTAAATATCATCTCAATAATTTATAGAGTATGAATTTATCAACTTCTTTATATGACTAATTTTTAGAAATTATAATGTTTTCTCTCTCTTCTTGTTTCTCTCTTTATAAATAACTATGAAATTTTGGTTGGTTTTGAAAATGTAAATGGGTTAAAAAGTATATGGAATTGAAATGAAATTAATATGGACACAATATTTATGGTTTTATGATATAATGAATAGAAAATAAAATGAATCCTACAATTTCTCTCTCCTTTCAGTTATCTTCTCTTTAGAATCGAAAAACAATGTAATAGAATGTGGAAGTCTCAATGTGTGAAGAAACAACCTCTCTCTCTCTCCCTCCATATCTCTATCTCTCCCTACTTTCTACTTCAGTTTCTTAAAATGTTTAATGCATGTATTTATGTTTGAGTGTAGGGATTTCCATATGAGTCCTAGGAATGACCCCGTGATGCTTTTCGGATACTCCGAACAAGAAGAATTCAAGATGTGATATGTTGCATTTAAAGATTTTGATTTAAAATTTAGACTCATCTTGTAATACATGTATTAAGTTATAATAATGATATTTAGTATTGTTCAAATAATAATTCTTATGTACATTTTGAAAAGGAAAATATAAAGTTGATTATATTTGTGTAAGTGTTGAAATAGATGTGAAGTTGTACTCAAATGTTGTACTTATGTTGTAGAGATATTAAAACAATATTTTACTATGTTAATTATTGATTTATCTCCTTAACACTCATAATGCTCAATATAATCTCATCTTACCCAAACTATATAGAAATAAAAAATGAGTTTTTAATCCCTATCATACTCTCTCCTCTTAATCAAGCCTTATCCAAGATATATAAATCTTTCATGTTAAGAAAATACTCTAATCTCATTAATCGTATTCATGTTTTGCAACTAATACAAGTCCTAAAATAACCATTACCTTAACTTAAGTCCTTTTGTGTGAGGAAATGGATAAACTATGTGTACCCTATTACTTGTGGTGTGAGTATGACTATCATATCTAGGTTTCGTAGGCTGCCTACTTTATGGGTGAGTTGCAATCCTTGGGTGCATGGTTTTCTTATCCCCTTAGTGTGTAAACTAACAATCATAAATTTCCTTAGAATGTATTTGAACTTGTAAGGATGTAGTGTCCACTTCCCTTCCACACAATTTCACTATGATTTTGTTATTGTTGGTTAGATACATTGACATTTTGATTACTATATCTTGATCAAAGTAGGTGATAGACTATGCAAACATTTGGATTAATGATATGTTGTGATTCAAATTTTTATTATGATACACTAGATGACAGTAGTAGACAGTTCTATATATGTTGATTTGCATTATTCTGATTTTATACTGACACATTATATTCTAGATGCATTGCTTATGTCTGGATGTTATGAATGGTATTGTGATTCATGGATGATAATAAAATGATAAAATCTAATTACTTTGATATGGTTGATAGATGATAGAATTTTTGATTTTGGATAAACACTATTGATTTCTATGTATTTATTATTTCTCGATGTTGTTGATGCGGTTGTGAGGCCGAGAGAGTATTTTTATTTCTATTTACATGTACATTATATCACTATACATCAAAAGGGGATAGGGACCAACCACAAAAAGAATGTTGGGTGTTTTGCAACATGGCCAAATTTGACAACTTGTGTCTAATGTATATGTTGTGTTATTACATGCTTAGTTAGGAGGTTTCCCATAGGGGGTGACCTCATGTGTGTGGCCATGGGTGTAATGTTTTCCTTTCTTTTATTTTTTGTATTTTATTTTGTGGTGTATGTATTTAATTATTGGGAAAATCTAGTCACTTTATTAACACTTGTTAATGTGTTTTAATTAGCTAATTTAACTTAAATTTTAAACTAAAAGGAAGAGGTGACATTTGGGTAATAAATAGAGTAGATAGTCCTTGATTTGTGCTTGATGTGGAATGAATTAATTGCATTTAGGTGGTGTGTACTCTTCTTCCCTTCCCAAACTCTAATTTTTCCTTGTAGGCCACTTTTTGAGACTTGTGGGACAAGTTAACCTTGTCCCTTACATCTCAAACTCTTCTACCAACCATACTTATGAATTATGGAGATTATTTTGACCATTTTAATGCATTTATTGAATGTAAAAGATAAGATAATGTCACTTTTTACTTACTATAATTAATTTGTCCTTGAAAGGTATGGAGAGCATGTTGGAGTGTAATGGGTGCATGTCATAAGCCTTATATGTTCATTTAATTGCATTGGGTTTGGTGTGTTAACTTGTTGAGTTAGAATGGAGGGATGATGAAGTGGAATCCTACATGGAGCCACCTCATCATTCTCACCTCCATTTTCTATTTATTGAATGAATTTGAAGGATTTTGGGTTACTTGTTTTATTTTATTCTCTTGCACTTTTGAAATTTGGTCTTGGGTTGCATGCTTGGAGCCTTTTTGGAGTTTCATTTTGGATTGTGCTTGGTTTGAAGGTGTTGAAATATTGTTGGAGTGAATATTTTTGGAATCTTAATGGAGAGGTAGGATCTCCACTTTTGTTATTTCTTTATTTATGTATATAGATGTGAAAATTGTGTTTGTATGAGTATTTGCATGAGTGTTGTGAATGTGATATATTGGGGTTGGGTAGATTTCCTTAAGAATGGTGTGGGAGATGGAAGTATGGGACCATTAGAGAGGGAAAAAGGAGTTGTGAGGCATGCATTTTGGAGGGAGTATGATTAGGAGTTCCACCTATGGGGAGTGAAAAGGAAAACATGGACATATTTTTACATATTTGCAAGGGGAGATAAGGATGTATTGAAATTTTTGTATAACGCACATGGAGACTTTGGGGTGGAACTCCTACTTCACTTGGGAGGAAAAAGGAGGTGGTTCCCATATTCCTTTCTCCTTTTGGCTTGTTTTCAAGCCTATGTGTTTGTTGAAATTGTAAATCTTATTGTGTATGTCTATTTGATTGTGTTGTATATTGTGGAATGCATGTTTTGTGGAATTTGTTTTGTTAAATTTGTTAAAATTACATTACACTCCCCATTTTCTTTGGTTGGGGCTCTGGGGCCAATAAGGAGGATGGTTTCTCCTCTTATTGTATTATAGGTTGGGCGGAGAGCATCGCTTACTCCCTTGTCTTTGTATTGTGATTCAAAATTTGAAGGAGTGAAGGAGTGCAAAGTTAAAACTATGACTTTGGGAGAAGAAATTGAAATGGAGACTTGTGTATTTCACCATTTGGAAGAACTCCTATGCTGTAAAATTGACCATTGTTCCCACTTAGAGTGAAGGGTTGTAATTTTGTATCTTTAAGAAATGTTATTGTAAATCTTATTTATCAAAATTTTAATGTTATAGTGGAAAGGAGAAAACTTAAGTTGTATAATTTGTTGGAAAGGAAACTCTCCAAAATTTGGATGCTATTCAAAGTGGCAATATGTATTGTTTGGAAAAGAAATATGTTGTTGTAAAGAAAGTGTTGTTGAGTTCTTGTTGTATTGTTGGAAAGCTTAAAATTGAAAAGGAAAATAAAATAAAAAATTAAGTCTTGTTTCTATATCCAAGTTGTATATGTGAAAAGAATTGAATTGGATTTGATGTTATATTCAAATCCTACATTTTATTAAAAGAAAAAAAGAGAAATGAGTTTATTTAAGCTTGTTATTCCTTTTATTCTCTCTAACTAAATTGTAAAAGAAAAGGAAACTATTTGAGTTGAAATTATAGCCAAATTTTACAATGTTATAAGGGGAAAATTTATATATTTAGTATCTAAAACCAAAGAAATATTTCCTCTTCTTTGCTTGCTTTTGGTTGAATAAAAAAACTATTAGTTTTCAACTATTTTACTCATGGGAATATTTAGAAAATACAATTACTCTTTCCCTTATATTTCATTATGCAAACAAACTTTATTTTATTGATTAAAATATAGTAAAACAAAATATATAATTATAATTATATATGACTATATAAATTTATATATATTATAACTAGCATAGATATCTTAAATACATCTATCTAAAAGACATCGAGAGATATCAATCTCGAGGTGCCTATCTAACTTATGTGAGAATACCAACATAGGCACCTCAAGATTGATATCTCTCGATGTCTTTTAGATAGATGTATTTAAGATATCTATGCTAGTTTATTTTTATGTAAAGGTAAGTCATTTATTAAAAATATTCACTCTATGTTTGATTTAATATGTCCACTAAAACAATTTATTTTTATGTAAAAACTAATTAAATATTTACCCTCACATTTATATATATATATATATATATATATAAAGTAAAACTAATTAAATATTTACCCAATACATATTTATCTATATATATTTTAACTATATATATAAAAATATATATATATTAAAAATTATTTAATCCATTTAAGTAAAAACTAAGTTAAATATTTTACCCCATACATATTACTAACTTAAATATTTTACCCGTACATATTTTATTTCACTATTATTTTAACTTAAATATTTTACCATGTTAGTACCAAAATTTGTTCTCCTTTTCAACTCCGAGCAACATCAAAGATATGGCATGAAGCTTGAATTCGGATAGATCATGATGTGTCTCATTTTTTGTAGCGGGATGTGATCTAACTAGCACTCAAATTTGTGGAGAGATGGATAGCACTTGAATAGGACTTGATCTTGTCCTAACTATTTTAGGTTGTGACTTTCAACCAAGGTAAGAGAACCTATTTTGTAACCCTCAAATGGTGAAGGAGATGAAAATATCCCTCAATTTATGTAGATAGTATGAAGAGGCCTTAGGAAAATATGATCAACACTCCAAATTTTACTTCCACAAGTTGTCACTCCTACATTTGGAGATATTTTCAATGTAAGGCAAGGGTTAATGAAGACATTGTAGGATCTTGATTTGCTTTGTGCATTTTTATAGATGGATTGTATTATTTTGTTGACACACAATGCAATGCAGGGGTAATATGGGTGGGGTTAGTTTGTTTGAATGAATGTTTTGGTGGGAGATTTTAGACAAGACTAACCAAAATTTTCCAAATTCTTTGAGGACCTTTCCAAGAAATTTGTAAGACCTAAACAACAAAATGCTTCAAAGGGGTTAAGGTACTCCTTTAACTAGGATATGTGCACCAAATGGAGGCCCAGATCTGTACTCTTCCACACAATCTTTGACAACCTACCACAAAATCTTGAAGCAGATGAACCAATAAAGCATCCAGAAATCTCTATTTTATCATGACCTAAGGTGCACCCAAAGGTTTACAAATAATCTTAGAATTCAAGGAAGGTAAAGTGAGTTTAAATTTGTTTATCTCTTTATCAGATGAAAGCTCTTCTGAGTGTGAGATTGCAAATTCCACTAAACTATCAACAAGAAATGAGACCATGTATGATCAAGAGAGATTTTGAATACAAGACTACAACAGGAGCAAGAAACACAAATTGAAAACATTCTGAAACATAAGTGCATGAAAATTTTCCAAGAGACAACACAAAATAATCCAGAATGACCAAATTTATCAATAGGGGAATGTTATAAGAACAATCTCAAAGCTTGTTGATGGCTTTACAACTGAAACCAACTCAACATGATACAAATCTGATGCAAAAAGGAATTAGAAATGGTTCTCAGGTGGTTTCTCAGAGAATGGGCTTCTTCTAGATTTTCCCATGAAATTCTAAGTTTCTCTGACCTTTTGCATGTCAAAAAACATGCATTATATAACATTCTATTACATTTGATCCTTCTTTCCCAAGAAAATAATATGCCAAGCATCAAGTTTGTTACAAAATTCTAACATGATTCGCAGATAGGGATGTTTAACAAATTTGCAACAAAATTTGCCAAGTGTTTCAAAAAAGGTAAATCATTACAAATATTTCATCATTATCCATTATGGAGGCATGTTTTTCATTCTCCAAGCATGCATACCCCTTTCATTTCATTATTTCATCCTTATCCCTCCAAAATTTGATTTTATAACCTCTTGATTTGATATTTCACGTTTTGGGTCATGGGGCAAAAATTATTTCAAAAACACCTCAAATCTACAAATTGATCCCTAAAACCACTTGCATTGGTCCTTGTAGGCACAAACGACATGAATTTTCCAAAAATTTGATGAAATTTGATGCAAAATTCACATTTCCACACTTCCAGGAACAAAAATGGCGGTCAGAATGAAGAATGTACAATTACCGTTGATTTGCCTTTATCCCTTCAATCTGAGCCCTCCACGTGTCAAAATATGATTGGGAATGGATTTGGGATCATTTTTTGACTTTTTAACATCTTTGAAAAAATGTAAAATTTTGAATTTTTTCTCCACCCCTCCGCCCTTGAAATTTGGTGCTAACACGTGGCATATGGTGGGTCCCATTGAGACCACGGCTCAATTCTACACATTTCCACCTTTTTGGAAATTTGGAAATTTTCACTTTTTTCCCTCTGGACCCGTGCCTCCGTCTCATGCCCTTGACATGTGTCACTTTTACTTTGTCGCGAGCCACGGTTAATTTTTACTCTAACTCATTTTTGCTAAAAGGGAAAAAAATTCCCTTTTTCCTCCGACGCCCGCACTTCCTTCTACACCCACCACGTGTCTCCTCGTGATTCATTTCAGACCCGCGGCTTAATTTTTTGCTCTAACTCATTTTTGCTAAAAGGGAAAAACTTCCCTTTTTCCTCCGATGGCCCGCTAACCTGCTCTACGCTCTGAACCCACCACGTGTCTCCCTTCACTCCACTACGGACCCACGGCCTTTTCCTCACCTTTTTTCCCTTCACCAAAAAGGAAAAACTTTCCTAAGTCCTCCACCAGCCTTCCATTCCCACCTGTGAATAAGAACATGACACGTGTCCCTCCTCTGGGACTGTGGAGCTGCAGGAGAGAATATTGAATTTTTTCCAAAACCAAAAAATGTTAAGTTTTCAAAGAAACCCACCGATCCTTGTCCACACCACAGGAGAGTGGCCATGTTTTACGGAAAATATGCATTTGAGAAAACACAAATTTGATGGGAAGAGTATGCCCGTATGATCGTAAAAACACATAATTTGACAGGGATGCCCGAATTTGATTTTTTCTTCGTGGGTGAAGGATTTTTTGGTCAAAAAACAATTGGGAAGTGATTTTAGGCAATTTTCAACCATGGGGATAGATTTTTAGGAAAATATGCATGAAATGAACAACTTCAAGCTCCAAAGGCCGGGAAAGTGGAAAAAATGACAGAGGCCCATGGATTTGGAAATTTAGGGCACAAAATAAGGCATACATGTATTTTTATTTCAAGTTGGGGAAAAATAATAAGTTGTGAGAATTTCAAAGCATTCAATCTAGAGGGAGAAATTTTGCAGACCACCAAATTTAAAGAAAAATGTTTTAGAGCATGTAAACCAAATGAAGAAAAATGGAAATATAACAGAGGATTAAAATGGGCACCAACATCGGCTCCTGCTCGGGGATGGGCACTCCCAGTGAGTTCCACAAGAACAATAAGTATACCAAGTGCCAAAATAATCCATTGGGAAAATGGAGTCATGAGCCAAAGCCACCAAAAACAACTAGAAACCGACAAAAATGGCTGCACACACCAATGCAAACCACAAACCGACACAAAACACCGGAAAATAGAGAAAAATCAAACACTATACACTATACAAGTTAGTGCATACCTCAAATTTGGGGTTTAATCCAAGAAATGCTTCATATGCTTTCCATTAAAAGGCGTAGTTCAAGCAATTCCCCATCTAAGTCTTTTAGAAAAAGGTATTCTCACCAATTTTGATATCAATGGAGTAAGGGCCCATCCACAATGCATCAAATTTACCATGTTTGCCCTTATCTTCATTTTTGTTATCCCATAACAAAACCAGATCTCCAATATTGAAGGTCCTAGGAGTGACCTTCCTATCAAACAACCTCTTTAACCTCTCTCTAAATCTGACATGCCTTTGGTGGGATGCTCTTCTCTCTTCATCTAGCTCTACAATCTGATTAATCCTTGCTTCATATGGGCTGACCTCCTGATCTTCAAGTTGTTGAACAAACTAAAATGAAGATAATTACGCAGATGTAGGGGAAGCATAGCTTGAGTTCCATACACCAACTCAAATGGGTTCTTACCGGTAGCTCTCTTGCGGTGATTCGATCAGCCCAAACTACAAATTTCAGCTATTCACCTCATTTTCTCTTGTTCAACTCCAAGGTCCTCCTAATGATCTTCAATAAGTTCTTATTGTTGGACTCACTTGTCCATTCCCTTGGGGTTTATAGTTTGAAGAATAAGTCGATTGGTTCCATACTCCTTGCACATTTCCATCAAAGGTTTAACTCAAACACATGGCATTATCAGCCACAATCTTGATTAGCACACCAAATCTACATATGATATTATTCAACATGAAGTCCATAACAACTTGGTGTGTTTTTTCTTAGTGGGGATTTCTTCTACCCACTTGGTGAAAGAGATCTGTGGCTACTCTGAGGATCCACTTATGTCCAGCACTAGAAAGGTCCGAGATCTCACCAATGAATTCCATCCCCCATTGTTTGAAAGGAGCTTGATTGATCTAAAGGCTACAAAGGAAGGGAGCCTAAATCTTTCATTCTTCCAGAGAAATGCTAACAGCTCTCACATTTTCTAACTAGCATGGTTGCATATTTGAAGAGAGTAGGCCACCAATAACCAGCTCTCTCAAAATTTATGTGTTATAACCCTTCCAAGCAAAGTGTTCCTCCACAAACTCCCCATGGAAATCAGCAACTACTTTGGGAGCTTCATCTTCATTATACATTTCAAGAGAACACCTTCGGGGTTCTTCCATGCCACCAAAGTTAGTGATGATTTATTTTTGAGAAGCCAGCTTGAGGGCTCTTTTATTAATTTTATTTAAATGATCAGGATAGCATAGGTGTCTCGAGGTAAAATATTATATCCTTGTACCACTTAACTCACCAATTTCTCAAGAACATCCACCCTTTCTTCCTCTACCTCATTTATTTCCACATCTACAAGTTACTCTCATCCATGAGCTTAGCAAGACCCAAACCTCTTACCAATTTTGTGGTTTGGATGTCCATATCATACTCTTGCAATTTTTCACCCATCTACATTTTTTTCTTGAGATCTCCATCTCGATAAGATTTCTTTTACCATGGTGTGGGAACATAAGCAAAAACTTTGAACTTAGGATATAAGGCCCGAAAACCTTTGTTGCTTTCACTAAGGCAAATTCTTGTTTTTCCAAGTTTGTGTACTTTAACTCGGTAGCTTGTAAAGCCTTGCTAAATAAGGAAATAGGCCTATCAGCCCCATCTTCATCCTTTTGGAGCAAAAAAAGATGCAATAGTATTTTCAGAAGAAAAATAAAAGATTTGGAAAGGATTCTTGTAATTCGGGGATGCCAAGATAGGTGCATGTTTCAATACTTCTTTGATTCCTTCAAAAGCTTTAAGGGCAGCCTCCTCCCATTTGATAACTTGATCTTTATTTAACGTGCATGTGATAGGTAGAGTCAATTTAGCAAAATTGGACACAAACCTTCTAATGAAATTGATCTACCCAAAGAAAGATTGATACCCTTCTTTGTTTTTGAATTGGAACTTTGTTGATTGCTTCTATTCTCTTAGGGTCAATCATAACACCATCCTTTGAAACAATATGACCAATCAGCTTGTCCTTTTGCACTCCAAAGTGACACTTCTTTGGATTGAGAGAGATTCCAAATTCTCTACATTTGATCAACATTCTTTCCAAGTGTGCAAGTGATCTTCTCTCGCTCCTTGAAAACACAGTCACATCATCCGATAAACTACAATCAAGTCATTTATGTAACCAAGAAAAAGTAACATCCATTTCCCTTTGAAGGTATCCTCGACATTCATGAGATCAAAATGCATTCTCACATAAACATATGTTCCCAAGGAGTGGTAAAGGTAGTTTTAAATCTTTCGACTCTTTGACAACAACTTGATTGTAGCCAAAGAAACCATCCAGGGTGGACAAAAATTCAGATTGAGTCACTAAACTGCAGCATGTTCTCCATGTTTGGCAAAGGATAATTGTCTTTCATGAATCTCTATTCATATTTATGAAGTCTAGACAAAGTTTGATATCTCCATTCTTCTTTCTGACTGGCACAAGGTTTGTAACCCAAGATGAATACCTTATGGGCTGAATGATCCCTCCCTCCTTCATTTTCTTCAATTCATCTTGCATTCTCATGGAGAGGAGTGGATTAATTGGCCTTTTCTTCTATCTAAATGGTTTGGACCTTTCTCAAGAGGGATATCATGTTGGAATAAGTCTTCTCTATATGCTTTCAACTCTGAATATGACCAGGCAAGATAGTCTTGATATTGTTTTAACAATTGGAGGTAGGATTGTTTTTCTTCCTTGCTTAAACTGCTACCCAACCAAACTTTTCTTGGTTTATCATTAGTTCCCAAGTCATGCTCTTCCACATCCCTTAAGGTAGACATGTTTCTATTGATGATACAATCAGCATTTTCAAAATTGGACTCAAGTGCAACAAGACCTCTAGAAATGGTATTAGTTTTCAATTGGATAATATCTTCTCCAAAAAATCTCTCTTCCTTCAGTCATACATACCATTAGTTCCCAATCAATATTCTAATCTACAAACTCACCTTGATTTTGTAAGAACCTTTTCACTTGAGCATCATCATTAAACACTTTCCAATGCTTGATGTTGTCAAGGACATCCGGCCTAGTTAACACTTCAAATTATACTCACAATAAGGTGAAATGGTGCAATCCCAAATCTTACCCCAACACTACCAACTTGTCAAAAGAAAAACATTGAAACTTCTATCATGGTGCATAATATTGAAGGAATCAAACATCTCAATTAGATCCCAAATTGCATGTTTATATTGTTTCATCTACTTATTTTTGTAGGATACAATATTCTTATTTGTTTGACAACCAGCTCTGAATCTCCTTTTACAATGATGTCCTTGACACCATACTTCCATGCAATTATCATACCCAACAAAAGGCTTTATATTCAGCAATGTTGTTAGTATATTCAAAATTAAGGTTGAAGGAAAAAACAAATTCTTCCAAGCTAGGGGAAATCAGCATTATACCAGCACAATTTTCAAATTTGGAGCAAGCTCCATCAAATAGCAAGGTCCAAGGAGAAATTACCTGATCAAGGCACTTTGACTGATCCATCTTGTGTTATTTGCCATCAGCAAACCCAATAAAATTTTCAGCATAAACATCAGCAAACAACACCTCATAGGAAGCATTGTTTGGATCCTCAATTAGATGTAACATTTTCTTCTCTCCATAGAGCTTGACAAGGCTGCCCTCAATGGGAATGGTGGCAAAATACATATCCATTTGAACACTCCCTCCAACACTTGTAGCCCACTTTCTTCACAATAACATACCCCATTTAACAAGGCAATCAACAATCACAACATCTAATTTTAAATTCCTCCCGGGATAAGATGCAAGTTGCACCACCAAACCCTTCACACAACCAACTACCGGCACTTCTCTTGAGTCCATGGTAGTACACTTTCCATAGGCTATTGTCACTTTGATATCCAACTCATTCATGACTTCTAGAGGCATGACATTACATGATGCACTAGAATCAAACATATAATTGTGAAGTAGTCTATCCTTTATGATTAGAGTTGTGAAGAATGGATCAACATTCAATTGGGAATCAACCAGATGTTCCCAAGTATACCTCAGTGTTTCTCCAAGATCCTCTAATGCTGGTGGTGTTTCATGGTATGTAATGATCTAAGAGAAGTTTCAATAACATTTACATTTCTGCTCATGTAGTCTTCTCCTCCTTCAATCCCAAGTACTCAAATGCTCTCTTCTTATGCTTAGGGATCTTAAGCAACTCAATGGTTGGAACACTCACTTTAATTTGGCTCAATACTTGGGATATTCAATAGGAACACTCTTTGGAAAAACAGCATTGGAAAGGAGACAAGAAGATTTATTGGATGGTAAGGGATTCTTGGTAGCTTGGTCATGAGGAGGACTATAGTTTTTGCTTGGGACAGCAGAGCTTTTGGTGGGTGCTTCTCTCCTATAAGCTTCTTTGAGAATACTTGTGAGTAAGGGTGTTTTAGGTTTGGTTTGAGGCCTAACTTTCTTAACAACTTTACTTCTAGTGTTATAGTCTTTCTCTTGAGCTACAACAACATTCATCAACAATTTTCTATCTTCCTCCGAAGGGATACCACCATCATACTTCTTAATCATCAAAGCTCTTAAGTATTCAAAGTCATTGTTAGGAATTTCAAAAGCTTTCACTACATCAAATTCAAGAGTATGAGGGAAAGAAATATTTATACCCATTTGATGCAATCCCAAAAGGTAGTAGTTGTCCTTACACTTATCACTTAAGTAGATGTTGCTCCTCCTTGTGAGCTCGAAGAACATCACATCATGTAAATATCATCATCAGATACGATCATCATTATTAACTTCACCATCTTGCTGGTCCACTTCACATGGAGGATGGGGCAGAAAATACCTATCACACCAATCAATATCAAGCAACTTCCTTAACAATGAACCTTAACAGCGATTAGGGGATCAAGTAACACTCTTCCTTCATGTGCTTGAGGATGTCTATTTACAGATCCCATGGGTCCTTTCCCTCTATCATCTCGCCCTTTGATCACCTCTAGAATGATTGGGAAATCTATCATGGTTTTGTGCTCTTTGTTGAACTTGTGAAGTCCTCTAATTCCTTCTCTCGCTCTTGCCAACTTGTAGGAAATATCTTTACAACCCCCTGCCAAAGTCTTCACAACATCCTCCAAATCAACACCCTTACTAGCTTGAGGTTTTTTAGGGTTTATCAACTTTACACCATCTCTCTTGAGAGGTTTCCCAATTGCTTTGATATTGTTTTCAATTTGAAGTGCCATGGTGAAAGCTTGTCTTAGATTGGTAGGGTTCTTGTCTCTTAAGTAGTAGGTTACGTTTTTATCAAATGCATCTAAATATTTGATTAAACAAGACTCATCACAAGGCCTCAAATTAACTAGTAGCCTTATCAAAGTTTTGTTAAACCTTGTGTTGAATTCATGAACTAATTCATTGGGATTCTTCTTGATATTTTCAAATTTAGACAAGAGAAATCTAGTATCGGTCTTGTCACTTATTGCAGAACTAAATGCATTCTTCATCTCAGTCCAAGAATCAATTGAATTATTAGGCGAGCCTTGTACCAATCCCTAGCATCCTCTTCTAGTGTATGAATGAACAATTTGACATACACATCTTCAAACTTTATTTCAAAATCCTCCATCATGTTAATAAAAATTTTGAGATGTTGATCACTAGTTATAGTATTGTTACCTTGGAATTTTGGCAACTATTTCGACATCTTGTGGGATAGCATTTGGGTAACCATCCATTCCTCTAAAATCTATAGGACCAAAGGTGTTAACAACAAATGGAGGTCTAGGCTGAGCCATATTTTTGGTGGAGGTGATCTTGAGGGTGACACAAGCTGATGAGGAGTGCAAGGTCTTTGGGGCTCAAGAATGTGGTTCAAAAGATTGGTATTCTCTAAATGCTGATTTTCAGAAATTTTTATTTGAATTGAAACACAAAGGTGCAAATTGAAGAAGGAACTCACCAGGTACAGTAGAAGGACCTTCACTAGTTGAAGTAAACAAGTTTATGAGAGGATTTCTTGAATCAGAATCACTAGAAGAAGAGTGATAATCCTCTACCAAAGGTTGATCTCTCTCACCAATGGATATACCTTTTCCTGATGTCTAACCTTTAACAACCTTCCAAACTCTTCTCCCTTCTAACTCTGAGTTCCTTGAATCTGAAAACAACTTCTTAGCAGAGTCTCTAACAAAGAGAGATCTTCTTCCTTCTAGTTTTGTAGAGGTTAGCAACACCAAAGTAAATGATAGAAAGGTAAGACACTGGTATTTATCAATATCAGAACAACATGGAGTCGCCACTAAGGATTTTCACCTTAGTTGTAAAATGCACTAAAATACTCTGTCAAATACCTATCATCACCGACAATCTTGCAAAACTTTATAGATAAAACATTCCTTTTTCTTGAATTTATCAATCACAAATGCAAATGAAGTGCAACAACTGCTGAAACTGATAAAATTGCAGGAGGAACTTATATCTCCACTTAATCCTTACAAATCTAATCATAAAATGTTGCTCCAACAATGTATTTGCATGTAAAATTGCAAGGGACATTACCAAGGTTTGATATGCATTCAAATATCTCAAATATGTATGCACATGGATCAGATTGAACTAAGAAAATATCAAACTCAGAACTCTACCCTTCATTCCAGCCTTATAAATCTTATCAGAAGATAATACTCAAATTTGTAATTACACATAAATCACATAAGAAGTATTACCAGGGATCTCAAATCTTTGAATAATATCCCTCCAAATAAATAGTGCCGAAAGTGTTGGTACCAAATTTAATCTCCTTTTCAACCCGAGAAGCATCATAGATATGGCATGAAGCTTGAATTCAAATAGATCATGATGTGTGTCGTTTGTAGTAGCCGGGATGTGATCTAACCGCACTTCATTTATGGAGAGATGGATAGCACTCGAATAGGACTTGATCTTGTCCTAACTATTTTAGGTTGTGCAGTGGACTTTCAACCAAGGTAAGAGAACCTATTTTATAACCCTCAAATGGTGAAGGAGATGAAAATATCCCTCAATTTGTGTAGATAGTATGAAGAGGCTTTGGGAAAATATGATCAACACTCCAAATCTGACTTTCACAAGTTGTCACTCCTAGATTATGGAGATATTTTCAATGCAAGAAAAGGGTTACTGAAGACATTGTAGGATCTAATTTTCTTTGTGCATTTTTGTAGATGGATTGTATTATTTTGTTGACAAATAATGCAATGCAGGGGGTAGTATGGGTGGGGTTAGTTTGTTTGAATGAATTTTTGGTGGGAGATTTTAGACAATACTAACCAGAATTTGCCAAATTCTTTGAGGACCTTTGCAAGAAATTTGTAAGACCTAAACAACAGAACACTTCAAAGGGGTTAAGGTACTCCTTCAACTAGGATATGTGCACCAAATGGAGGCCTAGATCTGTACTCTTCCACACAATCTTTGACAACCTGCCACAAAAGCTTGGGCGTATGAACCAACAGAGCATCCAGAATCTCTATTTATCATGACCTAAGGTGCACCAAATGTTTACAAATAATCTCGGAATTCAAGGAAGGTAAAGTGAGTTTGAATTTGTTTATCTCTTTATCATATGAAATCTCTTCGAGTGTGAGATTGCAAATGCCACTAAACTATCAACAAGAAATGAGACCATGTATGATCAAGAGATATTTTGAATACAAGACTGCAATAGGAGTAAGAAACACAAATTGAAAACATTCTGAAACATAAGTGCATGCAAATTTTGCTAAGAGACAACACAAAATAATCCGAATGACCAAATTTATCAACAGGGAATGTTATAAGAACAATCTCGAGCTTATTGATGGATTTACAACTGAAATCAACTCAACATGATACAAATCTAATGCAAAAAGGAATTAGAAATGGTTCTCAGGTAGTTTCTCAGAGAATGGGCTTCTTCCCAAATTTTCCCATGAAATTCTAAGTTTCTCGACCTTTTGCATGTCAAAAACATGCATTATATAACATTCTATTACATTTGATCCTTCTTTCCCAAGAAAATAATATGCCAAGCATCAAGTTTGTTACAAAATTCCAACATGATTCGTAGATAGGGACGTTTAACAAATTTGCAACAAAAGTTGCCAGGTGTTTCAAAAAGGTAAATCATTACAAATCCTTCATCATTATCCATTGTGGAGGCACATTTTTCATTCTCAAAGCATGCAGACCCCTTTCATTTCATTATTTCATCCTTATCCCTCCAAAATTTGATTATGCAACTTCTTGATTTGATATTTCACATTTTGGACGGGCTGGGCAAAAATTATTTCAAAAACACCTCAAATCTACAAATTGATCCCTAAAACCACTTGCATTGGTCCTTGCAGGCACAAACGACGTGAATTTGCCAAAAAATTGATGAAATTTGATGCAAAATTCACATTTCCACACTTTTAGGAACAAAAATGGCGGCCATAATGAAGAATGTATAGAATACTGCTTGATTTGCATTTATCCCTTCAATTTGAGCCCTCCACCTATCAAAATACGATTGGGAATGGATTTGGGATCATTTTTTGACTTTTTAACATCTTTGGAAAAATGTAAAATTTTGACTTTTTCCTCCGCCCCTCTGCCCTTGAAATTTGGTGCTGACACATGGCATATGGTGGGTCCCATTGAGACCGTGGCTCAATTTTGCACATTTCCATCTTTTTTGGAAATTTAGAAATTTTTCACTTTTTTCCCCACGGGCCCACGCCTCCATCTCTACCCTTGACACATGTCACTTTCTACTTCGCATGGAGCCATAGTTAATTTTTTACTCTAACTCATTTTTGCTAAAAGGGAAAAAATTCCCTTTTTCCTCCAGTGGCCCGCACTTCCTTCTACACCTGCCACGTGTCTCCCTATGGTTCATTTCGGACCCGTGGCTTAATTTTTTTACTCTAAAATCATTTTTGCTCAAAGGAAAAACTTCCGTTTTTCCTCCAATGGCCCGCCGACCCGCTCTACTCTAAACCCACCACGTGTCTCCCTTCGCTCCACTCTGACCCGCGTCTTTTCCTCACCCTTTTTCCCTTCACCAAAAAGGAAAAACTTTCCTAAGTCCTCCACCAGCCTTCCATTCCTGCTTGTGAATAAGAACATGACATGTGTCCCTCCTTTGGGACTGCGGAGTTGCGGGAGAATTTTGCAAATTTTTCCAAAACCAAAAAAATGTTAAGTTTTCAAAGAAACCCATCGATCCTTGTCCAACCACAAGCAGCCACGTAGGAGATGTCGTTTGAGATAGAATTTGATGGGAAAATTATGCCCATATGACCATCAAAAAACACGTAATTTGACAGGATACTGCCCGAATTTAATTTTTTCTTCATGGGTGAAGTATTTTTTGGTCAAAATCCAATTAGGGAAGTGATTTTAGGTAAATTTTCGACCATGGGGATAGATTTTTTTAGGGAAAATATGCATGAAATGAACAACTTTGAGCTCCAAAGGCTAGGGAAAGTGGAAAAAATGACAAAGGCCCATGGATTTAGAAATTTAGGGCACAAAATAAGGCATACATGTATTTTTCTTTCAAGTTGGGGCAAAATGATAAGTTGTGAGCATTTAAAAGCATTCAATCTAGATGGATAAAGTTTGTAGACCACCAAATTCAAAGTAAAACCGTTTTAGAGCATGCAAACTAAATGAAGAAAATGGCAATATAAAAGGATTAAAATGGGCACCAACATACCCCATATATAATTTACTTCACTATTTTAATTATATATCTAAAAAAATTGACTTTCATACATTAAAATATTTTCCATTTTTTATATAGAAGTTTTATTACCATATTTTTATATAGAAGTTTTATCTTAAATTCGGCATTATAATATAAATTATTTTACAATTAGTTATATGTAAAAATTATAATAATAGTATAGTTACTTACCTTAAAAACTAAAAATAATTCATTATAATAATTGTATAGTTACTTACCTATTATTTACTCCGCACTAATTATCTTACAATTCACACTTTCTTGAATTTACTTCGCATAATATCTTAGCACACTTATTTATAATTCACACTTTTAACACTTTGAAAATAACTTACATTTCCATGTATAAATACATAATCATATATTTATTTTATGTCTTAAACATTGAGTCGGCATTAAAAAATAAATTATTTTAACCATTATATATTAATCGGAAAATAAATAGTTTTCCAATCAACTCACGACATTACACTCTTTGCCTTCCATTGTAGGAACACCTCTTGGTGGTGTGTGTGGTATACACACACACACACACACACACACATAATCATATGTGTGTGTGTGTGTGTGTGTGTGTGTGTGTGTGTGTGTGTGTGTGTGTAGTGTGTGTGTGGTATGTGTGTGTTAAGTGCACCTACCTAGAGTATATACCTCCTAGGAATATATATATATATATATATATATTGTTAGTGGTCGCATCCAGTTATGAGCGATGAGATCCCTCTCCACCACCATTCGAGCTTTTGGTGTGATAGAAAATTATACATATTATATTAACGATATATAGGAAGTTACATACATACACATATATATATAGGTAGTATTGGGATGGGTGACCTCCCGAGAATTCCTAGTGCATTGCCTCGTATATATATGTATGGACCTACATACATACATAGTGTATGTATATATATATATATATATGAGTTTACATGGTTATATCCATATATATATATATATATATGTGTTGGTGTATGTATATATATATATATATATATATATATATATATACACCCTCTATGTACCATACATATATATTATAATATGCTTATATATATATACACACATATCTATATATATATACACATACAAATATATACACACTATATTAATGTGTGTGTGTGTGTGTGTGTATATAAAATATTCATATTAACAAAAAAAAAAATTAAAATGATATTAATCATGAGACGAATGGCTTATTTGAAAAATAAAGTTTATATTGAACAAAAAATAAAAAGTTTTAATTGTTTTGTATGGGCTGAATGAACAAATTATAATTTAAAAAAACTATTGATTAGGGTTGGGCCGTGTCCTAACCCCTGTTTGTATTGATATTGTGGAGTTTGAGGTGTGGGGGTAAGGGGGACGGGTGTCGCACCCCACACCCACCACTATTTAATAACAAAATGGTGGGGGTGGGGTGCAGCACCCCCCGCATATATATTAAACCTTGTGCGGCCAAGTATGGCCGCGCCACTATATGCTTTGTGCGCCATATATTTAGGCATCTCAGTATCTTTTTTAATCTATGTTGTATATATTAAATCACCGATCAAACTCAAATTAATTTAGTAATACACACACACACACACACACACACACACACACACACACACACACACACACACACACACACACACACATGGATATATATACATATAATAAATCTAGGGTTTTATAAATCCACCTAAAATTGGTATATACATAATGTATATACATCTAATCTGCAAAAGAAAAGTTCATATAAAATAAATAAAATAGGGTAAATAATACCGACAATGGGAATAGGGTAGATATTTTATTTTAACACAAACACAACAAAAAAAAGGAGTTTGTAAGCCCTCCCAATGGCTTCAATGGCCTCCATGACTTCTCATCTTCCTCTTTCTTCAAACCTGAAATGAGATTAGGGAAATGAGAATAAGAAGTCAACATAAAGGATATTATGTCATTTTAGAAAACCTAAGATCTAAGGGTCAATATCAATCTAATCTAATGGTGGAGAATGAATCCTACAATTTTAAGTTGTGGCATTTTATGGGAATGGAATTTAAATAAAAATGCATGGGTTGAATGGGGCCACTTATTGCCTTAGTGTGTTAGGATAAAATATGACCCTTGTTAGTGTGGAATAATTAATAGGTTTTGGGTATTGGACCATAGGAATTAATTTACTAAAGGTAAAATATTTAATAGATGTGGGGTTTGGATGTTAGGTGATTAAGGGAAATAAACTTAGGAAGTAATTCTTGTTAAGCTAGAAAGGAAATTAATGGAGACCTCATTAAAAGATTTCATTTAAATGACTTTAGAATAGATTAATAATATTTAATTATTAATCTGGTTTCGAATTAATATTTGGCTAAGAGGAAATTATTAGACGTGAATGGATTTAATGTAGATGCATACTCCACCTTACAATTTTTATTTTTATTTTTATTTTAAATATTATCGTAATTTTCCCTAATAAATTGATAGGTTTTATGATGTTTTTGAATGTCACAAATTATGGGTGTTACACTTGGTATCAGAGTCATAGGTTCAACACTTGGACCTTAGGCCAACACAAAACATGAAGTAAACCTAACACAACCTACACCTAGAACACATAACATTGCATGATATTTTAAAATGTAGAAAACCTAGAAAACTAAAACAAAACCTAGATGATGATAAACTAACTCCCGTCTTGGTTTGTCCAGGAAGGCATGAACTGCAGGAATATTTCACATGGAGTTATATATACCACCCCTAGAGTAAGAACTTATCATTATATTTCCATAGATCCTATATACATAACAAGATGTCAAAGCATCTATACGAGGTGGAGCAATAGGGGTGATCTAGCCATCATGATAGAGAGCCATCAAGTAGAGGCTCGTATCCCTTCACGACATAATGAGGAGTATAGGGAAGAGAACTCCCATGCAGAGTCAGCTAGACGAGATTCACCTCAGAGGGGACATGGAGAGAGGGCTACAAGACATAGAGATATATCTAGGAGCCCTAGGCCGAGGGATGATCATGTGGATAGACCTAGAGGAAGGTAGTTGATAGCAAGGATCATATCATAGATATAATCTAAAGCTACACCCACCCCATTTTTCTAGAGACATAGGAGGATTTCAAGCAGAGGCATGGTTAGTTAGCTTGGTGGATGCTTCAAGTTATGTCCGTGTACTAACAACACAAAGGATTTTGTTTCCATCCACCTTCTGAGAGATAGAGTCGGGGTCTAGTGGAGGAATGAGGAGTAGAAGCTCCATGTGGATTTAGATATGGTTACATGGGAGCTCTTTGAGGAGTGTTTCAAGAGTAGATACATATCCAGAGGTTTTATCCAATAGCAGTGGATCGATGAGTTTCATGATCTGCGATAGGCATCCATGATAGTAGTTGAGTATGAGATTCAATTTTTAGACTTGTTGTAATAAGTCAAGTACATGAAATATGAGCACGTTTGAGTGCAGAGGCTCATCAGGGGCCTAAACTTGGATATGGGATGGGGTAAAGTGCGTATGCATTGTCCATAAACTTTAGCAGACTTTAGTAGAGGCCATTGAGAAGGCCTACATTATAGAGGAAAATAGGGGAGACTCAGCAGGCCGAGAGATAGAGTGAGGATCCATATTCAAGATGCAGGATAGTAGTTTGAGGGGGTCATATCCTCCTCCTCATGGTGGACACGGTTCAACACATTCCTCTTTCATGCCTCCACAACAGGCACAGCAGTAGCAGCAACAGACTCAACCACCTTTTAGACCTCCACACCACCATGATGCATAGAGAGGGTGTAATATGGGGCCTCCAACTAGGGTACCTAATAGGACATAGGCTATACCTCAAGCTCAATCGGGTACGTCCACCATAGCACCCACAAAGATCTATGGTAGGGTCATTAGGTTCTACAACACGATACCTAGGGGCACCTGGAGGAGTATTTGTTCATTTGAGGGGACCAGATAGTTGGTTTGAGTGTGGTATACATGTATACATGGACATCACTAGAGATAGTGCCCATAGAACCCTGTTAATCAGGGTAAGGCACCTATTTTAGAGCCTACAATTAGTGATATGGGATGTAGCCATCAGATTTATGCAGTGGTCAAGAACTGCTAGGAAGAGCATCAAGGTACAATGATAGAGACTACATGTAGCATTGGTGGTATCCCTACCTCTATATTGTTTGATTCTATCTCTTTAATTCATTTATTACACCATCATTAGTAGAGTGATGCGGGCTAGGTGACATATAGGTAAGGTTATAGTTAGGACATTGAGATGGCCTCTAGAGCCAGGCTCACAATGGACTCTTAGTTAAGGAGTGTGTAGTGGACCTAGGACCCTTCACCATGACTTTGGATCTTTGTATCCTCTCATTGGGTTCTTATAGAGTTATCTTGGGCATGGAATGGTTATCTGCACATAGAGCTAGAGTAGATTGTTATAGAAAGGTGATATCTTATGTAGATGATTTAGGAGTTGAGTCGGTGATAGTTGGAGTTAGGAGGTCCATATCTATTCGCACCATATCCACTATGTAGGTGAAGTGGTGTGTGATGGGGATGTCAGTTGTATGCCATCATAGTTAGTGACCGATCTGAGGATAAGACTCAATAATTTTCACTTGATGATTGTCATATTTTGAGGGAGTTTTCAAATGTTTTTCCTAGTGATTTTCAAGGTTATCTCCCCACGTGAGATAGAATTTCATATTGATTTGGCTCCTGGAGCAGATCCTATATCACACATGCCATATAGGATGACCACCCCTGAGCTATGTGAGATTAAGTTGTAGTTAGATGGCCTTCTTAAGAAAGGCCTAATCTTTCCTAGTGTATCTCCTTGGGTTGCACCAATGATTTTTGTGAAGAAGAAGGATAGATATTTACATTTGTGTGTGGACTACAGATAGCTAAACAAAGTAACGATCAAGAATCGTTACTCCCTTCCATGCATAGATGATTTATTTGATCAAATGAATGGGGCCACCATGTTTTCCAAGATAGATCTTAAGTCGAGTTTCCACCATCAGCAATTGAGGATTGTGGACGTAGATATCCACAAGACAACTTTCTACACAAGATATTGCTACTATGAGTTCACATTTGTGCCATTTGGTTTGATGGATTCCCTACAGTATTTATGAGTTTGATGAATGGGTGTTTAGGAATTTTCTAGAGTTTTTTTGCTCATGTTCCTAGATGATATTTTGATTTACCCATGCACATGTGAGGAGCATGAGCAGCACTTTTGATGGTTTTTGCATTGTCTTCGAGAGCAAAGCAGCTATACTAGAACCTAGAGAAGTGTGCATTTTTCAGAAAGGAGGTTTAGTATTTAGGTCACATTATTTCTAGGGAAGGTATTACAGTCGATCCTTCCAATATTAGAGCTATTATGGATTGGCTAGAGCCAACCAATGTGACCGAGGTGCGTAACTTCATGGGATTGGCAAGTTATTACAGGAGGTTTGTTTGGATTTCTCTCGTATTGCAGCATCCCATCACTTCCCTTCAGCGGAAAGGGAAGAAGTTCATTTAGTCAGATAGATGTGAGCAGGCCTTCAAGACACTAAAGGAATTCCTTACAATAGCACCTATTCTTGCAGTGCCGATCCTCAGAGGTATTTCTTCATGTGTACATATGCTTCTTTGGCAGGGTTAGGAGGTGTTTTTATGTAGATGGCTGGCCAAGTAATAGATTTTGAGTCTCAGTGAGACTCAAGGATTATGAGCTCAATTATCAAAATCATGACCTTGAACTTGTGGTAGTGGTCCATGCATTAGTGTGTTGGTGAAATTCCTTTTTAGGGAGGAGGTTTAATCTCACGATAAATCATTTGAGCCTACGACACCTCTTCACGAATCCTAATCTCAACACCATCAATGGAGTTGGATGGAGCTGCTATGTGATTACGAAATGGAGATAGAGCATGTGAAGGGGAAGGAGAATGTGGTTGCATATGCTTTGAATCATCGTGAGAGGAATTTTGTTTATGGCTACTTCAATGGGTACATGCTTACGGAGTAGGATCTTATGACAACTTCCACATGATAGCTTCTACCTTTCAATTAGAGCAGAGATTGAGTCTCAAAGATCCCTTAAGGGAAGTTTGAGGGATTTACACTAGATCCAGATGGACTTCTTGAAACAGAGGTCAGATATATGTACCTAGGGATAGAGGTTTGAGATAGGATATATTGGTAGAGGCTCATCGTGCACCTTATTCACTTATCTAGGGTGAAGAAGATGCACGCCACTTTGAGACAGTTGTACCATTGAGAGGAATTTAGAGAGATGTAGCTCATTTTGTGTTTCATTGTTTAGAGTGTCAGAGGGTGAAGGCCGAGCATCAACATCCAGCTAGCCTTCTTTTCCCATGTTATACCGTTGGAAATAGGACACCATTTCCATGGATTTTATAGTAGGGCTACCGACGTCAAGATACCACCACGATGCCATCATGGTCATGGTGGATAGATTGATGAAAGTGGATCATTTTTCTAATGAAGACCACCTATACAACTAGTGCAAGTGGCTTGGATGATATTTTTAGACTACGACATTCCGCAAGATTATTTATGACCGCAATCCATTGTACACCTCTCATTTTTTGACTACCATGCAACATGCCCTTGGGACAAATATCAACTTTAGTATAACATATATAACCTAAGATAGATGGAAAGATAGAGTGGGTGAATCAAATTTTAGAGGACATGCTTTGGATGTATGTCATGGATCATCAATCAAGATGGGAGGAGTATTTATACTTGGTGGAGTTTGCTTATAATAACAAATTTTAGAGTTCTATTGGTATGGCACCATTTCAGGCTTTATATGGCAGGGAGTGTAGGACTCCACTGAGTTGGGACAAGTTGGAGGATAGAGTATCTCTTGGGCTATCTATGTTACAGGACATGGAGTAGTAGGTTGTTTTGATCAGATAGAGGTTATAGGAGGCACAGGATAGGAAGAATAAGTATGCATATCAGAGGAGAGTTCACCACAATTTTGAGGTTGGCACAAATGTGTTTCTTTGTGTCAGACCTCATAAGAGCCATATTTGTTACGGAAAAGGATCTAAGTTAGCTCCTAGATTTGTGGGTCCATTTGAGATCTTGAGCCAATTGGTCCCTTAGCTTACCATCTAGCCTTACCACCCAGCTTGTCTCACGTACATGATGTATTCCATGTTTCTATTCTTAGGAGATACATTCTAGATCCTTCTCATGTATTGGATTGACCACATTACAGTGCAGGAGTAGGGCGGTGACTATGTGCCCGTGAGATTGTGCACATCATAGAGCACAGGACCCTTGGCCTTTGAGGCCACAATTGATCAGGTGCGAGTCTAGTGGGATAGGTATGATGAGACTACAGCTACATGGGAGGATGCTACTTTGTTATGGGCCTAGTTTCCATACCTATTTTAGTGACTTCTAGGAGGAAGTTGAGTCTAAGGGAAGGGGATGCGATGCTCACTTCCCTTCAAAACTATTTCACTATGATTTTTTTACTTTTGGTTAGATACAATGACATTTTGATTACTATATCTTGATCAACAGGTGATAGACTATAAACATTTGGATTAATGATATGTTGTGATTCACATTTTGATTATGATACACTAGATGACACTGGTAGACAGTTCTATATATGTTGATTTGCATTATTCTAATTTTATACTAATTCATTATATTATGGATGCATTACTTATGTCTAGATGTTTTTAATGGTATATTGTGATCCATGGATGATAGTAAAATGATAGAATCGAATTACTTTGATATGGTTGATAGATGATAAGAATTGTTTAATTTTGGATGATGACTATTGATTTCTATGTATATATTATTTCTCTATGTTGTTGATGCAGCCGTGAGGCCATAGAGGTATTTTTCTTTGTGATTTAGGGGTTTTATATCACTATACATCAAAAGGGGATAGGGACCAACCACAGAAAAATGTTGGGTGTTTTGCAACATGGCCAAATTTGACAACTTGTGTCTAATGTATATGTTGTGTTATTACATGCTTAGTTAGAAGGTTTCTCGTAGGGGGTGACCTCATGTGTGTGGCCATGGGTGTAATATTTTCCTTTCTTTTAATTTTGTGTATTTTATTTTTTGGTGTATGTATTTAATTATTGGAAAAATCTAGTCACTTTATTAACACTTGTTAATGTGTCTTAATTAGCTAATTTAACTTAAATTTTAAACTAAAAGGAAGAGGTGACATTTGGGTAATAAATAGATTAGATAGTCATTGATTTGTGCTTGATGTGGAATGAATTAATTGCATTTAGGTGGTGTGTACTCTTCTTCCCTTCCCAAACTCGAATTTTTCCTTGTAGGCCACTTTTTGAGACTTGTGGGACAAGTTAACCTTGTCCCTTACATCTCAAACTCTTCTACCAACCATAATTATGAAGTATGGAGCTTATTTTGACCCTTTTAATGCATTTGTTGAGTGTAAAAGAGAAAATAAATTCACTTTTCTACTTACCACATTTAATTTTTCCTTGAAAGGTATGGAGAGCATGTTGGAGTGTAATGTGTGCATGTCATAAGCCTTACATGTTCATTTAATTGCATTGGGTTTGGTGTGTTGACTTGTTGAGTTGGAATGGAGGGATGATGAAGTGGCATCCTACATGGAGCCACCTCATCATCCTCACCTCCATTTTCTATTTATTGAATGAATTTGAAGGATTTTGGGTTACTTGTCTTATTTTCTTCTCTTACACTTTTGAAATTTGGTCTTGGGTTGCATGCTTGGAGCCTTTTTGGAGTTACATTTTGGATTGTTCTTAGTTTGAAGGTGTTGAAAGCTTGTTTGAGTGAATATTTTTGGAAGCTTAATGGAGAGGTAGGATCTCCACTTTTTTATTTATTTATTTATGTATATAGATGTGAAAATTGTGTTTGTATGAGTATTTACATGAGTGTTGTGAATGTGATATATTGGGGTTGGGTAGCTTTCCTTAAGAAGGGTGTGGGAGATGGAAGTATGGGACCATTGGGGAGGGAAAAGATTTTTGAGGCATGCATTTTTTAGGGAGTGTGATTAGGAGTTCCACCTATGGGAGTGAAAAGGAAAACATGGACATATTTTTGCATATTTGCAAGGGGAGAGATAAGGATGTATTTGAATGTTTTGTATTGTGCACATGGAGGCTTTTGGTGGAACTCCTACTTCACTTGGGAGGAAAAAGGAGGTGGTTCCCATATTCCTTGCTCCTTTTGGCTTGTTTTCAAGCCTATGTGTTTGTTGGAAATTTGTAAATCTTATTGTGTATGTCTATTTGAATGTGTTGTATATTGTGGAATGCATGTTTTGTGGAAGCCATTTTGTGAAAGTTGTCAAAGTTGCATTACACTCCCCATTTTTCTTTGGTTGGGGCTCGGGGGCCAATAAGGAGGATGGATTCTCCTCTTATTGGATTATAGGTTGGGTGGAGAGCATCGTTTACTCCCCTTTCTTTGTATTGTGATTCAAATTTTGAAGGAGTGAAGGAGTGCAAAGTTGAAACTATGAATTTTGGAGAATACATTGAAGTGAAGACTTGTGTATTTGATCATTGGAAGAATTTCTATGTTGTAAAATCTACCATTATTCCCACTTAAAGTGGAAGGTTGTAATTTTGTATCTTTAAGAAATGTTAATCAAAATTGTAATGTTATAGTGGAAATGAGAAAACTTAAGATGTATACTTTGTTAGAAAGGAAACTCTCTAAATTTTGGATGTTATCCAAGTGGAAAAATGTATTGTTTAGAAAAAATAAAGATGTTCTTGTAAAGACAATTTTGTTGAGATTTTTTTTTTCTATTGTTGGCAAGCTTAAAATTGAAAAGAAAAAAAGAGAGAACTTTATTTAAGTGTGGTGTATCTTTTTTCTCTATCCAAGTTGTATATGTGAAAATAAATGAATTGGAGTTGATTTTATGTTCAAATCCTACATTTTATTGCAAAAGAAAGAAAATAGAAATGATTTTATTTAATCTTGTTGTTCAATTTATTCTCTCCAACTAAATTGTAAAAAATAAAAAAGAAACTATTTGAGTTGAAATTATAGCCAAATTTTACAATGTTATAAGGGGGAAATCATATATTTAGTATTTAAAACCAAAAAAATATTTCCTCTTTTTTCTTTCTTTTGGTTGAATAAAAAGACTATTACTTTTCAACTATTTTACTCATGGGAATAGGTAGAAAATTACCATTACTCTTGCCCTTATATTTCATTATGCAAACAAACTTTTTTTAATTGATTAAAATATATTAAAACAAAATATTTTATTAGAATTATATATAATTGTATAAATTTAAGATGGTGTGTATAAAATATGTAGAATGTGTAGTGTGTAGTTCCCATTTAAGCTAAAGGGTGTTATCAAGTGTAAATATTGAAGTTCATTGTAAGGTTTTTTTATTTTATATATTACATAATCACACAGAAGGGTCAGTATAAGCGAAGTTTATACTAGGGTGAAATGTTTCGTTTAGAGTGCTTTATTACATTTTTGAGGTAAGAAACACAACACACTAATTATTTGATCATCAATTGCACACTATAATTGCATTATAAGCTATTAAATTCAATTTTACTTAACACAATATCCAACTTTTACAAAACAAAACTTAGAATCAACATAACACCCATCTTTAGAGGAACATTTCCCTTAAACACTAGTATCTTAAAAATGTACAAAACTTCACTAGTAAACATTTCAATACTTCACCCCCAAGAACAAGAGATATCCGAGAGAATGAAGAATACATCTTATCCATTGCAGATAGGAACTATCAATAGTCGAAGCAATCCAGGAATAGCGTGGATAGATCTTCGATTAAATGGCATCCTCCGATTTTAATTGGTATTAGTTGAACTTTGATGGGGCCTCTAAAGGAAACCACATCAAGGATTGCGGCGGGGAGGAGCGATACGGGATCATAAAGGTAATCTGATTATTGCGTATCTTTGGGAAAATGGGAATTCAAACTAATCATTTTGCTGAAGCATTATCTCGCTCTATGGGGCACGAGAATTGCCCGGATCAAATATTGAACCTCATTATTGAAGGGGACTCCTGAATATCATTAATCTTCTTAAATGCTCATCTCCAAGTTGGAGCATCAAGGATTTTATCTCAGAGTCCATAAGTATTAGTCATACTTTCAATAACATCAGGATCATGCATACTTACCGGGAGGGTAATAAATTGGCGGATGCGCTAGCTAATTATGGCATTAATGTTAACCTCACTGTTTGGGATAATAATAGCATCCCTAAGCAGCTTCAAAACAGCATTCATGCGGATTTCTATACGCAAGCAATATCTAGAGCTGAGTTATGATTTTTGGGTGTGGATCAGCATCAATAATACTCCCACATGTGTTGAATTAAAGAATATGATGATGTAAATCATGTCAAATAAACAAGATAGTGTGAAATATATGGGGAATTCCAAGTGGAGTTACATTGATTTGAAAATCGCGCATGCGCATCTTTCTTGCGCTAAAATCTGGATACAAATCTCCACGGAAACCGAAGACAACAATGTAATGTGATTGATGACAAGGAGCGGGCTATTCCCACATGTGATTTTCTGCAGCTCGAGATCAGGAGACACGACCTGTTCATGGGAAAAGCAACGGCTCTCATTTCCAACATTGTGTGGATTACAATAGCAAAAAAAGCATACCGGGCTTCTTGGCGCTCCACAAGGAATTTGGGAATTTGTTGCAGCAGTTCAGCACGAGAAGATGGGGGTCCCCCTTGCAAAATTGAGCCTAGTGCGGACCCGAATCGGAAGGATAATATTGAGCTATGGAGCATACTCAGCAAGGGTGGCATCACCAACTTCATGGAGAAGGTTCAGGGGCATGATCAAAGAATTTCTGCATTTTGCGAAGGATTGGAAGGAGTGGACTGTAGAATATGGGGGGCAGAAGATCTTGGTCAATGAAGAACTTATTGTTGAAGCGGCCTTTAGTTTGGAGGGCTACCATTTCTTTAACAAAAGGGTCGACAGAGATGTTGAAGAGAGGAGATTTGTGGAGGGATCTGAGAAGCTGATCTATGTTACAGTGGGCCTGCTTGTTAGCTCGATCCCTCCACCTTATGATGAGGTTACTCGCATGATGATATGGTTCATCTCCTTGGAAGGAAGGTTTGTCTTTCTGCTAAGCACCTTATCTTTCTTAACCACTTCCGTAGGAATCATGGTTTGTTTTCCCCATTACTTGCTGAACTCTCTTGAGCGCTCCATTTTGGAGTTTCAAAAGCATACCCAGGTGGTTCCTTTACACCAGGGGCTTATTTTGCTGCTACATAAATGTTGTCTTCTTAAGTATCCTGGTCTCCCATCCTCTCCTAGCTCGGTTCCCCCTCTGCCGGGTTCTACTGCTGCCAGCCCTGTTTCTCCATTCTCTGCCCCCGCCACCGCTGCTGTCACCCCCTGCCAGCCATCCAAGCTTCTTCTTCCATTCCCCCTACTACTGCTCCCACCCCCCACTTCACCTCCACCTCGAAACAGCCACCGGGCTCTAGAAAGCTTAACCTTGAGACTCTTGTTGTGGAGAAGGGTCCTCATGAAATTGAAATTGCACATGACCTCCTGAATATTAGCAGTGCCAGTCCCCGGGATGTGCATATGGAAAGCTCTTCAAAAAGGTTGGAAGCCTTAGAGGCTGATATGAAACTGTTGAAGGATGAGGTTAAGAACTTGGCAAAACAGAAAGGTAAGAGGAAAAGGAGGAGGAGGTGGATATTGATAGCAGCCAGATTGATGATATCTACAAGAAGCTAAACTCCTTAGACTCCCATTTAGGGAAGGCCAAAACTCGACATGATTACAACATGGCCATCTTTAGGGTGATTGAGGAGTTCATTGAGCAACATGTCAAAAGTGTCTCCAACCTCAGCGGAGTTCCGACACTTTGGGGTAATGATAAGGAAAGAAAAAGGACCATTGAGCAACTGGATAATACTGACGCTGCCCACATGATAACTTTGGGTATGTTCCATTCCTAGAAGAATATCAAGACCAGCATAGACAAAGCTACCAAAAAGTAGTTGTAGATGCTTTAGTTGTTCTTGTATGTTTTTATGTTGTTTTTTTGCGGTCTCTCTACTACTTTTTTGCAGTATTTTTGTTGTTTTGTCTTGTTTGGGTAGCTGGTTTTGGCTACTTTAAGCTTCATTGTCACATTTGGATTCTGATCATTTTCTCTCTGGTTCTCATTCCTATTCTAGCTCCTAGGCCATCTTTTGTACTCAAGAGTATAGTCCCTTTCAAAAAACAATTTGCAATAATTAAAAAAAAACATTTCAATACTTCAAAAATGTTGAACTATCCTCTACCATTTCACTTAACATATATATCAAACCTTTTTACCATACGTAAATCTGAATTAAAATTACACCTATGATTAAATGCACATTTCCCAAGGCATCCCTAAAACTAACATCTCATACATATTACCAAATTTCAAATATAAAATTTTATGTAACATGGCAATACATTATACATATATACATTCTACAATGACCTATATAAATTACAATAATAAACAATGAATTACACCACACCTTTTTTCCATCTTTCTTGCATCCTGCAAAACCATGTGAGCATGAAATCAGCGATAAATCACTGGCATGGCATCCACCTAGATCTAGCATAATTAATGTTTTTAGTTTCCATTTACATAATAATAATAATTTGCATTCGAAAGGAGAGGGTTAGAGACATGTATTTATTTCATTTCATTTCACTTTATTTTCTAAAAAGGAGAGAGAAGAGATAGGAGAGAGAGAAACACTATTTTGCCAAAATTTCAATTTCACACAACAAGTCACATGATAGAGTTTCAAACAGTTATTTACAAGTGTCAAAAAGTTTCCATGGTGGTTTAGTGACTTGACTAGGATCTGTTATCCAATTTTCCCTTGGGGAAAAATTGGATGACGGGAGCTAATTATACCCTGAGACCTGAAAAAGTTCTTCATGAAGCTTCCGGGATATTACAAGGTGTTCGTTTTCTCGGAATAAGAAATTGGCTTTGACAGTTCACATTCACCCAACACGAGAAAGGAATTATAAAAATTGATAAATTAGGTTTGGGATGTCCTATTAATATTTTTTATACTCTAGTTTTGAGAAAAGGCCCAAGGAAATCAACATCAAGGTAGAGGAATTAGTTTAGTGAGTTCAAAGGGACATGAGCTAAAACTAGCTCATCAGCCGCTTAGTGAGCTAACTTAGATTTATCATGAGCTCATCAAGGTTGAATGAGTTAAAACATGGCTCAAAACTATGGACACAATGACATTGGCTCAGAAAAGTGTGAATACTAACTCGGGAGGTCATGAGCTCATGGTGGCCCCGAGTCATTTACCGAGCTCTTCTCGATTCTGCCAAGTATGATAAAACTCGGTCATAAATGGCGAGCTAGTGATGACTCGTGGAAGGTGAAGGGGAGCTCGTGGTATTGTTTCATAGAGTCTTGAACGTAGAATACATGTGAAGATGGTCATATTACGGGAAGATCAATATGAGCCTAATAGAGAAGTTAAGCGAGTTACTTAAAATAAGTAAGATTACAATTTAGGATGTGTTGGTGCAGGGCTCATGTTTCATCAAGCTCAACTCATATCGAGCCAGTTACAGTTTTTGTTGGCAATTTTTCATAGGGTGGGAGCTCACCAAAGGAGGTGATGCCTTGGTTTGGGATTGTGGTGAGGCAATGAATGGCGAGCCGATCAATGGAATAATGACTCGGCCAAGTAGCTTGGAGATTTGAGGGTTTTCCAGGTCGTTCCAAGTTAAATGGTTGGGTGGATAGATATGAAATCAATGATGAGTAGGGATGAGTTATAGATATGATAAGGTTGAAGAAGAAAGTTCATGTTTAGCTCGATGGTCGTAATCGGCTAGCTTGTAGTCAAAATGGGTAATAGCTCAGCTTAGACTAAGAGCTCAATCAGCTAATGCAAAGGGTCGAGATCAAGTTACACTGTGGCATGATGGCATAACATGAAGAACATTTGATGGGGACATTTTGAAGGTTCATTTCCAAGTGGAGATAATGGGATGGCATTCCAAGCAAAAATTTTATAGGGGATATTTTGCATTTGGCAAACCATCATAAGGCTTTCAATAGGTGGAGATCCATAGATAATTCTCTAGGTTGGGTTCCAACGATGGCGGGCCAAGGTGCATTCCCGAATGCGGAGATTCATAAAAGTTTGGCCGAGGTGTTTTGAGTCCTCCAATAAGATGCCATCCAAGCCGAGTTAAGTGGGAGGTTGGTAGAAACCTAGAAACTTTGCATAAGACCTGGTCATCTAATGAATGTAGGGGACCCGATTCCTCAAATATAGCTCTAAATACAGTTGGAGGTGAGCTCAACTTGAGTTTGGAGGAAAGATCGACATGAGCTTAGTGCCATCTCAATAAAAACTAAGGTAGTAAGCATGGGAAAATAGCATAATCGAGCACAGAAATTCTTGACACAAGATCTTAGGTGAGTACAACATGAGCTTGAATGCAAGCATGGAGGGAGCTCGACACGATATCGAGGCAAGAAACAAATGACCATGAGGCAATCCCAGCACACTCTTATATCTAAGATGGATGTAATCTCGTACATGAGCTCAATACAACCTCGTAAACGATAAAGGAGGTAAACTCGGTGTGATATTTGAGGAAATAGTGAAGTGATCTCACTACATGATCTCGAACAGGTGGCTCAGACATGCTCTCCATGAGTTGGGAGGCAAGCCCAGTTGGATGTGATCTTAGAGGAGAGATCATCACGAGCTCGAAGGTTATCTCAACACAATCTCGACTCGAGATTGGATTCGATCTCAACTTAAGCTCGGATGTGATCTCAACTTGAGTTAGGAGGTGATCTCAACTAGAGCTCAACAAAAACTAAGGTCAAAATCATAGGCAAGGATCTTGATCTCGGAACATGGTTCATCAATCTTGAAAAAGGATATCAGACTCAGTCATAGGGGAAACATGTATTGGCTCGGTAAACCAAACTCAGAGGAAAGAACACAGATCGGTGGGAGCTCATAAGGTCATGTTCAAGATTGTCACGTCGTTACGGAAATGGCTTAGTCAATAGGCCTATAAGAATGAGCCAGGAAAAGGTGGATTCGATGAGTTCGAGGCACTTTGGGTTAAGCTATGTTAAACATAGCATGGAGTTTAGTGAGCCTTTTAATAATGAGCTTAGCAAGTTTGAGCCTTAGTGAAATGGAGAACATTTAGAGCTCAAACGATGTTGATGAGGTGAGTGTAAGAGTATTCAAGTGGCCCAAATAACAATGCATGAATGTTAATCTTGGTGAATCTGCGAGTTACTCGGACGTGTTTAGAAATTTTATCTCGGCACTCATATGGATAGGATCTTAGCCATCTCAGTAGGAGGTGAGGTAGCTCAATGAAGATCTCTACAAAGAGAGCCAACTCATCATGATGATCGAGTTAGCTCAGTCGGTTAGTCAAACAAGCATGAGTCAGCGGTGAGCTCAATGGTGAGCTCATGAAGAGGAGCTCACACAAAGGCTAAAGAAGCTTGGTGGATGGTGGTAATGAGCTCATGACGAGCTCAGTTGGTATGATGCATGGGAAGAAACTCGGGATGAGCCGAGTTAAGGCCGATCCATTTTTGAGGTGAGCTCATGAAAGGATGTTCCATCGATGTGATAGAACAATGGCCGAGTTACACAAAGAGAATGAAATATGAAGCTATCTCGAGTCGAGAGAATAGAACTCAATATGGCAAGGTGAGATCGTGAAATTCTAGCCCACCTTAGGATGATCCGCTAACCAATCCAATGTCAAGTGGTACCGGATCGATGTAAGAAGAAAGGAGATTGTTCAATACAAGTGGGTGGAGCTCGGCTAAGCCGCATGAGTTAATCCAATGGATGGTGAGCCCGTGTGATGATTAGGAGCTCGGTAAATTTCATGCAAAGCTTGTCAAATTGTAGAGAATAGAACTTGGCAGGAGAAGACGGGCTCCCAAGAATAGAAAGAGCTCGGTGGAGAGCTCGGGAGCTGTGGGGAGCTTGGTGCATGTGAAGGATGGAGGAGCACAAACCAACTCAATGAGTTGGCTCAGCGAGCCAACCACCGAGTTGGTCTTTTTTGACCATTTCTCATAAACCCCCTTCAGTGCAAACCAATCCTCAAGGGGGCCCACCATAATTTTCATTAAATTAATATTTTTATTTAAATATTTTATTAATAATATTTATTATTATTATTAAAATATTTTATTTAAATATTCTTTTAATTAATTGAGAGGATTAAGTCAACTAAGCATTAATGACACATGATGGAAGCTTCTCAAGAGATTCAACCAACTTTGTAATAAATGAACCATCATGTACCTTCAATTTAGGAAGGAATTTATTACTTTTCCTCTTCTTTCTCACATATTTTTCTATAAATGTAAGTTGGAAGCTCATTCCAATAGGTTGGACAAGTTAGACTTCTAAGACAAGTGTATAGTTTTCAATAAACCTCCTTCTTCTCGTAATTTTTTCTTGTATGTTGAGGGAACTTGTTATCCAAAATAAACTCATGCTTATTTTTGGTTAACTACCCCCTTTTTCCTCCTTTAGTGCTTCAATCTGATTTTTTAGATATTTTAAGTACTTAAGGTTTCTAGAAGCATCTTCATCAGATAGGAAATTTCTTCCCCTTTCCAAAAATGTAAATAAGTCCTTCTAACTCCTCATATTTTACAAATTACGGGCCGACGGGCCTTGGAAGGATTTTTGCCAAAAGCGGGCCGGCGGGCTTGGGAAGATTTTTCTTAGGGAAAATTGTGGACCGGTGGGCCTAGGGAGATATCTTGGCACTTTGTGCCTCTTGGAAAAAGTTCAATTTATAATTACGGCCCGTGAGCCCGTGGAGGACTTTTACGCGATGAAATGAAGGAAAAATGCTTAAAGCCCGCAAAGGGACACATGGCCATGTTTAAATTCCAAGCTCATGACAGTAAAGCGCGTGAAGCCTTCACATGTCATCTCAGTGTAACTTCAAAGGAAGAATCAAGAGTGGATTCCCAAATGAGCATGGGGTTCGCCACGTGATCGAGTAAAAGAATGGGGCGGAGCGGGCCCATATCGGCTAAGTATAAGAGAACCAACGGAAGGTGCCATGTGTCGACTCGACACAAATTCAAAGGTAAAATCCAAAAGCGGTCCCCAAACACGCCACTCTACATGTGGCCATAGAGAAGCCACGTGTCAAGTCTCTTATCATCTGCATAGGGAAGTGGGTCGTCAGGAAACTTGGGAATTTTTATAACTTTTGTAAATGGTGTAGTTTGCAAGCACGGACCCGTGAAGCCCAAGGAGGTTTGTTCACTAAATGAAAATGTGGAGAAAGCAAGCTTGCAGCCGTTAAGGGAAATTTGGATTTTTGCCACTTTCTCAAAAAAGTGCAATTTCAATTTTGGACCTGCAGAGGCTTTTGGCCAAAATGATTTTCGAGCCTGCGAGGCTGCAGGAGTTTTTTATAATTTTGCATTTTTGTGCAAAAGGCACCAAAATGAATTTCGGGCCCATGGATCCATTTTACAAAACTGGTTTTTTTCCATTTTTGTATGGATTCGATTCAAATTTTCAAATGGGCATATCTTTCGATCCAGAGCTCGGATTTTGACAAATTTGGTACCATTGGAAAGATATCGACCTCCTCTATGCCATGAAAGCATAAAATATTATTTTTAGTAGGCTTTGGTGGGTGAAAAATAGGAAAATATATTTCAAGCCATCAATACGGGATCTGATTGTTTCAACCACCCAGATTTGATTTGATCCACCATTTTTCCTTCTCCAACACGCCAAAATAGACATGGGGAACCAGAATTGATAGATTGTAGGTGGATTTGCAGGGCATTAATGGTTGGTGGTTGAACTTTCAAAGTAGAGTCTGTTTTTTCTTTCTTTTCTCTCTGGTTTTCATCATTCTAAACTTCTATATATTGTAAACACTTCTCATTTTGAGAGGAGAGACATTAGGACATGAGAAACTCACAAATTTTTTTCCCAACTCCATTTGATTTGTAAGCCTTCTCCTATGCCTGGAAAGCATATTTTACACCTCTGAGCATTAATGTAATAGTCTTTGCATCTTATAGAGCAATAAAACCATGTTTTTGTGGTGTTCTAAACCCATTGCATTGTTTTTGTTTTTCTGCGCCTCTCCATCTCGTGTTTTCTCCCTATGCATGTATTTCACATTTGCAGGTGCAGGATGTTTGTGATTCATGGAGTTTTAATGGCAAATTTGGACCTGGGTTTGTGTCACTTTTGCCCCGACCTCCCCATCTCCCTTTTCCCTTATTTCATCCTCCCTCGATAGAGTATCTCACCACTTCCTTTCGGTGTATCACCGCTTAGTGTAGGATCTCTTTAACTCTTTCTCTCTCCTATGTCTCCTTGATTGGTTAGATTAGGATTAAATAGGTTCTTCCCGCACCGGAGTAGCTTATGGCGGAGTAGATTAGGAAGCAGGAACCAACCTTCTTTGGAGGTCCATCTCAAGTTTTGAAAGTCCCACGGCTTGAGATATGGTCCAATGTTGTGCAATCACACCGATGCCCCACACAAACTTGGCCATTCAGGGGTGTTGTGAATTTGCACTAACAAAACTTTCATGCCTCCTTTCAAGACCGTGATGGCAACTATTACCTCTTCTAAATGTATGATACATTGTGTATGTTGTTGAAGTAATAAAAGTGTGTGTTTTGTGACTAATCTTGGTCCTTTCATCCATCTATACTTCTTTGTGTCTTTCTCATTCTTACGTACATTGTGCAAGTTTAAGTTTCTATTACATGTTCTCAAAGTTCTATGCTTATCAAGTGGTGGAGTATTACATGTGATTGAGTTGTGGTGCTTGTTCATCCCTTATAAAGGTCATCCTTATTCACTGGAAGACTAATATGCCATTATTTGATTGAATTTTAACAAATGGAATGCATGCTTCTTAGTCTATGGTCTACCATTTACCCTCTCTAAGTTGCAGTAGGTGAAGTTGTCGTGTGGTGCACAACACCTTCTTCAACCTAACCCTTCTTGAGTCTAGCAATACCCTTTATTTGGTGCATCACCATCCCTAGTATAGTTTCATTTATTGTAAATCTCTTTCCCTAAAACCCATGAAAATTTTAGAATAGGTTTAGATAACCATTTTATTACACTAGGAGTAATACAACACTTAGTTTAGGAAGAGGAAGTCATCCTTCTTCGGAGGTTCACCTCGAGCCCAAGTCCCATAGCTTGAGAGGTGATTCCATGTTTCCCAATCACACTAAACGTCCTATTCACATTTTGGTCATTCAGAGGGTGCAATAATTTGGGAATAATAGTTTTTAGCACGCCTTGGTGGAATCGAGTTGGTACTCTCTTCTCACTTGCACAAGTCAAAGTACCTGACAACTCTATATCTCTGGATTTTAAATCTCATTGCGTTAACTTATGTGAAGAATTTAGACAATATATTTTTCAAAGTAAGAAAATTATTAGCATATCGAACTATCCTTGTCTCCTCCAAGGAGAAGGAGAAGAGGCATCTCAACATCACCCGTTGCAGCATCACCTCATAGGGGTCATTCAAATCCTCCTTATGGATGGTTTCCTCCACCCAAGAACAATCAACCTTTCATTGTTATGGTGAGGAACCAAGTTTTCCCCCTTCAATGCAAGCAATCCTCTTATGTTGGCTCAAAGCGCAGACCTCCTCTACATTGCGGCACTCAAAATTTTACCCTTCTACATAGGGGAAACTCACGTTACTCTAGTGGAACATATTCTTGATGTAGCCAACATTTTGTAGTACATAATATCACAGAGGACAACATTGCGGTTAGACTTATTGCCACTTATTTTAAGGGAAAGGAACTTCAATGGTTTTGAGGGTTAAGTTTTGGTACTATAACCACTTGGGAAGAGTTAGGAGAAAATATATAAATAATTTGAAGACAAGAGTGATCACCTATCACTCTTGGAACAGCTCACTACCATAAAGAGATCTCCCCAAGAATACATGAGTGATTTCAATTTCGATTCCACATGACCTAGAATAGGATTTTGGCACTCATAAAGCCTTCTTCAAATTCTTGTACTATTTGTGAGCCTTCAATAGCGATGTAGCATTTATGATCCAGTCCATGGGAGGTACCACATTACCTGATGCCTACAAAGTTTCCATAAGAATGGAGAATTCCTTGATTCAAGATGGGAAGATATCTCTATGACCACCAATGTCATTGTCTCTAGATATTATGAACAATTAGCCTATTCTAGTAGCCTCCAAGCAACCAACTCAATCTTCCCTACCTCTTAAAATGATCTATTTGAAGTCAATTCATTGCTACAAAATTTTGGGAATGAGATCATTACACTCAAGAGGCAAAAATTTCAATATAATCGTCCATACCAACCACAAAATCAGTAGTATCAGGTTAACCGTCCTCCTTTTCAAGGGAACAATCAGCCTCAAAATCAAGCTACAAATCAAGCTATGAATTTCAAGCCTTTGAACTTTCAGAACCCTCTTACTACTATCTCATCTAGAGCCATAGTACATGTCTAGAATAATCTAGTTCAAGACTATGAATCATGATATCCTTGTTCTCAATCCCATAATCAAAATATTTTTCCTAATGGAGTTCTTAGCCAGGCCCTTATGGTTCAAATTGTATCTACCCCTTCAGAACCAATAAAAAATTCATCTACACATGAAATAGCAGATCAACCACAGAACCTGAAGAAACCACTTTGCTAAATTGGCAAGCAAAATATTTTTGTGGGTTAAATATAGATTCCTCATCAGTGGTGGAAAACACTCATTCCAAAAAGAGAGAAATGGAACCTTAACCTTCCAAAGTTGATCAAGCATCCAATTCATAGCCTCAGCCATAAGTGGCGGTTGATAAAGATGTAGGAAAGAAACCGCCAGAAACACCTGCTAGCCAAGTTGTGAGGAAAGAAGGTTCTTCAAGCATCACGGTACCCAAAAAACATTTTCCAAAAGAGGATTCTAACACCCAAAGAAGTGTCAGCAAATTTGGAGCAATTTCCTTCAGCATAGTAGAATAGATGAAAAATACCAACCTGAGTGTTACTATGTGGGATGCACTCTTAATTCCTTCTCAAAGAAACTTGTTACGAGAAGCTCTAAATAGTTTTGGTACAACTGATGGATCATCGGGTCATGGAACAACAAACCCTACAATTTTGTGTGTCAACTAGAAGGAAAATTATTCCTAAGGAAAACAAACTACCACCATTCTATATTTCCCTGATCATTGGTGATCACCTGGTACATAATTACATGATTGATTATGGTGTTAGTAGCTTGGTCATGCCCAAACAAATTGCAGATGTACTAGGCATACAATATACACCGATTATAAGAGGAGTTGTTCAACTGGATGGCATAGCCATTAAAATTGTTGAGTTATCAAAGGAATCCAGCTTACTATCCATACATGTCCTAGTTTTTCATTCACACAAGACATATTGGTCATCGATCTCCCTCCTCTCTTTGTCATCTGCCTATCACAAGATTTCACTACCAAGATGGGTGGTTATCTATCGGTGATTGGTCACATATGATTCTTAGGACTCGATACGAACCAAAGTGACTATAAGGGTGGAACCAATCTGCCATAATCATGTAGAACCCTACACTACTAGTCCTATAAATGGGAATTATACCATCGGTGATCTAGAAGAAGAAGATGTTGATCATGAACCGACCACTCTTGTTGAAGAAGTCCCCGATACTGTGCTAGATGAAGTGAGTGGAGATCATCAATACGATCCCTACATTGATGTGTTAGTAGAGGAAGAAGTTGGTTTGCTATTTTTGGAAGAGATGGGATTGGGTACATACTTGCATTCACGAAGAGGGTACGATCATACCACAACTAATCAAAACAAGACAATTCTAAGGACTATGGAAATTATTCTTCAATGATTCAAGGAGTAAGAATGGATCTAGTGATAGTGTCATGATAATGTCTCCAGAGGAGATAAGTACTTCTCATCTTTCTAGTTACAATTCAATTGCACTTACATTAACAATGTTGTTGAATATGAGGCCCTTGTGCAAGGAATCCAACTAGCTCAAAGAAATGGAATCAAAGCCTTGACTTTTTTCAGAGACAATGATTTAGGTGTTCATCAAGTGACACACATAAAGACATCCAAAATGATCTTTTAAGATCATACAAGAACCGAATCTGGGACTTTATTGAAGATTTCAAAGCTTTTGGGATCCATGCAATTCCTAGAAATCAAAACCAAGATGCTGATAGGCTTGCTACAATTGGCTCATAATACAACATACCCATTGATATCATGAAAGAAGGGTAGAAATTTTTCAAAATGGTGGTTCGACCTGCAGTTCCTGATAATGTGAGTAGCTAGCAAGTGTTTGATAGTGACAAATAAATTGTCCTTTTCCTATAAGAAGAGGAGGTGTTTGCTACAAAAATCAAGATAAGTCAAAGAATCATATGGTGATAAAATCATACAATTGAAAAGAAACAAGCTACCAAAAGGATTAGTTACTCTGGAATCCATCTTTAATTTAGATGATCAAGCCAAAAGACAAAGCTCTAACATGGTGGTCAAAGAAGAAGATTTTGAGGAAGTCGAGGTAGCAAATGAAAAGGTTCTAAAGATCGGAAAAGTATGTACTTCAAGAGAAAGAAGCTTTCATCAAAATCTGTCAAGAGTATCATGACATTTTTGCATAGAGCTATAAAGACCTATATGGTTTTGATCCAATTCTAGCACAACATACCATCGAACTAGATCCTAATGTCAAGCCAATTCATTAGAAACAGAGGCCAATTAATCCCAAAATTGAGCCACTAATGAGAAAGGAGCTAACCAAACTCATCAAGGCCTGTATAATTTTTCCTATCAAGCACTCCTCTTGGGTAGCCAATCTGGTGCCCGTAAGGAAGAAGAATGGAGAAATTTGGTTGTGTGTGGATTTTAGAGACTTGAATTGTGCCTCATTGAAAGATCATTATCCCCTTCCATCAATGGATAAAATCCTTCAAACGGTGGCAGGAGCTCAAAGATTTTCTTTTCTCGATGGATATTCGGGTTACAATCAAATTTTGGTTCAAGAATCAATCAATTCAAAATGGATTTCACTACCAAGTGGGGCACGTATGCTTATAACAAAATGTCATTCAGATTATCCAATGCCGAGGCTACTTTATAAAGAGCCATGGACATGGAATTTAATGGACTAATCAATGATATAATTTTGGTTTACCTTGATGATATAATGGTATAATCTAAGCATGCAGAAGACCACATCACACATCTAAGGAAGGTTTTTTCCGAAGATGTAGAGAATTTTGGGTTTCACTTAACCCTAAGAAATTTATTTTTGCAGCAAATGAAGGAAAATTGTTGGGGCATGTTTTTTCAGCAAAGGAATTTCTATCGATCTAGGTATAATTCGAATTATGTCCTTATCTCTTCTAAGTCACAAGAAGGGTCTCCAAATTTTTCTAGGAACCATAAATTTTGTGTGGAGATTCATCCCTCAATTTGCAACATTGGCTAAGCCACGGATGGCCATGTTGAAGAAAAATATGCCATTCTCATGGACAAAGGAAGGAAGAGAGAGCTTCAAGCCATCAAAATGGCCATTTCTCAAGCTCCCACACTGGTGAACCCTAGGTTTGATAAATATTTTATTCTCTATGATTTTGTAGGTCAAGAGAGCATTTCAAGTATCCTCACCCACCAAAATGATGACTACTTTCTTTAGTTAATCCCTCAAATATTATGAGCTCACATATTCATTCTGAAAACAAGTCTTTGTGGTTATTTAGGCTTTGAATAAATTCAAACACATGTTGTCTAACAACAAAATTCATCTAATGGTGTCTCATCCAGTGTCAAGGACTTTTTGCTGAACAAAGAGATGAATGAAAAGTGTGTTGATGGATCATGAAGGTGATGGAATATGATGTACATATAAAAGTTACCAAACTTGTCAGAGGAAAAGGTTTGTGTCAACAACTTGCTATAGACATGGAATCAAAAGGTGATGAGAACGTGACACTCCTAAACACTGATGAAGGTGATGATCAGGTTGACTGGTTATCCAAAATGAATAATTTCCTTTTCTTAGGAGTATATCCTATGAATATGGATAAAAATCAAAGACGTAATTTATGTCTTCAATCTATTCCATATGTTATGGTAGATAATATTCTCTTTCAAAATAATTTAAACGATGTTGTCCTTCGGTGCATGGGACCGGAATAGGTAAGTAAGATACAAAAGGAGTTTCACAATGGCCTATCTAGGGGACATTATTCTACATGAACAACTATTACCAAGATCATGCAAGTTGGTAAGGAAGTGTAAGGAATGTGCCCTTTTCACTGGAAATCAAAATTTGGTAGCTCTTCTACTACATCTAGTTCAAGTGGATCAACCCTTTGTTCGATGGGGGTTGGATTTCATTGGAATGATTAATCATCCATCTAGTGATGGACATAAATTGGTCCTTACTATAACGTACTATTTTACTCGATGGACAGAGGCAGTAGCATTGAAGGAGAGCAATGAGAAGGCAATTCTTGATTTCTTGGAAGGTATAATGACAAGGTTTGGTGTTCTGTTTTACAGACATTTCGCATAAATGAATGGATTTTCTTGGTATGAAGTTGAGTGAATGGGTTGTTAAGAATGGGTCTACCTCAAGACTTTGTCCAATTACTATCTACAAGGAAATGGATTGGTGAGTCTAGCAACAAGAACCTCACAAGGATTATCAAGTGCATAATGGAGACTAACAGAGGACTTGGCATACACAGCTTAAGACTGCTTTATGGGTATATCGGATCACACCTAAGAGGAAATCAAAAATTCTCCTTTCATGCTTGTATATGGAAGGGAAGTAAAACTTCCACTCTCCTTGAATTACCTTCTTTGGAATTAGCTCATCAGCTTGAGGTTACAGAGAGTGATCCTCTGACAGTCATATTTGCTAAACTCATGGAGTTGGAAGAAGTACGAAAAAAGGCTATGAATACTTTGGAGCAACATCAAGCTCAGGTTAAGAAATCCTTTGAAAATAAGGCATCTGAAAAAAAAATTTTTAAGAGGGAGATTTAGTTCTCAAATGGGATGAAGATCGAGCCAAACCAGAAAGCATGCCAAGTTTGACACTCTCTGGAGTGGGTCATACATCATCACAAGTTGCAAAGAGGTGAATTCATTTTTTCTATCCAGGCTCAATGGAGAATAACTACCCATTCACGTGAATGGGATACATCTCAAAGCTTGTTTTTTAGATCATTCCACCCCCTATAGAATTTAGTTAGGTGTTTTCCTCCAAGTGCTTAGGCACATTGTTGTGTGTTGTTGTTCTTTTTCTTTCCTTGTTGTTGTGTTTTGTGTTGTTCTTGCACATTGTATCATCCTTGAGGTGTTAAGGAGAAAAGAGGTTCAAAGTTTCCAGGAGAGTTTCATAATGTTGCTTCAGTCCAAATTCCGTAGTATGCCATATATGTTGAGTATTCATCAGGTTAAGTATACTTTCTACTTAGCATTTCACAGAGGTCCAAAATCTATGATGCTCAAGGGGACTTTAGGATCCATTCCAAAAGATTAGATCTATTTTGGGATGCTGACATCAACTCCATGCCCAATGGATGAGTTAAGGCTACCGAAATTATGCTTAGCAAGCAATAATCCCCGAGAGGTCACCAAAAATGTTATCCAATGTTTCCCCTTAGGGTGAAATTGGACGATGGAAGCTAATTATACCCTGAGATCTGAAAAAGTTCTTCATGAAGCTTAGGATATTACAGGGTGTTGGTTTTCTCAAAATAATAAATTGGCTTTGATGGGTTCACATTCACCCAACATGAGAAAGGAATTATCAAAATTGATAAATTAGGTTTGGGAGGTCCTATTAAGCTTTTGTTATACTCTAGTTTTGATAAAAGGCCCAAGGAAATCAACATCAGGGTAGAGGAATTAGTTTAGTGAGTTTAAAGGGACATGAGCCAAAACTAGCTTGTCGAGCTGCTTGGTGAGCTGACTTAGATTTATCATGATTTCATCATGGTTGAACATTTAACGCATGGCACAACACTATGGACACAATGACATTGGCTCAGGAAAGCATGAATGATAACTCAGGGAGGTCATGAACTCATGGTGGCCCCGAGTCACTTACCGAGCTCTTCTCGATTCGTCGAAGTCCGATAAAACTCGGTCATAAATAGCGAGCTAGTGGTGACTCATGGAAGGTGAAGGGGAGCTCGTGGTGTTATTTCATAGAGTCTTGAACATAGAATACATGTGAATATGGTCATATTATGGGAAGATCAATATGATCCTGAAAGAGAAGTTAAATGAGTTACTTAAAATAAGTAAGACTGCAGTTCAAGACGTGTTGGTGCAGGGATCGTGTTTCATCAAGCTCAACTCATATCGAGCTAGTTATGGTTTTTGTTGGCAATTTTTCACAGGATGGGAGCTCACCGAAGGATGTGATGCCTTGGTTTGGGATTTTGGTGAGGCAATGAATGGCGAGCCAATCAATGGAATAATGACTCAGCTAAGTAGCTTGGAGCTTTGAGGGTTTTCCAGGTCATGCCAAGTTAAACAGGTTGGGTGGATAGATATGAACTCGATGATGAGTAGGGATGAGTTGAAAATATGATAAGGTTGAAGAAGAAATTTCATGTTTAGCTCGATGGTCACAATCGGCTAGCTTATAGTCAAAATGGTTAATAGCTCATCTTAGACTAAGAGCTCAATCACTAATGTAAAGGGTCGATGTCAATTTAGACTGTGACATGATGGCATAACACATAGAACATTTGATGGGGACATTTTGAAGGTTCATTTCCAAGTGGAGATAAAGGAATGGAATTCTTTTGTCACCCTCAAAATCCCCCTCATTTTTAAGTCAAATTTGAAAATTTTGAGCTCACGCCCTCCAGAAGTGTTCAAGTAAAGTTGGAAGTCCGAAAAGATAGAGAAATTCATGCTTTGAAGTTGTTTAAACTCTCCAGTCTACACGTTTTGATAAATTTTCCATTTTCTGTTTAGACGCATGAAAATTTTATTGTTGTCCTCATTTGAATGAAATTGTCAATCTTTCTATGGCCATGGATCATCGAACCTTGTATTGTTTTCAATTCCTTGGTTCGTAAAAGAAATTTGAAAATCGGGCGCAAAATGGTGGAGTTTTCTTCTTCTCTGCATTTTTCCATAGTCGTGAATGATGGGTGTTTTCTTCCCCATCAAATTTTGGCCCCATTATCCACATGTACGTGGACATATCTAATGGATGTGGTGGAATGGGTCCTTTTTGCAAACTTAACATTTTTGTTATTTTAGCAAAAATGTCAATTTGGCCCCATGGCCCCAATCATGCTAAGGAAAAAAAAAATCTTGAGCCGCCATTGGAAAGTCAAAGTGGGTCAATGGAGAACTTTGAGGTTTTTAGCCTCTTTGTAAAAAAGGTGAAAAATCATAAAGTGACCCACAGACCCCAATCATGCTAAGAGGGAAAAAGTCAAATGTTGAGCCCGTATCAAAAGATTCAAAGTGAGGAGGATGATCGTCGAAGCCTTTTGAGTTTTTGAGCCTTGTTTCCAAAAGGGAAACAATCAAATGTTAAGCCCGCATCAAAAGAGTTAAAGTGGGAAGCGGGTCAGTGGAGAACTTTGAGGTTTTGAGCCTTTTTGTAAAAAGGGCTAAAATTCATAAAGCAAGCCACGATTCCTTTGCACAATCAAGTGAAGCCACGTGTCAGGATTATATCAAAAGTGGAAGGGCGGACCAAAAATGTAAAAAATGCCAAATCTCTATAAAGTCACAAAATGTAAAAGGCATCCTCCACGCCCACTCCAGTAAATTTCTCCCACGTGGATGACTCTAGTTTAAAGTTTCAAAGGAAAGATGAATGGTTCAAATTCAAAGTTACAAAATGAGTGTAACGACTGCATTATGAAAATTCTAGTTTTTTCCGCCATTGGCGTTTCTTCGCGAATCAAGAATATGAATAGATGAATGATTGAAAATATTATAAATCTGTTTCTTGCTAACAAAGAAGAAGTTGTAACCATTTCTTACAAGATATTTAATGGCTTCTTCACGCCATTGTAAAGGGTTGGTGATTGATCTTGTAGACTCGAGAGTGCATTGTACCTAGAGAAAGCAAAGGAAATAGCCATTTTTCTTCTACTTCCCTCCACTCTCAAATTTCTTCTATTCTGACACCATGTACAACCTCTATTTAAGCATCAATATAAGAAGAAGGATTTTTAGCCTCTTTGATGAGGAGATTTTAGAAACTTTGATTTCACAATCTTATCTCGTCTTGTTTCCATTTACAGGGTTATTTCTTCTCATAAATGCATGTGTTGAAATTTCTAACTAGTGTGTGTACAGGAATCTATTTTCTACCTACAGCATTAGTTCTCCTACCTCTATTCTCACTCCCTTTCCCACTTTCAAACAAAGTATTCTCTAGTAAGATATTGCTAGCTTTGTCGTAGGGTCAATGGAGTGCCCCTGTTGGATCCCTAGTCAAAAGGCCACCACAAAAATCCATGCTTTCTCATGCATGCATACATGGCACTGCACTGGTTAAGTAGAGGGACTTAGATTCCCAGAGCGTTGGCAAGGAATTCACAAATTTTCCACCCAAAAATTTCCTCGCCAACACATTCCAAGCTAGAAATTTTGTAGGGGAGATTTTGCATTTGGAAAACCATCATAAGGCTTCCAATAGGTGGAGATCCATAGATAATTCACCAGGTGGGGTTTTAATGATGGCGGGCTAGGGGGAATTCCCGCATGCAGAGATTCATGCGAATGTGGCCGAGGTGTGTCGAGTCCTCCACTAAGACAACATCTAAGTCAAGTTAAGTGGGAGGTTTGTAGAAGCCTGGAAACTTTGCATAAGACCCGGTCATCTAATGAATACAGGGGACCCAATTCCTCGAATATAGCTCTAAATATGGTTGGACGCAAGCTCAACTTGAGTTTGGATTCAAGATCGATGTGAGCTTAGTGCCATCTCAATAAAAACTAAGGTAGTAAGCATGGGAAAATAGCATAATCAAGTGCGGGAAGTTCTTGACACAAGATCTTAGTGAGTGCAACATGAGCTCGAATGTAAGCATGGAGGGATCTCAACACGATATCGAGGTAATAAACCCATGACTATGAGGCAAGCTCAATGCACTCTTATATCTAGATGGATGTAATCTCATGCATGAGCTCAATACGACCTTGTAAATGAAAAGGAGGTAAACTCATTATGAGCTTTGAGGAAATAGTGAAGTGATCTCAGCTGCATGATCTCAGAGGTGAGCTTAGGACATGCTCACCATGAGTTAGGAGGCAAGATGGATATGATCTTTGAGGATAGGAACTTGAAGGTTATCTCAACACAATCTCAAATCTAGATTGGATGCGATCTTGAGTTAAGCTTGGATGCGATCTCAACTTGAGTTAGGAGGTGATCTCAACTAGAGCTCAACAAAAACTAAGGTCAAAATCATAGGCAAAGGATCTCGATCTCGGAACATGGTTCATCAAGCCTGAAAAAGTATATCAGACTTAGACATAGGGGTAAACATGTATTGGCTCAGTAAACCAAACTTGAGAGGAAAGAACGCAGATCGGTGGGATCTCGTGAGGTCATGTTCAAGATTTTCACGTCATTACGAAAATGGCTTAGTCAATAGGCCTACGAGAATGACCCAGAAAAGGTGGATTCGATGTCGAGGAACTTTGGGTTAAGCTATGTTAAACATAGCATGGAGTTTAGTGAGCCTTTTAATAATGAGCTTAGCAAGTTTGAGCCTTAGCGAAATGGAGAACATTTAGAGCTCAAACGATGTTAATGAGGTGAGTGTAAGAGTATTCAAGTGGCCCAAAGAACAATGCATGAATGTTAATCCCGGTGAACTGTGAGCTACTCAGACGTGTTTGGTAAGTTTTATCTTGGTGGAGTTGGGTCTCAACGCTCGTATGGATAGGAGCTTAGCCAGCTCGATAGGAGGTGAGGTAGCTCGATGAAGAGCTCTGCAAAGTGAGCAAACTCATCATGATGACCGAGTTAGCTCTTGTTGGTTAGTTAAACAAGCACAAGTCAGTGGTGAGCTCATGAAGAGGAGCTCAACACAAAGGCTAAAGAATCTTTGTGGATGGTGGTAATGAGCTCATGAAAGCTTGGTTGGTATGATGCATGGGAAGAAACTCGGATGAGCCATGAGTTGAGGCCGAGTCATTTAGAGGTGAGCTCATGAAATGGAGTTCCATCGATGTGATAGAACGATGGCCAAGTTGCTCAAAGAGAATGAAATATGAAGCTTGCCGAGTCAGAGAGAATGGAACTCAACATGGCAAGGTGAGCTCATGAAAGTCTAGCCCGACTTAGGATGATCCGCCTACCAATCCAACATCAAGTGGTACCGGCTTGATGTAATAAGAAAGGAGCTCATTCAATACAAGTGGGTGAGCTCAGCTGAGCTATTGAGTTAATCGAATGGATGGTGAGCTCGTGCGATGATTAGGAGCTCGGTAAATTTCATGCGAATCTCACCAGTTGGAGAGAATAGAACTTGGCAGGAGAATACGAGCTCAGAAAGAATAGAAAGATCTTGGTAGAGAGCTCATTTTGGGAGCTCGACGTGGGGAGCTTGGTTGTGGTGAAGGCTGGAGGAGCATGACACCAACTCGGTGAGTTGGCTCGGCGAGCCAACCACCGAGTTGGTCTTTTTTTACCATTTCTCATAAACCCCCTTCAGTGCAAACCAATCCTCAAGGGGGCCCACCATAATTTTCATTAAATTAATATTTTTATTTAAATATTTTATTAATAATATTTATTATTATTATTAAAATATTCTTTATTCTTTTAATTAATTGAGAGGATTAAGTCAACTAGGCATTAATGACACATGATGGAAGCTTCTCAAGAGGTTCAACCAACTTTGTAATAAATGAACCATCATGTACCTTCAATTTAGGAAGGAATTTATTACTTTTCCTCTTCTTTCTCATAGATTTTTTCTATAAATGTAAGTTGGAAGCTCATTACAATGGGTTGACAAGTTAGACTTCTAAGATAAGCATATAATTTTCAATAAACCTCCTTCTTCTGCAAGTTGTTCTTATATGTTGAGGGAACTTTCATGCCTCCTTTCAAGACTGTAATGGAAACTATTGCCTCTTCTCGATGTATGATACATTGTGCTTTTTTTTGATGTAATAAAAGTGTGTGTTTTGTGACTAATCTTGGTCCTTTCATCCATCTATACTTCTTTGTGCCTTTCTCATTCTTACAGGTACATTGTGCAAGTTTAAGTTTCTATTACAGGTTCTTAAAGTTTTGTGTTTATCAAGTGGTGGAGTATTGCATCCGGTTGAGTTTTGGTGCTTGTTCACCCTTCTCAAGTTCATCCTTCTTCACTAGAAGACTAATATGCCATTATTTGATTGAATTTTAACAAATGGAATGCATTCTTCTTAGTCTATGGTCTACCATTTACCCTCTCTAAGTTACAGTAGGTGAAGTTTTCTTGTGGTGCACAACACCCTCTTCAAGTTAACCCTTCTTGATTCTATCAATACCCTTTATTTAGTGCATCACCATCCCTAGTATAGTTTCATTTCTTACAAATATTTTCCCTAAAATACATGAAAATGTTAGCATATGTTTAGATAACCATTTTATCACACTAGGAGTAGTACAACACTTATTTTAGGAAGAGGAATATGGCCTTCTCCGAAAGTTCACCTCGAGCCCAAGTCCCACAGCTTGAGAGGTGATCCCATGTTTCCCTATCACACTAAACATCCTATTCACATTCTGGCCATTCGAGGGTGTAATGATTTGGGGACAAGTCCTACAACTTTATTTTTACGTTTTCCTACAAGTTGCAAAAACGTTCAATTTAGGCTTGAAGGCTAAAAAACCACTTTCAAATGTTATCTTCCGATGATAAAATACACCACGGGTAAATTTATACATGTCCACCTATACACCAAGAATTCACAAGAACTGATAGAATTCATAACTAGCGAAAGGTTTATGATAGGCGGAAAGTTTTCGAGGCCATAGGCCTCGAGGGCTTAGAAAACCATGTCCAAAACTAACATTCAATGGATGAATGCGCGCAATGAGAAATTTCTTACAAGCTCCCCTATATATGGGGAATTCTTCAGAGTTGACAAGGACTAAGAACTGGAAAATAGGTTTCAAACTGCAACAAGTTTTCCAGAGCCACCGGTTGTAATTGGTCCAATTTGACCTAGTCAAAACTACGACTGAGGCTTACAAAATGCCTTTGTCAAACTAACCAGGAATGTGATTTTCCCAAACCAAAGGTTCCAGGAAATTGTCTAGTAGGTTTGTGAATGTGGAAAAACATTTCGTGGTTCAAGAACCAAATGGTGGGTCAAAACGAAAGCCAACTTTTTAGTTTTAACCATTCCTTAAAAGTACAAAACGGAGTAATAGATCTCCTGGAGAAGCGGATAAGATACCGCAAAATGGTCAAATGGGTCAAGATAATGCTTGACACGACTCTCTACATAACAAGGAACACATACAATTCTTGACAACTCTTTTACAAGGATCAGAGAGTTGTTTTGCGAGTCTTGGAAATTGCATTTTTTCTAACTTTGCAAGGTAGATGAAAATGTTATTTTAGTTAACTCGTCTAGGATTTCGTAAAACAAACGGATACGAGCACAAATTTTGACACCCTGGTTTATCAATGCATGAGCTTGTGTTCGTGAACGATGAGGTTCAAGTTGTAAGTCAGTAGCATAAATTATGGGGTGTTGTTTTTGTTGATAGCACTAGCCGTCTAGTTAAAATGTCTAATTGTTTGAGTATCTAATAGTTTAATAAATATTTTTATTGCAAATGAATAACCTTATATGAAAATTATAAGAGCTAGAGGTAAGGAGATCATGCCTAAAATACTAGAGTTTGCAGCATATGATGGGTTCATCCGTATTCCATGCGGTGTTGAATCTCTTTTATTATTCCATCAAATAGTTCGTGAGCATTCCAAAATCCACCAATTTTATTTTCTCAAAATGTTTCTAGAGGTTCAATAAAACCATTTTTTTATCCAAAGATGAAGTATTCCATAAAGCTATAATTGTCAGGCATTTTGAACAACAATTCAACCTTGTATTTTCTATGCTTCCATTATTTGAATCAAAGAACCTTTGAATGTATTTCCTAAACCAAGTTCATCTCCCATTGTTGAATTTTATTTTGAGAGATGCAAAATTCCAAAAAAGGGAAATGTTCTGGTATAAAAACAACACGATATTTTCTAGATTTCACATGAACCCACATGCCCACTTCTGTTAACCTCCCATAACGGTGACTTCTTCTCTGCATATCCCAAAGTAACACAAATCTATCAAGGAATAAGGAAACTTGTTAGGAGATGAATCAACCAAGATATTATCCTTCAACTTTTGGTAATGCATTTAATAGTGTATCAACATATAAAATTTGCCATGATTTTGAGCTCCATTTCAGTTGTTGAACATTTTTCTCAAATTATTCACCATTTATTTATATCCATTATGAAAGATTAAGATGAGGGGTGAGTGTGATAAAGGGATTTTTATATAGAATGGAAGGAGATAATTAGAGTTACAAATTTTTCTTTACACGTAGTCCTCAATGAACCCACAATGGTAATGATTTTGGGGTAGTTAATAATGAGAGCTCTGTTTAGCATTATTCTCTATAGCGTTTAGATTATTTAATTATGTGAGTACAGAACATTTTACCATTATTAGTAAAGGAATCTAAGACTTTATGCTTGTTGCATGACTATCCAATCACCGATAAATTTACAATGTTAACCCGAGTTTCAAAAATCGTGGTGGTTCCTCATATGGAACTCAAATAAAGTTCTTATTTTATTATGAGAGGAAAATGACAGTCGGAAATCTGCTTGAGGATACCCATGTGCTTGTCATATTTCCTTCTACACACCTTTACCCACTCCTTCCACCACCAAACTCCATCACTTCTCCATTCACTTCATTCGTACACATTTATATCTCCATTTGACTTCTATTTAATTTTTTTGGTTTCTTGTTTGGCACTACATTTCCCTCCTTTTAACAACATTTTCCTCGATGCAACATGGCACCAAAGCTCAAAGGATAAGTAGGCAAGAAATCTAATAATTACACATGTCGTTTAACAAAACAACTTGTTGGTACAATGTTACCAAATGGAAGAGACTAATTTTAGCAATATCTTAAATTTTAATGTTTTGTGAAGATTGGTAGTTCCAGTTTACATCATTACCTATTTTATATTTACTCTTTTCCCTTAACATTATTTATTAATCTCAAGCTCTTAATATTTCATTTTTAATATTTCAGTTTATTTATTTTTGTGGGTGCCCAACAAAAAATGACATCACAATATCACACTAGGCCCGAACACAACACCAAAAGTTCACAAGACATCATGATATGTAATTTCACGACTATATCACATCACAAGGACTCAACCAACCATGAAAGAACATACATATCTCTCGAACATAGTACTGATTACACATGCCCCCGACACAATAGTACTCGTAACATAAGCATACTATAACGACATGGAATTCCTAACAGGTGCACATATAAATGTTTCACACAACTCCAAACAATAACTATAGATACATAGTGTCAAAAGGGAATCAAAACCGTATCCTCAATGAGGAGCATCAATCCTCAACATCACAAAACATAGCCAGACTCACATGAGTACACATACATCATAACTCCAACTCCATACACCTCCCAAAACATCACAAAACAACTCCATATACCTCCCAAAGCATCAATCACACACACACACACACACACACACACACACACACACACAAAATCTCTTATGTCTCCCTCAAGTATTTTATGCCTCCCTCAAGTCTCTTATGCCTCCCTCAAGCAATAACATAAAGATAGATTTTCCTTTTCACTCCCCAAAAGAGGTCGATCACCCTATGGCCCTAGGCACATTGAGTCCAGACACCCCTAACCCAAGTGACATAATAACTTGTGGTTCGACAACCAACTAGTTATCTGTAACTCCTTAGGGCATACCCCCATATAACAAAGCGGGTCCATAGGTTTAACCACTCCATGGTGCATCCTATGACCCTATTCCACACATTACGACATTAGAACCAACATAACAATCCATTTCAAATGCCAAGTGGCAACAATCCAAAGCATTGGCCTAAGCTATAAAACTTTTAAACTTAAAAAGAAAATTTAAATCTAAGAAAAAAACTTGCCAAATAGCCATAGTTAGTGCAAAAATATGCATGTTAGTGCAACAACCAAATAAAATGCTCAAAATATAAGAACATATCAATCAAAAAATTTCTGGTTCTTGTAAGAAAAATAAAATGTTCAATTTACGAATAAAATATGTATATAGGAATAGAACATTATGATAACTATGTGGCCTTATATAGGCCACCAAAGGGGTACTCAATGAGTTGTTGGCACTCGGACATCGAGCCTCAACTCGTAAAATAACATATCAAATAATACAATTGTCATCATCTCTATTTGAATCATCCCACCACCGCTTTGACAAGGATCAACATAGTCGTAACTACACTTAGGTTGAATCCATATGATAACCATATAGGGAGAGAGAAATGATTACAGGTCTCCATCTACTGAGCCTAAGGTCATCTCACGTGAATGGTCAATACACATTTCCTCACTCCAAACATACACCTTTACCGATTTCCCTTAGGGTTGGTTAGTGTAAGGTTCACAACATAACACATAACTACATCACTAACACAATGGTGGTTCATGCACATTAACCATAGTGTCTTACGCATGGTACATATACAGGGTATATCACAATCATTACATTCATGTTACAATACATCACATTACCACATAATGCACCCAAGGTGCAAGTACAACACAATAGGGGTTGTACGATCACCAGATGCCCCTAATTCAATGACATGAATCATCACATATTACACAAATTATACGTATGAGGAACACAATGTCTAACATTACAACATATAGTCAATTGCAATTACAACATGGTGACACACACGATTCATCACAACACGGTGACAACATCATGATACAATCCAATTCACTTTACACTAATTTTTTTATGCAATACATCAATACACCTTCATATCACATAATACAAAAATGCTCCAACACTCCACAATCCACAATAACATTCCTTTCACACACAACAAGGTGGTACATCACACACAAATTCCTCATTGAATCCAAAAAAAGGAGAGAGAATACTCTCATCTCCAACACATCAACAGGATAAAAAATATGCACTAAGTTACATGCACAACATGTGCATTCATAATATCACAATTAGAACAATGTTCACATCACACTTATATCACATTACTCTTCCAATATCCACCACCACCACCATGCAAAACCATCACAACTCTAATCTGTCCCAGAGGTTCGAGAGCATGAACCTCGCTCTAATACCAAGTGTAACGGCACATTTTACACACACAAATACAACAGTAAAAATACTAGAATATGTTTTTGACTTACATTGTAGTACACATGACACTACAGAGAGATCACTTAGGACTATGCACAACACATGATATGTTTTGCACAAACATTAACCCACATAGATAACATGAAAACATGTGATGCACATCAAGGCCATTTTTTTTAAAATGATAAGGCACAACATAACGATTCAACTACAATATAAAATTATAGATAGGGTCTTCCCATGACATGATATTTTTAGGATTACACATTTATTACAATCATGTTTTAATCTTTAACTTAGGTTCTAGTAGGGCTCGTAATATATGAATCATAAATTTATTTTGCTTTTTTCTAGAATTACTTTATACAACTTAACATTTAACTTATGGTGTATCTCATTAAATAAGGATCATCTACATTATTTTGATTACTTGTTTAGTTCGTTCATTCGTTAGTAGGGTAAATTTTCTTTCATTCATTTATAAATTGATAATTGAGTTAGTACACAATAAGTATTATAGGAAATAGGTTCTTTATCCATAGCAAGATGGTTTAATCACATTACAAGGAAGATCATGTTTCACTTTCTGTGGAATAACATCCCACGATTACACTTCCCAAGGCCAAGCATCAATTATAAGTTTACTATAGTTATGCTCTAACAATTAGTTAAGGATTCAAAGGCTCTAAACATGACAACATACTTCCTTATTTTCTTGTTTCTAGATTAGGTTTCTATGAGTATCGTTTATGTCCAACCTAAGAGGGTTTTCCCTAACTAGGTTCATATGTCTTTTGTAATGAATTACATAACCTATTTTCTATTTGGGGCATTTGAATCTTCGTGAGGCCACTAGTCCCTATCTTAGGGGATTTATCTCTAAGAACATGATCACAAGTTTCATATCATACATCCATTACATGAAAGGACAAGTGGGAGGACAAGATGGATTAGTCCATCATTTAAAAGGGTTAAGGTTCACATTATAGATTACACATGGATCCCTTTTATCACCACAAGATGGTTTGAACATCTTATATGAGTGGTCTAAATTTTTACCCCCTTTTTTAAGCACAACATTTTTCAGCTTACATTTTCACCAACTAATCATAACTTAAAAATTTGCTAAGTTTCATAATTAACCCTTAGTATTTCACCATAAAACCCAAATGACAATTGAGAGTGGGTATTGAGTTCATTTACGATACCATCACTTAAAGGTGACTTCCAGGTTAGTTGGAAATCTTCACCACTCAACATACATATCGGTCCAAGAGGATTTTAAATCATGTTTAATGTTGGTTTCCCAAAGCATTCTACCTTAAGAAAACAATAACATTCTCCTTACTAGCCACACAACTATCAATCCGAGAAGGGAACCACATACGCTAGATAATGTTTGACCATGTCATTCCTAACTATCTGGTTCTCAACGACATCACTAAGCATATAGGCTATGACATGACAACCCCAAACTTGAGCTCTTAGTTACTTAAGCTAAAGGGTGTTATCAAGTGTAAAGATTGAAGTTCATTGTAAGGTTTTTTTGTTTTCTATACTACACATAATCACACAGAAGGGTAGGTATACTCAAAGTTTATACTAGGGTGGATTGTTTCGTTTAGAGTGTTTTATTACATTTTTGAGGTAAGAAACACAACACACTAATTATTTGATCATCAATTGCACATTGGAATTGCACTATAAGCTATTAAATTCAATTTTACTTAACACAATATCCAACTTTTACAATACAAAACTTGGAATCAACATAACACCCATCTTTAGAATGAACATTTCCCTTAAATACTAGAATCTTAAAAATGTACAAAACTTCACTAGTAAACCTTTCAATACTTCGCAAAATGTTGAACTATCCTCTACCATTTCACTTGATATATATATATATGTGTGTGTGTGTGTGTGTGTTACAATGTGTGTTACACCATGTGTGTCTTTCTTGTCCTGTGTGTGAAATTAGTGATAAATTGTTGATGGTATCCACCTAGGTATATAATGTTTTTATATTTACATATATATTTTCATTTGAAAGGAGATGGTTAGAGACATGTATTGATTTCATTTCATTTCACTTTATTTCTTAACCAAGGACATATATATATGCATACATACATACAAAAGTTAAGAATTCAAAGGAACCTGCTAGGAATTAACCGGGAATGATTTAATATAGAAGCTTTTAGGCCAAGGATATATACCATATTTTTCCAAAAGTTCAATTTCATCACATGATATTTTCATATATATTTATATGTCAATACGGTATTTGGTGATATATATCCTACAACTTCATTTTTGTGTTTTCCTGCTGTTGCAAAAACATTCAACTTAGTTGAGGCTAAAACCACTTTCAAACGTGGTATATGTAAACACACCATGGGTAAATTTATGTATATATGTAACAAGAATTCAAAGGAACTAATAGAATTTATATATGTATGTAGTTTATGTATGTATTTTATATGCCTTTCAAATGTTACATCTATTCATATAAACTAGTGTATGGATGAACACAAAATATACATGTGAGCATATAAATGGGTTTCAAATGGCAATTTTTCAATGAAATTATAATAGTAAATAAATTGCCTTTTTACCATCTAATTTTCATCCAAATATTCTAAAAATTTTTATAGTATGTGAGCATGAAATCGGGATAAACATTTTGTGGTTGAACCACCTAGATCTAGCATAATTAACTTTTTTAGTTTCCATTTACATAATAATAATAATTTTCATTTGAAAGGAGAGGGTTAGAGACATGTATTATTGATTTCATTTCATTTCACTTTATTTCTTAACCAAGGAGAGAGAAAGAGATAGGGAGAGAGAGAACCACTATTTTTCCAAAATTTCAATTTCACACAAGTCACATGATAGAGTTTCAAATGCATGATTTATGAGTGTCAACCAATTTCCATGGTGGTTTGGTGACTTGACTAGGGTCCTACAACTTCAATTTTATGTTTTCCTACTAGTTGCAAAACATTCAATTTAGGCTTGGAGGCTAAGAAACCACTTTCAAACGTTGTCTTCTCGATGAGCAAACACACCATGGGTAAATTTCTATGTGTCCTCCTATACAAAGAATTCAAAGGAACCCTAATAGAATTCGGAATCGGGAATGGAGATGATAGGCGCGCTCGAGTTTTCATGGAGGCCATCGATCGTAATTAGCCTAGATGCAAATGATCAAATGTTAGATCCAGGGGCTCGAAAACCACATCCAAAACTAGCATTCAATGGATGAACACGCAATGAGAAATTTCTGACAAGTTCCCCTATATATGGGGAATTCAACCTCAATTTGATAGGACTAAGAAGCTGGAAAATGGGTTTCAAATGGCGACGGGTTTTGGAGCCATGGTCGTAATTGGTGCGGTTTGACTAGAATCAAAGCTGACAGACTTGAGGCCTATAAAATGCCTTTGCCAAACTAACCAGGAATGTAATTTTCCTAAACCAAATATTCTAAGAAATTTTTCTAGTAAAAATACTAGAGGTTTGTGAAGACGGACAAACATTTTGTGGTTCAGGCACCAAACAGTGGGTAAAAACAAAATCCAACTTTTTAGTTTTAACCACTCCTTAAAAGTACAAAACAGAGTAACATGGATCCTAGAGAAGGTCTTCCTTTTCGCTAAAGATTTAGCAAAAGTTCAAACGGGGTCGAGTTAATGCTTGACATGACTCTCTACATAACAAGGAACACATATGACGCTTGACAACTCTTTTACGGGGCTCAGAGTGTTGTTTTGCGAGTCTTGGAAATTGCATTTTTTCTAACTTTGTAAGGTACAACAAATGCGAATCACAAAGGAAAAAATGGTTGTTTTAGTTAACTCATTTATCTCTCGCCAAAACCAATGGAAAAGCACCAATTTTTGACACCTTGGGTTTATCAATGCATGAGGTTGTTTCTTCCAATGGTGTTGTTAATTGAGGGTTCATTGTTTGAGTCGATGCATAAATTACATGGGCTGTTGTTTTTGTTGATTACATTAGTTCATCTTCGGTTAAAATTTCCAATTGTTTTGCCAAGTGTCTAATAATTTAATAAATATTTTTTATTGTAAATGAATAACCAAATTATACGAAAATTATAAGAGATAGAGGTAAGGAGGCCATGCCTTGAAATACTAGCATCTACAACATATGGTGGGTTCATCACATTCCACAAGGTATTTAATCTCTTCTAGCATTCTATCAAATAGTTCGTGAACGATCGGAAACTCCCCCAATTTCCTTTGATCGAAATTATCTAGAGCCCCTTCAATAAAACCATTTATGCATATCCAGAAGATGAAGTATTCCATGAGGCTATAATTTTCTAAGGCATTTGATTGAATAGTTCAATTCCATGTCTACACTTCCCGATAAATTATTAGAGTCATCAAGAACCTTTGAGTACGAGTTGAATCCCCACTAAAACTAAGTTCATCTCCCAAATTGTTGCAAGAAATTTTATTTTGAGAGATGCACATAATTCCATCAATTCAAAAAGGGCAATGTTCTAGTAGGTATAAAAACAATAGGGTATTTTCTAGATTTCATGTGGCAACCCACACATGCCCACTTCTACATAGATGTTAACCTCCCATAACGACGGACATTTTATTCCTTTTTCTTCTAAACCATCACGAGATACAGAAAGATGCAGTGATATTCATCTCAAAAGCAACACCAAATCTATCAAGGAATAAGGAATACTTGTTAGGAGATGTATAAACCAAGATATTATCCTTCAACTCATTTGGTAATGCATTGAATTGTGTACCACATATACGATTCGCCAAGATTTTGAGCTCCACTCCAGTTGTTGCACATTTTTCTCAAATAATTCACCATTTATTTCATAGTCATTATGAAATATTAAGATGAGGGTGTGTGTGATAGAAGGGAGGATGAATGGAAGGGACATTGATGAATGTCAATCAGTATCCCTTCCTCATCAAATATCTTTGATATTATTCTTTTGAATAGAAAAGTGTTTCCTTCCTTTGTTGGCATACACTGGTGTCATGCCCACATTCTCTCTCTGTTGTTTCTATTGTTGTGGTAAGGTGAATCTGATATCACCTGAAAATGCCATTCTTCTTTTTCTCTTTCTATTCTCTCCATCACCGGATCATCCTTTCACTTCCGGCAATATCTACCCACCACAAGCTTTGAATAGCCCCAACAATATCCATCCATTTTCCATCCAAGATCTAACATTTTAATAGATATACCTTTACTAATGGTCGAAGGAAATGTTAGTGTAAAATCACACCACCCCTAAATCTACAACTTTGATGGGTTGAGATTCTCAGTGTGATTTCATAACATGGAGCATCTCTCAAAGTGTGGGACTTTGAAATCAGAGAGCTCTCCTGGATGAAGGTTGGTTCCTATTCCTCTATTCAGGTGCACACAAATAAATTGTAGAGGATCTACTCTAAACCTACTCTATCTTACCAAGGGGACAGGGTTGAGAAGATGTGAAAGAAATAAACCTAAGCTAATGAGGTGATGCACCAAAGGAATGTTAAACACATGTTTTGCAATTTAACACAGACCATAAAAATGTAATACAATCACCATGCATAGATAACCAAACTACAATGAGAGATCAGAAGATAACAATGAACACATGAGAGGGTTGAGAATCATCCACAGACATATATTATTGCTCCATAGTTGATACAGTACATTACAGTATCCAAGAGGCAAAACTTTGTATTACAACTTGAATGGGAGGTTTGGACTCCATGAACTCGTCTGCAGACCAGAGGAGAAGGGAGGGTGCAAAACAAAAATGTCCAACCCTTTACAATGAGCCCAACTCCTTCTTTTATAGATGTAGTGAAGAGGGAAGAAGAAAAGAGGTGGGAAACTTGATTTGAAGCTCAGCTACCAGCCATCAATGCCACTACAAATCCACCCACAATCTGTCGAGTCCACCGCTCTATGTCTATTCGGCGTGTTGAAGAAGGGAGAATGACGGATCGAATCAAATCCGATCTAGTTTTGGAGCAATCAGATCACATATTAATGGCATGAAGACATTTTCCCAATTCTCACCCACCTAACCTCGTTAAAATTAAAGTTTCAGGTTTCCATGGCATAGATGAGGTTGAGACCTTTCCAATGGTGCCAAATTTGTTGGATTTCGGGCACTGGATCGAAAGATATGTCCATTTGAATATTTGAGTCGAGTCCGTACAAAAATGGAAAAACCCAGTTAACAAAATAGGTTCGGGCCCAAAATTTACTTTGCACCTTTTGGCACCAAAAATAAAAAATGCAAAAATGCCCCATGACCCCCACAATTCATTTTTGTCAAAAACCATCTTCGGGCCCACTAGTCCGCATTTTCCATTTAGGTGAAAATTCCTCCCTAGGCCCACCTTCCCACACGTAATTGAGGTTTGACACGTGGCTCCTAGTGCATCAGTGGAGGTGCGGTTCATTTTATAATTTACGCCTTTTGAGCCAAAAAGTTTGAATTTCCTCCAACGACCCGCCTTCCCGCTTGACTTGAAGCATGGCCACGTGTAGAGCTAGTGCGCATTTGGGGACCACTTTGGATTCTATTTTTGAAGTTACGCCAAGGAGACACATGGCGCCTTCCGTGGCTTTCTCTATTTCCTTATGTTTTTGGCTAAGTCCTTTTGTTTGGCAAGGCCATATGTCTGACCCGACACGTGGAGGTTTCGCACTTGTTTGGAAACCCACTCCAAATTTTACTTTTGAAGTAGTGTCGTCCTGACACTTGGCTCCTTCCACTGGCCTGCCTCCTGCTTTGACTATTCAACCCCAACTCTGTCCCTTTTTGGACCTGGGACACGTGGAAGGCTAGCGCTTGTCTGGGAGACCCACTTTTAGATTTACCTTTGAAGATGTGTCATTGAGACACATGGCACCTTCCGTGAGTCTGTGATACTAGCTGCTATTCTGGGCCGATGCCTTTTTCGAACCCTAGACACGTGGAAGCCTCACACTCATTTGAGTCTCCGCTTAGGGCCCTACCTTTGAATGTGCGCCATTAAGACACTTGGCACCCTCCGCTGACTCTTAGACTTTTCAATGGCCAATGCAAATTTTTGGGGCTCTGGACATGTGAAGGCTTGGTGCTTGTTTGAGTCTCCGCTTTTGGATTTAATTTTTGGAGATGCGTTGATGAGGCACGTGGAAGCTTCCGCTTCCACTGTCTCCTCCATACTTAGCCAATTTGGGCTCGCTTTGAATCATTTGTGAAGCCCGAAGACTTTGAGCCTTTCCCCATTTCCCTCTTTTGAGCCTCTGGCTTCTTTGACACTATTTACCTCCTTAATCCAGCCTGCTCCTCTATTTTCGAGCCGATTCCAACCTGATCGTTAGATTTGAAACGTGGGCTCGTGTGGAAGTGACCCTTAGATTTCTTCCTGCGTAGGGTCATGTTTGCTCAATTTTCCCAGGGGGAAAAATTGAGATAACAGGAAGTTAAAATCACTAGAAAGCTCCACCAATTTAGAGCACAACGAGAGAACTAACTCTTCTAAGAAAGGAAGTTGGCCAAAAGAATCAAAAAATTTTGACAGGATTTTGCACTTGGACAATTTTAAGTACTTTAATGTTGTTAGGAAACCAAAGTCATTGATCAATTCCTCCACATTTTTGTGTATTCCTACCTTCCTCCTAAGAGGGGTGACTAAACAACAAGATATTTATTGATAAACAAATGCAACCTCCATATTGTTCCAGCTGGGCACGTAGGTAATGCATTTTCTTGTAAATTTTTCCCAGACCACTCTATTAAACCCACTTGCATAACAAACAAACAAACAAATGTATTTCCTAATATCTCATTCAAGAATTTATTTACAAACTAAAGATGATGTCCACTATGCCTTATTGAAGCACCTCCTCTCCTCGGTACTCTTCTTCTACATACCACAAACAAAACAATAATACCCAGAGGCCCCTTCCTTCGAGAGACATTTCAACCCCCTTCAATACGATGCAAATCCAAATAAATCAATTTGTATATATAAAGGCGAGGAGATATTAGAGTTATATATTTTTATCTACACACAGCTGAATGAACCCACAATGGTCATGTTTTTGGGGTATTTAATAGTGAGAACTTTGTTTAGCATTATTCTCTATAACGTTTAGATTATTTAATTATGTGAGTATAGGAACATGCTTTACCATTGTTATTAGAGGAATCTCATACTCTATACTTGCTGTGACTATCCAATCACGATAAATTTACAATTAACATGGGTTTTAGTTGTTCCTCATATGGAACTCAAATAAAGTTCTTATTTTATTATGAGAGGAAAATGACACGTTTGAAATCTACTGAGGATACCCATGTGCTTGTCAAAACTCCTACTACACACCTTTACCCACTCCTACCACCACCAAACTCCATCACTTCACCATTCACTTCAAACGTACACATTTATATCTCCATTTGACTTCTATTTAATTTTTTTTGGTTGTTTGTTTGGCACTACATCATATAATACAATATGTTCATCTGTAGGTTTAAAAATATTACATTCATAAGTGAAAAGAGAACCCTAATACACATCGTACACCTCATACATTATAGGTTAGTGATAAATTTTAGGTGCATTTATAAAAGGAATTTTTAAAGGGTCCATACCTAAGGTTCAATTTTATACATATTTTCATAATTACACAATTCTCTATGAAGATAATGAGAACACATTCACCCTTGATTTTCCTACACACTTTTACATGTACCCAGTATTCAACATGGAGCTTCCTTACCCCTAGATCCCCTTAAATATTGAGCTAGTAATTACATAGAAACATTTTGATGTCATCTCAAGCACTTGTTTCTCCCAGAGAATAATCATGCCAATGAGGTAGCTACACCCTACCCACTAATCTATCATTTAATGGTTTTGAGTAATCAACACTAAAAATATTTTTATCAAGTTACGTTGTATAATGTTTAACAACTTTAGGTTTAGTTTCTATAAATAACAAAATATGCAATGGGGACCACTACTTTAAGAATGGTGAATGTGATGGGGAGTATAACTTTTGAAGACCATAACTTTTAATCTGATCGTTGGATCGTCTTGAAATTTTCCACGATGGTAGATAATGATTAGTAATATGCCATGACCAATATTTCTTGAAAGGTTGAATGCAATTTGAACATAATTTTGGGGCTGGATTCCTTCGTCTAGTGGTCTAAAATTAGTTCCAAACGTTTTTTGGTTTTGTCTAGAACTTAGATTTTTAATAACTTTGATTTTTAATAACTTTTTTATGCTTTATAGAATAAACAAAATTTTGATGTTAGCCTTCGTTTATGAAGCCTTATTTTGTATGCAAAATTTGGGCCCATCATAGTTGTTTTACTAGTAGATAATTTTTTGGCATTTTAGGTTTTTTTTGGCATTTTAGGGTTTTTTTTAGCATTTTAGGGTTTTTAGAGCTAATGTGAAATAAAAGGAATATTTGAATGATTTAAAAGATTAATCTAGATTCTGGAATGAGGAGAAGACTATTTTTAAGATTATGTATTTTTTACAAATTTTTTGTTTGTTTGTTTTAGAGGTATTTCAACCTCTTGCAGTTGGATCAACATCGAATATGCTCTTATCTAATTTCATAGATTTCATTATAGTAGCTCATAATCATGCAATCCTCTTCACTCCTCTTCTAAAATTTGTATCTCTCACTTTCCTTGCAACTATCCCAACACTACACACCAATTATCATTTTACCATAGTACATTATCATTTTACCATAGTACATTATCATTTTACCATAGTACATTACTCCTGGATAGTCCCATAATTTTTATTCTTATTTAATAATTCTCACATTTTTTTAGGTGTTCACCATGTTAGATTAGAACTCTCATCTTCTCAATAGTATTGCACACTTCACAATGTAACACTCACAACTTATATAGTCCCATGCCAACCTAGATCCCAATATTCACATAATTTATAATGATTCCCATAGGACGTCTTTCTTATATATCCTTTCATAGTTTATGCATTGAATTGCATCCTTATAACACCTTTCCACACTTATTCATGCCAAATGATTTTTCGCTTGCCCTTAAAATACCTCATTAATCCAATTTCACATTTTAGCATCTCAAGTTAGTATATTACACTCCAGTGGCACACCCCACACTGTGCCACATCATAAAATATCATCACCATGACATTCATCAAATCAAATGTAATCAATCCCATAACCATCACCATTTATAACTATCATATTGTAATCGTACATACATGGGTCAAAGCACATAAGTGTGTCCCACTTTTTGTACTTTTTGTACCTCTAAACACATGAATTTTTGACATCACTGAAATTGTAGAGGCAATTACCACAAAACTACATAGAATTTGAAAATGTTGTAAACTAATGAAATGTTTCATTTTGAATGTATAATGTAAGATTTTTTTTTAAACAAGAACTTATTTTTTATTTCTTAGTTATTTATTTCAAAGGTTGTTTCTTATTTTATAATAGAGCGATATTGGGCAAATGTATTGTAATGTAGTCAAAAACTTATATTTTTCTATGGAACTTTAGCTATATATTATAGACTCGATTATCTATTAAATGATGTTTTGTATATTTCTTGGATATATATTTCATTTTTTATTAAATTTTAGTGAATTTAATTTTTTATTAATGGTAAAAGAGGGTTGAGGTGACCCTACCCGCGTTACATAATTATCAAATGGAGACAAATATATAACATGAGGAAACAAATGGTTTAGCCTCTTCCAGTGGCACACGAGAGGGACAACAAAGAAATAATAAAAGAAACGACATTACAAAACATGGAAGTAAACAAACTAACAACATATCCCTGAGACTACTTCCTATGGGATCTTAAATGCATCTTAAGGGCATCATTAAAAAAATTCCCTTTCTTATTCTTGCACATAGTAGTCTAGCCATCACCTTTGTTCACATTTACATTTTCATTATTGTGAACCGGTATAATAATTTGAGTATTTTCATTATCCTTATGAATTTGATTCTCCATTGAAACAAGAGGATGGGAATTGGTTCCCACATTCAAATCAACACTCAAGACTGAAACATTTTCCATAGGAGAAGAAGGAGGAGTGACCTCCTCATTCTTAGAAACTAAATCATCCTCGCTCTTTGAATCTTCTTCTGAATCACTATCCAAGTGACCTTTAACAACCAAGTGACTAGGATCTGAATTCTTCCACCAAGAGGCTCTACTTTTAACATGTTTTTTCCCTACTCGACAATCTAAAGCTAAGTGACCAAGAGAAAAATAAGACTTACATCTGAAGGGGAACCCTTCATAGTCTAAATTTTGATTCCAAATTTTGTCCTCCACTTTGAGCTCAATAGAATCCATAAAATCAATAGAAATATTCATATCAACCAATATGCGGGCAAATGTGGTATAGTCATAATAAGTCATCTTTGGGTCAATATCTGAGCATTTAACCAAGCTATTTTCATAGAAAGTAAGCAATTCTCACCCCAAAATTAGAGGGGAAATTATGGAAACCGAATCCAAACATGTTTGACATGGAAATTTTCGGTCATAGGATTAAACAGAGGGAACCATGTCTTCATAAGCGAAAGTGGGATTGAATATCCTAAAATTTTCCAAAAAAACAAATTTTCATCTGAGGTTTTAGCAAAAAAAAATGAAAAAACCTCGTAGTTCTAGGGTAAATGTAAAGTTTACTTTCCATGAGAGGAATCCAATGAATTGATATCCAATCTGCGCAGTCTTTAGTAGACCAGTCAAAAATTGTTGAATCAACAAATGAGCCCATTTTTCTGAAAATATTCTTCATGTTTGAGTACATATGTGCTAAAACATATATAAGGTGATATCTTTACACAATCCATGCGCTTTGATGGGTTTCGGGCGAGAGATTTAGAAACCGCCAAAAAAATTGTTTTTCTCCCTCATATCCACCATTGAAAGGGCGAATGAAATAAATGGGGACCCTAGATCCTTCCCCCTCGTTTTGTAGGGTTTCAACAACGATAACATTTTTTTATTAGATTAGGTAAAAAGAATATTTTGAAGGGATCGGGAACCCTATACAATTGAAAGATAAAATGTTTAGGCCCAAAAGAGAAACAAATAAATTGGTCCTATAGGCCTAAGTGAAACGAACAAAAAGCCTAAAAACGAAGGCAAGAAAGCACCGGAGGCAAAAGGCCCAACTAGCGGTGGAGTGGTCAAAGCAACTTGACACCTCACCTAAGGAGCGACCATAACTGTCAAGAACTCCCCTATGAGATCTCAAGCTCATCTTAAAAGGTAGGTGACCATCTTTTATTTTCTTCTTGTTTATCGCTTTTGACCACTCGTCCCCCTTAGTGAGTCATCTGAATCAAACCCTTCTACATGTATCTTATCACTCCTCCCATGTCAACCACCAACGCACTTTCCTCGACACATGTGCGTTGTCCACTAAGTTTGAAATGGTTCTCTCAACATGTACGTTTCCCCATTGAATTTGAAGTGGTTTCCCTCCCTTTGACCTGTTGTAGCCCCTCCTCTCCACCGTCTAAACCGGTCGTAGCCTCCCTTCTACCATTGTTCCCATCAACTTCATTGTTTCCATTCAAGGAATATTCATGCTCTGCTAAAACAAACTATTTGGTCGTTGTGTTTTCCTCATCCTCTAAGTCGACGCCCAAATCCTCACGCCGAAACTAGACCCTACGTCTCTACAACAGAATCTAGATCACTTCTCACCCTTCTACACTTGGCAAAATAAATCTTTGAGCTTTCCATTTCTATCCTTTGTTCCAGGTATCAATCGAAGAGTTCAAAAAATTTCTCATGGGTATTTTAGTACCATCAAGGACAAAAATACAAAGCCTAGCAAAACACTAATCTCAATCTTTCCTTGGTAGCAATGATAATAACATTAAAATATAGATATTTTTCGATGTTTTACAAGTGATTTACTATTTTTCATAGTGTCTCAAATGGGACATACCAAATTTCCTAAAATACCATAGTTTAGAAATAATGTTTTGAAAAATAGTAAAACCCATTTTAAAAATCAAAAATTATATTTTTGAAAGATCATCAAAAAATAAATTTATGTGTAAATTTTCATAATTTAATTCACTATTTACACCTAAGCGTGTGACATCTGAAGTGACATCTTTTGGCCAATAAATACCCTCTAAATGAATTAAGGAAAAAAACATGCCACGTGGGTGCCGCTTTCAAAGCTCTATATAAGGAGTTTCGTATGAAGGGCGTTCGCTCGAACCCCTTCCAAAGTGACAGAGGTTCGGTGAATCCCTTTTTTAATGACATGGTATATTGACAAAAGGAGCTTCGCGTGAAATTTTGTGGGTCATGCTTTTGGCCCACCAAGTGGGACACACTATTGTGCATTTACCCACATACGTGTGTGTGTGTGTGCTCACGCATGCGCGCGTGGGATTAATTATAATATTGACTTAATCATCATTTGATCCTGAAGTAAAATCTATGTCAATGTACTTCACTCATCAATATAGACGATGGAATATCCAAAAATACCATATTTAATATATTTTTGCATGCCTTGAGTATCTAACTTCAAACAAATTTATATTTTATACTCTTCCTCGAGTCCCAGGAATATCAAGAAGGAAGTGTTCCTTCTTATTACAATAACTTACACTTAGCCTTGTTGGTTCATTGTACACATCTATACCTTCCTTATTATTTAGATTAATTAAAAATTACATTTCTGCATATGAATTATGCATCTAGATGTATTGGTAAACTATTTTTTTATTTCTATTGTACATTCTACAATGCATCACTTATATATAATTATAATATTATCTCTTTGTCCTAGGGAATGTGGTACGGATCATGATTTCTATAACATGAATAAAAACTTTAATCATTGATTGATTTTCTCTTGAATACTTGTAATTTTTTTTAAAAAATTATGAATTGTGATTTTTAGATTATTTTTGCAAATGCACTATAATACTCCTTGTAATTATTCAAAACTTTCTTATAAATTATGATTTTTTACATTACTTTTTGCAAATGCAATATAATACTTCTATATTTATAGATAATTCAAATTAGAACCTTTTTTAACAGGTTAAACAACAAAATAATAAATATGAAAAAAAAATGACAATAAAAATAGGTGAACCCTAACAAAAAGGGTCCACTAAAAATATGGATGAGCATGAGGATACTTGAAACAAAAATATAAGTGTGGGGCGCTCTAACCAAGAACATTAGGTGACTCTAAACATAACATTCAAAATACTTGTATTGAAGATGGATAATAACAATAGTTTTAATGGAGTTATACCCTATCAGATCCTGCATCTCCAATGGATTTCTGTCTCTTTGTAGGAGTGATATTTAGATTGTATCTGGTGAGAGGTAAGACAGGCACGGTAGCAATGGCACCTGAATTTGGCAAAGGAAACTCACTAATTACTTCTCCATTGAAAACATCGCCCTTCATAGTAGTGAAAGCCTCTTAACTTGCCTCTTTTTTACTTGACTTTTCATCTCTTCATCGCCTTAGCAATCGCAGTGCAAAAAAAAACTGGAAAGAATGCAATTTTTAAAATGCATAGGAATATAGCGCACATCTGTTTTATAACATGATTTAAAAGGGTGGAATATTTGGCAGTCGGAATGTTGTTATGACGTTTCGAACGTGGATTGCTTACTCTGCACACATAGCGGATAAAAGATTTCTTTAACATATTGTCTTTCCGAATAGATGGATTCAATTCAGAAGGAAAGATGAATAGAATTTTAAGAAAAATAAACGAAAGAATTTGAGTGAATTTCTATTTTATCTGTAATTCAAGACGCTTTCAAATGAGGCCGACAAAGTATAATCTCCTATTACGGTTTCTTGGTTTGATGTTTCATCATTGTTATATCGTTTTTAGTCGGGAATTCTACATTGGCTTCTAAAGGTGGTGGTCTAAGATTGTAGTGTCTATGACTTTTTAATAATTGATCACTAACTTTAAACTAGCAATCACATGTGTTTCATGAGATGTGAACGCCGAACGGTATATGTTATTTGATTTAGAGGTATAGTTATTACTTTTGTACTTGATGTTGATAAGGGGTTCGATTGATGTTGTAATTGTAGAAATATAGTTGATCCACTTAATTTGAAGGTTGTTTCTACATTTCAAACTTGTTATAAATTCGTACATGATTACATGTGATACCGTTTTCGATAGTTAATTAATTTTATAGTTGGTGTTTTGTTGGAGAAACATTTATTATACAATTGATAATGGGTGTGATTGATAGTTGTAGTGTAGGACTTTAGTTGAAACATTACATTGAAATGTTGTATGTGTACATTTAATTATGTTACAGATTCGTACATTTAAAGTTGCATATCATATTTGAAAACATCAAATAAATGAAGGTATACGTACACATAATGAGACATGTATACATTTTCAGTTTTTATATCATGAATGGTAGCCTTTAGTGGGCAATTTTAGTTTCAATAAACATGATTACATTTGATACCCTTGAACATCTGTGTTGCTTTGGATAGAAGAAGTGTTGAGTATAGTAGTAGTGGAGGTGCTTAAAGCGAGGGGTAGTATTTACGATGGGTTGAGTGATAGTAGTCTTGCTTCCTCCTTTCTTCTTGCTCCGAGTCTTGGTACATGTGCCATATTTGAGTATCTCTCGAATGAAAAAGAAGGTGAAATGCAAAAATTTGCAAACGAGGGAACTCTAGAGAAAGCTGTGAAAGTCAGACCCTGCCTTTCAGTGGTTCCAATGTCGACGGTTTTGTGCAAAGTAAGTCATTGCGACTTGTGGATAGTTAATCCCTAGGCCATTTTAATCGGCAATTTTCATCGATTCCCTCTTAAAATAGGTTTTATGGGAATATGTAACGGGTTGGAGGGATCCCAACATGGGCCGTTGTATCTATCAAATTTTACAACAAATAAAGGTAATGTTGGTGGTTGCATTGATGCGTCGTAGACAATGTCGATGATTGTTCTTGTAGTACCATTCACGAGGCCCGCGTCAACCCATAGATTTGCAATAAGCATGATTTTTGGGTCCTTGCTTAGATCTGTTGGTTGGCAATTCTTCAGTAGTTGTATTTGATGGCAAGATTGGAATGTCAGGGGATCGTAGGTTGTTGGTCATTGTAAGTTGAAAGATATTAGAGATTTAATTATCTCTGTCAGGATATATACTCCCACAATACATACATGGAATAGTTGGAACGAGTTACAGTTTATTTCAAAAACACTTATAAACTAACCACTACAAGCTATTTTTTAAAATCAAATTTCTTGCTTTTTGCTTGTGTAATTTTCTTTGCACGTTTCTTGTAGTTTTCCCGATTAAGATGCCTCAATTGGAATTCCCATTCTCCTCAATTTGTGGGGTGGTTCATATTTCAGTGCATCTTCATTCGAATCATAAATCAAGCAGAAGCCTCGTGAATGATCTCCAATCGTTTAGATTTTGGAGAGAAAAATTGGGGATGTTGGCATCAGGTGGAGGTGATCTCTGATCATTTTGGCTATCACTGTTTTAGGTGGTTTCGGTTGCCTACAATGAAAAACATTAACAACACATTGAATACACTTAAACTCTTCCTCCCTTTGCAAGTGAGGCGTAGTTAATGTCAATCCCGTTGTGGGGAGGGGAATTGTGTTTCTAGTCTGCATCATATTAAACTAGAGAGGAAAAATAAGTATGTTAGTCCACCAAGATGTTCTTAGGTATGATGGGTAGCTTTAAAAGCCTTGTCGTTGATCAGTCTAATGTCTAACTTGGGACGCTTTGAAATGGCCTCATTGGGAATGAGCCCCTCAACACATAATGAATCCTATCATTGATGAAGGCACGTGCCCCCACATGTCACTTCGGAAAAAGGATTGGAGTCTAAATATAAATGTAACAATCAAAAGAAAATAACATGAAAGCACTCTACAATAATTTTTTAAACCATAACATGCAATAAACAAAACAAATGAATAAATACTTGAATCAATATTGAAACCCACCTCAAGTTTGTTTAGAGACGATGCTCTCTTCTTTACCATGGGAGAATGAGAATCACAAATACCCTACAAAAAAGTGAAAAAAGAAGTTAATAAAACTAAATATATCTACATTTATTCAATTAGTTACAACAAAACCAAAAAGATTATAAAGAGTTATTAAAAATTGTATATTAGTAGAGGCCATGTTAGTGCTTTGTAAATGATGAGGGAATTGCAAAAATAAGGTAATACTTCAGACATATATTCTTGTTGTATGTTTTGTATCAAGCTTGGATATTTTTAAAATGATGTTCACTCTGCAGTGAAAATTTGCACACCATTTAAGCATCACTCTGCTTTTAAAGGAAACTCTTGTATAGGGAGGTTTGATGTTATCCCCATCCAGTTAGGGAATCTAGTGGTTGGACTCATGATCTTGAAATATACACTGGACAATAAAGCTCCTATATCTATCTAAAAAAACAATAAAGCTCATATGAAGGGAAAAACATATAATTGGCTACTTGAAACCCACTATTAACATTTATTCTAAAGCGTTGATAACATAGTGAGCTCAGTCACAAGAGTTGTGCAATGGAAATTTCAAACACTTATGTGAGGAAGTAAAGTAAGAACCAAAGTAATGTAGAAGTGAAGGCCATTAATATCTTATATTTGATTAGAATGAAAAAACTGAGTACAATAACACCATGATGGCAGTTTTTCACCTGAGACATCTAATACGCAATTGCAATGAAGACAAGAGTACAAATACAAAATGATGGCAGTTTTTTGCCTTAAAATTCTAACTTTAAAATCTGATGGAAGATTTTCATCCAAGGTAAGGGCGCCTATACTGCTTCACCCAATACAAGAAAATTAGAAATGTTGGAATGGAGAATCTAAACACAAAAGATATAAGATTTACATAGAAGTCCATCAAAAATTGCTTCAAGCAAATATGTTTGTTTGCATTTTAATTGTCATCATTTTCCTACATCAGTTTATGCCAACATTTTGAGAAGAACGCCAAACAAAAAAACATCTCATTGTACCCATTCAAACAATACAAATGTGGATGAAAACTTTGATTTGTGTCATCAAGACTTTGACCTGTAAGTGCCTTGCTGATGAAATTCGAATAAATTCATAATGCTAATATCAATGGATATGCAAGTAGTAGCTGATATCATAGCCCTATAGATAAAGAAAAGTACCTTGTGGAGGATTATTTCGTTATCTCCACAGCACCATATTGGGAGTAGACTCCATTACAAACAAAAACTACATATGATAATGGTAGACTGTATTGACTATTGTACAAGAGAAAAACTACATATCATGGCCCGTCTCTCTATATGGTATTTGGCAGTAGCTCCTATATCTATCTAAAAAAACAATAAAGCTCATATGAAGGGAAAAACATATAATTGGCTACTTGAAACCCACTTTTAACATTTATTCTAAAGCGCTGATAACACAGTGAGCTCAATCACAAGAGTTGTGCAATGGAAATTTCAAACACTTATGTGAGGAAGTAAAGTAAGAACCAAAGTAATGTAGAAGTGAAGGCCATTAATATCTTATATTTGATTAGAATGAAAACACGAGTACAATAACACCATGATGGCAGTTTTTCACCTGAGACATTTGATACACAATTGCAATGAAGACAAGAGTACAAATACAAAATGATGGCAGTTTTTTGCCTTAAAACTCTAACTTTAAAATCTGATGGAAGATTTTCATCCAAGGTAAGGGTGCCTATACTGCTTCACCCAATACAAGAAAATTAGAAATGTTGGAATGGAGAATCTAAACACAAAAGATATAAGATTTACATAGAAGTCCATCAAAAATTGCTTCAAACAAATATGTTTGTTTGCATTTTAATTGTCATCATTTTCCTACATCATTTTATGTCAACATTTTGAGAAGAACGCCAAACAAAAAAACATCTCATTGTACCCATTCAAACAATACAAATGTGGACGAAAACTTTGATTTGTGTCATCAAGACTTTGACATGTAAGTGCCTTACTGATGAAATTAGAATAAATTCATAATGCTAATATCAATGGATATGCAAGTAGTAGCTAATATCAGAGCCCTATAGATAAAGAAAAGTACCTTGTGGAGGATTATTTCGTTATCTCCACAACACCATATTGGGAGTAGACTCCATTACAAACAAAAACTACATATGATAATGGTAGACTGTATTGACTATTGTACAAGAGAAAAACTACATATCATGGCTCGTCTCTCTATATGGTATTTGGCAGTAGCTCCTATATCTATCTAAAAAAACAATAAAGCTCATATGAAGGGAAAAACATATAATTGGCTACTTGAAACCCACTTTTAACATTTATTCTAAAGCATTGATAACACAGTGAGCTCAGTCACAAGAGTTATGCAATGGAAATTTCAAACACTTATGTGAGGAAGTAAAGTAAGAACCAAAGTAATGTAGAAGTGAAGGCCATTAATATCTTATATTTGATTAGAATGAAAACACGAGTACAATAACACCATGATGGCAGTTTTTCACCTTAAAGGGCCAAACTTTCCCGTTTTTGATGATCGTGACACTTTATTTGTCTTGTTTAGACATTGGTTTATTTTTGGATCTTCATACCTATGTGATTGTATCAGTCCATTTCTTTGCAATGTGGAATGTTTGTTTTGGAAGGGTATTCATTTTGTTTCTTCAATATAAATTATAATGGAATTAGAGTGCAAGTTAGTATTCTGTTCTCTTCAATTCTCACAGCAGATATCCTATTGTAATTAACCTGGCCGCAATTTACAAAAATAAAACAGAATTCAAAATGTCTCTAAATATATCCTATTGTTTCCCTTTTGTTTTTCTTGAATAAGGATAAGCAAATATCTTACCTCACAGCAAATAATTCTAACGTTTCCTTTCCCAAGATTAGAATAGAAAACGAATCACTCCAATAGTTTCTTGTTTAAAAAACACGGCATTGCAAAGATTTACCTCGCTGGCACAGGTCACGTGGCAGCCTTAGCGAACTCCTCATGTCTGCATACCCTCGACCACTATAAACTCATGTCATCACCTTCCCAATTCCAGCAAAGGAAAAAAACAAATCCCTATTCATTCGTGTGTAGTCTGCATGTAAGCGACTTCTTCTAGCTGCATACACATACTCGCCAAGTACGTCAGGAGTTCGAATCCCAATCCATCCCTCTTTTTTTTTTTGCATTTTCAAAGAAATCATGCCGCTCGGAAGATTCGTTGTGGTCGAGGCGGGCAGGAGGCCTCGACTGCATGAACACTCTCAGAGCCGCCATGGCTAAGTTTTAATCCACGCTCATCTTCGTATTTGTTGGAGAAGGCGCTGCCATGGCGTTCAATAAGAAAAAGCAAAATTTCTAAAAACGACGTGCAAACAACAGTCAAATTTAATCCCTTTGGAAAAATGTCTAAAAGGCCGTCAAATTTAGCATCGCTGCAGAAACGTCTGGAGGTCCTCTACCATAAGGGGGCCTTTGGCGTAATTACTCTCTTTATAATTATCATTTGCAAGTTTTTCTTTTTACGTAGAGAAATCTATCAAAATCATTGTTGGCCATATGAAGACAAAATCCTTTTCTTTTTCATTTTGTTTTTCTTTAAATCGAACTAATATTAGAGTTATGTTGTACCCATATACAATCTATTATTGAACAATTTAAAAGGAAGTTAATACAATTATTAAACAATGAATACTTAAAAATAATAGAATTATTAAACAATATGGTATGCAACAAATACAAATGTTGCAAATGTGTGCTTAGAATTTTATGGTCAACAATAGTTTTTGGTGACAATATCTTTTTTAGGCTTATTATTGCAATCACTCTTTAAATGTGACACACATTTATGGCTCCCAAACCAAACACCTTGATAAAATTTGTAGGTCCCATTACCAATTCTTATAATCCTTTTCGTAATTGTGTTAGTTTCTTTTAGGAATATAATTATAATATTCACATAAAATAATAAATATGTAGAGCACGAAAGCCTTGGAAAATAATGATGTCATGAATATAATTACTCTTATCATTGGCTATCGAGTTACTACAGCCCACTGAATTTTAAAAAATGTGTAACATGCTTGGTAAAGGACGACCTGATCTAGTGACCAATTTACATGCATAATAATGTGTGTACACATATCAATTTTAATGTTCATTTGTATTTTTAATATATACTAATTACTATATTATACTTATTAATAATTATTATTTTTTAATTCTATTAAATAATTTAAAAATATGTCAATCCAACTATATTAATATGTAATGATCAAAAATATTAAATAAAATAGGGGCTCCACATTATATTATTTTCCGATAAAAAGCAAAAGTATACTCCTCCACCCAATACCAATATGAATGATTATCTTAATCTTTTTAAAGGTAGAATGGTCTACTATTTTAAATTTAAACTAATATGGCACAATTTCATTTACGAAAAAATATATATTTTGTTTCAACGTTTAGGCATTTTATTCAATGATGAGAATTATACTGTTGGATTGTGGCTTAATTTCTAGAACATATTTTGATTGGACTATCTACCAGCGTGAACAACTACCTCCTATTAATGATGTGCCAATGTATGTTGGCAACATGGTTAGCAACACACTCTGGAATAAATTCAATATTGTTATACTGTTAGACACCAATTTCTACCAACAATTTTATACAATGGCATAAATTAGGTTTAGGGAGCTACTTATCAAACATCGAAACTCATATGCTACTAAATATGATTGGAGGCTACTCATGACAAGAACAATGTCTGCTACAGAAATAGAAGAACAAAAAACCTTCAAAATGTACACCCATTTGTATGCGACCAACAAGTTAGCCATTGTACATAACAGTGCATACTTAAAACTCTAAATATGCGTATTGCTCTTAGTCATCGCCAACAAATCCCAAGCACTCACAAATTGACATTGTCATTTACACAACTAGATAAAAATTTACTTCTATGTGTGGGAGAAAAAACCATGTTGACATCCAACCCATGGGTAGAAGTTGGATTAGTTAATGGAGAAATTGGTGAGGTCGTATGTATAGTATACAAACCACCTGCTAGACCTCCAACTTTACCATTGTATGTTGTTAACTTTACAAAATACTTAGCACCCCCTCCCCCGGAAATACGAGACAACCCGACACACTTACCTATTTCTCCAATCACAAGAAATAATTTGTTTCTAAATACCACTTAAAATGGCATCGGAATTAACGATTTGTAAATCACAGGTACGACTCTAGAAAAAGCCACACTAGCCATTGGTGGCACTAACCGACAAGGTCTCACCTTTACTGATATTTCTTGAGTACATGCACTTTTAGATCTATTTATTTCCCACCTTCTCATTTTCTCGGTATGCAATAATGCATGAATGACATGTGAAAATCAAAAATAGACAAAGGCCTACCTTATCCTAAAGTAAAATGTGGTCAACCTGGACATCAAAAACAGCCCACCTCATGCTCAATTTACAATGTAAAGATAACCCTCTTTTGTACATAATCCTTTTGCAAACTCCTATGTATTTATAAATTCGTCTAGTACAATTGCATTTAGCATAGTTGCACCTTTCACTGTAATATAATGCTACTTTATGTATGCGTAACTACTTTTATAAAGAACAAAATCCGGTGATACAAAGGTCACATCCATGTTTTCTACAAGCTAGGTACACGGCTTACTGAGACGACACTACTTTCTTGCACCAGCTAGTATGTGACTCTGTTGACACAAGTGCGCAAAGTAACGACCTCATTGATGAGGATGGCCTCCTCACTTTTCAGCTCACACACAAAAAACTTGAAACAAGTACCGCATGGTAACCCGAGGGACACTCACAATTGAAGATACACAACAAATAGTTCGCAACAAATTCTATGAGCAACTCTATACAAGGCACCCAAGGATAAACAAAAACAAATATCCCATGTAAACAACTGTATAAATACATATGTATGTACAATTGTATATATCGATAACACTCTGTAGTACAATGCATTCATGTGTAGACACGCATTCATAACTTCACTTCATTTTACTACACTTTACAAAATAACAAAGCAACACAACAATGCACATGAATGTAATAAAGTGTACATATACGCTATTATTTTCTCTCCCTACGTATCTATTGTTGCAATGCATGTTTCTGATATAGTTTGATTGCACAATTGAAGTGTCTCATTTCCCATTGTTGCGGTGAACAACAACAAAACAAACGATTCTGAGACTCATCGAAGACATCTATCTCCATTTGTACAGAATACCATATTGCACATGCATCTCACTTCACACCGACCGTGACTTAGTTTTTGTTTGTTTCAATTTGTATGCTACTCTCATCTCTGGGAAATAATGCAACAACTTTTTGTAAGCTTACAATCGACTTCTTAAATATGAACTTGCTATTATTATCGAATTATGTCATCTACATTACAACACATTATCAGCCAAAGATACAGTATTACATCGAACTCAATCTTTATATGCACAACTATAGCAGGAAACATCTATGAGTTGTTATAGACAATAGTATGCTATAAAACCCTTTAGTTCTTGTTGCAAGGTATTATGCTCCAACTCAAATGACGACATATCCTTTCTCCTCGTGGAGGAGCAACTGCTCATCCAAATTCAGCTCCATGGATTTTCGTTCATTCCATATTTTTATTTACATATCTTTAGTTGTACATAATTGTTTTTACATTTTTCCACCACTATAAATTATGATAACTTGTAAGTTTGTCAACTATGGCTAAAATTATTGAAAATTTGTATATTATAGATAATAACTAGAAACAACATATGGTTTCATGTTCTATTGTTATAGAGAGTCATATACATAACTACTTTCAATCATTCAAAAACACATTCAATTGCTAATTTTAATTTTAATTTTAGATTGTGAAATAAGATTGAATTAAGTTTGTTGTCTTCTTTTTCTAGTTTAAAATTGACACTAAGTTAACATGGTCTCCTTAATTGTATAAATTCCACATATTCAATTCATGATTTATGATGTAATAAATTTAAATATTGTACAACTTCCTATGTACTTAGAAATAATAGAAATGACTAAGGCCTTAAAATATTTTCTATTTATAATTGTGTTTTTATAAAGAAGAAGATTAGTCCGAGAATTTGGAAAAATGAACAAACTTTTCATAATTATGTCAAAAGCTAATAAACATGATCATCAAAATAATAATTCCAAGAGAGTAATCTAACGATTTTGGTGAAGCTTATAGATAAACATACCAAATTCTAAGTGTTCTTCACCTCACTATCTACACATGCCCCGTGTTTCTTAATAAAACACCTTCTTATCAACTATTATTATATAATAAAAATATTATTTTATACAATTAAATCCACCATTTTTCTATAAGTAAATGCATTGCTTTTTTTTTTAAGAGAATGTAAAATCATTTTTTAAACAAAATCAATAATTTATGAACCTAGTATCTTTCTATAATTTATATGATGCCAATAAATATATTAACTTTTATATTTTTATGTTTTGTTATATTTTATTCCACGAAGAATAAAATTTTCCAATACCATCTATTGCTCCTCTATAATATGCATTCTACTTTTGACACCATTATGCCTCTATCAACTTCTACTCTCCCATTGTTTTTTTAATTTTGCCTTCTTATTTATCTTGGTAAAAACCCAATATCATCCCATTCTCATGTGCGCCCTTCTCTCTGCACATGGCTTTTTCATGTATGTCTCAAGAGGGTTTACTTCATTTATTATATCTTAAACCGCCAAAATAGAATATTTTCTTAGAGTGGGTGTGAATTGAATGAATTATCCACATGCTAACAAATTGAAATGTTTGGTACTCTATATGGTATGATTATACTATATGTATTTTATTTAATATTTAATATATTAGCTTAGGAGTATATGATATATTAATAACTAGCAATCGCATGTGTACAATGCAATGTGAACGCTGAATGGTAAATGTTATTTGATTTAGAGGGATAATTTTTTCTTTTGTAGTTGATGTTGTTTGTAATGATTTCGGGATATTGTATTAGTGTTGCTCATCAACTTGGCCATGGCATTGCCTAGAATACACGACCAAGTAGCTTTGGCCTTATTTCAACTCATATATTTACAATCCTAACATTTTGTGAAAGAGTTGTTAAATTCACCTTACACAATAATTTCAAAGTACATAATTTTTGGCGATAATTTTTGCTAAAGTGTTTTCTGGCAATTTTCACACGCGAGAAAGGACCGAGTTACGAACAATACATTACTTGGTGAAATTCAAATTTTGCATGCATTTCTTTTAGCGGTCGTCAATGTAATCATTAACTTTACAAAAAAAAAAATTGGCTTCCTACAATTGATTCGTTTTCTATGAATTTTCAGTCCAATCCAAGAGGCTTCTCTTATTCCTAATACCACTATTGCAGATGTGTGTTCCACAGGCCTTGTGCTCCACCATGAAATGGTCCATATCTCCAATCGTCTGCAGTGACTGCCCCCTAGTTCTCTGGTAAACATGTACATTTACTGAGTCACCCAAAACCAAAATCGCACATGTCTGAACCTATAACCTCATTGTCCATACCACCACTCTCCATAAATTCCATCATTCTTTTTTAACTCACATCTTCTACGATAAAATTTACAATAAATAAAACCCCCAAAAAAAACACTTACTCTCTTGCCCTTCCGCTTGCAATACAATTTAATTACTTCATAAAACCGTCATGTGAAATAATGAAAGAAAGCAATTCTTAAAACTAAAGGTTGAGTAATTACCCAGCTCCCAGCATAATGTACTCTTCTGACCATTAATAATATACTATATGCTCTGTCCATGCATGAACCCGGCATAGTGCACGCTATGTCCCTAAATTCCAAGCCATTGCAAGAATTCCAACCTCAAAGTTAATAAACAAATATTTGAATAATACTTGTGAACAACTTGAAGATTGCAGTGCTTGCTTAGATTTTTTAGGAGGATTTTCAGCCCAATGCCCATCTTGGGTTGGTGGACAACTGCCATCTACAAGGCCACTGTGTAAGTGGAGTATTTATAAGGAAAAGCATTATGTTTTGACAGTCACTGAGTGATTGTCTTCTGTGTATAGAAATAATGGTGCTTACTATTTTTCCTGAAATTCTGGATTAGAATTGCACTCTATTTTAGTATTATCGACCTAAAAGAGGACCCTTCATTACATTGAAGTTTTATATTCCTAAATCTTACTAATGAATTGGCCAATGCAATATGAATCTTATTTTGATTTGGATTAACTCATTTTCTGTCTTTGTAATTTGCAGGAACTGGTAGCACTTTGAGCCAAGATGTTGACAACGATAGCCCCTTATCCGAGTGGAGACTTTCATGTTAATAGAGATAACTCTGCATTGTATTCAAAAAGCTCATGTAGATATTCTTATGTATCCAAACCAGTAAGCAAGCTACGGAAGAGAGAGGTGTTTGCAACCACTAAGGAGAATGATCTAAAATGTCTTTTGCCAAGCAATAACATTGTCCTGTCTAGAAATGTAACAGTTCAGGCCAAAGGAACAAGCTCTCACTATCAAAGCAAGGAATTGCTAAAGCTTTTTGATAGTAAATATGTTCCTAATAGAGACCCCAAGTTGCAATGCCATAAAGAAGGCTTCCCAAGCTTAGAAAAAAAGAGAAGGGTAGTAATGGGCGGAATTTAATTCTGAAGCTTCTAGAGTAAGATCTCTCTTTTAATTTTTTAAACATGGATTTAATTCCATATCGATTTACATATTATTCATTTTTATTTTTATTGTAAAATACTTGAAATAACATTACATATTTAAGATATGATCATCATATTTTGTACAAATTTATATGTATTATATTACAATAGTTAAATGAATATAGAGTAATATATATAGGGTAATATTAAAAAAATATTATCACTTAAAAATTATTTGCCAACTATTCTTGTTTAAGATTTTAACTAATTTTTTATTATTAATAGAAATATTTTCAATTTTTTTAAATTATATAATAAGAATATTAAGAGTTAGAATTCACCCTCTTTTCCACTCTTAAAACATTTTTGTGTAATTTTAAATATTTTTAATTTTTTTCAAGTAAAATGGGTAGCCAAATAAATTAAAATAAAAACCCATAAGATTGTATAATATGAAGCAAGTATAATTAGCACACATGAAATGATAAGTGAAAGGAACAATAACCAGATCGTGCCAAGCCAAGAACACAGATGCTAATCAAACATCACGATCAATAAGATGAAAGCAATTCGCCAAAATAACTTTACATAAACCTTTGCAAACAAATGAGCAACAATATCATATATTATTATGGAACTCAATGCAATACAATGAGAATGGGTCTTGCTTAAGTAGGTAAGGAATAACAATCGAAGAACTAGTCAAGGTCGTAGATCAAGCCATAAATCAAGGAAATAACTAGTCATCAAAGAACTAGTCAAGACCATAGATTTAGGAGAGAACTAGACATCAAGGATCTAGTCAATACCATAGATCAAGGAAAGAACTAGTCAATACCATAGATCAAGGAAAGAACTAGTCAATACCATAGATCAAGGAAAGAACTATACCTAACAACTAGATAATATCTCCTAATATCTAAATAAGATAAAAGAAATATCCACACACATAAGTGGGTGAGGATAAATATAATAAAGGTAAATAAAGTACCTAGGTGAACATGAGCTAAGGTAAATACCTACTCTAACACCCCCTCAAGTGAAGCTAGGGGCCAAAATAGAAGTGACATGTCCATAGTATGAGTCCCGGCAACTAGGCCTGATGAGGTACTCATGTATAATAACTGGGAAAAAAAGGGACACCGCAAGGTACCCAAAACTAGTAACAACAAAGTAAAGAGAGTAAAGACCCGCTCCAAGGCATCCCAAGAAGCTCGGCTCAAAAACTCATACAATGCTGAAGAAGTTTGGTGTGCACTGTGGTCTGAATCCACTGCTCGATCACAAAACTCAAAAACAATTGACACTGGGCTCCACTAGAATAGCTCCATACAAGGAGACTGTCAATGGAGTGATGTCGAAAGTGTAAAAAAAAACCAAACATAATTTGATCAAGTGTTGCAAATAGGTGTGCCACGATCCAAGAACAATAACCAAAGCAACAAGGCAAGGACACAAAATCCAAAGTGTCACGATCCAAGAAAAGCCAAGGTAACAAGGCAAGGACATAAAACCCAAAGAAGCAAGATCAACACCACACCCTCCCATACTGCTTTGAATGAATGGATTGGGCGCTACAAATCTGTATGAGTTGTCAAAACAACTACTCAAACATTAACAAACTAACACTGGGCTCCACCAATAGCTCCCCCATAAGAGAGAGTGTCAACATGCCAAAAGTGTCGAAAATACAGATACAAAATCTCTTAACAAACAAGAGAGATACACTACACCTGCTAAAGAAAAATGCTCAAAACAAGAAGCATCACAATGCAGAAGGTATATAAAGTGGAGTAAGAGGCCTAATGGTGGAAGAGCCACGCCTAAGAGTTATCTCAACGAATTCCTATGTCGTGGTCACGAGTGATCAGATATCCACCATAAATCAACATGGATGGATGAAGAAGATGCCTGCATATGACTTGGTGTAAAATGCACAATGGGTGCATGCAAAAGAACATCAGAATGTGTGTTAGGTTGATCATGTCCTATAACTGAAATCTCGGGTTTCTCAAGTCCGAGTGAAGGTGCGAGAACTCATGTGTTGCTCATGATCCTTAGAAAGAGTCGAGCGAATAAAAAAGGAGCTCTGTCAATGTGTGATACCAATGAAGTATTTGCTGAAAACCAATGTCATGATGAGAATTCCACTTAACATGTGGAATAGAGGAAATAATACCCTCGTGAATTTCAAACAAATGACTCATTAGTGAGACCCATAGAATAGAGGAAATAATACACTGGCTCCACTGAATAGCTCCATACAAGGAGAGCATCAATGGAGTGATGTCGAAAGTGTAAAAAAATACCAAACATAATTCGATCAAGTGTTGCAAATAGGTGTGCCACGATCCAAGAACAATAACCAAAGCAACAAGGCAAGGACACAAAATCCAGAGTGTCACGATCCAAGAAAAGCCAAGGTAACAAGGCAAAGACACAAAACCCGAAGAAGCAGATCAACACCACACCCTCCCATCTACCGCCGAATGAATGGATTAGCGCTACAAATTTGTATGAGTTGTCAAAACAACTACTCGAACATTAACAAACTAACACTGGGCTCCACCAGAATAGCTCCCCCATAAGAGAGACTGTCAACATGCCAAAAGTGTCGAAAATACAGATACAAAATCTCTTAACAAACAAGAGATACACTACACCCATAAAGAAAAATGCTCAAAACAAGAAGCATCACAATGCAGAAGGTATATAAAGTGGAGTAAGAGGCCTAATGGTGGAAGAGCCATGCACGAAGAGTTATCTCAATGAATTCCTATGTCGCGGTCACGAGTGATCGAGATATCCACCATAAATCAACATGGATGGATGAAGAAAATGCCTGCATATGACTTGGTGTAAAATGCACAATGGGTGCATGCAAAAGAACATCGAATGTGTGTCGGGTTGATCATGTCGGCAAATAGAAATCTCGGGTTTCTCAAGTCCGAGTGAAGGTGCGTAAACTCATGTGTTGCTCATGATCCTTAGAAAGAGTCGAGCGAATAAAAAAGGAGCTCACAATGTGTGATACCCGAATGAAGTATTTGCTCAACAAAACCAATGTCATGATGAGAATTCCACTTAACATGTGGAATAGAGGAAATAATACCACGTGAATTTCATGTCAATGACTCCGCTAGTGAGACCCATAGAAGAGAGCATGCGAGAACGGAATGCAGTGGTATGCTTCTCAAAAAATCTGCAATGCGGTGAGTAGAAGTAGGATACACAACATGTGGTACTTGTACTAGGCACATATGTGGAAGAGCATGCAAAGAATGAGCCTCACAAGTTTAGAAGCATCAAAAGCAAGTTCAGGCTCAAAGACTGGCAGATCAATGTCAGTGGGCACAAGAGCAATAGCTACAAGTGGACTAGGAGCATGGATATGGTTGTCCACAATATGATGGTGATGTTGTAGGCTAGCAAGTTTGTTCTACAGGAGTGTATTATTGTATCCTTATCGTGAATGAGTGATTGTAGAAGATAATTTCACTTCTTGAGTGATCTATTTTCTTCCACAAATTTTATAATATCCTCTTGAAGTCTACACACTTCAGATAAAATCATATCATTCTCAGAATCCATGATAGGTACAAACTGTAACTCCCAAAAGTTTAGGACATCGGGCTCAGCTGAAATTGCGTCCATAATTGATTACAACACTCCTCCATATTTGGCACTTTATAATTATAGTGCAAGTCTCAAAATAAATAACTCCAATGGAAAGAGCACAAAAAAACAAGCACTTTTGTAAAAAATGGCACTCAAAACCGAGTTACCGATCAAAAGATACAAGCTTTTTAATATTTTGCTTATGTTATTTATTTTAGTTGCCACTAAAACAAAATAAATTATTGTTTCCTTCACCACACAAATAAAATTAAAGGGGCTGAAGTTAAGCACCTACTAGTATGAATCACAAGCTTTAAGTCCTCATATGACCATACCATAAAAATTATTATTTATGGATTGTGTATACAAGTGACCTTTATTGCAAAATAGCAACTGCATGATTTGCCCAAACAAAAAAATGTGCACAACATCCGTGGACCTATCAACACCAATCTGGAACTATGATAATTCTTCACCAGGAACTCCTCATGCTATGATTATTAACTAATGCACAGCTCTTAGTTTGGTGGATGTAATCTGGAAACATAACACAAGAATACCATAGACTATGATAAGAAAGAATAATGATAAATCTGAAATATCAGTGTAAATTATAATATCAACATGAAATTGTTACAATCTCACCCATGAGGTTCTTCAAGTGTTATTAACTTCACTTGCCTTCAAACAATAACTATGGGAGAAACTTCACAATTACACCTCTTAATGGCTTCTTTAACACACCTTCAAAATGATGGCTTCCTTTACACACTTACTCATACAATATTTCTCACTACTTCTTTCTATGCTAAATGAGGGGGGGTGGCCTCTTTATTTATAGGAATTCAGGCTTATCCACCTTATCTCTAAGATAGGATAGGAAATCTCTTCCGGCCAATCATATTCCATACCTAAACTCTTGCCTTTACATGTAGGCTTATCTTCTAAGATAAGATAAACCTTATCATCTCACATGGGTTCCACTTTTTAGACTTTTCCACAAATAAAATATACAAAATATTTATGAAATCGCTCTTTATCCTTATTACAAATATAATATTTCTAATTCCTAATCATGTATACCCTACTTCTCTACTTATCCTAACTTTGACATTTTAACATTACCGGACCACTTACGACAAATATTTACTTTTTACAACATTCTATTGTACTTTGACTCATTCTGTATTCTACATTATTGGTGGCACCGTCATGATCGACGGCATTGTTATCTTCTTCTATTGGACGCCACTACTAATTATACTTAACAACATCCTATTCCTAATACATACATTAATAAAATAGAAATTACGGAGGAAAATTTTAATGTCGACATTTTCCCCCTTCCTAACTTCTACTCCATCCTCGGAGTAGACTCTTATGGACATTATGAAGCTAGTGCTTGGAAAATCTTTAACTTTTCATGGTTGACCCATTTTGTAATGGGAGTACCATCCAATTCCTCTAGTCGATATGTACCATTTTCATGCACAGTTGCTATTTTGTAGGGCCCCATCCACTTTGGAAGAAATTTTCTCTGTCTTCTTTTTTGTATCTGGAATCATATACTAGAACCAAGTCATTCACATGAAATGGAGACCAACGGATCTTTTGATCAAAGTATTCCTTCTGCTTCATTTTCTTCTTATAGCTTGTATCCTTCGCTATTTCCCTCATTTCCTCTAGCAAATGAAGATGTACCAACCTTTCTTTTATTGAATCACTTTCATCCATCCTTTCATTTTTCATAACTCTCACAATGGGAATATCAAACTCAATAGGAAGAACTGGATCAATGCCATAAGCCAACTGAAATGGGGAGTATCATGTTGCTGACTTTGATGTTGCCCTATATGCCCACAATGTTGCATGAATCCTTTTATCCCACTTATGTACTTGTAAGGCTACATATTTTGCTAGAATTTGACACAACACAAAATTTGTTCGTTCCACCTGTCCATTTGTGTTTGGCTTGTATGTTGTTGCCTTCATGTGCTTAATAGAAAACTTGTTGACTAGGGCTTCTACCACCTCATTAATGAAGTGACTTCCTTGATCTGTTACAATTTCTAATGGGCAACCAAATCTGGTGACAATGCATTCATATATGAACCTTGCCACTTCATCCATGGAAGTTATTTTCAATGGCCTAGCTTCAACCCACTTGGTTAAATAATCTGTGGCAACTACAATATACTTATTTTGGCGTGGGGTAGTTGGAAGTGGACCTCTGAATGTCTATTCCCCACTTTTCAAAGGGACCAAGTGGAAAAATAGGGCATAATGGAGCTGATGAAGTCTTACTGCTACCATGTGTTTACAAATATCACATGTCTTACAATAATTATAACAATCTCTAAAAAGAGTGGGCAGGTGATAACCTACATCATCCAAGATCCTTCTTATTGTAAGTTGTCCAGGAGAAGTTTCCTCCACATGTACCATTGTGGAATTCTTCTATCAGCTCCTTCCCTTGATCACATCCAACTGCCCTCTTGTACTATCCATCAGGTCCTATTCAAAATAATACTCCATGCAGAATAGAATATGGACGATTGGCTTGAGTAATCTTCCTCTTAGTCTTTGCATTGGCACCATCAGGAAACTTGAATTCATTTAGATAATTCCAAATATCTATGTATTCACTAGGGATTGTGTCAAGAGATAACAATGCTTGCATCTGGGAAATCATCATCATCACAAGGCAAACCTAAACCATCATAGGCTCGAGAGAGTGCATCTGCATTGACATGCTTCTTTCCTGGCCTATCTATAATATCAAATTCAAATTCTTGTAGCAAAATTATCCATCTTGCTATCCTCCCTGATGGGTTAGGCTTATTGACAATATATTTTAGAGCCTAATGATTTGTTACAACTATAAATTTCTGCCCTAGCAAGTAATTTCTAAACTTCTTTACAAACAAAAATGATAGCTAGAGAGCTCTTTTTCAATTATGTATAATTTACCTCAAAGATTTGCTCATTTGTCTGCTCCCAAAGTAAATTGGATGATCATTCCCATTTTCATCCTTTTGGCTTAGAGTACTTCCTAGTGCTGCATCTGAGGCATCAATATACACAATGAATGGCTTGCTCCAATCTAGATTCTTTAAAACAGGTGAAGACACTGGGCTTCCTTTAGTTGTTCAAAAGCTTCATGCGCCTTATTTCTGGTTCATAAGTAACATCCTTCTTCAAGAACTAGGTTAGTGGCTTTGTGAATCTTTGAGAAATTCTTGATGAACCTTCTATAGTAACCCACATGGCCTAAAATGATCTCAACTTACTTTTATTCATAGGAAATGGTAACTCTTTGATTTTGAAACTTTATCGGATCGCACTAATACCATCTATGGATACAACATGCCCTAACAAAACGCCTTTAGAACATCCAAAGACACACTTTGTAGGGTTTAATGAGGCTTGTGCTTCATCTAACCTTTGAAATGTTGTCTCCATCTAGTGCAGGTGGTCCATCTTGCTCCCATAGATGTAAAAATCATCCAGAAATACTCTGATGAAGTTCTCAATGTAGGGTTCAAACACCATATTCATCAAGTGCTTTGAACGCGTTGTTGGAGCATTACACAACCCAAAAGGCATAACTCTATAAGAAAATGTTCCCAAGGAGTGGTGAACGTGGTCTTGCTGATCTTTCTCTCGCTATATGAACTTGGTTGTATCCGCTATATCCATCAACAAAACTATAGCACTCCTGGCCAGCTACTTCGTCCAAAATATGATCTAAGAATGGAAGAGGGTAATGATCCTTCTTTGTTGCCTTATTGAGCTTCCTATAATCAACACAAATGCATAGCTTCCCATTCTTTTTATTGAGATCACAATGGGAGAAACTCATTCTGAATTCTCCACAACAAATATAAATCCTGCATCAAGCAACTTATCTATTTCTTCTTTTACAGTCTTGGAAAAATTAGGATTCATTCTATATGGCATTTGTTTTATGGGCTTAGCACCATCTACTAGCTCAATAGAATGTTCTACCCAACTTACTTGATGGAGTTCCTTGTAATCAAAAGTGAATATGTGTATGTACCTTCGAAAGAGCTGGAGGTAGGATTCCTTCTCACTCTCCATCACAACATCACCAATCTTTATTTGTTGGAGACGATCATCAATTTCTTCTTTAGATAATTTTATGGGATCATGAGTCGGTGTGACTAGAAGGATATCCATGACCAAAACATCAACCTCACTTTCTTCATCTTCGGTGTCCACTTCACTAGTACTCGAGTAATCAGAGGATGTCCAATCATCAGTTTCATCACTTGAATCCATAGGTTCTGCCTTATGATGCCGAGGGATCACGTTTATCTTCACCCTCTCTCTACCATGTCCAAGTGTCATGAAGCCTTCATTCCAGTAGTTTCTTGCATGAACTCTCCTTAGCCATGGTCTTCCCAACAACATTGGGTATGCAATAATACCATTTTTCATCACCTGAAAGTCTACCACACATACAACACCCATAACAGATATTGCCACATTTGAAACTACACCTTCTGGTTTAGTTTTTCCTTTATTTAATGACCTTAACATAAGTGTTGAGGGGCGATCAATTTTTAAACCCAACATATTCATTACAGACTCGGTCATTACATTAACTGCAGCACCTCCATCAACTAAGACATCATGAATTGAAATACCATTACATAATACCTCAGCTTGTGGAGCGTAGGGATCCACCTCTGCCTCCAAAACAAGGACCTCAACCTCCTTCCTTCGTTGAGCATTGAGTCCACTTCGCAGCTCCCGCCTCTTCTCAGAAGACATAGCCAAGAGTTGACCATATGTAATATTTACAGGCCTTTTGACTAGATCATCTAAGATGGAGTATGGTCCTTGTCCTGTGAAATCGAGAAAATCCGCACACCCAACTTTCTTCTCCTATGTTTCTTACTAGTTTCTCCTTTCATCTTCTTAGGATCATTTCCATCTTGGTTATCTTTTTCTTTCTTTCTTTTTTTTGTTACAAACACATCTGCTTCATTATTTATGCTCTTATCTACTACATCAAAAGAATTCACAGTGTTTTCCTTTATCATTATCTCTTGTACTGGATGTGTAGAAGCTCTATCTCGACAATTATACTTATAATGACCCTTTTATAACAACCATAACATAAAACTTCAGAAATATTTCTTTTTGGACCTCTATCTCCTCCCTAAGAACTAAATTCTTTTCCTTGAAGAAGATTAATAGTTAACTGACCCATCTTTCTGAGCAGATCTTCATACTCAGTAGATGTACTAGGAGAAGGATTTGTGCTCACCGAGAGTGGTTGTGGATTCTGGACCAAAGGTGCTGGTGTAGGCTCTACTTTAGCAACAATTTCTTTGGGCTCCTCTTCCATGCTTTCTTCTTTCCTTCTTACAATCTCCTTTGCTTTTTCAATGGTAGTTGGGCGGTCATACTTCACTCGTTGTCTGATCTCTGGCTTCATCCCAAGAATGAAGTTCTTACAGAGGAGATTATCCACGCCATTCATTAACCCATCCGCTAATCCTTCCTTCCGGATCTGGGCATCGAGCTTCCTCCTTAGCTCTAGAACACGAGCATGATAATCTCTTATCTTCTCCTTCTCTCCTTGGGCTAGCTTTGTGATATCGATCATGAGATCTGGCATATTTTGTTGTTCACCAAATTCTTCAAGAAAACTTTCGCTAATAAATCCCATGAGTTTTTCACATTATCACCTAGTGTTTCAAACCACCTAAGGTCCGAACCATCCAAAAAGGTAGGAAAAATTCAGTCCATTGTTCCCTTCTTATAAAGCCATTACAAATACAAGATCGTTTAAACTCTTGAATGAAAGAGGAAGCATCTTCATTAGATTGGGCTGAAAAAAAAGAATCTTCCCCATTTCCAAAAGTAACCATAGTGAAATACCAACCCACAAGTACAATCAACAAGACTTATGTGCACAAATAATTGGAATCACTATAATAGAAAATAGAAATGACCACGGTAAACTATGGTAAAACTTGACTTACTACGGTAAAAACTGACTTTACTGTGGTAAACACTATTCATAGTAAAAAGTGAAGTTCTCATTGTAAAAAACTTACTTTCTTTGTGGTAAACACTATTCACAATAAAAAGTGAAGTTACTGTGGTAAATACTATTCACGGTAAAAAGTGACTTTACTGCGGTAAATACTATTCACGGCAAAAAGTGACTTTACCATGGTAACTACTATGCATAGTAAAAACAAGGTTACCCTCCAAATGTTTTCTAACTAAGTGGGAATATTTCTCCAGAAAATCCACCAACGAGGAATGGTCCCAGCAACGGAACCAAAATGTCAACACCAATCCGACACTATGATAATTCTTCATCGGGAACTCCTCGTGCTATGATTATTAACTAATGCACAGCTCTTAGTTTGGTGGATGTAATCTACAAACATAACACAAGAATACCATAGACTATGATAAGAAAGAATAATGATAAATCTGAAATATCAGTGTAAATTATAATATCAACATGAAATTGTTACAATCTCACCCATGAGGTTCTTCAAGTGTTATTAACTTCACTTGCCTTCAAACAATAACTATGGGAGAAACTTCACAATTACACCTCTTAATGGCTTCTTTAACACACCTTCAAAATGATGGCTTCCTTTACACACTTACTCATACAATATTTCTCACTACTTCTCTCTATGCTAAATGAGGGGGTGGCCTCTTTATTTATAGGAATTCAGGCTTATCCACCTTATCTCTAAGATAGGATAGGAAATCTCTTTTGGCCAATCATATTCCATGCCTAAACTCTTGCCTTTACATGTAGGCTTATCTTCTAAGATAAGATAAACCTTATCATCTCATATGGGTTCCACCTTTTTAGACTTTTCCACAAATAAAATATACAAAATATTTATGACATCACTCTTTGTCCTTATTACAAATATAATATTTCTAATTCCTAATCATGTAGACCCTACTTCTCTACTTATCCCAACTTTGACATTTTAACATTACCGGACCACTTACGACAAATATTTACTTTTTACAACATTCCTATTGTACTTTGACTATTACCGTATTCTACATTATTGGTGGCACCGTACTGACGGCGCCGTTATCTTCTATTGGACGCCACTACTAATTATACTTAACAACATCCTATTCCTAATACATACATTAATAAAATAGAAATTACAGAGGAAAATTTTAATGTCGATAGACCCCTGCAAAAAAGGAAAGATCCAAATACATTCCTGCGTGTGCAACCGAGACAGAGATACGCTTCTGACAATGAAAATTACCTGTGTAGATCTTGCAAAATCCAACAGTACTGAAAAAGAATCCCACATTTTTTTCTTTGTGGCACGAATCCTAAGGTAGATCGGTGTGCTTCCCTGTACAACAATACAAAAACCCGGAAAAAATGATTGCCTCCAAAAATGGTTGAGCTTACAAATCAATCTTAGGGTTTTCCCACCTTTTGATCTAATAAAGCCTCTGTTTTGCAAAAAAAACACGCAGCAACAAAATATGACCAAATCCTAAATATATAAATACAAAATAATTTATTTGCAAAACAAAACTTACAGACGGATGTCAACATCAATCTCCTACTCTGATACCATGAAAGGAACGATAACTAGATTGTGCCAAGCCAAGAACACATATGTTAATCAAACATCACGATCAATAAGATGAAAGCAATTCACGAAATAACTTTACATAAACCTTTACAAACAAATGAGTAAAGCGATATCATATATTATGATGGAACTCAATGCAATACAATGAGAATGGGTCTTACTTAAATAGGCAAGGAATAACAATCTAAGAACCAGTCAAGGTCGTAGATCAAGCCATAAATCAAATAAATAACTAGTCATCAAAGAACTAGTCAAGACCATAGATTTAGGAGAGAACTAGACATCAAGGATCTAGTCAATACCATAGATCAAAGAAAGAGCTAGTCAATACCATAGAAAAGAAAGAGCTAGTCAATACCATAGATCAAGGAAAGAAATATACCTAACAACTAAATAATATTTCATAATATCTAAATAAGATAAAAGAAATATCCACACACATAAGTGGGTGAGGATAAATACAATAAAGGTAAATAAAGTACCTAGGTGAACATGAGCTGAACATGAGCTAAGGTATTATGGACCATACCTTGAACACGAATTTTCTATGTGTTTGGTCAGCCAAGGAAGTCCGGTCAAATAAGAAAACTTGAGGAAAACTTATAAAATTAGATGAGAAGTACCGAATTTTCATGAAAGGAAACACACTTAAATTGAACATTTGGATTTAATTGTGTAAATTTTTAGGAATATGAATAATCTATTTTTTATCATAAAGATCCTAAAACTTCTCTGTCATGCCCATCAGCTAGTGTTACTCCATCTTCATCATCCATACCTACACATTAACCAATGAATATGAATAATTTATTTGACACTCATTCTTGTGGGAAAAAAATGGGCCCATTGCTTCTTTTAACTCTAAAATCCAAAATACTATTTAAACACCTTTCCTTTTAATTGATTTTCTAAAACTTTTCATACAAAGAAACAATCAAAAATTAACTGGTATGTATTGTAAATTGTGTAATTTCAAACCAAACTATATGAATTAGTATGTAAGAAGTCATTTCTGATAAAGATAAATAATCCACTTGACACCTATTACAGAAGCTCTCATGAACAAAACACTGCATTTTTTAGGCTATATTAACATTTAAAGTTTTCCTCAATCAAATCAGCTTACTACAAGTGAGATGTGCATGTTCAGAACATCCTAGAATTGCTTAAAATTCCTCACTACTCACTGCAATTACAAACATCATATAAACACCTTGTCATTTTATTGATTTCCAATCCCATGTTCCCAACAAATACAGTAGAAACCCAACTTCCATTTATACAGATAACCAATCTATAAACTTTGGTAAACCAAACATAATTCTAATTATCACCCCTGTTGAGAGGAGACATATCCATGGGATAGCTACCCAAAACTCTGAGAAAAGTTGTGAATTCCTGAACCTCTTGAAGAGCATTTTGTGCTCTAGGATCTGCCATGGAGGCCTCAAAATCAACATAAAAATGTACTCAAAGAAGTGCTTGGCAGTGCCTCCATTGAGGTCATCTGCAACCCTTACAGGTTTTCTCCTCTGAGGCCTGCTCTCAATCTTAGTCAGGTTAATATTCCTGAAAGCAAAGGCTGACAAGACCTTGAAAAGTACACCAGTGCCTTCTTCATGAGCAAAAACTATGCTGGTCTTGAAAGGCCTATCTGTTCTAGGAATCACAGGCTCCCTAGCCAAAGATAACAAACCTCGGTCACGTTACCACTGTCATCTTCAATACCATCTGCAAGTATATTCATACCATATATCTCAAGAGCCCTTATGCTTGCAATGGCAAGCAGTGTCTTTGAGATTGTTGGCGAATAACATACTCTATTGCACCAGCAGTGTCATCAAAGGCTTCTCTAGCAACATTCAGTCCCATCATGGTCAAGGTATTCTCACACTATGCCAAAGCTTGTGGGTGGCTCATCACCCTCCTCAGTCCTTCCAGTTTTACATCGGGCAATGCAAGCAAACAGTGATGTACTTGAAATTGAACCTCCCCAACAATGTGCAGAGAGTGCCTGAGAAGCAGATCATAATTCATGTGTATGCTCCCTCCAAGAGAGTTTTCCACATGTAGAACTACCATGTCTGCAATCCAGAGCTCCACAGCTTGAAATGCAACCTCAAACTGGTCACATGGAATGGGCTCACAGCATGGATAATCTTTTCTTGTAGCTACTTCATTGTAGGCCCCCGGGACTCCTTGATAAGCAACACGAAGCTGGGATCCATGCATAGGGGGTGGGGCTAGATCTGTTATGCTAAGAGGCTTACGCACTGTAAATCTTCTGCGTCGAGCCGGAGCTTTGTCCGTTTAAATTTAGGGTTTAATAATTGTGCAAGATGGATCTTCTCCTTGTGAGCCTCCCTGTCCTGCAAGAGACGGAGAAGTATCTCTGGGAGATCTTTGAGGCAACCGAATTTGGTGAAGATGGTGACATTAGCAGCTAGGGTTTTATGGTGGTGAGAATGCATCCAACAGCGGCGGCGTAGAATCCCTCTCGATCAGATTTTCCAGGCTCTCGAATGCCTCTCAATTGGCAGATGAGCTTCAAAGCGGCGAGGGGTTTTTCCTGCCAAGTGGCTTCCAGCAGTTGAATAATTCATTGAGGAGGAGTGCCTGGCACGACTTGGAAGAAAAAATCAAGGCAAGGCCTCCCCGATGATAAAAAGGTGGGAGAAAAATTCTCCATCCTTCCCATCTGTGGCAGCGATACATCTAATTTCGTCTGTTGAATCCTGGTGAACACTCTCGTCTCTAATATCACCTGTAAAAACTTGGTGACCACTCTAATATTTAATTTCCCCTATATAAACTTGATAAGCATGTCTAGAAACTTGTCTCTTGCTATGCTACCATTATTTTCAGGAACAGGAACGTGATTGCTTGTGCTACTATTGTTTTCAAGGCAGCGGTAGTGGGGGAAATTTGCGATGGCGGCGGCAAAAACACTAATCTATCTAAAGAAGGAACGCAGGTCAAAATAACTGTTAAAAATGTGAAAACGTCCAAACGGCCGTCAAACCGTCAACTTTAATACAGTCGTAGAAACATCCGGAGGTCCTTTACCATAGGGGGACACCTTTGGCGTAATTATGGGTTTTAATTTAGATATTATAAATATTGATAAATGGTTTTAATTTTTGTTAAGAATTATTTATGTGGCGAGTACTATTATGTGGGTGAAATTTGTTATTATGTTTTGTTATAGAACAAATTTTAAAATGCATTTTGTTATGTAAGTAACAATCATATTACAAAATACTGAAAAGGAAATAGTTAGTATATTAAAGTTATTTTGAAATAAGTGATTGAAAAAACTCCTTGTTTATAACTAGAATTTATTTTGTAAACCTATGATCCAATATCTACAATTGGTATTAAAGCAATCTAATATTATCCCTCCGATGGAGATATAAACTAGTTATAAGGGAAATTACTTGTGTGGTTTCCTTTGCATGAAAGTCTTCTTTTCTGCATGAAAGATGGTTATGATTTTCTATTGCAGAATACATTAATTTTCTTAAGTTTGACCATGCTTTCGTTTAGTTTTGTTGAAAATTGTGTATAAAAATATTTTATAACTAGAAGTATTATTTTGTTTATTTTGTAAAACTCTGATCCAATATCCACAATTGGTATTATAGCAATCTAATATCATCCCTATGATGGAGATATAGTGGTTATAAGGGCAATTACAGTGTGGTTTCCTCTGCATGAAAGTCTTCTTTTCTGCATGAAAGATAGTTATGATTTTTTGTTGCGAAAACGTTAATTTTATTAAGTTTGATCGTGTTTTAGTTTAGTTTTGTTGATAATTATGTATAAAAAAATTATTTTACTAACTACCAAAGCACATGAATTTATTTCTACCTTCCTTACTACAATCCTTATCATCACCCATTGCTTTGTTAATTTTGGGCATTTTTAGTGCACCCACACAAATAATCAACATTGTAGGAGTTGCAATTTTTCACACATATAATTTAATTTTTCATGTCAATGCTAAGTTTCTACACTCACAAGGAAATCCTCCATCCAAGAATTTGAAAGCCTCCTCTAAATTGTGATTTATCAGTTAGTGAAGAGAATGGAGAATTGAGATTTTGGTGGTGTAGGTCTTAATTGCTTCACAGCATGCATAGGTCATCTACTTTTAGGTTGAATTTGTTCATAGTAGTCATAAATATTGACAAGCTAGGGGAGAGGGGCCAATAGGTTAACATGGTCCAATAGTTAACATGAGTCGTGATCACACAATACCCAATAGTTGTTATAATACCATCTCATAGTTGTCATAGTACTATCTAACGGTTATTTGATTTTGACATAATAATTATGTAGAGTATCCAATCACATCATGACATGTAAGACCTCTCACCCATGTACAAGTATTAAAAATTCAATGTTCAAGCATTATCACCCATGTTCAAGTATTGGTTTCCACCATGGTTGTAGTGTAACTCAAATTTATTATTTTAAATCAATTCAAAATATGGTTTTCCCTCCAATTAAACATTTCAAAGAAAAATATAAGCTAAGACAAATATGAACTACATATTGGTGAAAAAATTGTGATCCCACATGATAAACAATTGATTTTGTGGACCCCTTAACTTAGGGTGTACCACTACTAGCCCCTCTCCCCTAGTGTGGCATTTAATGTCATTCTCATGTGTAAATTAATTTTTTGTAATTTTTATGTTAATGCATCCATTTGTAAATATTTTCCTTCTAAAATTATAACTCGACCACGCTTTACATCATCTCTATCCACATTAGAAATATTCAAGAAGAAGAGAAAAATGAAGGGCACAAATTTTTTTGCATGGTTTGGAAGGCATGGTGCGCAAAAATTAGATAGGAGCGGAAAGAACAAAAACCACTTCAGAAAAATGACACATATTGAAATAGTGGCATGAGGAAAGTGTAGAAGAAAGTAAAGCACAAGGGTAAGGTATAAAAAAAGGAAACTACCAAGGAAGCAAAAAGAAAAGGTGTGCATGAGATGGTGAGAAGTGCAGGAGTATGAAGGTGTGAAATGACCAGAGGAACATGCAAATATTTTGGAGGAGCCCAATATAGAAGCGAGGATGTAAAGGAAACATGGATAACAAATCTTGAGGTAAAAGTACATGGTAGCACTGGTAGGAGAGTGACAAATGTTAAATCTATTTCTTGGCGTGATTGATAGTGAGAAGCTAGTTGAAAGACCGATCGAGATTCTAACCACTTAATGATGTGGCATGACGAAGTGGTCAAAAAGAGATAAGGTGAATGATGGAAATTATGAGCCAAATTCAAATTTAGATTTCATTGAGAGAATATAGATGGTCCATAGCATAGAGGAGAAATAATTAGGGAAAGGCCAATGCACGCAGCTATAAAATGAGGAGGAATTCACCATTTTGAGGGTAATGAAAAGTTGTTAAAAGAGTTAGAGTTAGACGATCAAGAAGAAAGGTTGGGAGTATGTAACACCCACAAAAATTCTACTCTCAAAACAAAATGAAAACTAATAATTTAATAGTCAAATTATGGTAAAAAAATTAAAGGGGTTTGCAAGGTTAGACATTATCCACAATTAATAAATTTCTTGGTTAAAGTCTTTCTACACAAGCTTGTGAAAGTTGGAATTAAATTAATAATTAAATATTATTAATTTACTTCCTAAAATATATTTATGGTTTAAAACAATACGTTTACCAAGTTCCATAAGTTTAATTAATTATCATGCACCAAGATTACTTTATTTTCTAACACAAAAGTTTAATTATTTTGCCTAGCCACTAAGTGGCCCCATTCACCCCATTACCCATGTTATTTTTTTTTAATTTCATTCCCAAAATACCTCCCACTTAAGTGAGGTAGGGTTTAATTTGGGCCATTGGATTGAATCTATCATATCCCTTAGATTTGGGTTTCCTAAATATCCTTATGGGTTTCCTTTTATTTCTATTTGCCCCAAAACAACCTCATTTGTTCATTCTTGTTTTGCAGGTTTTGGAAGAGGAGAAGGAGGAGAAGCCATGAGAGCAAGAAGTGCAACCATGGAGAAATTTTCTTGGTTCTAGTTGTAAATGGAGAAATATTCCTCCATCCTTCTCTCCATAGTTTAGTTTAGGAAAGGGTTTACTATTGTAAGGTTTCTCATTTGCTTAATGTAGAGATCCCACCATGGATCTATTTTTGTTATTTAATGTAAACATCCTTTGAGTTCAAAAATTGGGAAAAACCCCATTTCATTTAATCTATGAATTTTACACATTTGGGTGCCTATAAAAGGATTGAAAGGCTTAAACAATTAAATTTAATTAATTACTAGTTGCTTTGGTAGTTTCATTTTGATGGTTTAAAGCTTAGATTTCAATTAAATTTCAATTTGGGTTTTGCATAGTTGGAATTTTATTTTTCTTCAAAAGTGATGAAACCATTATCCTACGTAGACCGGCGGTCCTGTGGACTATAACCCTACACTGGGGCAGTTCATCGATCACCACTCTATGTTGGGTGGTGGTTCTAAAACCGTCACTCTGCAGAAGGCGACGGTTCTGTTTCCCAAAACAAAACCTTAAATATATGCATTTTCCAAACTTTTTCCTACTTAGGTTGGTTTATAATGCAATGTTGACTTTAATTAAGATGTCTACAATTCTTTAGTTGATATATTGATAACATGTCTAAGATTCATAACTCAAAATTACATAAACATCAACTCATTTCTCTATTCTTTCTTTTGCAATAAAATATAAAATTTGAGTATAACATCAACTACAATTCATTCTCTTTCACATATTCAATCTTGTCAACAAAATAACAAAGAACTCAAGAACACTTCCTTTCAAATACATCTTTATTGAATGAGTTCATATTCCTAAATGGTATGGGTCAAGATGAATACCCGAAGGAGAAATATTTGTTATCGAGAATTAGGTGAGATCCTACCGAGAGAGGAAATTTTTGTATGCAAAAGTCCAGAGAATTATGGTTGAAGGAAGGGGACAAAAACACGAAATATGTCCATTCTTCCCTTAAGGAAAGGCGGAGCTCTAATTATATTGTGAATTTGAATCCTCCTGTGGGGATTGGATAACCGAACAACCAAGGATTAATGAAGCATGTGTCTCTTACTTTTCTGATCTTTTAGCTAGAAACAATATTTCACATCAGACCTCTCAAAATTCCCTATTATCCCTAATTCTGAAGATGGCAAATGAAGCTGGGAATCTCAATCTCATGGCTCCCTTTTCAGTAGAAGAAATCAAAGCAGTAGTCTTCTCCATGGAGCGGATGAATCCCAAGGCCTTAACGGCTTTCCTAGGGCTTTTTCCAATATTTTTGGGAAATTGTGGGTTCAAATGTATGGGAGGCGGTCGAGGAATCTATATCCACAAGTAAAATTCTTGGTGCTTTGAATCATACCTTCATTTGTATGTTCCCCAAAAACACCTAGTGGAATCCTTGGATGATTTTTTCCATACTTCTCTCTGCAATATCTCCTACAAGATAATTTCAAAGGTTATTGCTCTCCATCTCAAACAATTCCTAGAGGGAATCATTTCCAAAGAGCAATGTGGTTTCCTTCAAGGAAGATCAATATATGATGGCGTCATTATTTCCCATGAACTCATTCATTCCTTGTCTCTCGAATCATCATCCGGTATTTTATTAAAGTTGGATTTTCATAAAGTCTATAACATGTTGAATTCGAGATTTCTAAATCAAGTAATGTTGAATCTTGGTTTTAACGAGGCATTTTTAACTGGGTATTCAATTACATTGCCACTCCAAAATTCTATGTCCTAGTTAATGGCTCAACACAAGGAATTTTCACGGGCAATATGGGGATTAGGTAGGGAGACCCCCTTTCTTCATTTCTCTTTCTTCTAGTAGCAGATTCCCTTAGTAGAGAAATGTCTAAATCCATCTAGGATGGGAGCTTGCAGGTCTTTCCATTACGGAGAGGTCAAATCCCTTTCCCACCATCAATTTGCGAGATGACACTTTTCTCTACGGGGTGGCCACAGTGAATGAAGCCAAAACAATCGAAGACATTTTAGAGCATTAATCCTAAGCATCTAGACAGCAAGAGGTTTTCCCGAGTCCTTCATTTTATTTTTCAACTCATCCCCTCTCTGCAAAGACATATCAAATAGATCTTGGGAATCTCAAGTGGATCTCTTCCTCGAAATACTTGGGCATTCCCCTCTTCCTGGAAAAGGGAAAACCAATATGTGGAATGATTTAATACTTGCGTTTTAACAAGTATTGTCCTCTTGTTGGTCGTCAAAAAGGACTTCAAGAAGAGCAATGTGGGGGACAAGAAGTCCCTCCTCTTTGATGGGAGAGGTTCCCTTATTCAAACAACCTATTTACACATATACAAAGTATGATTTTCTTGTGGAACTTGGATATTATGAAAGTGTTTTTATAAGGATCATCAATCACAAAAGGACCGAGGAATGAAAATGAGAGAATGAGCGAAAAGGCACCATTCGTAATTATAGATGACAAAGTAATTCCTTATGCGTGTGAGGAGTACACAAAGAATTGGAACAAGATCATTTGTATCATATTAATAAGATGAAATTTGAAAAGACACAAAGTTCTCAGAAATAACATCTCGCAGAATACAAAGCTTCTCAAAGATAATACGATAAAATGATCTAACAAGATTAAATGAATAGCTTAGGAATAAAGGAAACCAGATAGACAAAGAATGAAAAGTCCTTCTGTATTGATTTCTTTAAGATTTATTTACACTTTCAGAAATAAGCCAAGTTCTTCCTCCTTCAAAATGGCGAGGAGAGGCCATTATATAGTTTACAAATTAGTTACTCTCAGTAACTACTTCTTTTAACTAAAGATTAGTTAAAGGGTTGCTAATCGCAATACCCCAACTAATTACAACAAATCCAAGAGAAAGAAGGGGAAGAGAAGAGAAGAATTAGGAGAAGAAGATAGGTGCTTATGATTGGGAGGGACCCACCAAATTTAAGATCCGCTGTCTGAATCTCTTCAACGCCTCTGCTATGTCTCTGCCACGTGGGACTGATGTGTTGGTGGTAGACTGAGTCCAAAATCCGAGGCACTTCTCCATTTCCTTATCGAACTCGACATGAGTATGATAATATTTATTTACTTCTTCAATGGTAGATTGAAGAGAGCAGATCTCCTTCATTTTTTCCTTGGAAATGGAGCTTTCCTTGAATAGATCACCCTTGACAAAAGCTCTGAATTGAGCTTTGATTTCTTGTAAGGAGAGAGGCACACCAGAAGTCTCATCCTGAAGATGGAAATGTATATCTTTGAAAGCAGATATAACTAGTGTTTTGAAGGCCTCACCCTTCTGCCAGCTATTCCTTAATTCTCCCAAAGCCTCCTCCAGGACCTTGATCTTCCATTCCACGCTGTAGACCCAGGACTTTGACAAATTATCCTTTGTATCCTCGAAGACTTTGCTTGCCATCAAAATATTTTCATCTGTTTGTCCCATGAGGCGGAGGTCTACTATGCAACTGCTCCAAAGTTTAAGTTCTTTATCAATGCTCCCAATAGTGGAGGAGAGCTTCTGTTGCAAATTACTCACCTTCCCATGGAGTTTGAAGGCTTCATCAATGAAGTTTAATCCTACAACCAGCATATCATCCACCATGGCCTCCATAGCTCTTCCATATATGGAATACTTGTGCATATCTTTGATACTTTGTACTTCATCCTGGCTCAGAATTACAGGTGGTGGAAGAGTAGTCAATGGGGTAGGATCCAAAACTTTATCTTTGGACAAAAGAGGGACTTGATGAAACTTGTAAGAATCTGGGCTTGTTCCTCCAACTGTTCAATGGTTTTCTGCCCTTTCTCTACCCTCCCAATGACTCGTAATCTGTTTCCCAAGATTGTGGATCTCACCTTCAGGGGTAGACTCTCCCATGGGAATTCTTGAGAGTTCCAAGTCAGACGCTTGCAAATCTTGCTCTGGCTTATCTGTCTTAGGCTTGGCTATCTCTAGGAATTGTTGGCCTTGAGCGTCAGACACTATCCTGGAGGTAATTCTGGCTTTTTTGGCGCGAGAAGGAGGAGTAGTGCCTAACAAGGCTGCCACAACATCAAAATTTGGTCCTGAGATCCGGGAGGAAGACTTTCTCTTCCTACTGTCAACAAGAGGCTGCACCCATGCAAAAGAGGAGGAGGAAGAAGCAGGTGGGGCAAGAGGACCAAGAGACAGAGAACTCATGGTGCCCAAGGTTTGCACTGTTGTTGCCTCGAGTTGAGATATGAGTGGAGCGCTTGGGGCTCCTGGTGCAGAGGAATCAACAGTGCTTGGAAGTTCAGTGCTCTGGACTTCTTTATCCTTATCCATTGGGGCTTCAGGGCGCTTGCAGGAGTTGGCACTTCACTTTCTTCACTTTCACTGAGAACAATAATGTTCTCTGGTCCTGAAGGCAATTCTGCATGCTTCCTCAGGGGATCTTCTTCCACAGGCTCCTTTTTAACTTCTTTGACTTTCTTCTGATATACCTGGGTGGATGAGGAAGGAGTAGAGACTGCAGGTCCTTGAGTTGACGAGGCTGGAGGGGTTTGCACAGGTGCTTCTGATCTGGGTGTCGATGCTTCCCTCCTTGGTGTTGAAGCATCCTTGGAGGAGGATTCCCCTGAGTGCCTCCTGTGCTCACAAACTTTCCTATCAAACCAGATCTTGGTCCTCACTAAGACTGGAGCCAGGATTTCAGCCAAATCATCCTTCTCCTTCTTGAACCAATCCAAGTCCTCCAAGGGAGTGTGTTTGACCACATTGTCATACTCATATGAGTACAGGTCAGAATTGTCATCCTGTAGCCCTTCAGGAACTTGGTACAGGTTAAGCTCTTGGATTAATTGGAGGGAAAACCTACCATAATACCTCCTTCTGGCTTCAAAATCATCAGCACAGTCAACCCAATAGTCTTCTGTGTCTACCCTATGATGATAGGTGATCTTGATGTTCTACTCAATAAACTTCTTCAAATCAAAACAAGTTCTTGGCTTGAAGAAGTGGACCGTAATGGGAGCTAGGGCCCTTTCTATATTTTGTGCATCCAGGGTTGTTTTGCAGGTGTAATTTCCCAAAGAGATGGGGAAGTGCAAACCAGTAATTTTCTTGTCTCTGCAGGTTCTATGCAATTTTTCCAATTTCCTGCACACTTCTATCAAGGCCATTTTGTCATTGCAGAACATAGGGAGCTTGAGAGGAGTGCTCTCATAGCCAGCAAGCCTGATATAGGAAAATTTTCTGAATTGGATAAAATAAGCACCGTAGTGCGATATCAGACTCATGGCTTCATCAAAAAATCTTCTCGCTGTGTCACTCTCAAGAATCCGGACAATGTACATGGTGAAAGCATCATTCACCCTTCGAAATTGTGATTGCTTGGTTTCTAGGGTGAACTGTGGGCAGTAGGCATACACGGGGTCATCCTTGTGAGCATCGATGTATGAAAAACCAAACCATTGCCTCGATGCTGCTAGAGTATACATCAGGTATGAAGTCATATAGAATTTCTTTGTTTGTTGTACATTAGACAGCTGCTCCGCTAGGTTCATACTGATGATCTCTGCCCAGTTGATATTCTGAGTTCCCTCGCACACCATATTGATAAGCGGGCACATCCAGAAATGGAACTCATTAGTAGAGGGTAAGCCCATAACCCGAGCCAGTAGGATTATGAAATCTGATAGTTCTTCATTGAAATCGGCACGGAACAGAACCTTGGATAGATGAGATGCCCCCTTCTTAGGGTTTTTCAGCCAGGACTTCGCCACCCGCGCCTTATAATTATCACTGTCTTGATTGAAAAGGGCTTGTGCTTGATTCTGGGAGATAACTATAGCATTTTCCATTTCTGGAATCCTTAGTGCAGTGCCAATGGCGGTAGCGTCAAGTTTGGCGATGAGCTCCCCGTGCACGTTTGTCAACTCACTCGAATCAGGGTTGAAATGAGCCCCGCATGAGAGCACTGTGTCTGCGCATTACACCGAGATAGGGAAACCACCAGATAAAAGCCAGACCACTGTCATGAATCATCTGTGCCATCGGTGAAGGGTTCACGTCTGTCATCCTTGTCCAAAAATCCCCAAAGTCAAGGTGGCGAACTTCACTATCCCCGATATCGGGAACGGCGGACTCGAGTGGTGAAATTTGTTCCTGCCCCTGGAATTTGATCTTCATGTTGATAGTAACTCGGAGAGAAAAGCTGCAAGCTAGACTTGGGATGGAATTGCAGGGGGAATGGATACGCGTGCAGGAATTTTGGTTGCAAGGGTTCGAGCAATAGATAGCATGAAAGCAGTGTGCAAAAATACATAGGGGTAGTTTCATTATATAGCTGTTTAGGAGAGAGAAAGGCAATAAATGCGCATTAAATACATATCTACCAAATTAAAAGCAAGATATTCGGTAGAGCGGGAAAAATTAGCACGAATGGCACTTGGTTCATTTGGGACACGAGGGATGCGAAAGCGCGAAGTACGTGGTTCAGCCGATTCGGGTGATGCGGGAAAAGACACACAAATGCTTTTGGGACATGCGGGATGAAAGTACGCGGAATACGTGATTCGGCCGAATCGGATGAAAAGGGAACAACGGGTCCGGTGAACTTGGGACATTTGGGACAAAAAGTTCCGACGGGCCCGAAAAGAATAGACTTCGGTAAACCGGCTGATCGGGGAACAGAGAGCCCAAATGAACTTGGGACACGCGGGACAAAAATGTCCGACAGGCCCGAAAAACACACAAAATGACCCAAAAACGTAGTTTTTCCAATTTCTCGACTTTTCACATTATCAGAACAACAGAAAAGACACTTAACCTCAAAATTTTAATTTTCAACTTCTTAAAAGTAGGGGAATTTTGAGTGGACAACAACTGGCTCCTTCTGGGGATGACTTGGCATAAATTCAAAGAATGAGACAAGGCAAGAATTTAGACAAACTCGGGAAGTAGACCAGTACCTTATCCATTGGGCCACGGAGTCAAAAATCAAACCAATACAGAGGACAACACACCAAAACAAAGGGAAAGAAAAACAAAACGCTATACAGAATATACAAAAGGACTTCCTAATCACCTATGACTTAAACAATTTCAGGTACTGCCCACTATAAGGAAGTGGGAGAGAAGAACCATCCATATAATCAAGGTAAAAAGAATTCTTACCAGTGAAGTGCCTGATCTTGAAAGGTCCGAGCCAAAGGGAATCAAACTTGCCATGGCTACCACGAGGTTCATGCCTTTTATCCCACAACAAAACAATGTCTCCAACTTGGAAATCTCTGAACCTGGCTTTCTTATCAAATAGGACCTTTACTTTCATTGGTGAGCAGATATCCTATCAGCAACTTCCAATCTGTCCTCATTCAATTTGTGAAGATACATGATTCTCTTATCCAAAGAATCATTGAAACTGGTATCTTCAATGGCCTTCATTAGATGCAAGGCTGGTAGCTCCACTGTTACTGGTAATTGAGCTTCTACTCCATATACTACCTGAAAAGGAGACATTCCAATGGCTCTCTTAGGTGTGATCCTATCTACCCAAAGGGCATCATAGAGTTTTTGTGCCAGTTCCTCTTGGGACTCATTGACTAATTTCCTTATTATAGCCACCAGATTTTTGTTTGTGGATTTTGCTTGTCCATTTCCCTGAGGATAGTAATCTGAGGAGTGAGCCAAGGAGATGCCATATCCATAGCAAAAATCCATCATCTCGGTTGAAGAAAAATTTGAAGCATTATCTGTCACAATCTTGTTTGGCACACCATACCTTACCAAGATGTTTTCTTTGATAAAGCTACATACTACTTCTGAAGTAGTACTCTTTACTGGAATGGCTTCTACCCATTTGGTGAAATAATCTGTGGTAGTTAATACATGAGTATGACCAGCACTAGAAGAGGGATTAAGTGTTCCAATGAAGTCCAAACCCCACTGTTGAAAAGGTTCTTCAATTACAACTGGTTTAAGGGGCAAAGAGGCCAATTTGGGTCTACCCACGAAAGTCTGACAAGCCTCACATTTATCAACCCATTTTGATGCATCCTTGAACAAGGTAGGCCAGTAATATCCTCCACGAAGTATTTTATGAGCAGTGACAGTTGATGAGTAATGCCCTCCACATGCCTGATCATGAAAAGCTGAGAGTAGCTTTTTCTGCTGTTCCTTGTCCACACATTTCAAAAACCTTCCATCTAACCCGCGCTTAAACAAGGCATTTTCCCACAACACATATTGAGTGACCTTAGTTTAACAGACCCTCTTTTCTTTGGTAGAAAAATGAGAGGGGCATTCCCCATAGGTGAGAAAATGAGTGATATCAGCATACCATTCGTCAACTGAGCTAAGAAACAGGTAGGAAGACCAACTTTATCCTCCAGTAACTCATGTCTAGCTCCTTCAGATGATGAGTTCACACAGGCCTTTTCCACGGACGAGCTTGGTTGGTTTGATGTCAATATCATATTCTTGAACCTTGGCCACCCAGTTCCCTCTCTTGGATCCAAATTCCTGCTGTGTGAGAATTGACTTGATAGTTGTATCCGGTACCAACACCGTGGAGTGAGAGTTAAGAATGTAAAAATGAAACTGCTTGACAGCTTTAACCACTGCAAAAGCATGTTTTTCCATTATGGTGTATTTTAACTCATGATCTTTTAGAATATAGCTCATAAATGCAATTGGGAGTTCGTGCTCATTAGAATCTTCCTGAGTCAAAACAACAGCAGCCAAGGTGTTATCCGTGGCGTAGCAATAGATAATGAAATCTTTGCTGAAATCTGGACATGCTAAAACAGGAGTTTTAGCAATGGCCCTTTTAATACCTTCAAAGGCTTCTTTCCCTTCAGGAGACCAACCAAATGTTTGTTTTCCTTTCATCATTTGGGAGATATTCAAAGTTAGCTCTACAAAATCAGGGATGAACCTTCTCAAAAAGTTGATCTTACCAAAGAAAGAGTGCACTCCCTTTTTGCTGGTTGGAAGAGGAATTTGCTGAATAGCTTGAACTCGCTCAGGATCGATTTTTATACCATCTTTGGAGACAACGTGCCCCAATAATTTCCCCTCCGTGACACAAAAATAGATTTCTTAGGATTCAAAGAGATCCCATGTTCTCTACATCTCAAAAGAACTATTTCCAGGTGCTGAAAATGATCGGCCCTTGTTTTAGAAAATACAGTCAAGTCATCAAGGTATACGACGATACACTTTCCTTTCAAACTTCCAAAGGCCAAATCCATAGCCCTCTGAAAAGTGGCACCGGCATTGATGAGCCCAAAAGGCATCCTTTTGTAAGCAAAGGTACCCCAAGGGGTAGTGAAAGCCGTTTTGTGTTGATCTGTAGTATTAACTTCTACCTGGTTATATCCTGAGAAGCCATCAAGCATAGACAACATTTCGATCCCATTACTGCTTGCAAGACCTGATCCATCATAGGTAAGGGATAATTATCTTTCAAGGAAGCTTGATTTAGATTCCTGAAGTCAACACAGATATGAATCTCACCATTTTTCTTTCTAACGGGCACAATATTGGCAATCCATGTTGAATGATGGATAGGAAAAATGATTTTAGCCTTCAATAACTTCTGTATTTCCTGAAAAATTGTGTCAGCTATCTTAGGATTGTATTGCCTCTAGCTTCTGTTTAAAAGGCTTAATCCCAGGTTTGAGAGGAATAAAATGTTGCATCTCCTTTGGTTGGAAAGCTTTTAAATCTTCATAGGAATAAGCAAGAACATCCTTATACTTCTTTAAAAGATCAATTACCTTCTTCCTCTCATCTGGTGTGCAACATTTTCCAATGTTCACGATTTTAGGTCGATAGAACTCCCAATATTAATTTTTTTCATATTCAGGCTGATTGTTGAGGTCCAGTAGAAGCTCTAAACTTTACATACCTATCGTGTTTATCAAACAGTTCCTCTAAACTCACCAATCCTTTTGGAATCTTGTTTCCTTTGAGTTTGATACATCCATCCTGATCCGCTTCTTCTTTGATGGCTTCTTCGTTAAAGGGCACACTTTCACGAGGCAAATTGTCGCTTCCTTCAAAGTACAACTGTTCAAAATTATCCTTGAGTTCTAAGAAAGAAAGCAAGTGTTGATCATCATTGAAAACTTGCCAGTTACTTGTATTATCAGGTACACTGGGTCTATGAATCATTTCAATGGTGAACTTATCTTGAGAAAATTTAGGATGAGGTATGAGAAGTGACCCTGAGACTGCTAGTGAATCAGCCCTGGTATTTTCTTCCCTAGGTATTGCTTCGATGGAGAAAGCATCAAGAAATTCAATGGAGTCCCAAACCTGATTCCGGTAATGTTTCAACCTTCTATTCTTTACCTGAAGAGGTTCCTAACTTGCTTGACAATCAATTCCGCATCCCCACGAGCTAGAAGATTCTTCACACCTTGTTCTTTTGCCACCTGGAGTCCAAGAATGAGAGCTTCATACTCTGCTGTATTATTGGTATTTTCAAACTGCAACTTGAATGAGAAAGGATGAATGCTTCCTTCAGGTGACACCAATATGACACCAGCTCCAGAACCAACCAAAGAACAACTTCCATCAAACTCTAGTATCCAAACACCATTAGGATCTTTAGGTGAGACTTTGGGGAGTTGGATTTCTTCTGGAGACATAATCATGTAGTTGCCATGCCCCATATCCTCATAGAGTATTTGTGCTTTGGGATCATCCATTTTTTGTACAATATACTCAGACTGCTTCTCAGGCAACAGCTTCTTCATTTTCCCATTAACAGGTATGAGGGCATGTGACCAATCCATTTGAATTTCTCCACCCACATCCTTACAGAAGTTTCTGCTTAGCAACATCCCGTATGAAGGAGGAATATCTACTACTAGAATAGTAGCCAAAACTTTCTTCTCAGGCAAAGTGGCAAAAGCCACTTGTGCATCCTTAATTCTTCCGACCAAGGGCACTTCCTTACTCTCCATGGAATAACAAGATCCGTAAGTGCATGTGAGAGTCAAGCCTAAGGCATGAGCTACTTTAGCAGGCATCACATTGTCTGATGCCCCTGAGTCTATGACGCAATTACTGAGCCTATGGCCAGCTATAAGGAGTGTCACATAAAATGGTTTGATTTTGTCATTGGGTGAGGTGACAAGGCTACCCCATTAGGGCCGTGGGTGTAGAAGAAGGAGTGGGTAAAATGCCTTTAGAGGTAGTTTTAGAATGGGAATTGACAAAGTGAATCATTTTAGCAAAATCCTTGGGATGGGTTTGATAATATTCAGCCTCTGAGATTTGAACCTTAGTCTTTTTTAGGTGATCAATAATATCAAAAGACCCAGAAGTGGACGGGTTATCATCGCTTGAGATCCTAGGTTTATCAATTTTAGGGGAAAAAGAAGTAACTTTAGTAGCAAAATTGACAGGACTCACCTTTGGTGTAGATGAAATGGGGATCGGAGATCCTCTTTTTGCAATTACAGGGATAGTTGTCGGCTGCTCCTTAGATTTCTTGGTGGGCTGCATCACTTTCTCCCTCTGATTTTTCTACTCTCGAGTCATGATAGCGTATGATTCACTATTCATGTCTACTACTACTTCGTCATAATCATCCCCTTCATCAATGCCTTCAGTGGTGAAGAAATTAACTCGAGATCCCTCAAGTTCATTTGTTTCATCATCAACCTCTTCAACAAATTCTTCGCAATCTTCATTAACCTCCTCATCCTCTGGTTCCTCAACTTCACAGGTTGCATTGACAGGAACTTTAATAGGAGGTCCTTCAAGTGCTAGCCTTGTTTGAGAAGCAGGAAAATGATTTCTGGGCTGAAAATTCCTCCTTGGAACATCTGCATAGGGAGCATGCTGAGCCAATTGTTTCTTAATGGCGATGAGATCATTTGCAAGTTTTTGTACCAATGGATCGAGATAGGTCCGAGAGTGGAAGAGGAGGAAGAAGCAGACTTAGATTTAGAAGGGTCTCTCCTCAACTTCCCTGACATGATTAAATCATCTTCAACACTAACAACGAAGAGTTTGATCCTCGGCCAATGTTGCGAGATTAGCCCTTCTCAGTGCATAACTAACTTCAGAAATTGGGCGTTTAGGAAGAAGCATTTTTGAATTTGATCTACAGGTTGAGTATTTGGTGGAATTTTGTTAATCAACCTGTTGAATCGAGCCACAAATTCTCTCATGGGCTCTTGTGATTCCTTCCTTATTTGAGAAATTTGGGCTAGCAAAGCATGCACGTCTTCCGCCGGTTTGAAATGGTTTTCAAACCTAGTTCTCATTGTGTTCTAGCTAGTGATAGCTCCGGCAGAAGGTGATAGAACCAATCAGTAGCATTATCTTGTAAAGTCTCAACAAAAATCTTACAGAGACGTCTTCATGTTCAACTCCCAGAGCTCCGCATGTAACTATGAAGGCTGCGATGTGTTCATCAGGATGTACTTTACCATCGCCTTTGAATTTAGGAAAGTTCTTCCGGTTACCTCTAGGTAGCTCATGTAAAGGCTGAGGAAGGGCAAGAGGCCCAACACGATGGCCCCAAGGCAATGGTACCACCATTCTTGGAAAAATGGCTTGAAGAGGAACTGAAACACCAGCAAGAATCAAAGCTCGAAGATTAGGACTGATTTGCTCTGAAGGAATACCACCCGTAGGGATTCTATCTTTGACAAGAGGAGTGCTTGTTGAATGAGCCTTTCTATTTCTCCTTGTTGAAGGGAGAGGAAAACCCTGTTGTTCCAAAAGTTGAAACTAAGAATATTCAATACCAAGGGCCCTTCTCCCTCGAGTAAAACGTGGAGTCGCCAGATCAAAAGATGATCGATAAATGATTATAGAACTGGAATATGATTCCCCAGCGGAGTCGCCAAAAAAATTGTTAGTGGTCGTCAAAAAGGACTTCAAGAAGAGCAACAGTCAGGGGACAAGAAGTCCCTCCTCTTTGATGGGAGAGGTTCCCTTATTCAGAAACAAACCTATTTACACATATACAAAGTATGATTTTCTTGTGGAACTTGGATATTATGAAAGTTTTTTTATAAGGATCATCAATCACAAAAGGACTGAGGAATGAAAATGAGAGAATGAGCAGAAAGGCACCATTCAAAATTATAGATGACAGAGTAATTCCTTATGCATGTGAGGGTACAGTGAATTGGAACAAGATCATTTGTATCATATTAATAAGATGAAATTTGAAAAGACACAAAGTTCTGTAAATAACATCTGCAAGAATACAAAGCTTCTCAGCATAATACAGACAAATGATCTAACAAGATTAAATGAATAGCTTAGGAATAAAGGAAACCAGATAGACAAAGAATGAAAAGTCCTTCTGTATTGATTTCTTTAAGATTTATTTACACTTTTAGAAATAAGCCAAGTTCTTCCTCCTTCAAAATGGCGAGGAGAGGCCATTATATAGTTTACAAATTAGTTACTCTCGGTAACTACTTCTTTTAACTAAAGATTAGTTAAAGGGTTGTTAATCGCAATACCCCAACTAATTACAACAAATCCAAGAGAAAGAAGGGGAAGAGAAGAGAAGAATTAGGAGAAGAAGATAGGTGCTTATGACTGGGAGGGACCCACCGAATTTAAGATCCGCTATCGAATCTCTTCAATGCCTCTCTACTATGTCTGCCACGTGGGACTGATGTGTTTTTGGCGGTAGACTCGAGTCCAAAATCCGAGGCACTTCTCCATTTCCTTATCGAACTCGACATGAGTATGATAATCTTTATTTGCTTCTTCAATGGCAGATTGAAGAGAGCAGATCTCCTTCATTTTTTCCTTGGAAATGGAGCTTTCCTTGAATAGATCACCCTTGACAAAAGCTCTAAATTGAGCTTTGATTTCTTGTAAGGAGAGAGGCACACCAGAAGTCTCATCCTGAAGATGGCAATGTATATCTTTGAAAGCAGATATAACTAGTGTTTTGAAGGCCTCACCCTTCTGCCAGCTATTCCTTAATTCTCCCAAATCCTCCTCCAGGACCTTGATCTTCCATTCCACGCTGTAGACCCAGGACTTTGACAAATTATCCTTTGTATCCTCGAAGACTTTTCTTGCCATCAAAATATTTTCATCTATTTGTCCCATTAGCGGAGGTCTACTATGCAACTGCTCCAAAGTTTAAGTTCTTTATCAATGCTCCCAATAGTGGAGGAGAGCTTCTGTTGCAAATTACTCACCTTCCCATGGAGTTTGAAGGCTTCATCAATGAAGTTTAATCCTGCAACCAGCATATCATCCACCATGGCCTCCATAGCTCTTCCATATATGGAATACTTGTGCATATCTTTGATACTTTGTACTTCATCTTGGCTCAGAATTACAGGTGGTGGAAGAGTAGTCAATGGGGTAGGATCCAAAACTTTATCTTTGGACAGCAGGGACTTGATGAAACTTGTAAGAATCTGGGCTTGTTCCTCCAACTGTTCAATGGTTTTCTGCCCTTTCTCTACCCTCCCAATGACTCTGGTAACTGTTTCCTGAAGATTGTGGATCTCACCTTCAGGGGTAGACTCTCCCATGGGAATTCTTGAGAGTTCCAGGTCGACGCTTGCAAATCTTGCTCTGGCTTATCTGTCTTAGGCTTGGCTATCTCTAGGAATTGTTGGCCTTGAGCGTCAGACACTATCCTGGAGGTAATTCTGGCTTTTTTGGCGCGAGGAGGAGTAGTGCTAACAAGGCTGCCACAACATCAAAATTTGGTCCTGAGATCCGGGAGGAAGACTTTCTCTTCCTACTGTCAACAAGAGGCTGCACCCATGCAAAAGAGGAGGAGGAAGAAGCAGGTGGGGCAAGAGGACCAAGAGACAAAGAACTCATGGCACCCAAGGTTTGCACTGCTATTGTTGCCTCGAGTTGAGATATGAGTGGAGCGCTTGGGGCTCCTGGTGTAGAGGAATCAATAGTGCTTGGAAGTTCAGTGCTCTGGACTTCTTTATCCTTATCCATTGGGGCTTCAGGGGCACTTGCAGGAGTTGGCACTTCACTTTCTTCACTTTCACTGAGAACAATAATGTTCTCTGGTCCTGAAGGCAATTCTGCATGCTTCCTCAGGGATCTTCTTCCACAGGCTCCTTTTTAACTTCTTTGACTTTCTTCTGATATACCTGGGTGGATGAGGAAGGAGTAGAGACTGCAGGTCCTTGAGTTGACGAGGCTGGAGGGGTTTACACAGGTGCTTCTGATCTGGTGTCGATGCTTCCCTCCTTGGTGTTGAATCATCCTTGGAGGTGGATTCCCCTGAGTGCCTCCTGTGCTCACAAACTTTCCTATCAAACCAGATCTTGGTCCTCACTAAGACTGGGCCGATTTCAGCCAAATCATCCTTCTCCTTCTTGAACCAATCCAAGTCCTCCAAGGGAGTGTGTTTGACCACATTGTTATACTCATATGAGTACAGGTCAGAATTTTCATCCTGTAGCCCTTCAGGAACTTGGTACAAGTTAAGCTCTGGATTAATTGGAGGAAACTCGCCATAATGCCTCCTTCTTCCTACGGCTTCAAAATCATCAGCACAGTCAGCCCAATAGTCTTCTGTGTCTACCCTATGATGATAGGTGATCTTGATGTTCTGCTCAATAAACTTCTTCAAATCAAAACAAGTTCTTGGCTTGAAGAAGTGGACCGTAATGGGAACTAGGGCCCTTTCTATATTTTGTGCATCCTGGGTCTGTTTTGCAGTGTAATTTCCCAAAGAGATGGGGAAGTGCAAACATGTAATTTTCTTGTCTCAGTACAGGTTCTATGCAATTTTCCAATTGCTGCACACTTCTATCAAGGCCATTTTTTCATTACAGAACATAGGGAGCTTGAGAGGAGTGCTCTCATAGCCAACAAGCCTGATATAGGAAAATTTCTAAATTGGATAAAATAAGCACCGTAGTGCGATATCAGACTCATGGCTTCATCAGAAAATCTTCTCATTGTGTCACTCTCAAGAAGTCAAAAAATGTACATGGTGAAAGCGTCATTCACCCTTCGGAAATTGCGATTGCTGGTTTCTAGGGTGAACTGCGGGCAGTAGGCATACACGGGGTCATCCTTGTGAGCATCGATGTATGAAAAACCAAACCATTGCCTCGATGCTGCTAGAGTATACATTAGGTATGAAGTCATATAGAATTTCTTTATTTGTTGTACATTAGACAGCTGCTCCGCTAGGTTCATACTGATGATCTCTGCCCAGTTGATATTCTGAGTTCCCTCGCACACCATATTGATAAGCGGGCACATCCAGAAATGGAACTCATTAGTAGAGGGTAAGCCCATAACCCAAGCCAGTAGGATTATGAAATCTGATAGTTCTTCATTGAAATCGGCATGGAGACGTAACCTTGGAAGATGAGATGCCCCCTTCTTAGGATTTTTTAGCCAGGACTTCGCCACCCGCGCCTTATAATTATCACTGTCTTGATTGAAAAGGGCCTGTGCTTGATTCTGGGAGATAACTATAGCATTGTCCATTTCTGGAATCCTTAGTGTAGTGCCAATGGTGGTAGCATCAAGTTTGGTGATGAGCTCCCGTGCACGTTTGTCAACTCACTCGAATCAGGGTTGAAATGAGCCCCACATGAGAGCACTGTGTCTGCGCATTGCACCAAGATAGGGAAACCACCAGCGAAAGCCAGACCACTGTCATGAATCATCTGTGCCATCGGTGAAGGGTTCACTGTCTGTCATCCTTGTCCAAAAATCCCCAATTTCAAGGTGGCGAACTTCACTGTCCCCGATATCGGGAACGGTGAACTCGAGTGGTGAAATTTGTTCCTGCCCCTTACGAATTTGATCTTCATGTTGATAGTAACTCGAAGAGCAAAGCTGCAAGCTAGACTTGGGATGGAATTGCAGGGGGAATGGATACGCGTGTAGGAATTTTGGTTGCAAGGGTTCGAGCAATAGATAGCATGAAAGCAGTGTGCAAAAACACATAGGGGGTAGTTTCATTATATAGCCATTTAGGAGAGAGAAAGGCAATAAATGTGCATTAAATACATATCTACCAAATTGAAAAGAAATATATTCGGGTAGAGCGGGAAAAATTAGCACGAATGACACTTGGTTCATTTGGGACACGAGGGATGTGAAAGTGCAAAGTACACGGTTCACCGATTCGGGTGATGCAGGGAAAAGACGCACAAATGCTTTTGGGACATGCGGGATGAAAGTACGTGGAATACATGATTCGGCCGAGTGGACAACACCTCTTGAAAAGGAAAGTGGATCACCTTAGTTGGTATAATTATTCTTATCAAATTAGTTCTCGTGCCTCCCCACTTACATGTTATCTATCTTGAGAATACTTTTGAAATCATTCCTTGTAAAAATATAAAAATTGTTAAGGACCTTTCTTTGGCAAGGTACAGATGAGAGAGAAAAATCCACCTTGTCAAATGGGAAGAGGTCAAATTACAAAAATATCTTGGATGAGCAGGGCATCATGGAATTGAATCTTCAGAATACCACCTTGGGAGCCAAACTTATTTGGAATATGATCTCCAATCCATCTACCCTACTTAATAAGAACTTTATTCAAAAATATCTTCCTTTAGACAAAGCTGAAATACATAATAAGTCAACAACTCCCGAGAGGCTCCCACATCTGGAATTTTATTTTCTCTTGTAGACAAGTATTCTCATCTCTAACCTCTTGGAAGATAGGGAATGGGAAACTATCCAAATTTTGGGAGGATTCCCGGAATGGTCATCCGGCACTACTCACTAACAATGTACTTGAACCCCTCGGAGAAATTATGAAAATAGCTTAGGGTGATAAGGTTTTGATTATGAATATCAAATGGAGGATGGATCTTCGATTTCAAGTGGAAATCGGTGGAGGATTTATATGCTCCCCAAGCATCCAGATATTTTTAAAAGTATCATTAAATCTCGCAATCTAGCTTCTCCTTTCCGGGATTAGGTTATTTGGTTAGGAAACAATTCTGGACAGACAAGATACACGAAAAAATATGGCTATAATTCTCTCTTGTTGAGGGAAGTCAGCATCCCTTCTACATGGATGGGATGTTGGGATCCCAACTGCATGCCAAAAGCAAGAGCTTTTAGCTGGTTTGTGTATAAAGGGAAGGTCCTCATGCAAATCAGGAGGAGAAAATGGGGCTATCATGGACCTTCCCACTATCTTCTCTACGAACAAGATGAAGAAGATCTAGTTCATCTTATGCTATAGTTTCCATTCACCTTCCAATGTTAGACATGGTTGTGTTCAAAATTGGATTTGGCTTGGGTCTTGACCACCTCAATCAAGAATACCTTGGAATCCTAGCTAGTACTTAAGAAAAACCACTCCCTTGGTTCCATTTGGATATGTAGCCCTATTCTCCCGATCGGCACATCTTGTGGGAAAGAAATATTTGAATCTTTAGAGACTCATCCTTTGGGGTTCATTCCATAATCTAGAAATTAGAAGTAGCAATCTCAAATAATGTCGGTTCCAATTGTTGTAATCGCTAATTTTTCCAATTGGGATGCATCGATAAGGAATACATGGAATTTTATCAAGTTGGCATCCCCTGGATCTCTCTAGAATACTAGAAAATCGAGATGCGTAGAAAAAAGGATAATAAGAAGCAAGACTAGATGGTCCCCACCCCAGGTTTTGTAATTTAAATTTCAATGGGGCCTCCAAAGGGAACCCCTTTCGGGGCAAGGTGTGCAATTCATAATGAAAAGGGTGAGGTAATTAGTGCAAGCTCCTTCCATCTTCAGGAAGGAACTTACAATCAAGCAGAAGCACAAGCTCTTCTTCACAACGTCCAAGGATGCGGTGGAAATTGATTATACCCGTCTATTCATAGAGGGCACAACTCTAAAATTATTACTCAGGCCATCATCTCAGGAAAAGCTGCTAATTGGAACCTTGATTTTTACATATCCAACTCCTTGTTTTGGTTAGCTAAGTTAGAGACATGGCATATTTGTCATGTGTATAGGGAGGCCAATGAAATGGCGGACCACCTAGCTAATCATGGAGTGTATCAAACAATTGATGTCATCAAATCCAATGATGTAAATGCTTGGCCAGGTTTGACCGCCATTTTGGAAAAGGAGGTTACTCGAGAGCATGATTAAATCCCTTGTGGTGGCACATGGGAATGGCTTTAAACTGGTGAGGCGGGCCTACCTTCTTACATCCATTCCTCTCTTTTCTCTTTCCTTTGTTTCTCTTGTCCATATTGTTATAATGGCATCCATTACCTATCTAGGCCCCTACTTAAGGGGAGTGACTCGGAGATGGCCTTTTACGGCACGATCTCTTCTGCAAGGTTGAGTATTGTTTTTGCATTCCATCCACACCCAATGGGTAGAATCATCGAGCACATTATTAGGGAATATTTCTTGCAGGGACATGGGAGACCACGGGTTAACATAGAGGTAGCTTCAATGATTTTGATCAACCTATTTGTTAATTGGAGAGGACAAATCGAGTAGGCGAGTCATAATTACCCACCATTTCATCCATGCAAGACATACGATTGGCCCGGGAGGAAATAGTCTATAATTTTTGCATGCCTTCTAGCTCCATGCATCCCACTATGATTCGTGGCTTAAAAATGGTGGCCATGGAATACACAACAAGATTTGAAAGGCAAAATTAGATTATTTGGCATTTCGTTGTGACAGTACACCAAAAATTTTGGATCAAGGGCTCTGAACCAGCAAATATTTCTCCCCTCAACTTGGAGGAATTGAATTCCCCCATTGGAGCAGTTCCACCCAAGGTGGAAAAGCTCAAAACCAAAGGGAAATAGTCCTATGATTTCCTACTAACATCCTCCCTTATTCTTGGTTCTTCCATTCCTATGGCCACATCCTCTTGATTTCCCAACCCCTTGTTTCCATGACTCCTAGTGAGTCCTTTTATTCCTAAATCATTCCCATGTTGTAAACAATACCTTCCAATACCACTATTCAATCCCTTCCAAACCAGCTACACCTCCATCTATTGCTTCCTAGAGACCTTTAGGCCTCTAGTTATCCCTCTGAGATGCTCAAAGTTCTATGAACTCCTAGATGGTAATCTCGATACCCTTTACAATTACCTTCTCCGCCAATCCACCAATCTTCCCATTGATGCAGACCCCCACTTAAAAAAATTGACACCTATCATCCTGAAACCTCTCATGTCCTCACCTCTCAACTCATCATTTTCTTCCCCGAGCCATGAATGAGCTTGTCATGGCACAACACAAACTTGGTTCCCATCATAATTCTACTCTAATCCCTCAAACTCACCAATCCACTCAACTGGTGGCTCTTATTATGCCTAATCTTTCTTGAATCAATATTGCCCCTTCTTTTGTTATCCCTATCGTATTGTCATCCACTTTGTTATTATTTCTACCCCTAATCAAGCTTTATAGGAATCATGTCATCTCCTTCCCCACCTAAACAACATGATCAAACTTCCATCCCAATATCCACATCTCAAATTCATGTTAATGTCATCACTTCACAGATCCCATCCCTCTAAATATACCCATGAACATCAACCTCCTCTTTGAAATGTATTTTGTCACATATTTCCTCATCAAACAATTCAAAACTCTCAACCACTTCATACTTACATCCCCACTCATCCCACGTAGAATCAACATAACATCCCCATTTCTCAAAAAACACAACCAAATCCATCCGAGTTTATTCTTACCTCTCAACATCATATTTCCCAGCTAGGTCAATCACAACCATTTAATTATCTCCCCCTCATCAACCACCTCCGTAGATACCCACCTATCATCAAAGACTATCAATCACATCTTCAACCCAACCCTTCCACATCCTATGATTCTCAACCTCACCAATCCACCTCTCATCCATCCCATAACCCTATGCAAGATTTGTTGAATATTTTAGAAAATCTTGAAATGCCACAATGGGTCCCAAGAGCTCCTTTACCTAAAACAAATCTGTAATGATCCCATGCATCCATCTTTTCCTATCAAACCTTTTCCACCACACTAGGAACTCCTAAGTTCTCAAATTTCGATGCAAGGTGGATCTCCAATAACACCTTCGTGCCTTTAGGCACACCTCCTACCTCATTGCACATAATTAGGACCTTATGCTTTGTACATTCCCTACATCATTGGCTAGCCCTACTCGGGTCGGTACACTGGCATCCCAAGGCACTCTCTCTTTTCATTTACCCAACTCACACAATTATTCCTAGAACATTTCTCCATAAACATTGTGTGTAAGATCACCATCACTGACCTATATGCCATTAAACAATATGATGATGAATCTATCATATACTTTGTCGTTATCTCATAAATTAGCTATCATTTTCCATTCCAAAACTGATCTCATCGAGCTCTTCTCTCGATCTTGTGCAAAGCACATCTCATCAACCCTCCAGATCCAATCCTTTCAAACCTTTGAGGAGGCATTCACCATGGCTCGTAAACTAGAACTCTATGCCCTTAAGCAAGGCCATGTCAAACTCAAATCCAATAAATCGAAACCTGAATTTACCAAGACATCTAATCACAATGAAAATACAAAAACATTGCTAACATTGTCATCATCAAATATTCATCACATCTACCTCCCATACCAATCCCCCACAAAGGGATCCTCATTCTACCCCTAATTATACCCCTCTTAAGGAGTCATATAGCTCAATCTTTGATAAAATTATTTCGGGTCATCTCATCTAGCTTCCTCCTATCCACCTTGTTGATGACACATGGCCTAAACCCGCGTGGTACCATGAGGAACACTATTATAAACATCATCGATTTGTGGCCACGACATCAAAATGTTTCACACATTCAAATATATCGTCCAATTCCTCATCGACGAGGGGAGCTCCACTTGAATGATCCTAATTCCCCTCCCAATCAACCTTTGGATGCCTTTAACAACCATTCCCTAACCACTCATCGAAAAAAAAAGAACCTTCGCATCCTAAGCACCCAATGCCCACATCATCAACACCTTGAACCGAGAATCAACACCACTTCATCCACATTACCTACTCTCATTCCTTGACATCTACAATCATATTGACACCCACACCCATGCCCTCACCTATCGAGTCCACATATATCACATCCACATCCCTCAAATCTAAATCAAACCCACCACAAATACATATTTTATACCCATGTCAAACACATCTATAACTTAAACCTCTTCTACACCCACACCGGTGATCGAATCTGCACCTAAACCTTTGATTTCACACGTGCCTACATCCACACCACCCCTTTAAATGTCACTTGATACAGCCATAAAAATACCTCTCACTCTCATCTATGACTACTACAACTTTTGTACCCTCATCTTTGAAACCATCTATGACCCCATCCGATATCATCAAATGCATAACCCAAAAACACTCCCATTCTCTATTTCTTCATATTCAAAGCATACACCCACACCACCTAGTTATGTCTCCGACAATCCCTCTATTGAAAGTATTATCATCCCTACTGTCGGGAAAGGCCTCACATCAAAAATCTAAGACAGAACCTTAGCATTCCCACTCAAAATTCATTTGCCCATCCCCATAGGAAGTTATAAATTCTTCCCTCAAAGCCCCATTAATCCAAGTCCCCATCATCTAACCATCTATCATAGGGCCTCAACCTTTTATCTTGGGATCACACCCATCACCTTCGACATTTACCCAATCACAATCCAAAACACCTAAAACTCCATTTGTATATACATCTAAATCATTTGTATCTTATCCCAAATCCACATTTACATCTAAATCATCATTGCCCCCTTCCAAATCCACAACTAAACCAACTACCCTCTTACTCAATCTGGATCACAAACACTTAAAGCAAAATCCAAACCCCGGCTCCCACAAAGCCTCATTAAAAAAACCTTCCTCTCTTACCTTCATCACCCTCACCTAAACCAAATCCTTCTAAGGATCGTGTCACTTCACCTTCACCATCCATCATCGAATCTTATACATAAATATTTTAGCATATTCTCCAGGCATCCACAATCACCGTGACTCTCATCAAGACCTTCAATCCACGTCCATCAAAACCCACATGGTTTGACCCCAACACTCAGTATGTGATTACCATCCTACCCCTAGGCATGACACCGAACACTGTAAAGCTCTACGCACCCTCATCAACAACTTTATTAACTAATATAATTGTCTCCTCAAAGAAGACCATCCCCTCCCTTTTGCCAACCAATCTAAATCCATATCCCATCTTCCAACCAATTCTATAGCCTCCAAGACCCCTTCCTCATCCATGTCCTTCATCACTAGCCTCCCTCCCACCTTTACCTCTTCTAAGGATGGTCCTCCTCTCTACATTGATGTCATTTGCATCACCACCCATTCTCATCCCCATGAGCCACAACCATCTGCACAATCCAAATCTAAAGTCATCGTCAATTGCTCCATCTCGATGAACCCACACCAACCCCTTTGTCATCCAAGGCTAAGGTGCCTATCCTAGCCATGCTACCAACCCGTAAATTAGCCACCCTCAAGCAAAGCATCATAAGGAAACTCCACCAAGATCCTATTAATATGTCTCTTTATGAGTTTATCCAAATCTTTCCCCATCACCGAAAATCCCTTATAGAGGCCCTACAATTCATCCTCGTATCATCTGAAGAATCCCATCCCTTTGTATCCCTTGTTGGGGCTTTGACCACTTCCACTGCCATTTATTTTTATGATTCAGAAATTTCAGACATCTTGCCCAAAGATCATGACTTCCCCCTCTTCATCATGATTTACATCAATGACACATTCATTCGTCGCTCTATGATAGACAATGGTTTTAGCATTAACATCATCTCATTTCACACCTTTGATCAACTCAAACTTCCCAAATCTATTGGTGCCCAATCACCCATAGTCCTACGCACATTCAATGACATTATGACCCTTTCTTTAGGCACGGCGATCCATTCCCATCTGTTTTGGTGACAAACTCCTCCATGAAGTCTTCTACATCATTGAAGGGGAGTTTCAATACAATGTCTTGCTTAGGCACCCATATATTCATGTCATGCATCGATTCCCCTCCACCCTCCACTGTTGCATCAAATATGAACATGAAAGGAAGATCCATACCCTTCTCGCTAAAATTCCTCCCTTCAAAGCATGTCATATGACTTATCGACCCAATGATGTGCTCATCCTAAAGCAAGACTCATCCTCTAAAGCATCCATTAGTTCCTTTATGCCTACATCTAAACTTCCTAATGATGAATCCATTGATAATGTGATGCAATACCTATCTCTGGGGGAGTATCGACTCCTCACTCTTAATTCTCTTCCATCCCTCAATTAACTTGGTAGACCCGATAAGGCACCCATGTATCAATAAAATGTTGGGGATATCATTTCCTTTGGTCTGCCTCAACTCAAAACCAGCTTCATCTATGGTGGCATTGATTGCCCTTCATCCCACATCGACAATTAGCCTCATACCAAACCTTACACCAATGGATTTGATTTTATTTATAAAAAGCCTTCACCTATACATACCTCCACCGCTACGTGTGGAAGGTATTTGGTTTAGGACACTATAAATAGGGTATACATAATCTGGTCATTAACCAATCCCGCGAGCCTCATGAAAATGTCGATTGGATTTCAAAGAAAGAACAACCCACCGACTCCACCACGCAACCTTCTTCTACATCTCCCATGTATATCAAATCACTTCCCACTCCTTCTTCATCCGAAGACACCATGGACATGGATGACACTGTGTCCCTTCCTCCTAACTTTTTTTAGTCTCCACCATCACCTTAGGACCGATCACTTACCAGACTAGGGGTGAAACTAGGTCCCTTCCTCTCATCTTTCCTTGACATGGTAGAGGAGGATTCCCCTCCCATAAACATTCTCCAATATAGCGATGACAACTCCATCCTTTCATACATGGGGGCAGAATATTTTTATCTTCATAAGACCCTACCTTTTGACACATCCACTCTCCTCAATGAATCCACTTATCAAGAATTCTTTTTTTAGTACTCACATTAGAAATTAGTTGTGAGATATATTATGTAAGTTGTCGTGAGTTGTTTGTTTGTTAAAACAACTCACAAGAATAGTAGAGTAGTTTCCTATTTTATAGGAAACTCTCTTACTATATATTTGTATGTAGTTCATTGAATAATTAACCAAAAAAAAAAAAACAATTATTTTGTGTTAGACTATTATTCAAGTCGCTTGCCCTGACATATGAGGATTCGTGCATGTGTTAGCTTATCAAATTTCTTCCGATTGCATGGAGTTGTGTGGACAGTAGTCTTTCATAAATTCATTGGGTGTGTTTGATCAATTTTGTATATTTTTTTTCCTCTTCAATTAATTCTCATCGCCATTTTGAAGGAGACACCGGGATTTTAAATTGGAATTCCTTGATTATATTTTAAATCAAAAGAAACATCAAAAGAGATGAAAGGAAAAGGGGCACATTCAATAAAGATCTATCCCCATATGAATCGATTACCAAATCTGTGACTGTTCATGGGCACGTGAATTACCAATTCGGTGTCTTTTGAATTGCGTTGGTTTACATGGGCTTTACATTCACACTACAGTAGACTGCTTTAACACATTGCTTCAATATTGAATGGATCTAGCGCCATTGGAAGAACAGTAGCATTGTCTCAATGCCTCTCTTCTACATCATGTGTGTTCTTTGAACTTGATCAACTTCTCTCTACAAGTCGAATCCTGACGGCTCTGGTGAATAATTTTTCATATCTCCATTTCAATGAAGGCTATGTGATCCAATGTTGGATGCTTCACATATGTGATCGTGCATGCTCTTCGCGTAAGAAGAGTTTATCAGATTCCACGTTATATGGTCTAGTGACATAGGTTCGACCTCATGCATGTGTAATTATATCTGTGCATGTGTTTCATTTCAGTTTGAGTGCTCTGTGTAGACTCCAAAATGCCCTCCTCCTAATGCTCTGCATTTAACCCTCCTAATGTTTCACATTTGCATGGTATTGATTCATCATTCCATCCTCAGTTTCATCTTCAGTTCGCACCTGCCCAGATTGGTTTTATTTTTCTTTCAACTTTGGACTCGCCTTGGACACCTATTCGTCACAAAACCGCAGTTACATCCCTTTAGCCCACTATTTTGATAGCTCAAAGATTCAACACAATTGTCATGCGTAGTATGTGTTATGGTTTGTTCTCCAAGTTCTTTTTTTTTAAATTTTCGTGGATTTTCCTTTTAGTTGTTATATGGGTCTAAAAAGTTGAATCTCTATTGTCTTTAAAATAAAGTCATCATTATTTTTCAAGTTCATTATTGACGGAATTTTTATTGTGTGTCTAATATTATTGTAAAAGAGTCAAATTTATTTGTGTTGTTGTTAAAAGTGTCTTATTGGTTTAAAATAGTCAATAATAAAAGTGTGAAACTTAAAGTTCTCAAAAGTTCAAATAACTGTCAATTAGTAAAGTCAGTTTGAGTTTCAATAATATATTAAATTTTTCTATCGTATATTTGTCTCAATAGTCAAAATTGTATTTATTGTTAGTCAAATTCATGTCGTTATTATTTCATCTCATTTTTTCATGTCTTATTAAATTGTAAAGTGTTGTTTGTGTTAGTATTCAAAAGTATTAATAGAGTTTAAATATTTTTGCATCATTAGTTGAGTTTTCGTCAAGTCATATTGAGATTCAAATTCAAATATTTGTAAAAATAACAAAAAAATTGCCTCACTCTTGATAATTGGACGCATTTTCGCTTTTGTATGTGACATCCATATTGTGGGGATAAATTGTACAATGATCTCCATGATCAAATCCAACTAAGCTAGTAACATGCTAGTGGAGGATGGAAGGATCGAAGGTTGGAGGTCGATCGGGACCTCTCCTCGGTCACCAACAACGGGGTCGCACAAATTTGTGGTGAAAAATTTTTGTGGCATGAGAACTTGTTTATATGTGTGTCTTGTGGATGCTAGAAAAGAGTTGTGTTGGAGCGCAGATGATTGTCGCGATCCTCCGACCGACATTTTCCTCTAACCTCCATACTTCGTTGGAAGATGGTCTTTTTGTGAATACGCTCACTTGTAATGGTGACCATGTGCAACAAGATCTAACTAGCAAGATCCATTTAATTACATGTCTTTGATACGCTTTTCTTCTCATTGTTTGTGTATGGAAATTTCACATTGTGGGGGATATGGCACCAATGTTCCATTTCCATCATATGCCTAAAATCACTAAAGTCAAAGGAATCTTCTAGTGGTAGTGGTAGTTTCCTATGCTTTTCGAGATCAAGTGGCAGAGATCAACAACAATGGCTACAATCAAGAATATTGCAATTCTTATAGGAAGTAATGTGAAATATCTTTCCTGTATATGTTCTATTGTGTAGTTTTGTAATAAGTGAGTTGTGATTCCTATATACTTCCTAATGTACAAGCATAGTGGAAAAAAAAGCACCAAAGTAAGTCAGTTCATGGATCTTGAAAGGGTTTGTGGGAGGATCTAGAAAACCACATGAGGTGGAAAATTGATGGGGCTATTCACGTCAAGGTTTGTGGTAATCCTATTTAAAACCATGGAAGGAGAGAGCCTTTCTTTTGATCAAGATCATGAGTCACATTATAGGACATGTTTCACAAGGGTGATCATACTGCAGTTGAGTGTGTGAATGTTTTTCTACCATGTTCGCACTAAGGGGTAATGTTAGGAATTATTTGTTTAGTACTCACATTAGAAATTAGTTGTGAGATATATTATGTAAGTTGTCATGAATTGTTTGTTTGTTAAAACAAATCACAAAAATAGTAGAGTAGTTTCCTATTTTATAGGGAAGTCTCTTACCATATATTTTTATGTAGTTCATTAAATAATTAACAAAAAAATAATTCTTCTAAGTTAAACTATTTCAACACTTTCACCACTATCGACATCAACATCGGGCTCCTTAGAGCCTCGTATCCTTAAAATCGGCCAATATCTTGACCCATAAGAGCTCGATGCCTTCACCACCTTTCTTTCCAAACATAGTCAAGCCTTCGCATGGTCATACTCTATATGTCGTGCCTCGATCCATCTATTGTTATCCATAACATTGTCACCATTCCCGACACCAAGCTAGTTAAGAAAAATCTTTGCGCTACATACATCCTCTCATCACTTTCCTTATAAAAGAGGAGTTATAATGTCTTCTCTCTACTAACTTCATCCAACCCATCGAATATCCACAATGGGTCTCAAACATCATACATGTTTCCAAAACTTATGGAAAGGTCTACATCCGTAGTAAATTTTGAGATTTAAATCTTGCTTTCCCTAAGGATGACTTTCCCCTTCCCAACATTGATCAACTTGTTGACCTCATGGCCATCCATGAGATGCTCTATCTTATGGATGGTTTTTCTAGTTATAATCAGATTCTCATCGCACTAGAACACCAACATAATACTTATTTCATCACCCCTTGGGGTGCCTTCTGCTATCGTGTCATGTCCTTTGGTTTGAAAAATGTAGGGGCCACTTATCAGTGAGCCATGACCTACATATTCCATGACCTTATCCATAAAATTGTAGAGGATTATGTTGATGACCTCTTGGGAAAATCTAAACAATGACAAGACCATCTCTTCGTCCTTAAATCCTCTTCGCACATCTTATCTAGTTCTTTCTCCATCTTAATGCCGCTAAGTGTGTTTTCAAAGTTCTTGTTGACAATTTTTGTACTCATGCAAAATGGGCAACTCGAAACTTTGTTATGATGGATGGCATTGGTGAAGTGACCCTAAGCTAGGGGAGATTCTTTCAGTTCAATATTTGTTCTAGCTAGATTAATTAAGGACTACATGTAATTTGCAGCTATGTGTGCTGTTACAAAACATAACAGATCACATAGTCTGCAATTTCATGATTGTCTTCAACAAAAGAACACAAAGCCCCAAAGGACAGATGTGTAATCTTGATGAAGACTAAAAATACAAAATAGATGAAGTGTTAGGTTTTGGAACAACAATCATAGTTGCATATTGCAACAGTCAAATTTCATTGCTAAAGTTATAGGTATTTTAAAGTTCTTTCCTTCATGATTAAATACATTCAATTATGTTATTGAGTTGTTTAATTCATTATACAATCCATATACAAAGATGAAATGTAGAAATAAATACACAACTCAATTTCAAATTCAATGTTTTATTCATAAGGAATTTCAAATGTTCCCACACAAGCCGTGGGATGTAACTCAAAAGTAAATTACAACTACTAAAGTAAGAGGTACATATGCATGAAAAAGAAAGTAAAGGAGTATGAAAGAACCCATCATTGCCTTGGGTTTCTTTTGTTTCGGTTGATGCATTTCTAGCTCCAGCTTTGCTCCATCTTCATCCTCGCTTCTTAGCAAATGGCACTGTACCTGAAAACAAGAAAAGGAAAGATTGTCAATCACGAGCTCAGGGTTGATTCATATTCCTATACTATCCAATTTCATGCAAGTGGATCTCCTAGCATCAGGAGGTATAAGTTACATGAAGATCAAAGGCATAACTGATAAAAGCACTATTTTGTAACAACATACATGACTCATTCACTCAGAAAGAACCAAAGAGAAAAACTATGGAATAAAAGAGAGGCCAAAAAGCCTAATGTTTTCTAACTAGTTTATCTAAATGTGTAGGTACAAGTAAGAAGAAATAAGTGTTGCATTCTGTAACTTGAATCAGAAAAGTACATTTATTTCAGTTCAAACTAAAGGCTGAAGTATACAAAGATATGCTTGTACTAATTGATAAAAGAAATGCAAGTTTAGTGTTGTAATTTCTAACAACTGGAATAAGAGAAATTATAGCTGAAACAGAATGGAAAAGGGAATCTGAGAAAATTTTGACAAGGCTTCACCATGTAAAATGGACATTTTACATCTTTCCATCATGTTATTTCAAACTAATACATGCTTGAAAGTTGTAGATAAATCAAATAGTAATATAGAAAGGAGATAATGCATGGTATAGTCAAAGATACAGATTCAAATAAGTACAAGTTACTTCATGATACAATACAACTAAGGATGCAGAGGGTAATTCATGATGAAAGATATAGTACATAATGCAATCATCTCAATGGACATCTATAGGATCAACTTCAGAGAATCATGACATCACAAGCAACAAACTTCCATAGTCTCAAGAAAAAGGTTCCAAACACTACCTACTTTGAAACATTCAGATCAAAGGGTTCCATATTTTGTAAAGATAAATCAAAGTAAGTGCAATCATTGCAAATAAATCAAGAATATTTATATTTTCTAGCACAGAAGTATATTTGTGCTTTCTATATCAAAATAATAAGTACAAAGATAGACTCTCAATCTTAAAAGTGCAAAGATACAGATCAAGATACAATCATAATGAACATTTTACAGATTCTCAGCTACAGGTGACAAAATGCACTAGGAATAAAGCCTTGTGTTTTGACAATAGATAAATTCCAAATTATTACAAGGTCGAATATAAAACAAGAAAGTTTCAATCCAGATAGTCATATTAAGCTCTAGCTGCAAACTAGGCAGTAAAACCTTACAAGTTATGATGTTATAGTTGTTAAAAAGATACACAACTCAAGATAGCAATAAATAAATGCAAAGCTCAAGATCCGAATACAGAGAAGAACATATCCTTTTTCGATATAAAATACAATAAGTACAAGTTTCGTAAGCACATTTCAAGAAATGTAAATACAAATAAATAGCCCACATAGATTGAAGATCAAAGGAACAAAGTACAATTTCTCAAGTATGTAGTTGAAAAATAGGTGCAGATTCAAATCAACATTTAATGAAAGTAAATGCTAAAGACAAGTGTATGAACAACTTGTAAGGGAAGCATTTACAAGATATATAACTCAAAATATTGAATAGAAGACAGCCAAGTAGCTTGAAAAATTACCAAGTATCCACTGGGACAACGAAGGTTTTTATTCATTTTGAATAAGAATTCATCAAACATAAACATGATATAGCTATGGAACAAATTTTGCAGGTTTATAACATTCCAGGTGATTACAAATCACCAAGGGAGTAGCTCCATCATCTCAAAAGGTTGTCACCATGACTCCAAGTCATGAATATCTTAAAGAGCAACACATAACAACAAGCTCGATGGAACTCATCAATGGTAAATGACTAGAATGGCCCAGATTGGGGCAAAGTAGAAAACAAACTTTTATAAGCATTTTTTTTGAAATAAGCAAAAAAATGAGCTCAAGGCTTTCACAATGGATCAGAGGTAAGGCACTCAGGTAGAATTTTCAGGATCAAAAGACCACAACACTCATCTCATTAAATTCCCAAACATATGGAGCCATGGCATAAAACACAAAACAAGAAGCCATGAGTTAAATGAAACAAATCGGTGGTGTTTTGAACCACACAAGAAGCCATGGCCTAGGTGTACACACGAGTTAGTAGCTAAGTATGATGAAACCAAACTAGGTCGAAATGGAAGATAACAATGAGCTTGGGTATTTTACAAAGGTGGCGGTATGTGCAAAACAAGAGAAATGGACAGTGACTTCACCCAAGTGGCGATGTGCACAAGAGTCAACTTCACATATGACCACAAGAGAAATGGACAATCAACTTCACCCAAGTTGATAAATGGGCATTTTCAAAGGCGTCTTAAGCACAATTTCAAGCTCAAGAAAATATCCCTACCAAAGGAAGCACGACCCATATCCAAGATTTAAAAACCATGGAAGATAAATTAAGCGAGATCTATACGATGTCAGATATCAATAATGATTTTGAGCCACATATATGAAAAGGCGAAATAACTAAACAAAAAATAATGAGAAATCTCCGAACTAGATCTCGATTCAAAATGCCCAAATGGCGAATCAAGAGCTTCATAGTAACATGGTCACAGAAACGATAGAGCCAAGTAATTCCATGCAAAAGGCCCAACTTGAAAACCCTTATGGTGGCCAACTAGTAGCTCGAAGCATCAAAAGCTTATAACATAAGAAATAAATAGAGATCTCAAGAAAGAATAAGGGTTTCTTAAATGTGAACATAGAGAAAATTACGAGACTCTCGGGAGCACATAAACAATTCATTAAAAGCAAAAGAACAAGAAACTCACCTTCTTCCATGACGATTTTCAGTAGAGAAACTACATTCCAAAATTCATTTTCCCAATTCAATGAGATCAATCATCTTACTCATTCGATGGCCATACAAGTGAAGATCTAATTCCAAACAACACCCAAAATTCTATAGTTCTTTTCGATTAAGGGTATATTTTTACCAAGATTCTAGAACAAAATGACATTAGCAAAGGCTCAAAATCTAGGTCAAATACAAATTCTCCATTACCAAATTAGGTAGGATTAGCCAAATTATTCTCCACAAGGATTTATTTTTTTGATGTGCATCGATTTTTATTTAGCCAAATTATTCATCTAACTTTATTAAAAATATATTAGCAAATTATTCAACTTTATTAAAAATATATGACCGAGTTGTATTTTTTTTGTAATCAAGGCTATTAATGGCTCATTTTATTAGCATGTTATTTTTATTCCTTTATTTATTCAGATAAAGGATAAAAATAGGATGCATGGGTGAGTACAATTTTTCATCTATTTTTAGGAAGGGTGGGATGAATAAATTTGCTATATATTGTGTGCATTAAAGAAAGCACAAAGGAGGACTTTTTGGACACATGAGTGCTAAAGTAAATTTTGTCAGTTATTTCCCTTTGAATGAGAATTATATTCTACCTTTCCAAAATTTGCAGTCTTGTGTATGTCTTATTAATCCTTGTGAATGTCAAATTCCTTGGTTAATCATCCTACCCTATTGTAAATTTAGTATTTTCTGCATGATATTAGTGTGCATGTGTATCTTAATAGTATTGTTGTGAATTTTCCTCAATACATCAAGTGTTTGCCTTAATATTCGCTGAAAACTATTGGTTTGTGCATCCAAAATTCATTCTCATATATTTGTGCATGTACTCAGTCAAATCCCTCAACAATTTTGGTGTATCACCCCAGTTCTCAATTCATTTGCAGTCATCTTATTACCCTCAAAACCCCAAAAATTAGTTTAGGATACATCAAGAAGGAACCAGCCTTGATACTGGAGACTCACCTCAACAATAGGTATACCCATAGACCTAAGGTGTTTCCATTGTATCTATGAAAGAGAGAGATACAAAGAAATCTTAGAACACCTGCAGCCATCTCTCTACAAGGTGCACTTTCGAGAGATAATAGTTCTAAAAGGAAAGCTCATTGGCTTCATCATCTCCATCAAGGGCATTGAAGTTGACGCCACCAAAATCAAAGTCATTCTCAATATGCCTCCTCCTTCTAATCTTAAAAAGTTCGCAACCTTCAAATAATAAGCTCGAGAAGACTTCAATCTATATGTCCTTTCATCTTTTTAGCAAAAATATGCACTTTATCCTTACCCTACCGCTAGCCTTTCCATCACCTCCTTCACAAAGACACCCAATTAGATTGGGATTCCAAATTTCAAAAGGTATTTGGCAATCTCAAGTAGTATCTTCTATCACTTCTTGTTCTCACACCTCCACGTGATTGGGATATTTTCTATCTCTACATATTTACCTCTCGATCATGCTCTAGGTTCCATGTTAACACATCGTGATGAGTAAGGAAGGGAGAAAGTTGTCTACTATATTAATCTTTGCCGCATTCTTCTTGATTACGAAACCCGCTACATTTAGAGATGTTTAGGAACTTTTGAAAGCTAAGAAGTTGGGTTGTGCTCTCTTCTTCACCGCATCCAAGCTTCTCCATTATCACCTTAATCATAAAACCTTCATCATCACTAGTTGCAACCTCTCAAAACCATGCACTCCAAACCCTACCATAATGATCGCATCACTCGATGGCTCATGCTCATGACCAATTTTGACCTAGATTTCATCTCTTAGAAATCAATCAAGGTTCGTGTCATTGCATGATCAACTCGCTGAAACCCCTCTTCCTGACAACCATCTTCCTCATGAAAAATTTAAAGATGAATCCATCCATACCCTTGATCATGAATTCTCTCCCCTCAAAATGACACTTTTATTTAACAGATATAAGTTTCAGCAAGGGGGAGGCACATGTGTTATCATCATTCCTCATTTGGATATTCATATCCCCATCACTTATAAACTTGACTTCAAGTGCACTAATAACATGGCCGAGTATGAAGCCCTTATCCTAGGTTTCCAAACTGCTATCATGCTCGGCATCCAAATTATTGACATCTACGGTGACTCCCATCTCATCATCAATCAAGTCAAAGGCACCTATCGGTGTAAAAATTAATTCCTTCAAAATATAAGGATTTTGTCAACTTTCTTCTTGATGCCTTTGATCAATACACCATCCAATCCATTCCTCATTCATATAATCATTTTTCAGACACTATGACTTCCCTCGCATCCCTCATCTCATGGAAAAATGAAGAATCCAAATTATTTGTTGTCATTCATCATCTTGATCAACCATCTCATACCCATGAGCTCCCTCACATCAACCATGTGCACACCAACCAATCTAATATCGGTACACATATCTTCGACTACTTATCCATATCCAAAATTCCCTCCAACCTATCCAAAAATGGTAGGATGTCCTTTCTTCAATGTGTTAACCACTATGTCATCCTTGGCAAAATCCTCTACAAACTCAACTTCGATGGCATCTTGTTGTATTACCTTAAATCACATGAATCTACCCGCACCATCTAAGATGTCCATGACGGTATCTATATTGTACATTTTAGAGGTTTAGTTGTCACTAAATGTGTTCTTCACCTAGGTGATTACTGGACCACCCTCAATAAATACTTCTATGAATATGCTTAAGAAGTGTACTAAAGTTCGGCGGCATTCTAACCCTATCTACATCCACAACCAAGCCTTGGAGCCAACTTAGGACCTTTGTCCTTATTCATAGTGGGGCCTCGACCTCATTGGTCTCATCAATCCACACTCTTTCAGGCGTCATCATTTCATCACCACTATCGAATACTTCACCAAATGGGTGGAAGTCATTCCACTCACATCCACCACACACTAACAAAATCATTGGATTCATCTATCAACACATCATTATACCACTTCGGTATTCCCATAAAATCATCACGGACAACAGAAATTCCTTTAAAAACAAATACCTCAAGAAGCCTTTTGACTTTTCAAATTAAGCTCATCTTATCCTCTCCTTATTATCCCTAAGCTAACATCCAAGTTGAGGCCACTAATAAAACTCTTCACAACATCCTTGCTAAAACCATCGACGGATTAGGACGTAATTGCATCTTCACATCCCCTTCACTCTTTGGGCCTATCGGACTAACATCCACACCTCTACGAGCACTAATCCTTTCTCTCTCATTTACGGCTCTAAATTCATTCTTCCTCTTGAATTCCAAATCCCATCCTTATGTCTTCCCCTCTGTGACTTCATCTCTAATGAGGACTATCATCAGGAACATCTAGCCCAGTTTGAGTTTTTAGATGGGCATCACTTGATTGCCCTTGAACACCATCATTTCTATCAGGATCGCATTAAACGTGCTTACAAAAAACATCTCAAGGAATGTGACTTTAACATAGGTGACCTCATCTTAAAGGAAAATCATAATGTCACTACCCTAAAAAGAATCCAACGTGGAAAGTTTACTCCCAACTAGATTATACCATACATTATCACACTAAGTATGCATCGAGGCCTATCGTTTAGCCTCCCTCAAGGAAACCAGAGACAAAACCTCTCAACACCTTACACTTACGACTTGACCTTCTACTTTTAACATATCTACCATAATAACCTTATTCACACCTAATAATCTTACACCCATCATTCTCCCTTTCCATCCTTCCTTATAATGATTTGGAATTATGTGGTCTACCATCACTAGCTTATATATGACCTTTAATATGGGCACCATGGCTCTTCCCATAGCATTTTCCTCATGGACATGTTCCTCTTTCTAGGTAGGAACCCCACAATAATTTAATTCATCGCCCTCCTTATTTACCTACTTCAAAGCCATGTTAAGGTTCCATAGGTGTCGCTTGTACATCTTATCATCCCCTCCCCAAGTGGTCTACTTGGCTATCCCTAGCTCTATCCAAATTCAAAACCCTCGATGTTCATATCAAAAAGTAATATTATCTAAAGAGAATATTAATCCCTCGAAGGATAGTAATTCATATATCACCTGTCATCTAAAAAGTCATAATCAAAAAATATATATTAATTTAGACGAATCCCTCAAGGATGGCTACTTTCTCATATCAAGGTAGTAAAGGCTTCTGCATTGATCATGCTTCTTAAAATATTAAAAGAAAAAGTAAAAATATCAAAAGCAAAGCAAGAATCCTGGAAAGCTTCCCACATAAATCAACTTTCCCATCTCCCGCAAACTTCTCGTATCGATCAATTTGCACCATATTGCTCAAATTTGGGGCATAGACCTAGGACCACCACCTAAGGAGAACCTATTTCCCTATACAAGCTCCATATCAAACCCCTTAGTCATGACTATAGTGAATCTATAGGCACACTTCCTCATGATCTTAGTATGACTAACCATCATTAGTTATGTGTTAACGCCTGTCATTGGTCACAAGTGCATTTGCTCTATGTTATTCCCCCTCACACTTTACCTCTAATCTAGTTCTCAAGCATCTCTCTATGTACAATCCCTCTATGATGAAGTGTACTTTCATACACTTAGGTCACCCTATTAAATTTGCACCTTTTCCCACCACTCTATCCTAACTCGTATACCTACACCTAATCCATATTTTGCAAAAAACATGATATATTTAATCTCCTACATCCATACACATATACATCCATCACATAATGCATCCACATCTAAATCTATCTAGTTTACATATACCATTACATCAAATCTAATGTTAATTTACATCATTTAATCATAATAATCAAAAATCACGCATCACATCGTATCATATCATCAATTCATCGCATCACAATAAACCATCACATCACATCATCGGTATACATCTAAACATCCATGATATAGTCATATTCATCACATCATCAATACACATACACATCTAAACCAACATCCATATAATAATCAAAACATAAATCATCACATATAAGTTGACAAAATCATAATATATATATATATATATATATATATATATATATATATATCATTAAATTATGTCCATACATGTGTGATAGGTCTCTCGAGGGCTCTATCTAAAAATATATACATCAAAATACATCACAAAATTTATATACAATTTCCACCCTCTACTTAGTGAACTAAACATCGACAATCTAAGACTTAAACCATGTACCCCTAGTATACGAGCTTGTTCCCCTATCTTCCCATCCATGACTCCCTCATTCGGGCCTAGCTCATGCCTTGGCTTTATGACACTCATCATACTACCTGATGGTGTTGGTTATGCACCTCTCCCCTCGGCCCTTGTTTCCTAACCACTAGATACATCACATATCATCTCGCAGCCTGGCACATCTAGTAATCTAGATGTCACAATCCACTCATAATAGTATGCCTCTGCGCCACTTGCCATGTCTTGCTCTAGTGAGATAGTACTAAGAAGATTAATTTTTCCATCTCCGTATGAGGCCTTGGGTACCTCAATCCCTACGATGCTATAATAATAGATATGAGATCTCCAAACACTGCACTATAGGCCTCTTTCTACCACTGATATCGATCTCATTACTACATAATCAGGTCCCTCTCCTAGTGTAGTCTTGAAACCTCATGTCATGCGACATCTCTCTCCTATCGCATAATGTATCAATATTCCCGAATGTGGGCTATCTAAGTTTCCCCTAATATCCCTCATCTCCTCTTGGTGCACCTCTTCCTCTCATGTAGGTTCCTACCTCCTCCTCTCCATCTCCTAATACACCATCTCTTTAAATCAGACCTTATATTCCCATTGTTGATTCCACCACTCCACATACCCCTCCCTAACACCTACATCATCCCACCATCCCTCAACTCTCCCTCCTCATCCAATGGATCCGTCATCACAAGCACGGAAGGTGCCTCTATGTCTCACCTTGCCTATATTGGATAAGCACCCTATTACTCCTTTTCGAAAAGCACGACCCCAAACTACCGCATCACCCTAGTAAATTGAATGGCCTCAATCATCTCAGACCTTCGCCCTTATACCCACCACACCATCCTCAAGCCTTCTAACTACACATTTATCCCCGGCCATGTAGGGAAATCTCTATAGGGCCTCTATCTCACCTCCTCTACATCTAGCCTCCCTAGCTTTGTCCTCATACCACTCCTCCCCTCACTCCCCCTATCCCCATGAGCATGATCCACTCACCACCTAGTAAAACCCACTTTGCTAGTTCTATATAGTCCCCATCACCCATGGAATTTCTAGCGGTGTCACCACAACTATGTGCTCATATGTAAAGCAAGATAAATAAGCAAAAATCCCTCATGCATGCATGTTCATCTCCTAGATGTAGTTCCCATAACTCATAATACACATGTGTCTATAAATTTTCACCAAACGTAAATACCATCGATGCTCTACCATATCTTTTAAACCCCAATTAATGTCGATGAGAAACCAGATCCGCCTAAGTCCGGAAACACATAATAGGATACTACCATCATCATTAAACAAATCAACCTATTCCTCAAGCATCCCCATCTATAAGTATCAAGCCTCAATATGGAATGCCCCTGAAAAAAATACAATATGAGTGACATATTATCTTAATAGCCACGTCAAGGTCCCCATCCTCCTATCATTTGTAATAGGCACTTACAAGTTCCCTTGGATTAGTAATATCAAAATGTGGTACACATCCTTCAATGTGACTATCATCTCTCTTATCGAAACCAAAGGTATCGGTCCTCGGATCCCATCTATCAATCAATGTAATCATAAGTCTTGTATCTCGGGCACCCTTTGGTAGTGTCAGTTGCACCCAACCCCACTATTGTTAAGTGATCCCACTCTGCATCCGTGACATCTCCTCTCATCCACTCATACAAAAAATGGGACCCATATCTTAGATATAAAGTGTCTCCTGCCAGACACAATGAAACCAATAAAATAATCACCCATCAACATCTCATCATCAAAAATCACCACTTTTAGTCACCTAAGCCTAATCCCTACCCCATTCGATGGTGACCCCCTTAGGTCGACACCGACTTTGCCTGCAGAATCCAATGGTGATTGGCCCCTTCACCACGACCGACCCTTCTTGCCAATCACTCTTTCACAAAAAACAAAAAAATAATCAAAAAATTCAAAAAAAAAAGGTTAGGATCTCAATTTTTACCACTCGTCGGGTTCTTTGACAATTCCTCACTCCACCAACTACCTCTAACTCTCTCAAAATCTCATAAACTCTTATCTCTCATAGCTCGAATCACAAATTCACACAGGTACAAATGAGCCCATTAGGTCTCTCATGTCACTTATATAGGTGTGTTAGTAAGGTTGACATCAACTCATCCCGATCGATGGTGACCCAATCCTAGTCACTGATGACTCACTTATTCATTGTCGATTGAACCCCATATCTAGTTCATTTTCCATATTTTTTATCATTCTCATCATTTACCTAACCATTCCCTCCATCTCATACTTGTGTGTCACCCATTACACGCTTTGACTTATCCGGTATCTCCATCTCGCATCTCGCAGACCTACTTTTGGCCATTAAAGTTCCCTTCTTAGGGCACCTTTATTTATATTCACACCATCCCACCCTCGTAGCCATATTTTATCCTTGTCCCACCTACGACGTATTTTTTTTACTTCCTTGTGCTTGCAAAGACAACACATAATCTCTCGCCCCGCCTTGTTGAACATGCTAGGCCATTTAAACTACCCTCACATTTGTTTACACATATTTTGATGTCTTATTTTGTCCCATTGGTCCTACAGTGCACGTACATCCATCTTGCAATGAATTTTGTTGATGCACAGAGTGCATAGGTCATTAACGACGTCTCCATCATAGGTCATGCTATGATCCTACCGATGTGCTTCCATATATTTTACAAACCAAATATCAATATCAATATGGGGCCTCCCATTTCGAAAAAAGCAGTCAACGCCATATTTTTTTTTTTGTTTTATCCAATCAACAATCATCTCCCTTCACTTGGGGAATCTTCCTATCTCTTCTTTCACTTTTTCCCCTTCCTTATCCACCTATCTCTTTCAAACTAGTAAACAAATTCCCTTCGCATCCTCGATCCCTAGTTTGAGGGGGAGCACCTCAACCATCATTTCTCATCATCACTTCTAGTTTTTATCTCATGGCTTGCTTAACACAAACCACTTGACAAAAAATGGAAAATGTAAACACTGCGTTTTGGCATGTTGTCCCCTCACCCAACATTCATTACTCTTCTCCATCACTCCATACACTTATCTCTCTCATCTTATTCTAAAACACTAATACTCCCCTTATATCCCCCTAAATATTATTTTCCTCTTAGCCTAAACCTAGTATTTTTAACCCCCTTCACATGCCCCCTAAGTACCCATGTATTTTAATCACTCCACCATATATTATTATTTAATATTTACTTATTTACCTACCCCATTTAAATTCCTTGAATCTCTCACCTACCACCCCATTTAAACACCTCTAATTTTCTCACCTACCTCCCCCTAATATCTCCCCATGCAGCTCAACAACCTTTAATCATCTCATCACTCCTCTTCTTTTCGCTTTAATCACCTAAATCCCAAAATCAATTCTCTATCTACCCCACCATCGGAGACTCATCTAGCCACATTTACCTTATAAATCTACATCCACTCCTCCTTTCAAACCCCAGAAAATTTTATATTTCATCCATCCTCACACATTTATGCCTCCTTCCTCGTCTCTAGAGATTTTTTCATCAACTTGATCCACCTCAACATCCCTTTACATGTGATCATTGGAGTTTAGAAAACATTGAATATTTCTTGGAGATCTCTTTGGTGTCTTGTCTCTTTTGTTTTAAAGGTTTATAGGTTTCCTAGAGCTCTATCGACATCTAGCCATCTACAATCCACCTTAGATCCATCCTATCATCTCATCAACCTATTAAAATTTTATACCTTGATCCGGTCACCATCGACCCTACCTAGTCATCATTAACTCGCAATCTTATCCTCATCCAATCAATTATCCTTTACATCCCTATTAGCATACCCCCATCTTGACATCAATCCAACATCTCTGCACCAAATTTCAGCTTTTTTCTCATATATTGTGATCAACCCTATCTGGTCACCATTGACCATACCAATTGGATCTAGTTCGTTGTCGACCCATTCAGTTTGCTTTATTATCAAAAATTTATCACTATCAAGTCTTATTTCAACATCTCTTAGCTTATATTAGATCTATGTTTCATGTTGTTATCTGCATACTTTTACTTATTATCATTTATCATTTTTGTTATCAAAAGAGGGTTGACATCCATCCTAGGAAGTTCTCACTTCTCGAGACCAACTTTGTCGAACAACCCTTCATCTCTACCACTAATATTTTTCATTTTTTATTTCTCTTTATTGTGTAATCATCCAAATCACAAGAGAGAGTCATTTATTTTTCTCTTGTACTATCTTCATCATCATCTACATCAAGAGGTCACCTAAACCCTCCCATATTTCTAAGGTTCCTTGAATTCTTGCATACTTTTCACTAACTCGAACAGGAGCGAGAATTCTCGTGAAAATAAGTTAGTTAAGTAAATGGGTTCTTAGAAATAACTCACATATTTAGGAAATTGAGTTGCGAGATATTAAAACAATTCATTCATGTTTTAGTAAGTGGTCATAACTCCTATTATATAGGGATGAATTGTTTATATATTGTGGAGTATCATGTTGAAGAATATAATGAAAGTATTTTTGTTTGATTTTATTTAGTGTTTGTTCATGATAAAACTCACCAACTTTTTCATAAATTTGAGGTGAATTAATGATATATTTATATATTATTTTATGACAGATGTTTTGACAATATTTTCTAGCCTTTTCCACCATTTTTCATTCCATCTCTTTAGTTATCTCACATCTTCTCATTGGTTCAACCTCTTAAATGATCTTGAGTTGTTTTATGATCTTTGAGAATGCAATTAAAGCCACTAGATCATTTACAAGCTTATAGTTGTCTAACAAATGTCATATGATATATATGTGATATGTGCATGCTTATTATTCTTCTCTTTATTTACACCCTAATTATATTTAACATGAAACCTAATTGATTTTAGTGAATTAGTGCACTAAATGATGTAAGGGTTAGCAATAAGTGGATATTTTGATTGATTAACTTCCACCATTAATTATAATAATCGAATAATGATTTTCTACTTGTAATTGATATAAGATACGAGACTTAGGAATATAAGGGAATGAATGTACTTAGTTGATTATTGATGATTCTAGAAAGATGCATTCTAGAACATAGAGATATGGATTAGAATAGGCTTCATTCTAGATACTATCACTAAAAATGGACTAGGGTAGGACCGTACCATATGGATGTGCATCTCCAATATGCTCTTGCTCTATTAGGATTCGGGATTTCTAAATTCTTGAAATTGCCAATTTTTAAACTTTGTATTTTTTCAAACCCTCATTTGTGATCATCATGCAAGCTCTCGAATAATTTGATCAACATCTCAAACCCTATTTTTGGATGATAAGTCCTAAAAATAAACATCAGGTTGGGTTATGGGTACCCTCTCACTACTAACATTGACACTACTCCAAAGAGTCCTCATACTACATTTCTTTCTTCACATACCATGTTAAATCTAAATAAATGCAATTATATTTGACAACCATATTTGACCATACTTCAATTGAGTTTGATTTTGTTAAGATACTTAGGAAGGGATGTTTGAGTGCTTATAGATGAGATATATTGTTACCTTAACCCGATAAGGAGCCTCAAACCTATTGAGATTGTTGCCCCGATAATTGTAGATGTGTTATTGCAAGATTTATGGAGCCTTGGGTGCCTTTTTCAAGTGTAAGAAGTGGGTGTATCAATGTAGTGCCATAGGATTTATAGGTTAATAAATGAGGTAGTGTTACTTGTTTATAGAGGGTTTTATAGATGATTTTTCAATGAAAGGATGACCTAAAGAGATTAGAATACCCAGCAAAAGATATGCATTTGAAAGAAACGTTAAAGGACATTTCGGTCCATTACTATACAAATCGATTAAGACTAAGTGTATTATCCGACCAATCTTTATGACCATACCAAGGGAAATTGAAGTTTAGGACTTATTGTTTGATGTTTGTCTATGGATTTTATGCATTGTGTTCTCATTCTTTGATGATATTTCAGTGTGAAAGGATAAACAAGCTAAACACGAGACCTCAAAATGTACTCGGGTGGGAATGGGAAAGTTGTATTTGTCTCAAAGAAAGAGTGCATTGTTAAAGAATAAATTTTCAAATTTGAGTTTTTACACACTCATTAATTCTCAAGATCTAAAATTTCCTCCAATTCCACTATGGAATGTTCTCTCAAATTATATAAATTGATGAAATAATCACTTCATCAAATCATCTTCTAGATTGACTATTCTTGGTCTAGATATTTGATCCTTTTGGTTGTTCAATCTATAAGTGCTCATTTCAAATTTGTTTTATTTATTTGGGGAAATAATTACTATAATCAATTCAAGAATTTCATAGTAAAGATATGAGAGAGTAGTCATGTTTATTTTATTGAATCATAAATGAGAAAGTGGATTATAAAGGAAGCTATCATTTGAGATAGAAGTGTATTGGCCTAAATTTTTAGGATTTCCATTTGGTAATTAGATGGAGAGGTCTAATTTGTACCCCGAGTATTTGACTATAAAACCATTATGGAATTATGGCTTCATTTACATTCAATAAAATTAGTTAATGCTATATTTCAGATTTTGAGCTATAGTGGTCTAATGGTTTGTTAAATCTTAGTGTATGGAGCTTAACAGTTGTTTGAATTATGGGAGTTACATTAATTATGTAGATTAATTTTGTTCTTATGTTATTCTAACCCCTTCATTTCATCTTTGTGAATTTGGCCCAATGGACAAGGTTCATATGAAGTTAGATTGATCGACCCCATATTTTAATTAAAGTGTGTTGCCCTACCTCTTTAAGACCTTTGTTTTAGCTTGTATATCTTTAAAGGCCTCTCCATTATAACTTTGGCTTCATGCTTTCTTGATTCACTCCACATATTTGTTATAAAACCAACAAGTATACATATCCTCGTATCTTTGTAATAGATCAATTAAGGTCTATATATTATCTTACAAATGTGTGGTTATGTCATGCAAGTGACACTTAGTTGGGTGCTTAGTCATGGAGGTTGTGTTTCCGGGTAGATCTAGTGTGTGTTTAGGCTCATCATATGTTGATAATTATTAGGGTCTCTCTCCTTGACCTTACAAAACTAGAATAAGTAGAGAAGTGACCTTTCTTCTCCTATTTTTGGTCTTTAATCCTTCCCCAGCTTCTTGAAGAGAACCCCTATGTTATAACTAACTCATCCTTCAACTTTTCTTCATCAAAGTCTCAAGGATGGAACATATTTGGGAGACAAAAATTGATGTTATTTTCATGGAGTGTTGTTCACTAGTTCATTTGGAGGACCCTTGTCATGATTTTTGTGCTTCATTTTTCATTTTGAGAGAACTCTAATGTGTTTCTTCAGTCTTTTTCTATCATTCATTTTTTTACATTAGAGGTGGGTTAACTCACAATTAGCCTACCAAAATTTCCAATAAATTGGTTTTGTTTCCTGGATGTACCAATTTGGCTTAGGTTTAAGTTTATCATTACTTGCATTCCTTTTTGTATCATATTTATAATCTCTTTCGTTTCATTGAACTTTATTTTGAAATAAAGAGTGTTTATCTTGGTCTTCCTTTAGAAGTGGTGACTCCTATTGACTTTTGGGCTAGTATGCTTCTATATTTGATTTGATTTTCAAACATTTGAAGCTAGTTGTTTGTATGCTAAATTTTAGTAATTGGGTTGAAATTTGTTGATCTTTCATTTTTCCCATGAATCCTTGTGGTTTATTCATATTTCTTTGTCTTGGATTTGATTAATCACTTTCATACTTATTGGTTATAGTAAGATGTGTATTTGGAGAATGTAGATCTATGGTTAGATTCTTGTGCTCGATGATGATGGTGGTTTAGGTAACACTTTTTCCTATTTGATTTAATTTAATTTGAATTATTAATTAAATTTTACTACAAAGTAACTATTGCAATAACCGATATACATATGCTAAATATAGTAATGACACAAGTAAAATAGCATGTAATGTGAAAATCCTAAGAAAATAAGAGAGATAAGAAGATCTAGTTGATTTTGAGTGGACGAGAAGTGATCGGGGAAGGTAAAAGTGTTGAAAATTTTGAAAATATGGTCTTCCCTGCTCATTGTAAATTATGGAGCTCATGAACCAAGCCGAACAGGGGCACCTAGTGTAGGGTGGAGGCTCTTATGTACTAATGACCAGATCTAGGCATCGGTGACTATACAGAGCCCATGCTCTACTTTTTTTTTGTGTCAAGTAAGGTTTCATTGTTTATTCATGTTGATCATTTGATATACACACTATGATCATTGAGGGTACCTATAACCTACAAAAGAGAAGTTCACCTACACATACCCACAAACCATATTAAACCTAAAAAGTAAAATGTAGAATGAGGAGTCAAATTTACCCTAGCGATCACCTAAAGAGTGAACTTATGACCGAGTGCTTCACTAAATCTCAAACTCCATGTAGTTCTTGTGAGTGTGTGTAGAAATGGTGCCCTAGGATGCCCTTGTGTAAGTTGCACTTGATAACGGGTTGTAGTTAGAATGTAGCAATGTAGGAGTATGTGTAGATGGAATAGAATAGACTTCCCCTTCCTATGTTGTGTATGCAAAATTATGTAGCCCTTGTCCCTTGAATGGATGTTAGATGGATGCCTTTGAAGTGCTTTAGTGCTTTTGAATGCAAGCTTAGGTGATGATAGTAATGCTTAGTGTTTGGTCCTTATTTTTTAGAAGTAACTAAGTATATATATATATATATATATATATATATATATATATATATGATTCCCGAGTTTAAATTTTGTAATTGAAAACTAGAAGGCCAACCCATAAGTAAAAAAAGATTCCCAAAAGATAAAATATACCTAAAAAGAGAGGATAAAGGTAAGAAAGGGTCAAGATTACCCAATATGGATAGAAGCGCTTGAGCACTAGTGTTCTAACTAGGTGACTATGTTTGTGGACACAAAATATAAATCAGTCAAGTTCCATCAAGGATGTAGGGTGTGTAATACCAAAGAGAAAGTAAGAGACAAAGAAAAGAGGCCAAAGATAGTTGTCAATTACTATTTTTCTTGCTTAGGAATTATATAAATGCTAGCATGATTTTAGAACCTAGAAATGTACCCAAGTGTGTGATTTTGTGTTTACATGTGTGCCCACTTTATGTTGTTGAGTAAATACTTGATAACATAAAGTAGATAAGAGATGTATACCTTATGATCATGTACAATGTGTGGTGATTATCATGTTGAGTGGACAAGTGAAGTGTGGAGTGATTGTAAAGTGAAGCATTGAGTGATTATAAAGTGAAGCTTGGAAACTAGGGAAGGGAAGTGGACCTAGGGGTGAAGGATGTGCATCAGAAGCATGTTGTTATGATTTGCATGTGCTACTTCTTGTAAAGAAAGACCTGCAAAAAAGAAGAGAAAAAAATATTCAAATCTTTGTATATGGTAAATCTAAGTAAAGTATGCATAAGTATGTAAAAGTATGCAAAAGTGTGTAAAAAGGAAAGTGTACACCTAATATGTGAAAGAGTAAAAGAAAGAAAAGTGTCATGTTGTTTGAAGTTGTTGATCTGAATGTTGAAGGTGGGGTTATTGGGAAATCTCATGACAAGAGTGAGTTTTTTAGGTAATCTCACACCAAGTGTGACTTTTTGGGAAATCTCACGCCAAGTGTGAGTTTTTGGGTGATCTCATGCCAAAGAGCAAGTGTTGGGGAGAGAGGTATGGTTTTAATCTCCTTCCATGAATCTTCCTAATAAGCACCACTACATATGGTGCATCTCGATTTTTTATTGTTCCTTTTATTTTGATTGTTCTGAATTGTTCCTATTATACTAATTGTAGGAGATAGAATGCATTATGTGACTGGATGTTTGTGCATATGATTGTAGAACTTCTCTATGAACTATAATAGACTATTTTGTACTAAGAAAATTATCAGATCTCTCCCAAGCCATTAGTGCCTGTGGGAAGGACAAGGGAACCTATGCACTAGTGTCTTGGTCAAGGTGTTGGTGTCTCTATTGTGTGTTTGACAACGTGGAGCCAAGAGAGACCTAAGAGCATGTCACAACCTTTGATTAAAGATGCCACGACGAATGGTATAAGCATAATAATAGGCTTAATTGTGATGGGAAGCTTGACATAGCCAAAAGACTTAAGGACAGAAATGTGACATTAGATAGTAGATAATCAATTGCTAGGAGGATTGCACCGGAGCATACGTTGGTAGGATCCGATGGATATATCATAGTGTTATTGACAATATATGAACCGATAGAAGCATTGATGTGCAAGGAATCAAAAGTAAATGTAGCATGATAATTGTGATATGAGAATGTAATGATTGGTTACCAGCATCAATAGAAGTGATAACAAAATCAAGAGGCCCCGATGAAGGATGGGGCACAATGTGATATGCATGATTGGTAGAAGAATGAGAAGTTTTCTTGTTACGTTTGGGAAAAGGTTCATTATCTCTCGAAAGTGAACCTTGTAGAGAGATGGTCAGGGTGTTCTAAGCTTTCAAAATGGATCTCTCTCTTTCATAGATACAATGGAAACACCTCGTGTCCAGTGGGTATACCTATTTTGAGGTGAGTCTTTGGTATCAAGGCCGATTCCTTATTGATGTATCCTAAAATGATTTTCATGGGGTTTAAGGGTAAAAGATAACCGTAAATGAAATTAAACCGAGGTGATACACCAAACTTGTATGAGGTCTTTGACTAAGTACATGAACAATTGATATGGAATGAAATTATGATACACAAGCCAACAGTTTTCTGAAGATAATTAAGGGTAAACACTTTGATGTATTAAGAGATAAAATCACAACAATACTACTAAGTTACACATACACATTAATATCATGTAGAAATTATTGAATTTACAATAGGGTAAGATGATTAATTAGGGAATTCAAATTCACAAGATTAATGGAAACATACACAAGATTGTAAATAATTGGAAAGGTAGAAAATACTTCACATTCAAAGGGAAAACTGCATAAAATTGCTTCAACACTCTTGTATCTAAAAATTCCTCCTTTGTGCTTTGCCAAAGCACACAATATATAGCAAAATTATTTCCCACCCTTCCTAAAAATAGGCTAGAATTATACTCGCCCATGCATCCTATTTTTATCCTTCATCTATTAATAAATAAAGGAAAAAAAAATAACATGCAAATACAAAGAGGCATTAACAACCATTGGTTACAACTCAATCAACTGCAGTCGATTGTTCTATTTTTAAGAAAAGCATGAGTGATAATTTGCTAAAAATAAGTTTTGCTTGATGAGCAAGTCTTCTTCTTTGTGCATGCAAATTCATATTCTAGTTTGTTCTTTTGTGAAGGCATGCAACCTTATCCATTTGTAGTGATAATATTAGCACTTTCTAACCATGGTTGAATCTGGTGAACTTAGGACTCGAATTAAGGTGCAAAAGTATTGCAAACTTAATCGTTTTTTGGTATTTGCATTGTTGAGCTCCATTCGAGCTAGTAAAGCTCGCTAAATTTTCCCCTAGCCACCATTGTTGATTGTTCAAGCTTGACTAAAGGTTTCTATAAAGAACTCTATCTTTCATTATTTCAAAAAAATTGTCCATGTAGGATAGATTTGAACTAAACTGGGCCTGGAAAATATTTTCTTTTCCATTTCTGATAGAGATTGTGCATTTTTAAACATTTGGCCCACCCTTGACTTTCCTGGGCCCCACACATGTCTTTATCTAGTGCTAGCAAAGGGGTCGTGTTTCAACTTTATCCTCTCTTTTTTAACAAAGGTTCAAAGTTTCAAAATCAAAAATGTTCCAGCGGCCCACATTTTCACCTTGGGCTTTTGATGGCATGAGCAGAGTCGCGGGCTCTTTTTGACTTTACTCCTTTTACAAAAGGTTCAAATTCTCAAATTGACCCGATGATCCGCTTTGACTTATTGAATGCGTTGCCTTGTTTTGTCCTTAGCGGGTCGCGAGGCACTTTTAAACTTTGCTCCTTTACAAAAGACTAGAATTCTCAAATTGACCCAATGATCCGCTTTGAATCTTTTGATGCGGGCTCAACATTTGACTTTTTCCTTTGACATGAGTGGGGCCGTGGGTCATTTTATGACTTTAATCCCTTTTGGAAATAAAGCTCAAAATCTCAAAAGGCTCCGATGATCTACCTTGACTCTTTTGATGCGGGCTCAACATTTGACTTTTTCCCTTGGACATGAGCGGGGCCGCGGGTCATTTTAAAACTTTACGCCCTTTTCCAAAATGCCTCAAAACACAAAAGGGCCCGCCTCTACATCAAGCCACCAGACCAATTTGAATATTTTGCAAAAAGGAAAAAGTGCCAAGTTTTACAAAATGGCCCCGCCGTGCCGCATCCAATTAGATTTCGTTAGGCCTACGGGTCAATCTAACACTTTTACAAAATGATGAAAAGATGCTAAGTTTTCCAAAAAGACCCACCATTTTAATGTGTCAAGCTAGGGTTTGCATCAATTTTGGTGATCAATTCGAGCATTGATCTCTATACTTTTGATTCATGGTTGTTGATCTCCAACTCACCTAATGAGTTAAGTTACTTTAGTTGATGAATAAAACACTCAAACCCTAAGTCTTTCATATTTTCATTCTCGAGCTCTATCTCGAGCTAAAGGAACTCTGAAAAAAAATTCCCTGGACGGGCCATTGGAGATGATCTTTCGAGCTCTAGATTGGCTTATACTATAAGATTTGGTCGATTTGACTAGTTGTGTTGCTTTGAGTTCAACTTTTCTTCAAAATATTTGTGTCTTGTGAAGCTCTACAAAGATTCTATGGCCACCATTGTTGAGGTTTGTGAGCTCAGTCCTTTCCGAAAATGACCATCTATTGCTTTCTGGCATTTGTATCATCATTATTTTAAGATGGTTACGGCTTCGTGTTTTTTTGTAATCTCCTGATCGTATATTACTCATTCTCTTGAGATTTTCCTTTTACTTTGTCTCTGCTTATTTCATCTTCAAAACACTGATACTCATTTTTCCTTTGCATTTTTAATGTGATTTCTGGAACAACATTGATCTCTAAGTTGAAACTCATTCTGGGTTCTCCTTTTGGCTCTGAATTTGATGAGGGTTTTCTCTGCTTCAATTTTAACTAGTGAGTTCTTGATCCTTACTCTATTTTAGTACCCATTAATGGGTCTTTCGATTAAAACCAGGATCTGTAACTTTATTCGTTCCTTTGAGTTGTATTGCAACAAATTTGTATATGAACTTTTAACTGTCCTGCTTGAATGAATTATTTTTCCAAAAAATTATATATGTGTTGTCATCCTCAAAATTCCCCTCTTTTGAAGTCAAGTTTCAAAATTTTGAGTTTTTTCCTTGGATTATTGGATCACGCGAGCCTTACATTATTTGCAGCTTTCCCATTCATGGAGAACAATTTGAAATTAGGCGTAATGGTGAAGTTTCTTTCCTTCTTTTTATTTTTCTTCCCGGGTCGAGAATGATAGGTGTATCTTCCCCGTTATTTTGTGCCCTTAATCCACGAGTAAGATGCGTGGGCATCTCTGATTAGATGTGGTTTTGCCATGATTCAATCATCAATGGAAGCCTCCATGCATCCAAATGGCGTAACTCCATGGGCAGGGTCCAAGGGACAGTCCTCAAATAAGTGCAGGCTTTCCGCGTGTCCCAAGTTCAAAATGAAGGTAAAACAAGCTCAAATCGGCTAAGTATGGAAGGTTCAACGGATGGTGCCACGTGCCTCATCAATGAAAGCTTCAAGAGTCAAATTCAGGGTAGTTCTCAAACTTGCGCTAGTCCTCCACATGTCCCAGGTCCAAAAAGAGAGAGATAGTCGATCATTAAAATTGACTAAGTATGGGCGGGTTGGTGGAAGTCTCCACGTGCCCTAATGGTGCAATTTCGAAGTGAAATCAAAGGGTCAGTCTCCAAGTAGTGTCATCTCACCATGTGGTTAAAGTCAATGGGGAGACAGAGTTGTCCATTGAAAATTCCAAGACCGAGGAAAGGAGACACGCGTCAGCTCAATGTAATTTCAAGAGGCGTTTCCAAAATGGAAACTCAAATGAGTTTCAACCCTCTATGTGTCTAGGGGTCAACATAAGTCAAGCAGGAAATAGACCCAAATCAGCAATGTATAAAGGAACCAAAGGAGCTCTCCACGTGTCAACCTAGAGCGTAGCTTAAAAGGAAAAAAATGCAAAAGGTGTCCGCAGGCCCACTCCAATCAATTCCTTCCACGTGGGTGGCCCAAATTTAAATTTATAGAAGCAAATCGAATGGCCCATGTTTTAACTGGAAAAATAATGTAATGGTCATATATTTAAAAATTGGTTTTTCTCGCCATTAACATTTCTTTGCAAATCAAGAATTCAAGAGGGCGTGAATGATTGGAATAAGTTGTAACTATTTCTTGCTTACTCGAGGAAGTTGTAACCATCTCTTACAAGCTATATCATGGGATTTCAAATCCATTGTATGGGTTGGAATTTTGTTATTCTGAACTGTAATTTCTAATTGGAAGAAATCAATACAAAGGTTTTCCCCTTTTTCTTTTGTTTTCTCTTTCCTTTTTTCTCTATCTACGAATCATTTAATCCTTACATGCTTAGAAACTTTGTGTTCTAGATTATACAATCTCAAGAACTTTGAGTCTATGGATTGTGCCCATTATAAACGTGAATGGTTCTACTCTATATCTCATTTGCTCAATACATATAAGGGTTTTCTCTTCCATCTCTTTTCCCTGAAAGTATTGTCTTCTTCTTCCTCCCTCCTCTCTTCAATGTTTTCTATCCTCATGTATTGATAAATTTCTAGCATAAAACACATTTCAAGATATATCAAGAAACCACCATTGAATGAAATATTGTATATTTGTACATAGTTTTTCCCCGCTTTCAATAAGGGAACCTCTCCCATTAAAGAGGAGGGACTTGCTTGTCCTCGGCCGTGGTTTCATTCCAAGTGCAAATTTGAAACCTATGCTTTTGCAACTCCACTTGGGATTCATTCAACAAATTTTCTTTCCTAAAAGAACAACTAATTTGATCATTTCTTTGATATGGCAACTCTAAGATATACTCATGGTAGAAGGGCTCTTGGAATTGAATATCCCCAATTTCAACTCTTGGATCAACAAGGTTTTCAACTTCCTCCAATAAGAAGAAATAGAAGAGCTCGTTCCACAAGCACACCTCTTATTGAAGACAAAGCTTCTAGTAGTAGCATTCCTCAAGCACAACTTAGCCCTAATCTCCATGCCCTAATTATTTTTGGTGTCTCAGTTCCATTTCAAGCAATATTTCCAAGGATGACAGACACTCAACCTTGGGGACAAAGAGTTGGGCCTCTGCTCTTCCTCAACCATCAATGAGTTACCTAGGGGTAACAGGAAGAATTTTTCCAAATTTAGAGGTGATGGAAAAGTACACCTTGATGAACACATTGCATCCTTCATTATTGCATGTGGGGTCCTTGGAGTTGAACATGAGGATGTCTCTGTTAGGTTGTTTGTGGAAACCTTGCAAGACAATGCTGTAGATTGGTTTTACCATCTTCCTGTTGGGACCATCATTAATTGGACTACTATGAGGACTGAATTTGAGCAAGATTTCAAACTTCTAAGGATGTGCATACTTTGATAGCTCATATTTATCAAATCAAGGAGCCACATGAGCCTATGAGAGAATTTGTGGCCAAGTTCAACAAGTTGGTTAACAAGATTCCACTAGATACTAGACCTATTGATCAGATTCAAGAAGTGTTTCTTCTTTTCTCAATTTAGAAGTAAGCTATGCCTGAGGAGAGAAAATCTTGTAACTTTGGATGCTAGTCGAGATTGGTTATCGTTAGTGTGGAAGATGACTTGATCATGTCCGAAAGTCTGAAAAGGGAGTATTTCAAATCCAAAGCATCTTCTTCTTCTCCTTCTCCTAGAGGTAATGCAGATCAGTTAGTGTAAAATCTAGTTAATGACCTCATTACCATAAAAAATCAATTGGCTCAGCATGCTCCATATCAAGATGTTCCAAGGAATAACTTTCAACCTAAGAACCACTTTCCCTCTTCTCAAACTAGGTTGGCTATTGAAGGTCCACCCCTCAAGGTGCCTGTTAATGCTACTTGTGAGGTTCTTGAGCCTGATGATGAGGAAGAAAATGGGCTCTATGATGAACAAGAAGAGGAAGTTGATGAAGAACTGAGGATCTGGTGGTTCTCGAGTTCATTTCTCACACCACTGAGGGTGTGGATGATCAATATGACTATGATGATGTAGTGGCTAAGATGAACAGTGAATCATATGTTGTTATGACCTCGGGAGCAAACCAACAAAAAGGAAAAATTGGTGCAACCTGCAAAAAGATCCAAGGATTACCCCATCACCATCTTGGTGATTGCAAGAAGAGGAGCTTCTATTCCTACTACTTCCACCCAAAAGCTAAGCTCTACTAGTCCTTCTTCCTCTACTTCTGATTCTAAGAATTCTTGTCCAATAAATGATAAAGTTGATAGATCAAAAGCTCCTCCTACTCCTAACAATGATTCCCCATCCACATCTGGATCTTTTGATATTATAGACCATCTTAAAAGACCAAGATTCATATTTCTGAGGCAGAGTTCTATCAAACCCATCCTAAAGCCTTTTCCAAAAGGGTTAACTTTGTAATTTCTAAATCTAAAACCCCAACCCATTCTTTTAAATGCCTTTTTCCCACTCCTTCTCCACCTCAACCTGGCCTTGTGGTTGTAGTCACTTCACCCAATGAGAAGATCAAACCCTTCTATGTGACTCTCCTCATAGTGGTCATAAGCTTAGCAATTATGTCATTGATTCTGGTGCATCTGATAATGTAATGCCTACAAAAATGGCTCATGCTTTGGGTCTAACCCTAACCCACACTGTATGGCTCTTGTTATTCCATGAAAAGTAGAGAGTGCCTTTGGTTGGGAGAATCAAGGATGCATAGGTAGCTTTTCTACTTTACCATAGAAGAAGGTCTTGCTACCATCTTGGTTGTTGATATCCCTCCTTCCTATTCCATGTTGCTAAGTATGAAATTTTTCTAAGATGTTGGAGGTGAAATCCAAATGGATTGGTCACATGCCTTGATCCCTATCAATGGGAAGATGAAGAAGTTGTTGCCTGAGAAACAAGTAGAGTATATTTTGCAAAAGACAGATGATCCTAAAGCACAAATATTGTATGAAGACATTGGGCATGGGAACTACATGATCATGTCACAAGAGGAGACAAGTCTACCAAAGGAAGTGTTGCTTGATCCTAATGGTGTGTGGACTTTGGAGTTTGATGGAAGTTGTTCTTCAGCTGGTTCTGGAGCTGGTGTAGTGCTTATTTCTCCTGGGGTAAGGTTCATCCTTTCTCTTTCAAATTTCAATTCGAAAATACCAACAATACTACCGAGTATGAGGCCCTTATTCTTGGGTTGAGCATGGCAAAGGAAATGGGAGTGAAGAACCTTCTTCCTTTTGGAGATACTTGAGCTAATTGTAAAACAAGTTAGAGACCTTTATTAGGTAAAGAGCGTAAGGTTGAAACACACTATAGAGTCCTGGTATGGGATTCCTTTGAATTCCTTGATGTTTTTCCATTGAAGTCATGCCAAGGGAAAGGAATACTAGGGCTAACTCTATAGTTGCTTTGGGTCCTTGTTGATTCCTCACCCTAATTTGGCTCAAGAGAAATTCACCATTGAGCTGATCCATAGACCCAATGTGCCTAAAAATGAAAATAATTGGCAAGTTTTCAATGATGACCAGCATTTTCTTTCTTTCTTGGAGCTTAGAGATAGCTTTGATCAACTATACTTTGAAGGAAGTGACAAATTTCCTAGAGAGAGTGTGTCATCAAATGAAGAGGGTGTCAAAGAAGAGATGGGTCAAGATGGATACCTAAAAATGTAAGGCAACAAATTTCCTAAAGGGTTGGTGAGTTTGGAGGATTTTTTTATAAACATGATAGATATATGAAGTCTAAAGTTTCCCAAGGAGCCCGAATCAATCTTTGAGACGAGAAAGTGAATATTGGGAGTCTTGATGATCCCAAAATGGTCAACATTAGAAAATGCTACACTCAGGAAGAGAAAAAGAAGGTGGTGAATTTGTTGAAGAGGTATGTTGATGTTCTAGCTTACTCTTATGATGATCTTAAGGCTTTTCAGCCTAAAGAAATGTAACATTTCATTCCTCTTAAGCCTGGGATCAAACCCTTTAAACAGAAGCAAAGGAAATATAATCCAAAGATAGCTGATACAATTTTCCAAGAAATACAAAAGCTTCTGAAGGCTAGGATCATCTTCCCCATCCACCATTCAATGTGGATTGCTAATATAGTGCCTATCAAGAAGAAGAATGGTGAGATCCGGATCTGTGTGGACTTCAGAAATATAAATCAAGGTTCTTTGAAGGAAAATTACCCTCTCCCCATGATGGACCAAGTATTGCAAGTTGCATGAGGCTCGAGATGTTATCTATGTTAGATGGATTCTCTGGGTACAATCAAGTAGAGGTGAATACTATAGATCAACATAAGATTGCCTTTACAACTCCTTGGGGCACCTTTGCATACAAGAGGATGTCATTTGATCTCATCAATGTTGGTGCTACTATCCAAAGGGCCATGTACTTGGATTTTGGTAGTTTGAAAGGGAAATGCATTGTTGTGTATTTGGATGACTTGAAAGTGTTTTCTAAAGAAAGAATAGATCACTTTCAACACCTTGAAATAGTATTGCAGAAGTGTAGAGAGCATGGAATTTCTTAAACCTAAGAATTCTATGTTTTGTGTCACAGAAGGAAATTTGTTGGGACACATTGTTTCAAAGGAAGGGATCAAGATTGATCCGGAGAGAGTTCAAGCCATCCAACAAATTCCTCTTCCATCAAGTAAGAAAGGTATCCATTCTTTCTTTGGTAAGATCAATTTCCTAAGGAGATTCATCCCCGATTTTGTAGAGATTACTATGAGCATTGCTTGCATGATGCAAGGGAAGAAAAATTTTGGTTAGTCCTCTGAAGGGAAGAAATCATTTGAGGACATTAAACAAGCTATTGCAAAGACTCCAATCTTGGTGTGCCCTAACTTTAGCAAAGATTTCATTATCTATTGTTATGCCACTGAAAATACCCTAGTTGTTGTGTTAGCCTAGAAGAATGCTGAAGATCATGAGCTCCTAATTGCATTCATGAGTTATGTCTTGAAAAATCATGAGCTGAAGTACACCATGATGGAGAAACATGCTTTTGCAGTTGTCAAAGTTGTCAAGCAGTTTAGGTTTTACATCCTTAATTCTCATTCTGTGGTGTTGGTGCCTAATACAACAATCAAATCCATTCTTACTCAACAATAATTTGGAACCAAGAGAGGTAATTGGGTAGCAAAGGTGCAAGATTATGATCTTGACATCAGGCCAACAAATCTAGTTTAGGGTAAGGGCTTGTGTGAACTCATTGTTGAAGGAGATGCCAAGGAATTTTCCAAAGATGGAGTTGATGTCCCTATTATTCTGTTCCTCAGCTCATTAGATGTATGGTATGCTGACATTGCTCACTTTCTGACCTATGGAGAGTTTCCATCTCACTTGAGTGCCAAAGATAAGAGAGCCATCAAATTGAGGTCTGCACAATATGTGCTATGGGAGAATTCTTTGTTCAAACGAGGCATAGATGGAAGGTTTTTGAAGTGTGTAGACAAGGAGCAACAAAAGAAGTTGTTCTCTACTTTTCATGACCAGGCTTGTGGAGGTCATTTCTCCTCTACTGTAATAGCTCATAAAATACTTCGTGTTGGTTATTATTGGCCCACTCTATTCAGAGATGCATCAAAATGGGTTGGTAAATGTGAAGCATGCCAAACATTTGTTGGAAGACCTAAGTTGGTTGCTTTGCCACTAAAGCCAGTAGTGATTGATGAGCCCTTTCAATAGTGGGGATTGGATTTCATTGGAACTCTTAACCCACCTTCCAATGCTGGACATACCCATGTGTTGACTGCCATAGATTACTTCACCAAGTGGGTGGAAGCCATCCCAGTCAAGAGCACTACTTCCGAGGTAGTTTGCAACTTCATTAAGGAGAACATATTGATCAAGTTTGGGACCCCAAACAAAATTGTGACTGACAATGCTTCCAACTTTTATTCTACTAAGATGATGGACTTCTGCTATGGGTATGGGATCTCACTTGCTCATTCTTCATATTACTACCCCCAAGGGAATGGATACAGAGAATCAACAAACAAGAACTTGGTGAACATAGTTAGAAAGCTTGTAAATGATTCTCAGAGGAATTGGCATAAGAAGCTATATGATGCACTTTGGGCATATAGAATTACATCTAAGAGAGAAATTAGAATGTATCCTTTCCAAGTGGTGTATGGTGTGGAAGTTCAACTTGCCAGTCATTTTGGAATTGTCAGCCTTGCATCTGATGAAAACCATTGAAGATTCAAGTTTCAGTAGCTCTTTGGACAAGAGAATTTTGTACCTTCAGAAGCTTGATGAGGATAGATTGAAAGTGGTTGACAAGATAGCAGCTCATCAATTGAAAGTGAAGGCTTTGTTTGACAAGAAATCCAAACCCGAGTTTTCCAAGTGGGAGACATTGTGTTGCTTTGGGACAAAAGACATGAGCCACGAGGAAGCCATGGTAAGTTTGATTCTCTTTGGTTTGGTCCTTTTAGAATCAGACATTTTTCTGGAGTGAACTATTTTTATCTAGATTACATGGATGGTTCTCCTCTCCCACTTCCTTATAGTGGGAAGTATTTGAAGTTTTTCAAGTCCTAGGTGACTAGGTGGTCCTTCTGTATATTTTGTATAGTGTTTTGGTTTTGGGTCGTTCCTTTGTGTTTCGTTTTTGTTCTTCCCTTTTGGTTTGTTTTGTTTCTTTTCCCTCTTTGTGTGTGTTGCCTTGTATTGGTTTTGCTTTTGACTCCTTTTCCCAATGGATAAGGCACTAGTCCTCTTTCCCAAAGTTATATGTAGTTCTTGATCTTGCCTTGTGTCTTTTTCCAAGCCAAGTCATCCCCAGAAAGAGCCAGTTGTTGTCGTCCTCAAAATTCTCCTCTTTTGAAGTCAAGTTTTGAAATTTTGAGTTTGTTCCTTGGAGTATTGATCACATTGAGCCTGCACATTGTTTGTAATTTTCCAATTCATGGAGAATAATTTGAAATTCAGGCATAATGGTGAAGTTTCTTTCCTTCTTTTTATTTTCTTCTCGTAGTCGAGAATGACAGTATCTTCCTCGTTATTTTTTTCCCGAATCCATGGGTAGTACATGTGGGAATATCTTATTAGATTTTGGTTTGGCCATGTTTCAAGCATCAACGGAAGCCTCCACGCATCCAAATGGTGCAACTCTAGGGGTAGGGTCCAAGGGACAATCCTCAAATAAGCGCAGGATTTCCGCGTGTCCCAAGTTCAAAATGAAGGTAAAACAAGCTCAAATCAGATAAGTATGGAAGGTTCAGTGGATGGTGCCATGTGCCTCATCAAGCACAAGCTTCAAGAGTCAAATTTGGGGGCGCTTCTCAAACTTGCGCCACCCTCCACATGTCACAGGTCCAAAAAGAGAGAGTTCGATCATTAAAATTGACTAAGTATGGGCGGGTTGGCGGAAGTCTCCACGTGCCCTAACACCACAATTTCATAATTGAAATCAAAGGGTTAGTCTCCAAGTAGCACCAGCTCACCGCATGGTTAAAGTCAAGGGAAGACAACGTTGGCTGTTGAAAAGTCCAAGACCGGTGGAAAGACACACGCATCAACTCGGTGTACTTTCAGAGGCGTTTCCAAAATTGAAACTCAAATGAGCATCAGCCCTCCACGTGTCTAGGGGTCAACATAAGTCAAGTAAGAAATAGACCCAAATCAAAGAAAGTATAAAGGAATCAACAAAGCTCTCCACATGTCAACTGGTGCAGCTTTCAAAGGTAAAAAATACAAAAGGCATCTGCATGCCTGCTCCAATCAATTCCTTCCACGTGGGTGGCCCAAATTTAAAGTTGTAGAAAGCAAATCGAATGGCCCATGTTTTAACTGGTGAAATAATGTAATGGTTGTATATTTAAAAACTAGTTTTTCCACCATTAACGTTTCTTTGCAAATCAAGAATTCGAGAGGGCGCGAATGATTGGAATAAGTTGTAACTATTTCTTGTTTACTCGAGGAAGTTGTAACCGTATCTTTACGAGCTATATCATGGGATTTCAAAGCCATTGTATGGGTTGGAATTTTGATATTTTGGAACTATAATTTCTAATTGGAAGAAATCAATACAAAGGTTTTCCCCTTTTCCTCTGCTTTCTCTTTCCTTTTTCTCTGATCTGTGAATCATTTAATCCTTGCATGCTTAGAAACTTTGTGTTCTAGTTTATATAATCTCAAGAACTTTGAGTATGCGGATTGTGCCCATTATAAATGTGAATGGTTCTACTCTATATCTCATTTTCTCAATACATATAATGGTTTTCTCTGCCATCTCTTTTCCCTGAAAGTATTGTCTTCTTTTGCCTCCCTCCTCTCTTAAATGTATTTTATCCTCATGTATTGATAACTTTCAGGCATAAACACATTTCAAGATATCGAGAAACCACCATTGAATGAAATATTGTATATTTGTAAATAGGTTTTCCCATGGTTTCATTAAGGGAACCTCTCACATTAAAGAGGAGGGACTTGCTTATCCCCTAACTATGGTTTCATTCCAAGTGTAAATTTGAAACCTAACAATATGCACATGTATTTTTTCAATTTATGGCTTGAAATATTACAACCCAAATTTGGGTATCACTCCTTTGGCATGGGTATTCAGACTTCTTTATTGCTTCTTGATTCTACAATCCATACCTGCACACTTGAGAAAACATTTAGAAAATATTTAGGCTTTTTGGCCTCTCTTATGTCCATGGTTTTCTTTTCTTTCTCCTTCTTTCTGAGTGAGCAAATCATGTATGCAGTTTTGATCTTCAAGTAATTTATATCTCTTATTGTTAAGAGATCCATATGCATGAATTAGGATAGTATAGGAATATGGATTAACCCTAAGCTCTTAACTGATAATCTTCCTCTTTTCTTCTTTTCAGGTATAGTACTTCCAGTGATGAAGATGAAGAGGGAATAAGTTGAAGATGAAGATGCATCAACCGAAGGAGAAGACCCAAGGCAATGATGGGTTCACTCATACTCCTCTATTTTCTCTTTCATGCATGTGTACCTCTTATTTCAGTAGTTGTACTTTACTTCTCAGTTACATCCCACGGCTTGTGTGGGAACATTTGAAATTCCTTATGAATAAAACATTGAATTCTAAAAATGAGTTGTGTATTTCTTTCTGCATTTCAGCTTTTTGTATGGATTGTATGATGAACTAAACAACTCAATAATATAATTGAATGTCTTAATCATGAAGGAAAGAACATTAAAGAATACCTGTAACACCCAGTAATGAACTCTAATTTCTGCAATATGCAATTATGTTTGTTGTTCCAAAACTTAGCATTTCATCTATTCTGTAATTGGATGTCTTCATCAAGACAACACAAATTGTCCTTCGGGCCTTGTGTTCTTTTGCTAAAGATAACATGAAATTGTAGGCTATGTGATCTATTATGTTTTGTAACAACACACATAGTTGCATATTTCATGTAATCTTTAATTAATTCAACAGTAACAATATTTTCTGAAAGAAACTCCCCTAGCTTAGGTATACTTCACCAATGTTATCCATCATAACAAAGTTTCGAGTTGCCCATTTTTGCACAAGTGCAAAAATTGTCAACAGGGTCATTAAAAAAATTTAGATTTTTATTATCATTGATCTAGCTTGGAATTAGATGGCTCGGGGAGATCGAGTGACTTATTTTTAATAAGATCTTAAATGATATGTTTGAGTTTAAAACAATGATCGTAAAATTCCCAACACATTGGTGATAATCACATCATGCATTTTCATCATAATTGCGGCCATGGGGTGAGAGGGGTTGAGATTGAGTGGTGGTGGAAGAGTGATAAGATTACTTTCGATGAGTTGTGGCAATAAAAAGTGAGGTGCATAAGGTAACTTGGTAAAAGTATGACATGGAGCTTGCACTTGAAGTGTGGGGGATGGAGAAACAACATTGATAGTGGATTTATCTTTAGTGGGCTTAGGAGATGGCTTGAATGTAGATTTAGCTTGAAACATATTAGAAGAGGATGAAGGAGTATCATGATATTTTAATTTTCCCATAGATAAGAGTTTGAATTTGTGCATTTTGAGCATATGGCACAATTGATCAAAGGATGGAGAAGTCTCAAAATAACACTCTCTTATAGTGAAGGTAAGATACTTTGAATAAAAAGAAAGATCTTGAAATTCCAAATCAGTGAGTAAATTGGTCATCTTGGCTAGGTTGTCCTTATAACATAAAACATAGTCAGCTAGATGCTCATTAGATCATTGTTTGATTTGAGCAAGTTGCGCATAGGATATCCTGGTGTCGATATTGATGGAAATTTGAGAAAGGAAAGCATCAGATAAATATGTGAAAGAAGTAATCAAAGGAATACATAGATCATAGAACCAACACATGGCATAATCTTACAAACTTCTAGGAAATAGCTTAGCTAGTATTGTATGATCATCCGCATAGTCAAGACATGCCACATGGAAAGATCAAAGATGCTCTTAAGGGTCACCACCGCCATTGAAGGTGGGTAGGTTAGGCATTATGGAGTTGTGAGGAAGAGGATAAGCAGATATGGTGGGTGTAAAATGGGTGTGAAGGTGTAAGGAGGAATCAAGAGATGGAGAGGAACATGAAATACCTTGTTGTAGTTGATGGATTTAGAGTTAGAGATCCTACTAGGTCTTGAGTGCTTTTTGAGGATAATTTCCATGTATGAGAAATAAGAGGTGGAGTGAAATGGTTGGTAGGAGTGGGATTAGAAATGGGAACCATATATGTAGGTGGAAGGGTAGAATTAGGAGGTTGTGTTACAATAGGCATAGATGTGTCATTAAAAACTAGTGGATTAAGCTCGGCTAGATTAGTATCTTCTTCACGAGAAACAAATAAAAGGTGATCTAGGTCTTAGGGTTGCTTTCAACAATATGGGCTTGGAGGTCACATAAATCTTCGTCGATAAAGGTGTCATGAATAGCATCCACGGGAGAAGAAACAAAAGAATTCGTAAAAGCAAGGTAGGGTTTTAGCAATGAGTTCACCAAATGATTTAATTTAATATGAATTATTAATTAAATATGATTGCAGAGTAACTATTGCAATAATTGATGTACAAATGCTAAAAATATAATAATGACACAAGCAAACTAACATGTAATGTGAAACCCTAAGAAAAGAGGAGAGATAAGAAGACTTAGTTGATTTTTGAGTGGACAAGAAGTGATATGGGCAAGTAAAAGTGTTGAACAGTTACAAACAAGGTTTTCATTACTCACTGTAAATTTTGGATCTTATGAATAGAGCTAGACAAGGGCGCCTGAGTGTAGGGTGGAGGCGCTTGGGTACTAGTGACCAAATCTGGGGCCTGGTGACTATGTAGGAGCTTAGGATCTACTTTATTTTGTGTCACAAGGGTTTCATTGTTTATTCGTGTTGATCACCTCATATTCACACTATGATCATCGAGGGTACCTATAACTTGCAAAGGAGAAGTTCACCTACACATACCCACAAACCACATCAAACCTAAAAATGAAAATACAAAATGGGAGTCAAACTCGCTCAACGGTCACCTAAAGAGTGAAATTATGACTAAGTGTTACACTACATCTCAAAATCCATGTAGTTTTGGTGAGTGTGTGTAGAAATGGTGCCATGTGATGCCCTTGTGCAAGCTACACTTGATAGCGGGTTATAGCTAGAATGTAACAATGTAGTATTATGTGTGGATGGAATAGAATAGGATTCCCCTTCCTATGTTGTATATACAAAAGTATACAACCCTTTTCCCTTTAATAAATGTTATATGGATGCCTTTGAATTGCTTTAGTGCCTTTGTAATGCAAGTTTAGGTGATGATAGTAATGCTTTGTGCTTGGTCCTTATTTTTGAGAAGTAACTAAGTATATATATGATTCCATTATTTGAATTTCATAATTGACAACTAGAATACCAACCCATAAGTAAAAAATATTCCCAAAAGATAAAAGAGACCCAAAAAGAGTGAGTAAATGTAAGAAAGGGTCAGGAGCACCCAAAGATGGATAGAAATGCCTAGGTTTTGTTGTCCTAATTGGCGCTAGTGTATGTGGCCACAAAATATAAATCACCAAATTTCATCGAGTTGTCGTAGGGTGTGTAAGACCAAAGAGAAAGCAAGAGACAAAGAAAAGAGGTCAAACATAATTGTCAATTACTAGTTTTCTTTCTTAGGAATCATGTAAATGCTAGCATGTTTTTAGAACCTAGAAATGTACCCAAGTACGTGATTTTGTGGCTAAATTATTCATTTTGTGGCTAAATTATTCAATTTGTGTATTTTGATTTATGATTTTATGTTATTCAAATACGGTATTTTGGTATTTTGGGTTCTCTTTTGCTCCAAATAGACTTGTTTGTAGACTCTAATTTATTGATCAAAGATATCAACTTATTAATAGAGATTACTTCCATTATTTCTTAGTCTCTTTCCATAAATCTATTAAATAATATGTGCCCATGTTCAATGATAGCCACACACTTAAGGGAGAGAGACATTTAAAAGCCTTTATTAACTTAGTTGAGGATTTTGAGATTGATAATGAAGGTATTGTGGTTAGGCTTTTCATTCAAAGTTTGATTACTGATTCTCAAGATTGGTTTTAAAAAAATTCGGATAGAATTATTGACTGGCGAGAAACATTTCAGTCTCTTCATTAAAAGTATTATAATAAGATTGATTACTCTTCTCTTAGGAATTATTTTTATAAACTAACAAAAGGGAAGGATGAGAGTATTCAAAAGTTTAACATAGATTTTTGAAAACATGGAATAAATTCCCCATGCATTTAAAACCAAGTGAAACATATGTAGTCATTATATATTGTGATGCATTTAATGGTGATTTTTCTTAGAGTTTTCATATATCTGATGAAAAATAAATGCACGAGCAATTACAAAAATTGAAATAACTAATAATAATATGCAATATGATCAAGAACTCACAAGGCAAGAATGACTCCAAATTAACTCAAATTATCCATATCATAGAATGATGCAAGTTATGTACAAGTATAAGAGGAGGAAAGTGAAAATACCACCTAGATTAGTGGTGAATAAACTCTCACTAACTCATAATGGAAGTAGAGTTGACTCCATACAACCGGTAAGATAACTCAACCTAAGCAAACATATCCCACGAGTGTAGGAAAGCTCTAAGTAAATAAAAAAATACAAGGAAAATGAATATCCTACACTAACACCCCCATAAGCACAACTTAGGTGGGTAGTGAAAAAGGAAAGTGGGTCCTAGAAATAAGGCCTGATGAGGTACCCATGTACAATGCATATCTCATAAAGATAGAGTAAAAGGAGAAAATTTGTTGGGAAAAACTCCTCCCAAAAGAGAGACAAGAAACTCACTCAAGGAAACTCAAGAAGAATAAGAATTGGGTCCTAGTAACTTAGCCTAGTGAGGTACCCATGTATAATGATCATCCCCATAGTAGAGAGAGAAAGAAGTGAGGACAAGAATGTCCCCTAAGAAGAGTGTCAATGATGTGGTCCTCCACATAAATATTGAAGAGATTCCACCTGCATCGAACAATGTTCCTACCCTTGGGAAGGAAAAAAAGAGCACTGAAAGTTGGCCCACTCCACAAAGGAAAAGAATCTTGCAGTTTTTGATCTATGTATCCACTGAATCGAAAGGTGGTATAGATGTGGAAAGTTATGCACAAAATATAATGGGAATGCCATTGCAGTATACATGTCAGAGAAAGAAAATGGTGGGGGCTTAAGTAACCTCACAAAGGGATCCATAAGAAGAGGTGGATCATGAAACATCTCTGAAATAGTGGAAGTGACAAATTTCTCAAGGTAGGAAGGCACTCCCAATGAGAGAGATGAATGGGTCCTCTAGAATGTGTGATGGCTCAATTAGAGCATATTCTTGTAATGAAATGCAAGTGGAATCAACAAAAGGCAACTCAGTCAAGCATATGCTCATCCTAATGACATTTCTCAATGAGAGAAATGTCTAACAAGAATGTATTAGGCATCACAACATGAAGTATGAGGATAATACTACTACGAAGAGTTGATGGAAGTCCAAGATAAATCAATGCTTCACTCAAAGGTAGTCACGGTGTATGTAGAGTGTCATCAATCGAGCAATCAAGATACAATGGAGAATGAGAGGATATGGTCACATCTGTCTCATATGAAGGTTATCTAATAGAACATTACTGTGAAGAGTGAATGGAAACATGAACATGGGAGACAATGAGCTCTATGGAGGCAACAATGAGCTCTAATGAGAGAAATGTCTAACAAGAATGTATTAGCATCACAACATGAAGTAGGAGGAGAATACTACTGTGAAGAGTTGTTGGAAGTCCAAGATGAAGCAACACTACACTCAAAGGTAACAACTAGTGTATGTGGAGTTTCGTTAATTGAGAAATCAAGATGCAATGGAGCATGAGAGGCAATGGTCACATTTGTCTTAGAGGAAGGTTCTCCAATAGAACATTATTGCGAAGAGTGAATGGAAGCATGAACATGGGTGAAAATGAGCTCTATGGAGGCAACAATATGGAGAGTGTTCTCAATAGCAAGATCTTGTGGTAAATGGTCAACATGAGACTCACAAGTAGCAACAAGTTCATAAGAATTGTGTTCAAAGAAAGGTTGCAAAAGTAATGGAATGGGGTAAGAACACTCAAGAAACCCCAAAGCTTTGTGCAAAACTAATCAATGGACCATCAGATAAGAAGTAAACAAGGATTCCTATTTTTCATACATTAACCTTGAAACAAACAAACAAACTTAACAAATATAATTACCCTCTATTCTTGAAATCTTAAATAAGTGAACTAATAAGGATCTAAGCAATCAGTTTGTGCTTAAGAGAATGGGATCTCACCATTAATGGCTTCAAGGCTAATGGTTCTTCCCATTTACTCAATGGTGTGTGGTGTGTTACAAAGGATAAAGAAAATAACTCAATAAAATGAAATAAAATTCCTAATCTTAGCAATAATACTATAGTTTATGTTAGAGGAAGAAGTGTTCTTAGAAATGAGAGGGGGGTAGTGGGCTATTTATAGTTTTCCATTTGGGAAAGTGGAGGAATTTTGGTGCATGTGGGACTAAAGGATAAGCCAAAAAGTTGATTAGGGAGTCAAAGTAAGATTTGACTAGGTTTAGAAGAAGTTAATCAGGGTTAGGACTAGTTAAACTAGGTTAGGCTAGTTAATCATGTTTAGAGAGGAATTAGGGTTTTGAGAGGGTTTTGAGAGGTCTAATCAATCCAATGAAATGGATTGATAGTCTAGGAAGCTAGTAGAAGTAGTCTAGAAGAGGATAAGAAGAGGATTTAGCCAAGAAGAGGCTTATATTAGCTTGTTTAATTGACTTACAAGAGGAATATGACCGAAAGAGTGTCGTAAGAGGGGCGTTAGATAGGTCTAATTAACGGTATGTCATTAATTTTCGAGGAGGAGGATAATTAGTGCAATATTAAGAGTAATAGTGCTTTGATCAAACTATAGGTGTCTACATTTTCCCCTCTTTGGGGTGACGTAAGCTACGTCACTTCAAAGAAAGTAGACAAGCATAAATGAGTAGAAATTTTTTGAAGGGGTAGAAGAAAAATTAGTTAGCTAAAGGGATGCCCCCTCGAGTGTCGATGGGGTGATGGAAGAACTCGATCGACAATCGAAAAGATAATAGAAGAGAATATTAGAGAACAACAAGAAAGAGGATATTGAGCTATCCACAAACCAGTGCAAATAATTTTTAATCATCATTTTGCTTAGCATCCTCATCATCGGTCTTTATTAAAATGTAAGCATATGACGAAAGTGTAAAATGACATGAAAATCCAAGATACAAACAACCGTCCCTTGCTAAAACAAAAACTCCATGCAACATACAAACATGCAATGTAATACAAGAAGTAAACAAACTCATCTAACAGGAAATAAGTACAATCACACACACTCAAACCAACAACGTTCAAGATAGTTGCACAAATAATTTGTTATCGAGATGTAGTCCCAAATGTTTTGATAAATGACAAGGGCTTTAAAATGATGCCCCAAGAAATTTTTATATGCAAGGGAAAGGATGGAGGACACTTGAGTCTAATGGAAAATAAATGTGCATGATGAAAATAGTACCGAGTGCAAAACGATAGTGCCCTAGAGTCATGCAAAGTAAGCGAGCATAACCTTTGTAAATGATTGTAGATTTGGGTGATCCACGAGTCGTTATTTCAAAACATGTGAAAATGTCAGCAAGATGCGAGATGAATGCCATGTGAGAGACATAGAGTTTAACTACAAATGAGCTTTTTACCAATTTTAGTCCATTTTCGAAGTTTTATGATGTTTTTGGCTTTTTGAATGGTTTTATAATTTTTAAATTTTTGATTGGTCAGAGGAACTTAGGAAATGGAAGGTCACCTAAAAGCACGCAAAAATTCCCCAAGGCAAAGATAACTGGTGTCGAGTGGCAATAAAATTCCCCGGCGAGAAGATAAACGAGCCAACAATAATTATTTTAAAATAGTCATGGCGCTAGATAAAAATAGAAGACAAGAAGCATCTGGAAATATATAAAAATGCCCCAGGGTGATTGAGATGATATCATACATTTTTTACGTGAGATATTGTGGTAGATACTAGCACTTGGGATGATACTAGATGATATTGGTGCGGGGGGATAGATTTGTGATCATGCGTAACCCCTCTTGCCCCCATTGATGATATGATATGTGATGATTAACTTAGTATACATGCATGATGTAAAACTTAGCATTATTTGTATATATGATGTATCAGATGATGTTATATGTGATGAATGATAGATGGTAGATGTGATAACAATAGATGTGCAATAAATAAACACACAAGCAAAAGCTAACAAAACTAAACAAATATACAACCAAAACTATACAAACCGACAACTAAAAGCAATTTAATCATTACCTTGTTTTTGCGGGACAACATTGATATATTTTCTGATGTTTTTGGGTTATCTTGAAAGATAAGTTTTCAAGGCTACTGTTCACATTGTTTTTGAGGTTCCCTAAGACAATGTTACAACGTTGGTGTAGTTTTGTCCCTAGAAGGGGGATTTTCTGAATGTTTAGATTTTTGTGTATCCTTTTTCTAAATGTTTTTGTATTTTCTAAGGTCATGTTCCAAACGTAATGTACAAGGAAAAAGAAGTGTGGATGCCCCCAACATGATGTGGGAATATACAAAGGCACATCCTTCATGCAGATATAGGAGAAAATAAGCCAGATCATGGCTGGCTCAAAAAGATGGATTCGATAGGGTTCCTAGACCTAGCAAAGGAAGTTATTTCTAGAAAGTGATGAGGGTTACCCATCCTGATGCAAGAGTAGCTTGTGACCGATGAATCCTCCTTGAGCACCGGAAACTAGTTTTCACCCAAATACCTTGCCCACTGTGCCACAATTGTGTGGTTTTCACATGTGAACAACCTACTTTTTCTTTAATATTTTCTCAATTTTTCCATGTTTTGCTTGTTTTTTCTTTGTTTTTCTACTTTTAGTTATTTTTGATATCCGCACCATACTTAAGCATAGAACCACTTAAGTTGCAAGGCATTCATAGGTTCTAAATCTCTTCACCATCAAATATGCTAGTTTATAAGCTCCTGGCCCATATTTGGCAACCACCACATAAGGCCCTAGCCAATTGGCTTCAAACTTAACTTTCTTTTCTCTATCTTTGATGGTATTCTTCTAATTTTCTTTCAACACTAGATCACCTCCATAAAATTCATGATGAATGATCTATTTTTATATCCTCTGATACCCTATTTTGGTAGGCCTTGAGGTGATTAAGCACTCTTATACACTTTTCATCCAATAGCTCTAACTCTGCTAGCCGAGCTACTCTATAGTCTTCATCTTTATCAAGATAATCCCAGAGAGATATTCTCGGGAGGGAAGCTCCACTTCCAAGGGTATGATGGCTTCAGTTCCATAAACTAGGGAATATGGGGTCGCACTAGTAGGAGTACGATGGAGGTTCGATAGGCCCAGAGGGTGGGATGTATCTATAAGTGCCAATTACGGCCAGTCTTACTTACCATTTTCTCCATGATTCGTATAAGGTTTTTATTGGTAGCTTGATTTTCCATTACCTTGAGGGTAATAGGGGTAGACCACTTGAGTTGAATATGGAAATGTTGACACAATGTCTTAACCATTTTTGTTCTTAAAGGATTTACCATTATCAGTGACAATGGCAGAGGGGATACCATAATGACAGATGAGATGGTTCATGATGAATTTGGAAATTTACGCACCAGTGACATAAGTGAGAGGTATAACCTCTACCCATTTAGTAAAATACTTAGTGGCGGTAATAATGTGGGTGTGGCCATCTAAAGAAGAAGGATGGAGCTTCCCTATGAGATCCTGCCCCATTTAGAAAATGGCCAAGGTGTTGTGATAAGGCTGCAAGCAAAGCCTTGGCCGCATGTATCAAGTTTCCATACTTTTGGCATAGCTCACATTTCTTGATGAAATTACAACAGTCTACTTCCATGGTGGGCCAATAATAACCTACCCTTAAGAGCTTCTTAGCTAAGACCATACCACTAGTGTGTGCTCCACAAATACCATTATGTACTTCCTTAATAGTGTGGACTGAGTTAGTAACATCCAAATAGTGAAGCAGATTCCCATCGTAGCCATGACAATAAAGGGTGCCTCCTAGGAGGGTATAATGGGCTATGCGGTGAATAAGGGATTTCTTTTTAGAATGGGTAATGTCTTGTGGAAAAGTGCCATCTTGTAGGTATCGGAAGATAAGGTCATACCAAGGGGATAATGGACCAACAATTTCACATGCCAAACATGACTTCTAGCATGTCATATGCGGGCATTTATAAATGCTCTACAAAGAAAGGAATTTTTCTCTCCTAAGGTGGAATGTGTAAGAGAGATCCAATTGTAGCCATAACATCTGCTGATCTATTATGCAACCTTGGTCTTTGCTCAAAGACAATCTTGTGTAAAATATTCTTTCAAGGTTTCAACCAATTTCTTGTATGGAACAAGTTTCTCATATTTAACCTTATACTCATCATTAACTTTCTTAATAATGAGTTGGGAGTCCCCAATGACTCATAGTTATTTGATATTCCAAGTAATAGCTAGCTTGAGGCCAACAATGAGTGCCTCATACTCCATAATGTTATTAGTGCAAGGGAATCCCAAATGAAATGCTCTTGGGATAACCTCACCTGTGGGAGTGATGAGCACTACTCCTACCCCCGATCCGTGGAAAGTGAATGATCCATCAAAATGGACTTTCCATTCTAAAATTATTCAACATACATCATGGATGCATCCTGGCAGTCCAGGACACAAAGGTTCCATTCCTGGTAGAGGAGCTTCTGCCAACTGATCAGCCAATACTGTCCCTTTAAGGATTTTTGATTCACAAACTCAATATCAAATTTTCTTAGGAGAATGATCCAATTATCCATTCATCTTGTAAGGGTGGGTTTGGATAAAAGGTACTTGAGAGGGTCAACTTTGGATATTAGTTTGGTTTTATTGTTAAGGAGATAGTGGCAAATTTTGAAAGGCAAAGACAACCGCCAAGAAGGCTTTTTCAATTTGTGGGTAATTTAACTCATAGGCAATCAGAGTGCGACTAAGGTAATAAACTTCCCTTTCTTTATGGTCTAGGTCATATTGGGCAAGCAGTGCACCAATAGAAAACTAGGTAGCAGAGATGTACAAGAGGAGAGGTTCACCTGGGTAGGTGGCATGAGTACAGGTGGGTTGACAAGGTATTGTTTTAGTACCGCAAAATGCCTTTTGACAATCTAGTCCCCAATTGAATGCAACATCCTTTTGAGGAGATGTGTAAATGGGTGGCACTTATCCACAAGTTGTGAAATAAAGTGATGGATTTCTGAATCTTCCCTTGTAGACTCCTCAATTGTTTGAGAGTGGTAGGTGGTGGCATTTCTATGATAGTTGTAACCTTTGCAGGGTCCACTTCTATCCCTCTTTGTGAAACAATGAAACCTAGGAGCTTTCTTGATAAAACACCAAAGACACACTTCTTAGGATTCAAGTGAACCTTATAATCTCGAAAGACACTGAAAAATACATCTCAGCACTTCAGGGTGCTCTCCTCGCTTTTGGATTTGGCTAGGATGTCATCAACATAATCTTCCATGATGTCATTCATCATGTCATGGAAGATGACATTCATTGCACATTGATAGGTAGCCCGGCATTCTTGAGTCCGAAAGGCATGACCTTGTAATAGAACGTTCCCCAAGGAGTGATGAAGGTCATCTTATGTTGGTCTTCTTCTGTAATCCAAATCTGGTTATAACCTAAAAATCCATCCATTAAGGACAACATTTCATAACCAGCGGTGGAATCAACAATCATATCAATGTTAGGCAAGGGGAAATCATCCTTAGGACATGCTTTATTGATATCATGGAAATCAATGCAGATTATTATGCCAACATATTTTTTTGAACAGGACTATATTAGATATCCACTCTAATAGTCGATAGGTTTAATAAAATCAGCAGCTTAATAATTTCTCTAGTTCTTCTTTGAAAAGGAGTGTAATTGTAGGGTACATCTTTCTCAACTTCTTCTTGATGGGTTTAGCATCTGGGTGCACAATGAGGTTGTGCATGACTAAGTATGGATCTAACCTAGGCATATCTATGTATGACCACACAAATATATCTCCATATTCTCTTAATGCTCTATAAAAACCTTTTGTTCTTGAGCTGAGAGTGAAGCTCCCAACTTTATCATTCTTGGTTCTTCTTCCGAGCCAATGTTGACATTGATGGTTTCTTCCACAAGCATCTTAGAAGTGTCCTCCATCCAGGTAGGATCAGGGGGAAGAGTAAGGTCAACCTCCTTAGGTAGCTCATCATCATCCTTGAATGGATAGCTCATTTTATCCATAGGTTCTTCATTCTATTTTTCTATGAGTGCTTCAAAGAGTTTGTCACTATGAGACTGGTATTTATTCCTTGCACAAGGTTTCTCTGAAGTATTCTTACTCTTATTTGTGACCTTCTTATTCAAGCGTCCACACATATCTAGCTTCTTCTCCAAAGTATGCACAGTGTCTAGCTGAATTGCAAATCCTTTCTTATGATCCCCAACTGGAATAGAATCCTTGAGACCCATGAATTCTATAAATGCCTCGTCATTCTCAAATAAATCGATTGGCACGTGAAATTGTTGATCCCAATCTACAAGTTCAGGATATACAAGGGTTACTTGGTAATTGGTTTGAGGATTGGATCCGGATAAGGTAAAGACAGCTGAATCAGGGAATAGGTTAGTGGAGGCAAGATCCTCGTAGAGGCTACATTGGGAATACGCATCGCTATCTGAATGAGATGAGTCATCCTCACATTCGGAAGAGGTGGCATCAATCTCAAAGGGTGGATCATCATGAGGTCTTATTCCAAGACCATGCTTATTTGATTTGAAGCGAGGGATAGGAATGGGTTCTAATCGGCCTTGCACATTGATACCACATCCAAGTCCATTATAACCCATGATAAGCATCATGTGGTGCCCTTTGACATATTGAGTTTCCTGATGGCATGAAGCCATGGTACCTTCCGACACCTTATTAGTAGGATCCCCTAACATATTTTCCTCGGATAAGAAACCACTAGGAATGAATTTCTCAAATGGTTTAGGGCATTGTTCCCAAGTGCTTTTAAACTAAAATTGGGCTTTCCTCGTGTCCTAGGTGACACTGATAAATTTGATATTAATAAAGCTTGTTCAAGGGTGAACGGCTCACCTAGGCCATATTTTTTGATATTCCCTCCCATGATGCGAAAGGGTTGACTAGTGAAGGAAAGTCTTAATTGCAAGGTGTGAATGAATCTGGATCCACATGTTCCTTGATAGCATTTGTTTACAAAGGAACGACAATGTCTACATAAGGGCATTCATAAGCTACACAAGAAAAATTATGCAAGGCTCTAGAATGTGTAAATGGTTCTGGATCACTCTAAATGGTGATTATCTGACACATTTTGATACATTGATGGAAAGTTGAAGGAATGGCCTGCATGGCATGGATCCATGGGCATCCTAAGAGCATGTTGTATGGTAGATCTAGGTCGAGGACATGGAGCATTGTATCGTGACAAGTTGGCCCTACTTCCATAAAATCACAATAGTGCCTACTAACTCTTGTTCCTCATTATCATAGGTTGTGATCATAATAGTTTTGCACCTATATCTCCATTTCGAATGGCTGAGTTGCTTAACTAGCTTCAAATTACAAATGTTCATACTGGACCCACCATCCACAAGTACTCTCTTAATTTTGCGATGGGTAAAAACCACTTCTAGGTATAAGGGTAAGTTGTGCTCTAGGTCGTTATGTGGGATTGCGTATCACGATCAAAAGGTATATGACCGTTAGCATCAAGGTGCTAAACAATCATGGCTTGAGGTGCATGGGATATACATCGATTAAGACTCCCAAACTTTGCAGCATTTTATACAATATGTTCATGTGCAAGTAGAGATTTTAGGAGATCTAAAATGGACATCCTGCAAGTGTTTTCTCCAACTGGTCTATCGAATGTGATCGACCTTCCTAAGGGATAGGTAAGGGGATCTAGTATGATTAAACGAGCATGTCTCATCCCAACTGTTCAACTCTTTTCTAAGATTTGGATAGTATTGACATGTTCATCAGATGAATGAATACATCCTATGAGATAATCGAAGGGACTATCATTACTAGGATAAATATAAGCGGCAGTTCCTATAGTCATTGGAATTTTGTCTCGTGATCTCGGCTTCCTTTTCTTTTTTTCTACATGGTTAGGAAAGGGCTCTTTAAAGATACCCATTTTGTTAGAGTATGTATTTACCTTAGCTCATGTTCACCTCGATACTTTATTTACCTTTATTGTATTTATCCTCACCCACTTATGTGTGTGGATATTTCTTTTATCTTATTTAGATATTAGGAGATATTATCTAGTTGTTAGGTATAGTTCTTTCCTTGATATGTTGTTTTAATGGCATCTAAAATAAATAGCAGAGCAAAATATTGAAAAGTTTGTATCTTTTGCTCGGTAACTCGGTTTTGAGTGTTGTTTTTTGCAAAAGTGCTTGTTTTTTTGTGCTCTTTCCATTGGAAATATTTATTTTGAGACTTGCACTATAATTATAAAGTGTCAAATATGGAGGAGTGTTGTAATCAATTGTGGACGCAATTTCAGCTGAGCCCGACGTCCTAAAATTTTGGGAGTTACATTCTTCTCTATCATGGATTCTGAGAATGATATGCTTTTCTCTTAAGTATGTGGACTTCAAGAGGATATTGTAAAATTTATGGAAGAAAATAGATCGCTCAAGAAGAAAATTTCTCTTCTACAATCACTCATTCATGATAAGGATACAATAATCCACTCCCTACAAAGAACTACTTATTAGCCTACAACATCACCACGATATTGTGGACAACCATATCCATGCTTCACGGTCCACTTGTAGTTATTGCTCATGTACCCACCGAGATTAATTTGTTAGTCTTTGAGCATATTCCTATTCTTGATGCTTATAAACTGTGAGGCTTGTTACTACATACTCTTCCACATCTCGTGCCTATTACAGTACCACATGTTTTATATCCTATTTATGCTCAATCGCATGGCCTTTTTTTAAAAGTGTACCACTACTTTTAGTTCTCGCATGCTCCATTTTATGGGTTTCATGCAAGAGGTATTGGCGAGACACTCGCATGGTATTATTTCCCCTTTTCCACATCTTAAGTGGAATTCACACCATGACATTGGTTTTCATACTGGATACTTCATTGGGATCACACATTGAAAGAGCTCCTTTATTTGTTCACTCGACTCTTTTTAGGATCATGAGCAACACATGAGTTCTCGTATCTTCACTCGAGCTTGAGAAACCTAAGATTTCAGTTGTCGGACATGATCAACATGACACACATTTTGATGTTCTTTTGCATGCACCCAGTGCATTTTACACCAAGTCATATGCATGCATCTTCTTCATCCATCCGTGTTGATTTGGGGTGGATATCGATAACTCGTGGTGGAGACATAGGCATTTGTTGAGAGGAATCTATAGGTGTGGCCCTCCACCATTCACCTCTTACTCCACTTTCTATACCTTCGCATTGTGATGCTTCTTGTTTTGAGCATTTTTCTTTAAATCAGGTGTAGTGTATCTCTCTTGTTTGTTGAGAGATTTTCAGTATCCGTTTTTTGACACTTTTGGAATGTTGACAAAGTGTATCTCTTGGGGATCTATTCTCAGGTGTAGTCCAGTTGGTTTAGTTTGTCATGGTGTTCAATTAGTTGTTTTGACAACTCATATAGATTTATAGCATCCCTCCACCCATTCAAAGCAATATGGGAGGGTGTGGTGTTGATCCTACTTCTTCGGTTTTGTGTCCTTACCTTGTTACCTTGGCTTTTCTGGATCGTGATGCTCTTGATTTTGTGTCCTTTCCTTTTTCCTTTGGTTATTGTTCTTCGATCATGACACACCTATTTGCAACATGCTTGATCAAATTATGTTTGGTGTTTTTAAAGCACTTTCGACATCACTCCGTGCAAAATGCATCACTTGTATGGAGCTATTCCAAGAAGCTTAGTGTCGGTTGTTTTTAGTTTTTGATTGAGAAGTGGATTCGGACCACGGTGCACCCAAACTTCTTCAAAGACATTGTATGAGTTTTTTTGAGCCGATCTTCTTGGGATGCCTTGGAGTGGGTTTTTACTCTCTTTACTTTGTTATTACTAGTTTTGGTACCTTAAAAAGGTGTCCCTTTTTCCCGCTTATTGTACATGAGTACCTCATCAAGCCTAGTTGTCGGGACTCATAATTACCTAGTAGCTCATGTTCACCTAAGTACTTTATTTACCTTTATTGTATTTATCCTCACCCACTTATGTGTGTGGATATTTATTTTATCTTATTTAGATATTAGGAGATATTATCTAGTCATGTTAGGTATAGTTCTTTCCTTGATCTATGGTATTGACTAGTTCTTTCCTTGATCTATGGTATTGGCTTGGTATTTCAATCTTTATTATCGTTCCTTTTAAGTTTCTCATTTGGACCTTTTCCTGAGTTAGGGGAGAATCTACTATGATCTCTCCCTCTTCAATGAGGTCTTGTATGTAATGACGTAGTCTTAGACACCTATGTGTTTTGTGTCCTTTAACACGGTGGAAGTCACAGTACTCATGTTATTTGAACCAAATGGGTTTTGAGCATTTTCTGGGTATGGTACCGTCATCACGGTGGTACTCCACCATGTTTATGTTATCTAATTGTTTTAGTATGGCAGATAGGGATTTTGTTAATGGCCTGAACTCATGTTTGGTGGGTGCCTTGAGATGAGGTCCTTGTATGAGAGCTTTAAAAGTGAACCAGATCTGCATGGCTTGGACTCTCTTAGAGTCTGTAATACCATCTCTAGCGACATGTTTGTTTTTTTGAAAATTTTTGGTTTATCTAAGGATTTTGCTTCATGTTTGTCTTTGACAACTAGTTTAAGTGTTCCCTTCGCAATGAGGGCCTTCTCGATTTGAATTCGCCCTTCTCTATAACTTCTTCGAAGTTAGAGCCACAATGCATTTGCAAATGGAAGGATATTTCTAGGTTCAAGTTAGGCACAAATATGCTTACAATATGCTTTCTAGCAGGCACAAGGGAAGTGACTTGCCAACCTCGCCATCATTGTAAAAATCGCAAATGTCTCGATGGGATTTTGCTTATGTATTGTAGAGATCATTCATTGTGATGTCATTTTCCATGTTATACGACTAATTTCACAAATTTTTTTAACTACTAATTTGGGCCACATTGTAATGGAGCCCTTGGGTATGTTATAGAACCATTCCAATCCTAGTGCTCCTAGGCTATGAGGGAAGAGTTGTATTAAGAATTTATTGTTGTATGCGACCTCTTGGCAAGCCATATAAAATTATTTTATGTGATCACGAGGATCACTCTTGCACTTATACTTATCGAATTTAGGAATAGTAAAATGTTTTGGGAAGGGTTTTCATAACATGTCCTTATCGAAGGGGTAAGGGCATAGTTCTTCATACAAATATTTCCTATTATGTCCTATGTTTCCTCTCTATAGCGTAGTAAGTGTATCTTTCATCGATTGTAATTCTCATTCAATGATTTGTTCTTTGGTAGGCGACATTGGTCTTTGTGCCTTAGCCATTCTAAAGGTCATGTCACTATATGGATCAAAGTGGAACTCATTAGTTTTCATCTTGATTTTATCTTTGTATACATTCCTACTTGAAGAGCCTAAGTTTGCTAATTTTTGGCTCAGTTTTAGGATATGTTTTTGAAGGATCTCTTCTTCAATTAAAGGATCCTCTTCCTCATTAAACTTGGGAGGTAGTGAGGCTTTGTGCTCAATCTTCACTTTACGTGAAGCTTTGTAATAAGGTATCTATGGATCACCAAGTGGCTTGGATGGGTCTCCTTCAACGGTGTTATGATGTTGACCAGAAGTAGAAGCATACCCTATGTCAAAGGGGTTATCCATGTCTAAGAGGGACCTTCATTCTTTTGTTTTATGATTAATGGCCTTGGTTTCTACTTTGTGTTCCTGTGGAATCTTAGCCCCTAATTCTAAGACTCTTGCAGTACTTGATCCCTATTGTAATAAAGGAGTTCGTCAAAGTGACCTAGGTCTAATTGGTGTTGTTCTTCAAGATTTAGACTCCTCTCCACTATGATCAATCAATGGCTCTGTGTCTTTAACTTATGAAAATAGAGGCACTAAGTTGTTGCCACTAAATGGGAAGGCATCAAATGGGTTTTCTCCTAAGTCACGATCATTTGGTTTGGACACCATCTTCATAATTCTAGGCATTACTAGTTATAGCAATACTAGATTTTGTCTAATGTCTTCGAAGGTTTATGTGAAACTTAGGTGTATGTTTGTGCAAGTCACTCGATGTGATGTTGAAATAACCTAGTGTGTTCTAGAAGTAACACTATGTAGTTGTTTTTATGATTCAAAGAACACTCATATGAACACTCAAATGCAACGATTACTCAAATTGTCACTTTTTCCAAGCTTATACCCTAACTATGATTCCGTGAAGGGTCCAAAGTGGATAGTGCCAATACCATATCAATACGTAGGTCAATTTAGAATTCTAACAAGGCCTAAATATTAAAGTGGTACTGACATAATCCCTCGATGAGGTATACTAAAACTAGTTCGAATGCCGATGAAAGCCAAGTTTTCTGAAAAATGGAAGTTGCGAGTATATATAATGTAACAACACTATCCTGATACATTAACCAAGAAAGCAAGGTGTTAGTATCAAGATGACATTATTTCAATATGTATAAGACAATATCAACACCCTCAGAAATACTTAGATGATGTCAGAACTAAATTAAGTATGAGTATAGCAAGAATTTGTTAGTTTTGTGAGCAACGTAACCACACAATAAAGGGACTTATATCAAGTTCTCAAGAAATTGAAAACATGACATAAGTACCAAAATTGTGTGACTATAATGTGAGCAAAAAACTATCAACCTAAGGAGAGATAAATGATGAACCAAAATCGCAGTAGTGAAGACGATCCTAAAATCAAGATCAAAGAACTATCAAAGACATGAAAATGCACCTACACACTTTAGACGTTTAACAACCCAACCACAAACATGGATGGGTGTAAATGAAAAAAATTGGCGAGTACTATCTTTGATAAAATGTGTGAGGTATGCTTCCTTCTCACCCCAAAAATGGGCGGTGAGAACGCAAGGGTATAGATCAAAAGGATGAAAATAAACTAAGCGCCACTTGGGCAGAGTTTTACCTCATCTAAAGGTGAGAAAGAAACCAAGCTAAGTGAGACGTCATTTAGTTCCATGATGAAAGGCACTTAGGTTCTAACTTACATGGGCTCTTTTCCTTGTTCGAAAAACAAGGTTCAAACTCCAAGTGATTTGTCACTTCATGATGGCTTGACACAACAATGGACTAGAAAAGTGGGCTCCAAGATAGAATGGCTTCCCTAATAAGATCTCTCAACTAGGTGTCACAAGTTGTCTAAGAGTGAGCGTGATTTACCCAAAGAGTCACACTGACTGATTTGGGAGTATCTTGGCTTTACTTTACCCCTTTGATATAATGAGCAACTAGTGCATTCAGTTGTACCGTCACCTTTGAGTCGTGATACGAGACATAACTTTGACTCTAACTCACAATGCAAAACTAGTCAAGTGGGTAAGCAAAGTGCTTCCTATTTCATCCATGAGGTTACTCAGCAGTGGATTACTTTAGGGTTCCTGAACCACCCCATTATTGTAGCTTAAGGTGTTATGCCAAAGGGGTTATGTTCCAGTTGAGCAGATAGGGACGTACCCTTTTCTGAAACTTGCAATACAGTGTGAAGTGAAGTGATGTGTTTTTATCTTGCTTAACTTAATGTGGTTTTAAGTAGCACGTTGTTTTGCAGTGCAACCTTTGCATGAAAACATGTGTATTAGAAGTTTTTTGTTTTGTCTCGACTTATTTCTTTCTTTGACAAGCGTTAGGCCCTACATGCAAAGAGTTAGTAATTTTCCATCAAATAAGAAAGAGAGTTTGCATGTTGTTTTGATTCCTAAGATCACCAAAAAGGTGTGAAGGAAGAGCATACACAATGTGAAAACCCTACTAAAATAAACCTTTGCAAAAAAAATACTTTGAAAGATAGAGTTTGTTTTAGCCAACTTAGAAAGATTAATCCACTTTATTTAAATGTAAAGTAAGTGTTTTTAAAAGTGACAAGGTGTTTTTAGAAGTGTTTTTGATTCCCAAGATCACCTAGAAGGTGCGAGGGAAGAGCATACACACTTCAAAAATCCCCTTTTAACTAAGAAAATGAAACACTTTAGACTACTTTAGTCAAATAAAACCAAAAATAAAACTACAATTACTTGTTAGAACTTGTAAACAAGTTAGAAAACCAAGAAAAATTAGGAAATTCCATAAATTGATTTTTAGCAATTTTTCAATGGTTTTTAGTATTTTGCATTTTGGAGGTCTCTGAGGAACTTTGGGAGTTTTATGATAGAAATAATGATACTAAATGTATATTACTTTTGGAACTTCCCTCGTAAATTTTGCTTTGTTCTCTTTCTCGATGCCTATTCAAACTCCAAAAACGGGTCAACGGGTCAAAAGATATGACCAAAACTAGGAGCACCAAAAATCATATCAACAAATTCGGATCAAACAGAGATGCATGTGCCCCCTTCAAGGTGTATGCACGTCCTTTTGGGTATGTGCATGTGGGTTTGGGTGTTTGCCCTCTGTGTAAACCTAGTGGATCTGCGGGGTTCTATGTTGCCCGAGAGATTTTTGCGCCAAGGTAAGTGTGTTTACACCCAGAGGATAGGTGCGTGTATTTACCAGGAAGTGAAAAATGGTAAAAACTATGACAGAGCATGTGCGCTAGCAAAGGGTTACATGCACTGTGAAAAAAGGGGCATATGCGCCATGGAGTGGGTGTGTGCACAGTAAATTATTCGAAGAGAGGGCCGAGAGTACACATGGTGCTTACGTGTGGGTTTGGGTGCATGTGCCCTAGTAGAAATGATAGTTGTGGCAAGGCGTGTGTGATGGTAGAAGGGCGTGTGTGTCATGGTTTTGGTGTGTGTGTTTGGTTTAAGGTACTTGTGTGTGGTTTTGGGTGCTGTGCACCTCTTCTAACAAATGACATAGCCGATTTTGAAGGCGCTTGCGCTAGCAAAAGGTGTGTGCGCCCCTTCCTAAAAAACCACTAAAAACATAGAAAATGAAATTTTAAAAGTGTCAAGAGGTTAGAAAATAGCCATTAAATGTAGTTCTAGCATAAACTTAACAAAGAAGCATGAAAATGAGGGTTAACTACTTAAAACCTGGCCAAAAAGCCCAAGGCAAAATATTTAACACTACAAAAACATGTAAAAAGTTAGAAACTGAAATAAAAGCTTAAAAAGACCCCATTAATGGAGGATGGACTTCATGTCCCACTGGGCATGCCAAATGTGTTCAAAGAAAGTGTTAGTGTAAAATCACAAGCACCCCAGACGCACATCGAAGCTTCTAGGTTGATGTTCGGGCATCCAAAGTGATTGCACAACATGGAAACCTCTCTCCAAGCATGGGGACTTGTGAAACTCGAGAGAGGAATCTCCAGAGAAGGCTGGTTCCTACTCCTAAACTACTCGCCACAAGCTATTCCAGCAAGTGCAAGCAAGCTAATATAATCCTAATCTAACCGTAAAGGAGACAGAGAGAGAGAGAGAGAAAGGAAAAAACAGCAAAAGCCTACACTAAAACGGTGATACACCAGAGAAGGAGAATGTTGAACATCTATCAAAACTGCCATGGGACAAAGAGAGGTGAGCCATTGGGAAGGATGGACAGAAGCATCACAAACCCAAGGATAGATTTCACACAGAAAATGTCCCAAAACTCCATGAACACAGCTCCGAACCTGCAATGAACATTCAAACATGCACAGACACCTGCAATGAAGAGAGGCAAGAAGAAGACAAGCAAAAACGAGAGAGGATGGACAGATGCATCACAGAACACGTTTTGTTGCTCCAGAGGTTTGCACAGAACATCATTCCATTAATGGTAAAAGGCAGGAACGCCATTACAGAGAAAGGGAGGAGGTCCGAACTCCATTTTCAACCCTAGAGAAGAAAAGAAGGGAGGCAGAGCAGAAAGAATCAACAACTTCTTCTTTTTTTTTTTTTGAAAAATGAGCCAAATCGCTTTTACATTGCATGGAGTCGAGCCTGGGGGATAGAAAACGTGGGAAAACATGCAAGCCCATTCCTCATTGATCACAGATGCATTAAATCGGCGTGGAGGATCTTACCAACCCATACCCTGTCACTTTGAGTGATTTTGGAGGAGAATGCGACCCATTTGTATTAATTTGGCGCTAAAATGTCACTTCGCCATGCGCAGGAAGAAGAATGCGACCCATTAGCATTAAAACAGTTGTTGAAAGGTCGCTTCGCCATTACCACACGTCGAGCCGTTTCTCAATTTTCTCTCTTCATACTACACCAAAACTTGAGGTTGATCCCAGAATCATGTAGAGCATCTCAACAGCTTTCCGTTGATATAAAGAACGTGGAAATCTGAGCTCGGATCAAAAGATATGGTGATCTCAAGATTTAGGGCACAATGCAGACCAAAACGGATTTTAAAATGTTTTCCGCTCTTCACCGCCCGGACGACACGTGGCACGTGCTTGATTGGACGAGCAATTCTCTCCCCTCCATCTTTCGCGGGCTTTCCTTTTGAAATTGCTTGTGGGCCCCTTAAACTTGGACACGTGGCGCCATTTCATTGGTTGTTCGGTTCCACTCGATAACTCGCCCCTTTGACCTTTTGACTTTTCTCCCGTGAGGACACGTGGCGCTTCGATTGGTCCTCGGCTCCTTCGCGTACTCCACCTCCATTTGTCCCGGATGTCCCATTTTATTTTGGGCCCTTTGTGCTCATTTCGGCCGGTTCGGGCATTTCGCATCCATTTGTCCCAGATGTCCCATTTGATTTTGGGCCCTTTGACTCATTTCTGCCGATCGGGCATTTCGCATCCATTTGTCCCGGATGTCCCATTTGATTTTGGACCCTCTGGACTCATTTCCTGGCTGATTCAGCCTGGTTCGGGCATTTTTGGCCCACTTGTCTCACTTTGCTTCTTGAATGACTTGACTCTTTTCGGCCGGTTCACTGGCCGCTTCGCGCCTTTTGTCCCAAACGTCCCGAGCAACACTTAGCCAATTTTTCTTCCTCTTTCTACCGGATCGGCTTTTCGCGCCACAGTACTTTTGTCCCACTTGTCCCAAATGCTTAGTGGGCCCTGACTCATTTCGGCCGGTTCAAGGCGGTTCGCGTAATTTTGTCCCATTTGTCCCACCTTGTCTTTGGACTAGGACTTGGCCGATTTTCACAATTTTATCTCGCCCAAACTACTTGCTTTCTCGCAACCTTTTCCGCACTTTCTCGAGCTTTCTCCTTCCAACTTCGACCAAGGGAGTTAGAAAAAATGGGGGACCTGAAACATGAATTTTGGCCCCGAATCAATCAATTTGCACTGGACCGAGAATCGATGCATGTTATCGAAATTTACCCGGGGTGAAATTTTGATAATAGTTTTGCGACTCACGGGGTCATCTCGCCGCTAGATGAATGATCGGTAGCCTAAAGCAATCCATTGGGCATGGAGTCATGAGTTGTAACCCGCAATCGATCTCGAACTTTGAAAATCTCCCTTCGAGCCACTAAGAAACCCATTGAACCTGGAGTGTTCTCACCAAGATGCCACCTAAATGAACTGCAAAAAGAGCGTAACCAAAGCAACACCAAAACTATGTACAAAACTGAAAATCATACATGCCCCAAATGGAACATGCGAGTGTGCACAAGCACTTATTCTATCGAAGCAAACCTAGCTACTCTACTTAATCGAAGCAAAGGCAAGCTAAACAAACCCCAGCAATCGGTTGTGAGAAATAGCTTCCTTTCTTCAAAATTGTAGCCATGCAATTGATTTGCACTCGATCATGGCTGTTTGGATGGATGGAAAATCAGCAAGAAGTCGTCTTCTATCCAAATCATCAAGGTATTAATCAAAAAATCCAATACCTCTTTTAGTTGCTCGCATTTGGATTGAGAGGTATGGCACTGATCCTTGGTACTTTGAGCTCATCCTCATGCTCGAAGCAAGCATGACTGGTTGTCAGGCTTCTCCTTTGGCTCCAATGAAGCCAAATATCCGATTGGGCAAGGTCCGATCGTTTGATATGCCCATAGCTCGATTTTCAACTCCAAGAATGGAGTCTTCTTGTAGACCCACCTAATGGATGATGTGGAAGAAATGGTGGAATTCTTCCTCCCTTTCTCTTCCTCCAATGAAGAACAGGGAAGATTAGAATCTTCCAATTTTGATTCCAAAGGGCTGCTATAAGATGCAGTCTGCTGTAAATGAAAGTTCTCCTTTATGGTAAGCAGTGCTCTTGTGTTTGGAATGTGGATGATGAAAAAGAGAATGGTGAAAACTCAACCAGCTCTTCTCCATCAAAACAGTCCTCCAAATCGGACTGTAAACCGCCTCTCATCGCTGTCCCGTTGCTTGTGTTTAACTTCCTCCATGGTGTCCTCTTGATCTGCAACTTGACCACCATGGTTTCCTTTACTCTCCAATATCGAGTTTGAGGGATCAAACTCCTTTTCAATACTAGAACTTGAGAGAGATGAAGTGGAAAGAAGAACTAAAGGTTCTCCTGTAACTCTCGCTTTGTGCTCGAGCTCTTGGATCTACAACTTTCTCCTCCACAAACCTAGATTGTGCTCCTCTTCTTTTGGATTTGGAGCATCTTCTCCTTCCTCCAATGTTTGAAGAGAATCTTGCTCTTGATTGAACTCCTCCTCCAAAGATGAAGTTTGTCAAGTCAAACTCTTCAATTTGTTGCTCTAGAGGACAAGTTGGGACCGCAAGATCTTCTTCTCCAACAAAATCAGTCCTCACCACCACTTGTTCAACCTCACCTCTTCGTAGGCTTAACCATCAAGGGATCTTTGTCATCCCAAATCTAAGAGCCCAACTCTTCGACTGTCTGTCACTTCTTTTCTTTTTGGCTCTTCCTCTTGTTGTCCTTGATGACTAATTTTTTCAATTTCTTCTTTCCCACATGGAATCGGGAATGCAAGAGGAGGGATAGGTTGAAACTCAACCGATTTGACAATTTTGTGTGGTGGTGGAGGCGGAAACTTCTTGTTTCTTTGGAGGAGGGGGTATTTCGTTAGCTCTTGTGGAGGGGATGACTGTTTGGAAGGGAAAAGAAAAGAAGAATCGAGATGGGGTGGAAGACTAGGGGATGGAGGGATGGATTCAATACATGGGACAACAGATGAGGAGTTTAAATGAGATGATGCTTTGCTTGAGTAATGGAAAGAGAAAACCAGATGATGGTGTAGAACTTACCCATTGACAAGGTTGTTCAACAACAAGTCCAGTAGGCCTCTATTTCGTTGTCCATTGTGCAAGCAAAGGCAAAGCATTGCAATCATGAAGTCAAACTTCTCCCGAGGGCTATAATGCTTGAAAAGGTCCCACCCATGGACAGTGGTGCTCCAACCGATTCCAAAAGCTTTCATTTGTGCTTGAGTCTCTGATCGCACCATCCCCACCTCCATCTTTTGGATTTTCTCCAACAGACCAGCATATTGATCTAATTGTCTTCATTGTATGCATACTCTGCTCTTGGAAAGCTCCATAGCCAAACTGACTTTGGCACTGCTTCATATGGGTATGCATACTGATCTTGAATCTGCTCAAAATGCTGATTTGGAGGATTTGTAAAACGTGTTGGAGGTGGAATATATTGCTGTTGTTGATGTGAAATCCATGATGGAAATGAAGTCATGATTGCACAACCTCATGGAATGGGAAAGAATGAAAGAGATGGAAAGAAGGATGAATGGAAAATGAATGAAAATGAATGGAAAGGAAGGTCTGCAACTTCAGAGATGGGTTGTTGACCAGATGGAGTCACCAGATGTGTTTGCAAGTGCCTCCAAAGGCTGAAATCTTCACAAGAACACATCAACTCGTAAAAGATGAAGTGAAAGACCTCTAAGGTCCCACCGGCGTGCCAAAAGCGTTAGTGCAAAATCACAAAGACCCCCTGACGCACATCAGGCTTCTAGGTTGATGTTCAGGCATCCAGTGTGATTGCACAACATGGAAACCTCTCTCCAAGCGTGGGGACTTGTGAAACTGAGAGAGGAATCTCCAGAGAAGGCTGGTTCCTGCTCCTAAACTACTTGCCACAAGCTATTCCAGTGCAGGCAAGCTAATCTAATCCTAATCTAACCATGCCAAGGAGACAGAGAGAGAGAGAGAGAAAGGAAAAAAAAGAAAAGCCTACACTAAAACGGTGATACACCAGAGAAGGAGGATGTTGAACATCTATCAAAACTGCCATGGACAAAGAGAGGTGAGCCATTGGGAAGGATGGACAGAAGCATCACAAACCCAAGGATAGATTTCACACGTAAAATGTCCCAAAACTCCATGAACACAAATTTCTCCAAACTCCGCAATGAACATTCAAACATGCATGACACACCTGCAATGAAGAGAGGCAAGAAGAAGACAAGAAAAACGAGAGAGGATGGATAGATGCATCACGTAACACGTTTTGCTCCAGAGGTTTGCACGAACATCATTCCATTAATGGTAAAGGCAGAACGCCATTACAGAGAAAGGGAGGAGGTCCGAACTCCATTTTCAACCCTAGAGAAGAAAAGAAGGGAGGGCAGAGCAGAAAGAATGAACAACTTCTTTTTTTTAATTTTGAAAAATGAGCCAAATCTGGCTTTTAAATTGCATGGGTCGAGCCTAGGGAAGAAACGTGGAAAACGTGCAAGCCCATTCCTCATTGATCAGAGATGCATTAAATCAGCATGGGGGATCTTACCAACCCATACCCTGTCACTTTGAGCAATTTTGAGGAGAATGCGACCCATTTGCATTAACTGGGCCGCTAAAATGTCACTTCTGGCCGTGCAGAAGAAGAATGCGACCCATTAGCATTAAAACAGGTTGTTGAAAGGTCGCGCCACCATTACCACACGTCAAATCTGTTTCTCGATTTTCTCTCTTCAAACTGCACCAAAACTTGAGGTTGATCCCGAATCATGTAGAGCATCTCAACAGCTTTTCGTTGATATAAAGAACGTGGAAATCCGAGCTCTTGATCAAAAGATATGGCGATCTCAAGATTTAGGGCACGGAAAAAAGCGTACTCAAAACGGATTTTAAAATGTTTTCCGCTCTTCACCGCTCCTGACAAACACGTGGCACGTCGCCGATTGGATGAGCAATTCTCTGTCCTCCGTCTTTCGCGGGCTTTCCTTTTGAAATTACTTGTGGGCCCCTTAAACTTGGACACGTGGCGCCATTTCATTGTTCTTGTTCGCTTTCGATAACTCGCCCCTTCGACCTTTTGACTTTTTCTCCGTGAGGACACGTGGCGCTTCGATTGGTCCTCGGCTCCTTCAGGCTCCTTCGCGTATTTCGCCTCCATTTGTCCCTGATGTCCCATTTGATTTTGGGCCCTTTGTGCTCATTTCGGCCGGTTTGGGCATTTCGCGTCCATTTGTCCCAGGATGTCCCATTTGATTTTGGGCCCTTTGGACTCATTTCGGCCGATCGGGCATTTCGCATCCATTTGTCCCGGATGTCCCATTTGATTTTGGACCCTCTCGGACTCATTTCGCCGATTCGGCCGGTTCGGGCATTTTTGGCCTGCTTGTCTCACTTTGCTTCTGATCGACTTGACTCTTTTCTACGGTTCGCGCCTTTTGTCCCAAACGTCCCCGAGCAACACTTAGCCAATTTTTCTTCCTCTTTCTACGGATCGGCTTTTCGCTACCGCGCGTACTTTTGTCCCACTTGTCCCAAATGCTTAGTGGGCCGCTTGGATTCATTTCGGGCGGTTCGGGCGGTTCGTGTAATTTTGTCCCATTTGTCCCACCTTGTCTTTGGGACTAGACTTGGCCGATTTTCACAATTTTATCTCGGCCCAAACTACTTGTTTTCTCGCAACCTTTTCCGCACTTTCTCGCAGCTTTCTCCTTCCAACTTCACTGGGAGTTAGAAAAAATCTGAGGGGACCCTGGAAACATGAATTTTGGCCCCGAATCAATCAATTTGCCTGGGACCTGAGAATCTGATGCATGTTATCGAAATTTACCTGTGGGGTGAAATTTTGATAACAGAAAGGTCATGCAAAAGCTATGGAATGGGGTAAGAACACTCAAGAAACCCCAAAGATTTGTGAAAAACCAATCAATGGACCATCAGATAAGAAGTAAACAAGGATTCCTATTTTGCATACATTAACCTTGAAGCAAACAAACAAAATTAACAAATATAATTACCCTCTATTCTTGAAAGCTTAAATAAGTGAACCTAATAAGGATCTAAGCAATTAGTTTGTGCTTAAGAGAATGGGAGCTCACCATTAATGGCTTCAAGGCCAATGGTTCTTCCCATTTACTCAATGGTGTGTGGTGTGTTACAAAGGATAAAGAAAATAGCTTAATAAAATGAAATAAAACTCCTAATCTTAGCAATAATACTATAGTTTATGTTAGAGGGAAGAAGTGTTCTTAGAAATGAGAGGGGGGTAGTGGGCTATTTATAGTTTTCCATTTGGGAAAGTGGAGGAATTTTGGTGCATGTGGGACTAAAGGATAAGCCAAAAAGTTGATTAGGAGTCAAAGTAAAATTTGACTAGATTTAAAAGAAGTTAATCAGTTTGGGACTAGTTAAACTAGGTTAGGCTAGTTAATCATGTTTAGAGAGAAATTAGGGTTTTAAGAGGGTTTTGAGAGGTCTAATCAATCCAATGAAATGGATTGATAGTCTAGGAAGCTAGTATAAGTAGTATAGAAGAGGATAAGAAGAGGATTTAGCCAAGAAGAGGCTTATATTAGCCTGTTTAATTGACTTATAAGAGGAATACGACCGAAAGAGTGTTATAAGAGGGGAGTTAGATAGGTCTAACTGACGGTATGTCATCAATTTGCGAGGAGGAGGATAGTTAGTGCAATATTAAGAGTAATAGTGCTTTGATCAAACTACAGGTGTCTACAAGAACACTCAGAAATGAAAGGGGTGTGAGAAGGGGGAGAATCTATGGTGGCACTAGAGTGGTCCAGGGAAGCATCGCTCTCAGATGGTGAAACGAGGTTGCCATACAGGTGTCGAATAATGGTCCATGCATTAAAAGGGCACTCAATGTGCTTGAACAAATGCAATATTTTCCTAGAAACAATAAGACTGAGAAGTCCATAGACCCCATTATTATCGTTAAACCACTCATCATTATGTAGAGGCTCATTAAGCTCAGGAACAAGACCATGGAGGTAAAACAACAACCCGTGCATAGTTCAATGATTGATAATGCATGTTTTCCAAGAAATAAAGTTCACAAAGTCAAGCATAACTATAGAATGGTGAAACTCCTTAATGTAGATAAACCCCCAAAATTATCCCATACAACACTTTATAATTTAGTGCAAAAAGTAGAAGTCCCCATAGATTTATGCAAGAACCTCCCCCCAAATGTGGCACTTTATAAAGTAGTGTGTTTACAAAAATAAATATAACCATCATGAAGAGTGTGAGAAAACATGCACTTTTGACTAGAATGGCGCTCAAATCCGAGTTAATGGTCAAAAGTTATAGCAAAAAATGTTTCCTACAACTAATGGTGTATTTAATTAAAATTTTGCAAACCGATTTTAAAAATGCCACAAAAAGAAAGGAAAGGGAGTCATGCTTATACTCATTAGAACTAGGATGGAATTTAGAAGAGAGTGGTTTTGTTTGTGAGGATAAATTGGCCTCTTGTCAACCCGGGCCTCACCCTTCATCTTCCACCGATGAAAACACAAGTTTAAAAAACCAATCAAATCATCTTTAATGCAATTTCTCCAAATTGACTTGTCTTCAAAAAACATAAAATGCCAAATTTGAAGCAATAGAGAGTCAAACTTGAAAAAATAAGGCAAATTATTCACCTTGTGGGCTAGGTGGGGTCCATACGTAGGAGTGGGAGTTGATTTTAGGGTTATCAAACCCTATATTTCTTTATCTCTTTATTGTTCTTTGCTATTGCTTGTTGTTGGTGCCATCTAGACCAAGAAATAGAGAAAATGCGGAGTTATATTGTGCCTTCAATGACTACAAATTTCTCTAGAGGAAGTCATTTTAGATCATGTATGGTGCGACAAGTCTTTAGGAGGGTGAAAGTAGGTCCGAGAAAGTTAGAATGACGTTGAATGAGGCGTCGATGTTGTGCAAAAGCATGGAGAAATCCTGCAAATGCCTTCTAGATGTATAAGAACCAAGATGGTGTTGTTTAGATCAAATGCGGACAAAAAACCAACAATATTTCACTTATTGGAGAGGTTTTTGAGAAATTTATAGGTCTCAAAAGATGTGGAGGAGGGAAAAACGCCTTCTAGGAAGACTAGAGGAGCTTGCAGGTCTACAAGATGTGGAGGAGGGAGAAATGCTCTGGGGGAGACTGGGAGTCCAAATTGAGGAACGAGCTACCATTGGCATTGTGCAAGTCAAGCCAAGCTACCTTGAGAAATCCATGGGTAGGGAAATATAACCAAAACCACCAAAGAGTCGAGTTCTCCAAAAAAACAAGAGTTTACACATAGGCTAGATCTACATAAACTCATTTTAAAAACACCACACAAAAGGTAGATCCCATGGGAAAACCCCCAAAAAAATTGAGGTTTTATTTTTGAATATTTATGTAAACCCCTGAAATTTTTGACAATCCTCAACTTGTCAATTTGCAAACACCATAACTCACAACCACACTACATCAAGACAAAGTCGATCTATTTGCACATGAACTATTAGTTTCACAGATGAAGTATTCGAAAACTGCAACCAACTGAAAACCAACAAAATTTTTCACCAACAACGCTTTGATGTCATATTAGAGTTTCTGGATCTCTGATGAAAAGCAAATGCACGAGCAATTATAGAAATCAAAATAACTAACAATAAGATGCAATATGATCAAGAAATCACAAGGAAAATGGCTCCAAATCAACTCAAATGCTCCATATCATATAATGATGCAAGTGATGTACATGTATAAGAGGAGGAAATTGCAACTACCACCTAGATCAGTGGTGAATAACTCTCACTAACTAATATTGGAAGTAGAGTTGACTCCACATAACTAGTAAGCTAACTCAACACAATCGTAGCTAACTCAACACAACTAGTACACCTAAGCAAGCATATCCCATGAGTGTAGGAAAGATCCAAGTAAATAAACAAATACAAGGAAAATGAATATCCTACACTAACAATGCACAAATACAAGTGAAGCCTGTGTAGTCATTGTATATTGCGATGCATTTAATGGTGATTTGAACTACTACTTGAGAGATAAGAATCCATTGACAATCACTCATGCTTTCAATTTGGATTTAAATTTTGGGAATATTTCATGTGTTTTTACCTTGGTGTTGAGACTTCCATTGTTGAAATTCAATATGATTTATATAAAGAGACAAGTAGTTTTGGTGATTAGTTTGATTATGAAGACCCTAGAGTTGTTATTAGTTTGGAATCACATGATTATACTACTAATTTGCAGCTTTATTTTCCCCGTTAAAGTTTCCAAAAAAATTATGGTGAATACCGATCCTCTCATAAGAATTTTCTTGCAGATGATTCTAGTGCTAGATCTACATAATGGCATCCTCTTAATGAGCTTGAAATTGATATTTTAGCTTCTCCTAGTATGATTGTAAGTGCTTACAATGTTTGTACTGAAGTTGAATACTTTTCTATGTTTATGGTTTAAGAGGAAGAATCGATTAGTTCTAAATGTCATTTTTTGGATAAACTATTTCTAAATTATGTGCACTTAGAGGTTCTAAAGGAGTCTTCTATGAAACCATTTTTTGTCTCATTATAAATGGATAATGATTTTTTGAATGGTGATTAGCTTTCCTTTAGTGATTTTTTTCAGCTTATAGGAATGTAAAGATAATTTTATCCATGCACTTAAATTACAAAGGCAAAAATGCATCATGGAGAGTGATTTGGAGGCCGATGAAGTTAGGTTAAACAAGATATTCTTGAGACACTCAAGAATGATCAACCCTTTACACATGCAACTTTCATCGAGAGAAGATGAGGAGACAAGAGTTTCAGATTTGGATGATGAAAGCATATTTTTCCTAACAAAGAGGTGCCTATTAAGGAAATTCATCAAACTAAACATGAAATAAAAGAGAAAGTGTTCTTAGACACTGTTGAGACTCAACTTCAAGCTTTGGGAAATGAAGATGAATAAATTTGTGCCTTGTAATTTATCGCAAAGACCGAGGTAGATCAAGTAGACTCCCATGAGATCGAGGAGAAAGATATAGATTTGGTAAGTTATTTGTTTGAGATAAGAGGAATCAAATTACATAAACAATTGAAATATATTTCCTATTGATCTAGAAATATATGTATTTGTTGATCATTATTATTATATTGTTATAAGTGAAAACATTGAGCCTATGTTAAGTGGAAATGAAATAGGTGAAGTATGTTCAATTAACTCAAAATACTTAGAATGATGTGTTGATGATATTTATGAAAAGTTTGATGAATCTAACTATGCATTGACATGTGATGGTAGGTTCCTTGGTGATGATGATTTGGCTCCCACCGAGAATTCTCAAGATGGTTCTTTATTAGTTAATTGAAGACAATGGTGAAGAGGTAAATGAACTTGTGATTGATTCATATTATGAACTCGTTAGAGAAGTAGAAGAAGAGAACTTGCATGATCAAGAAATGGATGCAAAAATATTATCTTTGTGATAAGATTAATGTTTTTTTCATAGTTAAGAGTGAGGAACCTCCTCGTAGTATGAGGAAATTTCTCTTCCCATTTTTAGTGTTCCCATGCTCCATCTCCTTCTGCTCTTTTACATGATGTTGAATATGAAATATTTGGCTATGATATCGATTCAAGTCTTATTCATTTGTTTGATTACCACATGTACACTTAGATGTCTAATGATCCATTTTAGTTTAGGAATGAGCTCTTCCCTAAGTGTGTTTCTATTTCCATGGTTAATAAAGGAAGTCTCGCTAAAAGAGATGATGAGTTGCAACAATATGATGATGATTTATGATTTGAGTGTGTTTCAAATTCATAAAATTATCCATTCTATTTTGATACTAATATACTAGTGATCTTTGAAGGAGATACAAGTGTCATATTTGATCTAGGGATTGACCTTCAGAGCAAGGAATTTCTTACTTTTTATAATTTTTAAAATATGCATGATTATGTCTTTGTTTCTAACCTTGTTAATCCATTGTGTTTTGACATGGATGAAGTTTTTTCGAGCAATAAGATGATTACCCAAATAAAAATTTGGAGACAGGTTTCTTGTTGAAACCGGTATTCTATTAGAGAAGTCTACACAATCGATTTGACAATAAAAAAAGTTGTGGGTATGATCAAAATTGTATACATGTTATTCTTGTTTCTCAAAATCACCGTAAAACAATTTTTTTGAGCTCTAAAATTTTTCATGACAAGGTAGATATTTATTCTTCATCTTTACATGATGATATTGGTGGTTCACTTAAGTTTCAAATTGGGTCAAAATTTTGAGAATCGTAGATCAATATTGTTTCTAACAAGAGCATTCTTTTGATTAGTCTTCCTTTTTGAATATAGATTCATATTTGGGATTTAAAAATTTAGTGAATCATTTTGGGATTTGATTTGGGATAATTTATTGATATTTTGTTGTAGTTTTCTTAAAGGACGCCTAGTTTGATAAAGAAATGATCATACTTATCCATTCCCACGAATTATTATTAAATAAGTATTGGAGTGTTCTTTACCTTGTACATTTTATAAATATATGTATAGTATTTTGTTATTGAATAAGTACTTTGCATGACCGGATAATCGGGGTTTTGTAGATATTTTTATCATATCGCTTTTAAGAGTGGTTATGGGATCGAGAGCTTTTTGGGTACTTTTGTAACTTGAAAGTGACTCGAGCTATCTTTTAGAGGCACTAGTCTACTTTTAAAGATTTTCTAGAGATATCCGGTTACCCACAAGGGGTACCCATCCCATACATAAGCCAATGTTGGCAACCAAAATTATTCACCACATTTTGAAGTCTTAAAGTTAAAATTTGAAGCTTAAAATGGTTAAGAAATCTGATTTTGGCATTCTTCTATTTTTGAACTCACCAAAATAGTTGCCCTTCCTCGCTTTCTACATGTGTACAAGTTTCTCTAAAAAATTTGGTAATTTCAATTGATTTGGACCTCCAAACATTTGACGTTCTAAACCTTGAAGTGCTTTGTCACCGAGACCATCAAAATTAACTAGTATGTTTAAAGGTTCTGGTAATTGAGAGTTCATTGATGGATGGCACAAATCATACACTATATTTTGACAAGATATGAAGCAAGGGAATATACTTCAAAATTCATAGGATACATTACACCATTGGGTGATAAGTGTCATCCATCGGATCATCCAATGTTGGCACCCAAAATTATTCACCACATTTTGAGGTCTTAAAGTTAAAAATTGAAGCTTAAAATGGTTAAGAAATATCATTTTTAGAATTCTTATGTTTTTAACTCACCAAAATAGTGCCCTCCTTTTATACATTTCTACAAGTTGCTCTAAAAATTTAATAAGTTTTGAAGTGTTTTGGGCCTCCAAACATTTGATGTTCTAAACCTTGAAGTTCTTTATCACCGAGACCATAAAAATTAACCAAGATATCTAAAGGTTTTAGTAATTGAGAGTTCATTGATGGATAAGACATGTCATACACTAGATTTTGACAAGATATGAAGAGAGGGAATAGACTTCAAAAGTCGCGAGGATACATTGTACCAATGGGTGATAAACGTCATCCATCGGATCATCGAGCGAAGCTAAGTCTCGAGACACTTGAGTTAACCAATTGAAACATGTGTCAAGAATGGTGAGGAAAAGATATGAAGGAATTCAAAGCCAAAGTTTGAAAATATGTTGTGTACTGACGCCAATGGTGGTCATGTGTCACCCATCGATGGCCCCAAGTGACAAATCAAAATCCTAAAGCCTCTAGTATGAACAAAAATGTTGATTTCCATCATGTTCCAAACGATGAAAGGTTGAGGGATGAGGCGAGAGACAAGGGGAGAATATGTAGAAGGAAGTGGTTGGTCATAGAGTATATCAACTAGCTTAAATTTGAAGGCCAAAATATAAAGAAAAATTAGCTTTGGGGCGTCTTGGATGGAAATAATGACAACTAGTGGCTCAGTTTTTAGTCATAACTCTTGAATAGAAGCTTCAAATCGGAAAACGGCACCGATAGAAAGATTATGAAAATAGATACACGTTGGGCATAAAATTGGGGTAAATTGATGAGATGTTTATAGAGTATTTTGTGACAGAATGTTTAATAATATCTTTCATCCTTTGTTGTCTTTTGTCATTTTGTCTCTTTTGTTAGCTTGTAATTGCTCATTGATGCGACCTTTTAGATTCTCTTCTAGTGTTTTATGATGCTTTGAGAACACAATTGAGTTTTTAGGATCATTTACAAGCTTATAGTTTTCTAGGAAACTTCATTTGATCCATGAGTGATTTGTGCATGCTTATTCCTCTTCTCTCATTTATTCTCAAGCTCTAAAATTCTCTCCAATTCCATTATGAAATATTCTCTCAAATTGTATAAAACGATGAAGTAGTCACTTTATTAAATCATCTTCTATCTTGACCATTCTTGATTTGGATATCTAATCCCTCTAGTTGTCTAATATGTATGTGTTCATTTCAAGTTTGTTTTAGTTTTTCAAGGAAATAATGATTGTAATCAATTCAAGGATATCATAATAAAGATCTAGGAGAGTAGCCTTTTTATTCAGATTGTTGACTAAAAACCCGATGGTATTGTGAGGCTCAGAATAATCAATCTTAGTTAAGGATGTACACGGAAATACACCACCTCTACTCTAAGAACAAAAATGTAAATGAAAGCACATAACATATTTTACTCCAAACTCCATTCTTTATTTATTCATCAATAATGATTACATCAGTTTCCAAAGACATACATATTCTTATCATTCTTTTTATCTCTACTCTCATACAAACTCTCAAAATGGCACTCACACATAGATTTCTCGTGATGCGCCCATATACAAAAGGTTAATTACAATAAATATACAAAACTCAATACATTCCAAAATTCACTTCCTTTGACTCGTGCCTCTGCGGCTTCTATCTCATACTAGTTTAGTTTGTCTTCAATCCATGGCATCATGTCGGCTTCCGCAGCTCCTTCCAGTGTTATGTGGATTTTTCTAGTCTTTCAAGGCTTTCTCCATATCTCGCGGTTTTACTTAGTTTATCACGGCGTCTTCCTTTATCCCACGGATTGTGGTCTCTCGCAGCTTTCATCCTTTGTTCACGGCTACCTACTTTCTTTTACATCTATTTCCTTAACTCCGTGGCTTATACCAAAATTTGATGAAGACTTGCCAAAATTATCCCCCTCTTAAACCTTGTCTCGTCCTTAAGACAACAACTAATGAAGACTCTTGTGCTTTCCTCCAAAAATTTTCTTCAAAAATATCTTATGTGGGCATCAACCACTAGAACTTAGACGTCTAGCATAGGGAAGGATTCCCTCACTCGACTCATCCGACTAGATTTATGGGATGCCAATTTTGTAGAGGCATCAACCTCCCTAGAAACTTAGACGTCTAGCGTAAGGAAGGATTCCTCGCTTGACTTGCCTGACTGGGTTTGTGGGATGCCTCGTTATTTCCTTCACGTGGTGCTTGAGGAATATACTTTGTAATTTGAGGAGTTATATTTTTCTCAAAATTATACCATAAATCAAGATGAATGTTGATTTGGTTTACCCATTCTTGTAGTTGTGCATTCTCTTTGATTAATGGAAGGATTTCTAATGGTGGCAGCTTTGCTTGAATTGGATGCCATCTCTGGATGAGTGATTGTAACCTCTTGTTGCATTCTGATTATAGCTTTGTCCATCATATGGCTGCATTCTTGCATTTCTGTGATCTTTTCTTTCCCTATCTTCTCGCTTGTTCTAGTATGTTTCTATGATTTTGGCAAGTTTTGTCCTTTGAGCTCCATTTTTATTTGTGTTGATATCGTGGCCCATTGTATGTTTATTTGGTGTTCTAATTGATCAAGTCCTACTTTTTCTTATTGCGTTTCACTAGGTCAACCTATGGTATAGTGTAATAGATCGTGGCATTTTATAGTTTTGACTCTAACTTGGTGATTGCAACTTATAATTATTTCCTTCGTTGTTGATTTTCTCCTTGTTACGGCTTCCGAATTTGTTGCGCATATTCTTCCATAAAGCATCCACATATATCTTCATCTTTTATGTTTCGATGGAACTCTATCTTCTTAGAGTATTTCTTCAACTTCTTTCTGTGTTTGTACTTCTATTTGTAGACTAGATGGAATGTTGATATGGGGCTTTACAGTTTGGATGGAATGTTGACATGGGGCTTTGCACTTCTTTACTCGTGTTACACTTCTTTCTGTTTGCACTTCTATTTTTCATTGCTTCTTCTATGTCCATGCATCTTTGCATCCACCATGCTTTGCTTTGTGTCCGGACTTGGCTACATGTAGTCTTTTGTAAGGGAGTGAGTTTATCTAAATTCACCTTATATCCTTCTGAAGTTGTCTCTACTACCCCTTGTTGTAACTAAATGGATTGTTCCTTCTTCCTTTTTGCAATGCATGTTTGATTCTAGCCAGTGAATCTCTAGGTACTTGAATTGGTACCATGCTCAAAGATGTTTATATTCCTGGAGTGGATGGTATTGTGTTTTTCTGTTGAAGCTCTATTTCTTTCTTCTTATCTTCTGCCTCCTTTTCCTTCTTCTCTTGTTCTTGTTTCTCTTTCCTTTCCTTTTCTTGTTTTTCTTTTTCTTCCTGTTCCTTTTTCTCTTTTTCTATTTTCAACTCTTGTTCTTCCTTATCCTTCTATCATTTTTCTTATTTTTCCTTCTCCTCCTTCTCTTTTTGGTTCTTCTTCTTCTTGTCTTCTTCTTCTTTGATTTGGTTTTTTTTTCTTCCTTCTCCTTTTGAATTTTCTCTTCCCGTGCTCTGTTTTCTTTCTCTTCTTTTCCTTCTCCATTTTTTGTTTTTTGTTCTCCTCTTTTTTTTCTTTCCCTCTCTACTTGTTCTAGTTTTTGCTTCGTGTCCTGCTCTTCTTTTTCATTTCTTATTAATTTCTTTATTTCCTTCCTTTCCGACTCCTCTTTTTCTTGTTTTTCTTTTTGTTCTTTCTATTTCATGTCTTCTTGTTCTTGTTCTTTCTTTCTTCCTTCAAGTTTTTCTAATTGTTCTCTTGTTGCCTCTTATTTTTATCTCTCCTTCTTTTGTTCTTCTCTCTCTTCCTTTTTGCTTATAATCCAATCAATTCCTCCACCTCTTTTATCCTATGTAACTATGTCTTAGTGTAGAGTTTCTTATGTTTTAAGGTAGTTCTTTCTTTTTGGAGTGTGGTTAGGCGATGTGTTTGTCCTATCTCTTTCCTGGACCCAACTTTTCTACTAGTGTTGGTGTGAGAAAATGGGTTATATCTTCAAGTACAAAGGCATATTTATCCAAGTAGTACACTATGGCTTCTGCTATGGCCATTTGTTCTCCTCATGTACTTGCATGGTGTATTCTTGTGAAACTTGTGAAATTTCGCGAGTAGTTAAACATTTTTATAATAGTTGTATACTTTTTTTGGAGAGTCTTGTCTCCACCAATGGTTCCACTTCTTCCGAAATCAAGGGTTCTCGATTTCTCCCACGGATGTGGTGGTGATGGAGTATATGGAGTTTCCTCTTCTTCCGATTTGGAAGTCTCTTTTGTTTCCTCAAATTTTATTTCCTCTTTTTCTTTGTTGGTCACAACTTCTTTCAATTTTGTTTTTTTTTGCTAGAGCTTTTTGTCGTTTAGTAATTGGTTGTCCAATGTTAGGGCTTTCTTCCATTTGTATGTTTTGGGAAGTACCTTGCTTGATTCTACTTTGTTAGTTTGTGCGAGAGAATTTTGTCTATATTCCTCAAATGTTTCTTTAATTACTTCATCAAAATTAGGCAGTTTAGCTTTGGTAGAATCGATAGGAAGACTTATAATTGCTTCTACAGATGTAGCCACAAGTTCATTTGAAGCCTCATAAGGAAATGGAGGTATGTATTTTGTGCATGGAACTATGGGCCAAATAAATGTGTAATCGATGTCTGCAATAAAGTATACCTCCTTCTCATATTTTTCAACAATTTGATCTGATACCCTAGCTTTATTGCCAATGATTTTCCTAATTATTTTGATCCATGCTAACAATGATGTGATTTGGGTTACTCCATCAAGACTAGTCATATGTTCCCAAATTTTTTCCATATTGATTTATCTGCCTGTCATTTTACTTCTTTTGTTTTGTGAGGTAGGTTTTTGTAAATTACATTGTTAAACATATCAACAATGAACCATAACAAAAAGTGTGCTTCCCCTCTTTTATCTTCCTTGTATTTTCATGAAATTATGCCGCTAATAATTCAGTGAGGTTGTACTCTTGAATGGACCTGAACCATATATAGGGAAATTTGTGCACTAAGCCTGTGGGCACCATCCTCTCTATTGGTATGATATATTTTGAGGCATATGGCTTTAGTTGTATACCTTAATATATGATTGGGATATCGCTTATTCATACTTCAGCTTTGATTTTGTTGCTCCCATTGCAATGAAGAATTTTTTTCAGTCTTTTTTTTTTTTAGAAATTGATGAGTGCCCTTTCTCCCACAAACCAAGAACCCTAACCATTACCTCTCGTTAATCCGATATGGTTGGTCCAGATATAGTATTTGATTGTGTAGGTGACTTAATAGAACTCGAACTACTGAGAATCTACCCTAGGAAAATATGGTATTCAATTCCACACATCGATTTTTTAATTCACCGATGAATTTAGAATTCTTCTTATACACCAGTTCCTTTGTATTTGAATCTTCCTCTAAAATCAATGCTCTCTCCACTTCAAGTGTCATATGATCATATTCCATAATTTGTGAATGTATATACTTCAAGATCCCTCACTTACGCGACTTTGAATGGAATGTGTGAAAAAGCTCCCTCTGGATCATGTTTGTATGAATTCATCGAATGCTTTAGAAATTTTGGCTTTGGAAGGTCTACTTGTGTGATCTCGACTGGGACATCCATTTTTCCTTTGCAATTTTCCCTAGTTGTGCCCTAGTTTTCTTCTTTGCACTTTGCTCTATCTTGCCTTTAGATTTTTGTGCCTTAGCCTATGTTCATTCAACACCTTTTATACTCTTCCCTTTTCATCTACCACATGTATTACTTCTTTAATGGGAAATCCTTTTATGTTGTATGTGGTTTTCACCCCAGCGTATTTTCCGCGTTTTATCCTTTTCTTCATTCTACAAATGACTTTTTGTTCATTCTACGGCTAACTCCTTAATGCTTCATTTCCATAGCTTTTTTCCTTCTTCCTTCCACGACTCTTTTCTGCATTATTTCTTGCTTAATCCTATGGTTTCTATTGTTTCTTTTCAGTATTGCGGATTTATGCTTCCTTTATTTATCAGTGGGGCTTTTCTATTTTCTTTGTGTCATGGTTTTGCTCTATTAACTTCTTTTCACGATTTATGTTCTTCCTTCATTCATGATTTTATTTCTTCCCTTCTTTGCATGGTTTTATGTCTTCCCTTATTCTCGCGGATTTTGTTTCTTTTTATTTTATTTTTTATTTTTTTCTTTGTGTCGCGGTATCCTCCTTCTGCGACCCTTTATTTTCTCTTCTTTTCTTTGTTTCTTATCTTTACTAGCGTAAGGATGTCTTTTCGTGTTTTCATCCTACCCTCATATCCGTTGAATTACCGATTTTCGAATAGACAAATGTTCTCTTTATTACACAGTATCTATCCTCTCGTGGTTTGTTCTTTCTCCTTATCTTTCTTTTTCTAAGAGTAGATATTCCCTTGCGGGTTTTCATCTTACCCCTCGACCTACCCGCCGAATTGCGGAGTTTTTAGATAGGTCCGTATTTTTCATTTTTTTATTTTTTTTTATTTTTTTGATTTCTAGTTAAGTCACATATATCTTAAGTATTTCCCCATTCACATATCCAGGAGCTCTTTCAACTACAATGTGTGTAACTTTATTTCTCCAAAAGTAGTATCTCCTCGATGATGTATGGCCCTAACCATCTTACTTTCAATTTCCCTGGATGCTTGTATATTGCTATCACATAAGAGTACTTGATCTCTAACATCAAAATGCTTTCTCTTAATGTGGCGGTCATGCCACACCTTCTCTTCTTCTTTTCTCCACGGGTCTAGTTGTATGCGGGTATGAACCTTTTTTCATCCTATTTTTCCAACTCTATTAGTCTCTCATGAAGGGAATCATCTTCAATCATTCTGAATGCTACCACGATTCTCAAACTTGGAAGCAAAACTCTAAAGGGACCATGGATTCTAAACCATAGACTAATCGAATGGGGAGAGTTTTGTAAGGCTTTTATTTGTACACCCAATGAGTAACGGGTATCTTTAAACCTCAATTTGCAATTTTGTAAGGAATTTTTTTCACAATACCTTCTCCATCACTTTGTTGAATGCTTCTATTGTTCCATTTTGTTGGGGATGGTAAGGAGTGCTTCTATTATGGTTGATCATGAATCCACTCAATAGCTCTTGAATAGTTGAATTCACAAAAAGTTTTCCTTGATCACTAGTGATACTCAAGGGACATCCAAACCTTGTAATAATATTCTCATATATGAATTTAGAATTATTTTTCAATACAATCCTTTGTGAGAACTACTTCTACCCATCTTGTCAAATATTTTGTCCTGGCTATAATGAGCCTTGGTTGAGAGTGTTTAGCAAATGGCTTGATGGGTCCGATGAAATCAATAGCCCATTTTTTTAATGGTGCTAAAGCCAAAATAGATCTCGTGGCATATCATCTCTTGCATTGGGTTTCCCAACTCTCTGACATATATCACAAGTCCTAACATATTTATGAGCATGTTTAAATAGTGTAGACCATCATAAACCAGCAATCATAATTTTTATTGTTGTCTACTCTCCTCCATTATGACCGCTCGCTATGCCTTCATGTGCTTCAATCAAGACATTTTTCCTATCATGATCCAGAGCTACTCTTCTCAAGACATCATCTTTTCCCTTTTTATATAACGCCTCTGAATCAATGTAAATGGAAATGCTCTACTTAGCAAATTTTTCTTTTGTTGTTGGGTATATTAACTTGGGAATTCTCATGTATGCAATAATTGTGCAATTTCATCAAATTCTTTTGGTATGGCTTCAATCCAAAATAATTGAGCACTAGGAAATTCATCATGTATAGGCCCCTCATCTTCTCCATTTTCAATTCCTGACAAATAATCTAGGCCATTATTCATTTTTTCAGTTTTACATCGCCACTATGAAATCAAATTCTTGGAAAATCATAAGCCATCTCGTGCATATTCTCCTCGCAAGTCTAGTATGTTCAATGATACTTTAAAGGTTCATGATCGTATGAAATGTAAAGGAAGTGGCTAGTAGATATTTTCTATATTTCATCAAGGTGTAGACCATACTTAATGCTTCCTTTACATTTGTGTAGTTTATTTCTACCTTAGCCAACTTCCTGCTAGCAAATGTTACAGGATGATCCATCTTATCTCTAGGTTGTGTCAATACAGCTCCAATTGTTATCTTGGATGCATCCACATGAACATGGAAGGGTACCTTCTAATCAAGGAAAATCAAGATGGGTGCATGTAAAATTTTATCTTTTAGTACTTCAAATGCATCTCGCACACTCTTTAGACCAAGGAATTTGTTTATTTGTTCTTTTCTTCAATAATTCTTCTAGAGGAGCACTTATTTCTGCATAGTTTCTAATAAATTTCCTATGATATCCAGTGTATCCCAAAATTATCCTTACGTCCTTTTGAGTTTTTGGAGGTGGTAGATTTACAATCACTAAGATTTTTAAGGGGTCAATCAACATACCTTATTTACAAATTATATGGCCCAACAATGTGCCAAAGGGTGTAAAAATGCATTTCTTCAAATTCAATGATATTTGTAAGGCTCTACATATTTGGAACATTAGTCTTAACACTTGTATGTGGTTCTTCAACAACCCACAAACTGTCCAATCATCAAGATAGACTTTCAAGAAATCATGAGTAAAGTCTTTAAACACATTGATCATGATTCTACTAAATATAGTTGGTGCGTTCTTAAGTCCAAATGGCATCACTCTATACATAAAGGATCCCCATTCTATGGAAAAAGTGGTTTTAGGCTAATCCTCTAGAGAAATTTTCATGTGGTGGTAACTGGAGAAGCCATCTATAAATGAATACACCTCTCTGTCACCTACATTTTCCAATACTTCATCTATAAAAGGGGTTGGGAATGGATCATTTACACATGCCTTATTTAATTCTCTGTAATCTACACATACACGGATTTCACAAGTCTTCTTATTCTGAATCACCATAAGGTTGATCCACTCTAATTCATCAACATGTTTGATAATGTTAGCATTCAACATTTTATAAATTTATATCTTCACCTTTACTTTTAAATTTGGATTTGGTGTGTGTGGTATTTTATTTATTGGCTTATATCCATCTTTAATTTGAATTTTCATTGTACCTACCTCCTCTTTTATTCCTTTCAACTCTTTGAATTCTTTAGGAAAAATGTCTTGAAATTCTTATGTGAACTCCACTACTTTGGCGACTTCTTCTTCCAACCAATAGTCTCCAATCTTGGAAAACTTCTCATCTCCATTCGTCCCAATGTTCTCATTTTTGGTTTTTAGAGGTTTGGTAGTAATATTTCTCCCTTCCTCTTTATCTTCGACTACTTTTCTTTCATCTTCTATCACATTGTGTCTTAGGTTTTCTGGTTTTTCTTATTTTTCTTGTTTTTCCACATTAAATCATCGCAACACATTTACATTTTCTTGTGGTTTGAGAATTTCTCCAATTCAGTTTTCTCCTTTTCTTTAGAGTATTGCTCTTTTCCTCTAGTGTTAAAAATACGAAAGTTCAAATATTTTTAATGCCCTTAAAACATTCAAATCCACATCCCAAAAGTTAAAAGTATGACAAAATTCCTTGACTATCTAATCCCAATCGTTGGCCTCCCTCTTGATCTCTTGATGAGTCTACCATGATCGTGGTATGGGCCCTAGGGTCCATACGAATAGTTGAATCCATACCAAGGGAGAAGTCTCCCGCATAGTCTCCAAAGTGTTGTTCACAAGTCTAAATATGTTTATGCGGATCGGTTTTGCCAAAAGGTATTCTAGGATTGCGACATAATAGCCATCACTTTCCAAGTATCTTGATTTCAACAAGGTTGTTATGAATTATAATGAGATACATTTGGTTATGTGTTTCCCACCAACTTGCAACATTGATAGTTAAGGTATCATCTAACACCTCCATTCTTGCCTTCTCATTGGGAAATATTCTCTCCATGATCTTGATGTATCCTTATAAATCCTGAATCCCGAGTACTTTGGTAGGGTTTAGTGAGATGCACCGTAGCTCAATCTATAAACTCTTTTGATAGGAAGTTCCTTTATCGCTTATTCTTCCGTGAAAAAATTATCTTGAGCTAGCATAAAGGTCTCACGTTTTCTTCTTCTTCTTCCATGGAATAGTATTCCTCTTCTTCTTCAAATGTGTCCTTGGCGGGTACAAAAATGTCACCCATGGTATTATAAATGTCTTCTAGATTGATGAATTTCAGTGGTATCCTTCTTGCATAGAGTAATTTTCTCATTCTGGATTCCGAAACCCATGCATCCAAGCTTCTACTACATTGTTCGAACTTATAGTGGTATCTTCTGATTTGATTGAGATCTCACCATCCGAGTTTGGTTTAAATTCTTTGTCAATGTTAGAGAACTTATTCAATACATATACTCCTTGTATTTCATACAAGTCATCATTTTCTCGAGTCGTGTCATACTTCTCCGCCCATGCACCACTCATTCCATCATGTAAAGTCACATGAACACATATCCCATCCACACTTAATGCCACTTCTTCTTCTTCCGATTTTAATGTTCCATTGTAGTCTACAAACCATTCCAAGGCTAGAATGACATTGTATGAAGGATTCTCTACCACTTCAAAATTCACCATCTTCTTTATCCCCATGAAATTCACCACTACATTCTTCAGCACTCCTAGTGGTTGTCTTGATGAACCATCTCGCTAACCCAATAAAGTATCTTGTGGGTTCTAATGTAGGCCTCCCAAGCATCTCCCATGTAGTCTTAGACATCATATTGACATTTGTGCTGAGATCAAGTAGTACTTTTGTAATGGTGGTATAAAATATATCCACATCTAAGTAAATGGCGGACTTGTGCCATGTTCTTTGAGTACGAAAGATGTTCTTTGGCTTCCGACTAGGTCCTCTTTCAATTCTGCAGACATGAACATTCCTTTCTTCCTTGTTCCAATACTTGCTGAATTGCTTCAATTTGTCTACCAACCCATGATGGATTGTTAATTTAGCTAGTTCTTTTAATGCAAGGATCTCTTCTTCTACAAAAATAGTTTTTCTCTCTTTCTTCTATTGTTTGTGCTTCTTTTACAATTGCCTTACTCTTTTCAACTTCTTTGAAATGTAATTCTAGTCTAACTTCCTTAACATTCCACTCTTGTTCATTAGATGAATGTTGCTCTTGTGGTAACCTTATGATCTTTTATTTTTAGGCACTTTGCCTCATTCTTGTGACACTTCTTGTGATGCCCGTTAAAACAACCCACTTGAGACCCAAGAAATAACCTAGGATTAGTTAGGAAAATTATGGAATAATTTTTTTGTTAAGTGTCCACAACTAGGTCACAGACAACAATTGACACTTTATCGGAGTTTCGAACAAGTCTAAAACACTAGAACATACTTTTCATTTATTAACAATTTCCAGAGGTCACAAGGTCCAAATTTTAGGGCTAAGGGTTTTAGTTAGGTTCAGGGGGTAAATTAACACCATACCCACTCTCTAATAGGCTCATAGTTTCAACTTGATTTTTCTCATACTTAATGCATTCAAAAATTTCCCTAAATCATTCCCATTGGATAGGAAATTTTCTCACATTTCCAACGATATAAAGAAGTCCTCCTAACTCCTTGTAAAACTCTAGATATGGACAGTGGACTTTAGGGGTCAAATTTTCCCCAAGGGGACACGTGTTGAGTGAGGAAGAAAGTCCATTTTCTAGGTTGGCGGGTCATGGGGTGGTGTTGGCAAATTTTCCCGCATGGGTGTAAAGTCAAAATCTCTCCCGCACCTCATGAGTCCTCCGGTGGACACGTGTCGCTCTACTAGCCAATGGGAGGGGAAAGTGAGGGAAGGGCGGGGTGGCGAGTTTGAGTGGAAAATTCACCCAAGGGGAGAGAAAAAGGATAAAAGGCACACGCGGTCCGCGCATCCGCGGAGAGATTACACTAAGGCGAGGGCGGATTGCGGCGCGATGGGGAAAATATGCAAAATTTTCCCAACAAAAAAAAAAAAATAAATAAATTTAAAGGAGAGAGTTGAGAGGGTTTCCCACCCCGATTCACCCCCCCATTCTCGCCACGCGGTAGCTTTGTGATTGGCCGTAATGGTGGGGGGAAAAAGGTAAAATTTTAAAAAGGCCCAACGGAGAAAAAGATGTCGTGCCTCTGTCGTTGCCCCATGAGGACACATGGCAGCCTCTGATTGGCTGCGTCAAGCAGTGGAAGAAATTTCAAAAAAATTCCCAAGCAAAAATTTCAAAAATTTTCTAAGGATTTTAACAGAAATTTTCGGGCCGTGGGCCCTCTAGAGAAAATTTTCCCAAATTTTCCCGCCAAGGCAAGAAAACTTCAGAGTGCCATAACTTTTGCTAGAAAGCTCAGTTTTGGGCAAACAAGGACTTTATGGAAAGATCTCGATGCCCTCTTTGCACAGGAATCATAAATTTTACATTTTGATAAATTTTAAGGGGTCAATTTTATAAAAATGATCTGCAGGCTTTTAAATAGCCAACTGGTAAATTTTAACTTATAAAATTTATTCAATTTGGTCTCCTCCTTCACTCAACATGCCAAAAAGACATGGAGAATTGATCTAGGAAGGATTTAGGATGATTTAGGAAGGTAATTTTACTTGTTTGATTTCCAATTAACATTTTTCCAACAATTGACAGAAAATGACAGTGAAAGGGATTGGGCTCGATTTTGCAATGGTTAAATTGTTTTCTTAAGTGTTCTTTGTCAATTTGAGTTCCTTGATAATACAACATGCCAAATTTTAACATTTCCAAGTTGATTATAATGTGTAGGCCTAAACTGTGCATTTTGATTAAGTTTATTTCAGTTTTAAATTCACAATGACATGGATCAAATCTTGAAGGATCTATTTATCAAATTTATCATTCAAGTATGGAAATTCATTTCTAATCTATTCTAATACATTTAGTTGTTTACAACAAATCATTTCAAAGCTAAATTGTAAAGTCTGATTTCCAATTTAATATATTTCAAAAAGAGACAAAGCAATATAATTCCCTCATACGTATTTCTTCTTTTTCCATTTTTCTAAACAGAGATTCCAATCACAATTTGATATTCCAATTCAACACAACAATGCAAATGAGAGAAGATCTTGCAATTCTTTATTAATTCCAAGTATACAACTTTACATCTTTCCATGTTTGAATGCAATAACACATTTCTATTTCTTTCTTTCCAATAAACAGAACAAAATATAAATATCCTTCACATTTCGAATGTACAACTTCCACAATCAGTTACATACATCTTTTCTTCACAAATATAAATTACAATTTCATCCACATCAAGTGGGAAAGGATTACAATTGAATTTGTTTCACAAAGGACTGTCAAAACTACATTTTCCTTTGCTCCAAAACAACAACATGCAAGTTTTCTTTTTCTCCAAGTTGATCACAAAAAAGTGGGGAAAGGCAACGCTCTCCACCCAACCAATACATCTAATGAAAGGAGAAGCCATCCTTCATCATTGGCCCTCAAGCCCCAACCACAATACAATAACAGGTGTGATTCAACCCATGGAAACAACTGGCTTCCACAAACACAATATTCTTTCAACATGCATAATTCAATATAAAACACGAGCTTCAACACAAGACAACGCATTTACAACCGCATTTGAAAGCATACAAAATAGAACTCAAGCTCATGCGAAGCCAAAGGAGCAAGGTCTATGGGGAAGCTACTTATGCCTCCCAATGGGAATTGGGCATCCACTTGTAAAAAAAAGCTGCCATTAGATTTCACCACACATATACTTATGCCCCCACAATCCCTCCTTATGCCCCCACAGATTTCCTTATGCCCCCCACAAAGTAAGAAATGCAAGCTATTTCTTTTCCATGGTGGATCCCAAACCCAAACTCCCTCCACAAAATATGATGCCACTGGCATTCCCTTATGCCCCCCACATGAATTCCTCATAGCCTTCTCCTACACCATCCCTATGGCAATCTACCCAACCAGCCAACAATTACATAAAACATTCACCATTCACACAACACAACAAGAAAATAACAACATAAAATAAGAGTTAAACTCCTACCTCTCCATGGTAGCTTTTGTTTCCAAACAAAAAGCTTCAATGCCCAAAAACACAAATCCCAAAACAACAATCTCCAAGCATGCAAAGTTTCTCCAAACTCCTTCCAAAAGCAAGAGCTCCCAACACAAGAAAATGCGCCCCCAAAGAAGTTTACAAAATGATTCAACAACCCAAAACAAACAAAGAGTTTGAATTTTATAGAAGAGGGAAGAGAAGAGGATGATGTGGATCCATGTAGGATGCCACATCACACATCCTCAACTCCAAACACAAAAGACAAAATTTCATTCTCCCAAGCACAATAAAGAGGTGGGTGAAAATATGACAAATTACTTGCACACTCCAAAAGCCCACACCCCAAAGGACTGCCAAAATTAAATAAAATGTAAGAGAGTGCAATCAAAACTTGCAACATGATTAATAAAATGCATTATAAAAGTCTAAAATCACCCCTCCAACCATAAGTATGGTTGGTAAATTAAATTGAGAGGTATGGGACAAGTTTTACTTGTCCCACAAGCCTCCAAAAATAGCCCCCAAGGAAAAATTCAAATTTCCATGGAGGTGGAGTATTTCATACTCCAAAATCTGACTTACACAACTCTTACACAAACTTACACATCCCTTACATATTTAATACAAAGAGCCAAAAACTTCCATTATTACTTTCTCATATCCCAATTTGATTTATTTAAATTTTAACCATATGTTTTCTCACATTAATCCACCACAATTTAATTAAATAAAAGAGAGGGACACATTACTAATAAAATACATACAACAATAAATAAAAGAAACCACATTAATAAAATGCACAAACCCATGGTCACATATAAAGGTGATCCCCCATGGGAATCCCTAACAACAACAAACACAACACAATAAAACAAGTTGCCATGGTGACCTTCCGATTCACCTAGAATTCCACTGTGGTTGGTCTCCAATTCCCCGATGTTTGTTGTGGTATTTTAACCTGCAAAACACAAATACCTCCTTCGGCCTCATGGCCATATCAGAACATCCAAAATGAATATAAATATAATCACAAAATCATCTAAATATGTGAATCACAACAACATCAAGGAAATTTAACATTATCACATATAATTTATATCAACAACTATATCATCATCATATAATATTCATTTTCTAGATCTACTCATAATATCCAAAATCACATGTCCGAACAACATCCATGTCAAATAGTATATCATCCTCCACATATGAGTGTCTCTAATAATCATCATGCATCATAACCAAATCAAGATCCACAATAATCCATGACCAATGTCTAACATCATACTAAATCAAAACATGATAATGTCCATAAGGTAATCAACCATATCAAAATAAGTATCAAAAGGTGTCAAAGGGAAGTGGGCACTACACTTCTAGTTAGAATAACCACTCTTTATCGAGGATCTCCAGACTTTTTCCTACTCTCATCACTTTTTCTTGTCATATAACTTTCCTTTTCCTCTTCTTTCTTTTCTTCTTTTGTAGGTCTACTTCCTGAGGTAGAGGCCCTCATAGCTTTATCTTTGGCTATAGTTTCTTCATCCCAAGGGATTCTAGTGATATGTTGCACTTTTCTCTGAGCATTCACTCCTAAGGCTTCTAATCTTGTTGACCCACTTTTGTAGAACTGGGTGGCTTTAGGAAAATTAAATGCATCATGTCCTTTCTCGTGGAAAAGTCACGAGATCTAGATATGTGCGTTTAACTTTCGCAAGGTGCGCATCTTGTCCACATTTATAACACTTCATGGGTCTCCTCTCCTAGTATCCACCCCCTTGGTTATCTCTATACCCCCAATAGTAACCACCATCATTGTAACCTTGATATCCTCTATTGCCCCAGGTAGTTATCATATCCACCTCTATATCCGCCTCAATATCCCCCTCCGAAACCTCCTTTATATCTACCTCTGCATCGATGAGTGCATTATTTGGCTCATTTATGTCATTCCTATGGTTAATAAATTGTCATTTAGATATGATTTGCTAATGCATGGGGATGCTTTGTATAGTTATATCTTAGCGAGTTTGATGCATTTTCCTTTCCTTTGTTCATGCAACCTGATTACTGTATAACCTCCTACTAACTATCTTCGTGAGGGAAATGTGATGATGTGTGTAGGGAAATGATGAATGTTTATTGCCGATGTAATTAAGAGGTCCGAGTTTGGAGTTGGAATGTGGGAGTAGGAGAATTTTTCCACCCATCAACCTATAAGTATGGGACTTGTTTCTAACAGTCCCATAGGAATTTATGAGTCTTGGTTAATGTTGATTAGTGGGAGATGTTAGTGCCACCTATTATGGTGAATTCTGTAACTTGTTTGTGTCTATATAAAGACACCTTCTTAAGAACATGATAGTAGGCTGTTATTTTTATACTTTGTAATACATAGCATGTGGTATTGAGAACTCTTCTTTTCATGTATTGGATATGCTATGGAATGTGTTTGAATTAATATAAGTAAGCGTCATTTTGAGGATCTAAAGTTGTAGAGATTTCCTCTGTCCCAAGGGAGAGCAAGGGCCCACTCGACCAAGGAGACAGGAGGTTGTTTACACTTACATGCACATCTAGTTTTTTGATAAGTTTCACTGCAATCTTTATTTCAGTATATTTCATGCAATCTCAGTTTGAATGTATTTGCTTTTCCTATTGGAATTTCTATTCAGAATGTGTGTTTCCTTTTATACAAAGTTTAACTTAGCATATGCTTTTACTTCTATTGATTCTTAGTTATGAGTGTGTAATTTCAATTCCATTCTTTCAAATTCTGTGTGTGCATTTCCATTTAATTTAGAAGTCCAACTTTTAAACTTCATTTCATCATGCAACAACTAAATTTCATAGATTTATATTAAGATTTTGTAGATTAGTAACCAACTAAGGAAAATCTCACAACAACCCCAACGGAAAATCAAGTTACGTAAAGCTCCATTACATACAAACCTCTATGACACAACCCTAGTTTATAATGACACTAACAAAAGATTCAGTTAGTTAAATGATTGGAGAATACAACGACCCATCGTGTACCCTCCACAAAATCCTCCATCATTGTAACCTTGGTAGTTTGGGTTATAGTTACCTCCCTGATATCCACCTCCAAATTGAGGTTGGCCACCTTGTTGATTAGGATATTGTGGTGCAGTTATTGTTGGTTGTGAAGGTGGCGTACTTCCTGTAAGTAACTATGGTTGAGTAGGGGAGGGTTTGGTGTTTCATTCTATCTAATGGCCATTTCTCTTTTGGTAGCCTAGTCATTCAAGTCTTATGGTGCTTTAATCGAGGGGAAAGTATGATGATAATAATTATACAACCCATATGCGACAATACATCAATTGGTTTGTAGGAGGTGCTACTTTTAGTAAAGGACAAGTGTCTTGCGTGTGTTAGTCCCCAAGTCTGCAAATCCCACACCATGTCCTCTTTGAAGGTGGTATATTACTAGATGATGGTTTTTGTGATGAATGTACTCTTACTACGGCTGCTCTTTTTGCATTTTCAAAGTATGGACACTCGATCTTGCTATGACCCTCTATGTAATAGACTCAGTACACCATATCTTTGGCCTCATATTACTCTTTTTGGTGAACTACTCCTTAATCCTTTAGTCCTCTGAATCTCCTGTTGTAATTTTAGATTTGCTAATTCTAATTGTACCCTTTCTAGCTCAGTCTTCAATGAAGTTTCTCCCTCTCTTCTCTATGGTTGGGCTTCTAGTTTGATTTCCATCTCAATTGCCTTTGATAAGGCTTTAAATTTTTGTGTATCTAATGTCGCTCTAAGGTAGGGAAGTAATCCCGAGGTGAACCACTCAATTCTTTGTTTATCTGTTAGGGGCTCTTACATATTTCTAGTAGTGTTCTTGAATCTCTGGCTAAATTATTTTACCGATTCTCCCTCTCTCTGTACAAGGTATCTCATCTTGCTTACTCCTTCTACAGGTGCTTTTGGGAAATGAAAATTTATTTTAAACTCTCTTTCAATGTTAGCCCAGGGTTTCGCTCCTTGAGAAATTATCTTCATGTACCAACGTAGTGTATCATCTCTTAATGAATATGCCAAATCATGTAACTCAGTGGCTTCATATGTGGTATTATTGTTCTTCCAATAGGAACAAGTATTCCAATGCATCGCTAGAGTCCTTATCAAAAATTGGCATTTTGATCTTCTGAGCCATTGTTGATCGAGTATTTGTTCTTGGTTGAATAATGGGTTGTTGTTTAACTTGCTTTACCTTCTTTGTTTGGTTATGAACTGATTTTGAATTGTTCTTTCTTCCCTTATCTCTACTTAATTCAATGTTAAAGTAAATTTTTCCTAGTAATTCTTGAAATTCTCTCACTTGTCTCTTTTATTTATTAACTCTCTTATCTTAATTACTTGTATCTTTCCTCCAAACTTTTCCCTTTTTCTAGATTATCAACTGGTGTATTAAATGACACATGGAATGACATTGTGAGTGTACTAAACACTAGAAGAGAATCTATCCAATGTTGACCTAAAAACCTCAACAAGATTGTGAAGCTTAGAAATAACCAATCTTAGTTAAGGATGTACATGAGAAATACACCACCTCTACTCTAAGAACATAAATGTAAATGAAAACACAAACAATTTTGACAAAAGATATTAGTTGAGAATCTAGTGTTTACCAAATGTCCATCTCTTTTGTCGACACCAAATGTTGACCTAAAAACCCCGATGGTATTGTGAGGCTTAGGAATAATCGATCTTAGTTAAGGATGTACACGGAAATACATAACCTCTACTCTAAGAATAGAAATGTAAATGAAAGCACATAACATATTTTACTCAAAACTCCATTCTTTATTTATTCATAAATAATGATTACATCTATTTCCAGTATATGCGTATTCTTCTCATTCTTTCTATCTCTACTCTCATACAAACTCTCAAATTGGCACTCACACATAGGTGTCTTGTGATGCACTCATATATAAAAGGTTAATTACAATAAACATACAAAACTCAATACATTCCAAAAGTTATTTCCTTTGACTCGTGCCTCTGTCGGCTTTTGTTTCATATTGGATTAGTTTTTCTTCAATTTGTGGCAGCATGTGGAATGGGCTTAGCGATCCTTCTAGTGTTATGCAAACTTTTTTAGTCTTTCGTGGATTTACTTAGTTTATCATGGCTTATTCCTTTATCCCATGGCTTTGTGGTATCTCGCGGTTTCATCCTTTGTTTGTGGCTACCTACTTCCTTTTTACTAAGTTATTTCCTTAACTCCACAAATTATACCAAAACTTGATGAAGAATCCTGTCAAGAGAGACATAAATAGATTGTGGATTAGAAAGGAAACTATCATTTGAGGTAGAAGTGTGTTCACTCAATTTTTTAGGATTTCATCTAGTAATTAGATGTTGAGGTTTGATGTGTAGTCACCAAAGCATTTGGTTATAAAATCCTTGTGGAATTTTGGCTTCATTTACATTCAATAAACTTAGCTAATGTTATATTTCATATCATGAGTTTGTATGCCTAGAATTGGATCACTTGTAAGATGTGTTAGTTGATATAAAAATCCCCAAATCAATTCTACCAAATAAATGGGCTTACAATGCTATTAAAAATGAGAAGGACAATCATGGGTTTTTTCAATTAATAAAGTCGGCAAACTTCCTTATTTGAATCTAAAACATGCACGAAACACTTAGAAAAATGTTAGTTATTTTTGGTGGTTAGGGACCTACCTTAGTCAGATCCCTAACCATTTAAAGAGATAAAATACATTTTATTATAGAAAAATGACAAAACAATGCATAAAAATGAATGGTATTCACCGACTCGATCTGAAACTAGTCACGATCGTGATTCGCCAAAAATTACATGCAAGTTATAGGATAATCACGAGCATGACTCGCACTGTGTTGAATTATCACCCAAATAATGTTTTCGTGAGTTACATTAGTCCTCTGTGATCCTCCTTCACCTCTCGAAACTTGTAATACCAAAATATGTGAACAAATAAGCAAAAACTCAAGTATGGTCTCAAGTGCATCAAGAGTCAAGGGGCCTAGAATGATGGGGGTGAGTGGTATTTTATATTTTTTGAGTGCATAGAATATTGTTAAACATATGGGTCAATGTGGGTAGGTGGGTGAGACGATAAGGGTCCATAGTGCATTGGGCATGCAAATGGGTAGGTGAGATGGAAAAAATTAAATGTAAGTGGGTGAGGGTTAGTAAATGAGTGATGAGGTGTATTTTATCACCTTTTAGTGGGGTTTATATTTTTAGTTTATTTTGTGGGTTTATTTTATTTTTTTGGGATTATTGTGTTTTATGACATTTTTGATATTTTTGAATAGGAGACCTTATGTGCAAGGTGCATTTTCTAGTGTCTAGAATTTTCCCGTTTTGGGTTGTGTGTTGTAGTAGATAGGATGTAGCGTAAAAATGGAAGATGATACATGGGTCATCTAACCCTATGCGCCAATGGTTTACACGGTTGTGGGCTTAGATGGTTGATTGGATAGACAAGAACTTAAAAATGTGATCAATGAGAAACTTCAAAGCTTGAGGTCATGAAGGGGTTGATAGGTTGATTTTGTAAGGTAGAGACTATTGAATAAATTGACTAAGGTAATTGATGATTGAATGTTATAAGATTGATGGGAAATATTTTAATATGTTATACGGTTGTCATAGCATAATATGGGATGAAAAGTGGCAGTTGATAAATGATAGAAAATGAACTTTGGAGAAGGTATGATGAAGGGAAGATAGGACATTGTTGTCCCAACCATGTGCATGTGACATGTGATGATTGATATGTATAATATTAGACACAAGTAAAAGAGTGTGAGAACAATGGTAGCCCTAACCCAAAGTGGTGATTGAAAATGATTGCAAAGTAAATTGACACTAGAAGTGGGTGATGTAAGAAGATATACAGAAGGCAAAAAAATGCCCATGGATGCTCATTCCAAATGAGGTAGAATGTAATTGTAAAATGACATGGTTGTAGAATGATGGAGTGTAAGAATTATGCGCAGTGTATGAACATGGAGCTCAGTATGTGTGTATACAAGGTTTGAGACAATATTTTTGTGAACATGTGATGAACTAGAAGGAACAATCCATGAGACAATGAGTGAGCTAAAACAAGGCTTGAACAAGGTCTAAACATCATATGGTGACATACTAGCCTCTATGTCTCATTAATATCATGTGTGTGTGTGAAAGTTAATTGTTGCTTGAAGTAAAGACATGTAAGACAATGAGTGAAAACATGAGCCAATGTGTAGGTGTGATAGATGAAATGGAAGGTGATTCTAAGTCATGCATTGCTCCATTGTCAGCAAGTGTTTATAGACTCAACATAGATGCATTTGATTCTAGTCGCAACATTGCTCTATTCCCCAAACGAGAGATACTAGAAAGACCCATGAGAGGAGTTCCTAAATTATCTTTTCTTTTTGTGAATTTTATTTTGACTTTTTTAGATTTGTTTTTGACATGACATTCAACTCTCTCATTTTTCCAAAGGGTTTAAAACCACTAGTGGCTTTATGGAGGGAATGGAAGTGATTATGGAGACACATTGGAAAACATCAACAAATAATGCCCTAGGGCCTTCAAAACAAGTCATTAGGTGTGTAAGAGTGGGTGGATTTATAGGAGTAGTGTCATTCTTAATTCACCAACTAATGAGAGACCAAGTTCAAGAAATTGTAGTAGAGATTATTGACTCACAAAATATGACAACAAGATAATCAAGAGTTCACCAAAATATGTGAAACAAACCAAGACATGGAATGTGAATGAACTGTAAGTGAAGTATGTCTTAATGAACTAAGAATGAGAATGAAATATGAATGTATGAAGCAATTGTGGAAGAACATCCATGAATAAGGGATGATTTATTACAATTTTTGGGATATAAGTTTTTTTTTCTCGGATTTTGAAATATGTTTAGCTATTTTTGGATTTTGTTTGTGTTTGTGTTTGTGTTAATGATGATAGTGCATGATGTGTGTAGAATCAAGATGTGTTTCAAAACTAGGTTAGATGAAAAGAATTGGAATCTATGGAGCACATAGAATGTGGTAATGAAGACAAATAAGAGTCCTCGTAGTCCATGGGGACCAAATGAATGAGAGACATGATATATAGAAGAAGGTGATATATAGGTAGATAATGGGATTAGATTGTATAATGTGGATGATGAGTAAAACAATGATGCCAAATATAATCTACAATATAAATGTGAGTGGATGATGTGGTCTGTGGAGATGAAGTAAATAAGATAAATGTTGTGTGTGGTGAATGTGAGATAATGTCGGTGGATGAAGACATGAAAATAGATCAATGGTAGGAGATATGAAGCATGGTGCTAGTGATGATGTCAGGTGGATGAGGAGTGGAGAAAATTTTGATGTATGAAGGAAGCGTGAGAGGAAAGGGTGTGTGTGCTCTTTGATGTATGGGTTTGATGAGAGGAATATTACATGGAATAATAAGGGTATGTAAGAGTGGATGTCAAACAAATGAGAATGTGGGAGAAAATCAAAATGATGCGAAAGTTGATTGGATATGGAGGAGGCTTGCAAGGAAAATGTGTAAGAAAAAATGGTTGTGTGGTCATGATATTTGATGTGAATGAAGGAGGAGCCGAATAAGAAAGGTACATGCATGAGTGGTGATGGGGTCAAGGAGGTGCAGGTGGAAGAATTCTCCAAAAGAGGTAAAACAATGAGAGTAAGTGTAGGTGACTTGTAAGGAAGAGATAGAAGAATAAATGGATACAAATTATGGGGAATAGATGTAAGGGGAAGATTAATGAGCACAATAGATGGTATAGGATGTAATAATGGTGCCAACAATAAGAAGGGTGCTTGAATGAGTGATGATGAAGGAAAAAGATGCATATGAAAGAAGGCTCTAGGATAGATGAAGCGGTGAGTGGATTGATAGGTGAGGAAGAGCAACATGTAGGTGTGGTAATGGGTTGTCTTTTAAGTGGGATGTATACAATAAAAACAAGTGATGAATTAGAGGACATGATGGTCAAGATAAAATCACATGGTGATATCGATAGTGGTAATACTGAGATAGATGTGGTAGTAATGTGAAGGATTCTATAAAGGGTGATGATGAGACCACGTCAAAAGTGGAAGTACATGATGATGGAGATTGAGAAGGGGATGATGTAGATGATGAGACACTATAGGAAAATGATAACATAGATTCTAAGGTGGAAGCATGCATGATGTGGATTGTAAAGTGTATGACATAGATGATGAGACACTAGGTGCATATGGTGATTAAGGGATAGTGGGAGATGATGAGTCAGATGATGGAGACATGAAACATGGAGAAGAAGTGAGAATAGTAGTGTGTGAAGTGATTGGAATGGTGTTAGTAGGTGAAGTTGGTGGAGATGGAGGCTCAACAATAATGTCACCCTTATCAATAAAGTCTTGAATGATAAATTACAAAGTTGGGGACACAAATAAGTGGAATGTCCATTGATGCAATGATAGGTATAAGTATCATGGGAGGCACACCATAATGGTGGGAGTAGAAATGGGTGGAAGAGTGATAAGATGGGCATCAAACAACTTGTGTAGAATAGAAGAAAGTGACCCGGTCAATAGATTGAACTTGTGAGGGAGTTGGACGAAGCGAAGCCCTAGTAGAATATGAAAAATGTGAAAAATGTGGTGTAGAAGATGATGAGATGTGATGAGGATCCGGTTGGAAGACATTGTGAACATGAAAGTTTGATGGTGGAATAGGTGGAGGAGAAACCAAAATGTGTGATAAGGCGAGAGGATGGCCAAGAAGATATCCATAAGGCATTGTGTCATGTGCCCAACTTCATCAAATGTGTGGTAGATGAATTTGTAAGTGTTGTGAAATGTGAGGGACAAAATTTTCAAAATAGTTGAATGAGCTCAAATGGTGGTAGTGGAAATGAAAAACAATGAACAAGTGCATGCCAACACACAACAAAGTCAATAATGGACTCATCACGATATTGTAGAAGTGCATAAAGGTCATACAAGGTTGCTTTGGAGTGCAATATGGATGCAAAAGTGGGATAAGAATGCATCAACGAGTGAAAACATGTAAATGTTATATGGTAGGAGGAAGGAATATCAGTCAAGTGCTTGGTCAGCAAGTGAAAGTGGGAAGGTGTGTAGGAGGAACATGTCGTCATGTTGAATGAGGTGACATACATAGTGGAAGAGATGTAAGTGGTGTTGGGGGTCCTTAGTGCCATTGAATTTGTCAAATGTGGGTAATTTGAAATGCGATGGATAGAGGTGATATGGTACCATGGGGTAGACAGGCTCATCATTGCAAATTATGTGATATGTTAGTGGGGATGGAAGGACCACCAAGTGTTGGGACTTGAGCTTGGCAATGTGTTCGATGAGGTGTTGATGGAGCATGGTGGCATGAATGAAGGTCAGATGGTAGGGTGGTGTTAGGGGGTGTATGGTGGTTACGAGGTGATTAAAAGGTGGTTTTTTTATGGTTGTAGGGTGGTTATAGACATGGTTGTAGGGTGCCATTGAAAATGAGGAGGACAATCATGGGTTATTTCAATGAATAAATTAGGTAAACTTCTTGATTTGAATATAAAACCCGTGCATGCAAACACTTTGAAAAATGTTGGTTATTTTTGGTCATTAGGAGACCTTCCTTGGTTAGATATTTACCCATTTAAGGAGACAAATGACATTTTATTGTAGAAAATTGAAAAACATTGCATAAAAATGAATAGTATACCTTAATCACTGTAAACCATTATGATTCGCTAAAAATCACATTTAGGTTGTAGGCCGGTGGCGGGCGCGACTAACACCTACATTGAAATATCGCCAAAACAATGTCATTATGGGTTACATAGTCCTTTATGATCCGCCTTTGCCTCTCCAAAACTTGAAATATCGAAATGTGTGAGAAAAAAACAATAACTCAAGTATGGGCTCTAGTGCATCAAGAGTCAAGGGGTTGGAATGATGGGAGTGAGCGGTATTTTATAGTTTTGTGAGTGTATAAAAGATTATGACACATATGGGAGCAATGTGCATAGGTGGGTGAGATGATAAGGGTCCATAGTGCATTGGGCATGTAAATGGGTAGGTGGGATAGAAAAATTAAATGTGAGTGGGTGAGGGTTAGTAAATGAGTGATGAGGTGTCTTTTATCACCTTTTGGTGGGGTTTTATATTTTTAGTTGCTTTTGTGGGATTATTTGATTTTTTGGGATTATTGTGTTTTATGATGTTTTTGGTATTTTTGAATAGGAGACCTTATACGCAAGGTGAATTTTCTAGTGTCTATAGAGTTATGGTGGACCGATGGTTTGTTAAATCTCAATTATGGGGTTTAATGGTTGTTTGAATTATGAGGAGCTGCATTTATTGTGTAAATTAATGTTATTCTTGTGTTACTCCCATGCCTTCATTTTAGCTTTGTATTTGGCCCAATGAATAAGGCTCAAATGAGTTGGAATGGTCAACCCCTTCTTTTAATTGAAACTTATTGTCTTACCCTTTTAAGACCTATGTTTCAACTTGACGTCTTTAGAGGCCTCCCATTATAAATTTGGCTTCATGCTTGCTTGATGCACTCCAAATCTTTGTTATAAAACCAAGAAGTATAGATATCCTCATATATCTCAGTAATAGTATAATTCAAGTCTATATATTAACTTGAAAATGCGTGGCTATGTCACACTTAATTGGGTGCTTAGTCATGGAGGTTGTGTTTATGGGTAGATCTAGTGTGTGTTTAGGCTCATCTTTTGTTGAGAATTGCTAGGGTCTCCCCTCGGCCTTGTAGAACCCGGAAGAAGTAGAGAAGTGACCTCCCTTTTGACCTTTATTGGTCTTGAATACATTCCATGTTTATTGAAAAGAACCCCTATGCTATAATTGACTCGTCCTTGACTTCTCTCTTCATCAACTTCAAGGCAATTATGTTTGTAATTAGTACACACACACACACACACACACACACACACCCATAATTACTCATATTTATAATATTGTTCCTTAATATTTTAATTTTTTGTTTGGTAATGATTCATACTTTCCTTCTATAATATAAATAATGATTAATCAATTGTATATTAAAAAAATTAGATGGAGATAAATGCCTCTTAGATTTTGAACACATTATTGTTATGGTAAATACACACACACACAATGATTACTCCACACGTTGGTGTCAGAGGGAAACAATTTTGATGTTTTGAACTTCTTTGGTAGTGAGGAGTGCAAATTATGCCAACATTGGTGTTGTTGATGAAAAATTTGATGATATGGGATTTTTCGATAGTGAGGAGCGCAAGGCCATAGGGATTCTAGTTGAAGAAGGAAAAATTCACCATATCTCACTCACAATGTGTTAGGATATTCTTATAAATCGTATGCAATTCACATCATTATCGATAATGTACATTTTCTCGCATTCATCTCTTCTATTACATTTGTGGTCATTCTATATCCACAACTCTACCCATGCGAATATCACTAGTGGATTGCACCCATGTTTTAATAATTACTTATTAACATGAAGGTTTTGGAGAATACATAGTCATCTAGAAACAAATTGATGATTTGATCTCGACCGTATGAAAACATTGTTAAATGCTAGATAAATGGGTGGGTTCGCTTGACCATATGATGACATAACAAATGTGAACAATAAAACAAAAGCCTAGGATGCAATAAATGCATTCATGTCCAAAACATAATTTTGTTATAAAAACCAAAAGGAGAGTAAAATCCATCAAAATTGAAGCTACATAAAGATAAGGCCTTCTCCATATGACCCTAGGGAAAATAAAATATGGGACAATAGAGAATCAAGGAGGCTTCATTAGAAATATATAATTTGAGGTGCAAATTCTCAAGCCTTTTACTCGTAGTTTTTTCACCAATCGAAGGCATATCCCTTGATAAGGTGCCTCTTCTTTCATCGATGGCTTCACCACAATTATGCCAAGAAGAGGATGGATTTGAGAACTTGTTATGTTCCTACGTAACCAAAAAAAGCATACAAAATTCATGTCATCTAAATTCTACGTAGACAACATTTGTCAAAAACGCTTACATTTGAGGTCTCACATCATATTAACAACTACATACAATTTCAATTGGTATATCAAAAATAACTCCATAAGATTTCAAGTCTTGTATCTCAATGACAATTGGTATCATGAATAGCCACATTAATAATGACTCCAAATTTGTCATTTATTACTAGAAGGAAGAATGACAATGTACAAGATATGGATCATTGAAATCAAGGGAACACAGTTTTTCATATGCCCTTTATTATAGAAACAATCTACACCTTCGCCATTTTCTTTTTTTTCGATGCAAGCAATTGCTCATTATGACAACACCTTATATGAGAATACTTAAAACAACATCAAATCAAAAATCTCCTATGAATCTACTCACGTTGTTTAGATGAACGAATGACAACTCTTGTTCATCTACCTCTCAAATTACAAGTTCTTTATCCCCTAAGCTACAACTCACTTTGGATATCGTTCTTCAACACTTCGTATGTCAGGAACAACTCCCACATTCAAAATTGATCGTTCGACACATGCCTGGAACATGTAATTCATATCTCATCATTCCTATTAAAGGAGCACTTACATCCACTCCAAGTGCAAATAACACCCCTTCGCTCTTGCTAGCGCCAAACAAAGACAACATGGGATGTCGAGTCCTCTCAACATGTCCCTATCTCTACAATACCATGTGGCACGCTTTCCAATATGTTCCCCAACATTTTTCCCGCCCTTAACTTCTCCCTCAATCTCCTCCTCCACCACCCCTCTTGCTCTTGCAACGTTCCAAATTCTTCAAATTTAACATCTTCAAGACATCCCCTTTGGTATTTCCATTGGAGCACTTGCATGGGATTGCTAGTTACATGAAACAAACACACAATGTGGTAAAAATCAGTGAATAAATGAACGACGAAAGCACTCCCCTTGTAAGCTCTTCCTCCATAAGACCGTGCCCAACCATGAACGCACGAAATCCCAATCATCTAAGAATTGTATGATGTGGTTTCACCCTTTCCACGAACGTCTCTCTTCAACGGCCTATCCCTTGAATAAACTTCACTACACATTCTGTCAATCTCATGGTTTTAATTTCTTTCGCTGACCAAGCCAACATGTTCATTTTAACAATATTTCATGGCGAATTTAGGAGATCTGTACAATCCACACAGTGCAAATCAAGGAAGATCAGACGAGGTATTTATGTACTCGCTTTCAGTCACTTCTAAACTTTTTTTTTCTGTTTTCTATTTTATCCTCTCCAGAGCTTCTCAATTTCGAATTTGTTATCAAATTTTATTACAATCAGTTTTTAGGGTTTTGAATCTATTTTTCTTACACAGTTTTATGGGTTTAATATCGTCCCAAAACCCATTTTCAACATACTAAGAATGGGAAACACTTGATACTGTTGAAAACAACACAAAGGTTCTGACATAATATATACCAGAGTTGCATTGATACGGATTCGGATATGGATACGACTAATTTCCAAGTCTGCTTGATATGGATTATATATGTATGTGTGTGTGGGGTGGACGGCGTAGTCGGGGAAGCGTGCGAGCAGTAGTTCATTGAAGGGCTCTTAAGAAGAAACTGCTCAAAGAATCAATCTGCTCCCTTGTTGATATGAATCTTGTTGATCAAGTAGAGGGAGATTAAATAATAACATCAAGGAAGTTGAACTGAATTGTAGTGAGAGGTGCAATTATTTGTATGTAGAGATCTAGCAAGGAAGCCAATAAATTGTGAGCTTGCCAGTACATTGTGTAATGCTTCGCCGCTTAACATGTGCTCTGATAATATAATATTATCTATGGGCTAAGATTTGTATGAAGTCTCCTTTGTTAAAATAAAATATTATGGTAGTTACGAGATATTAACAGTAATAACCATGTTTCTCCACTATTATTTATAGGGTTCATGTTTTCATATTGTGCATTGACACACTGCAAACAGTAGCAGTAGGTTGGAATTTTACAGTTTTTATTTGGTTAGTAATCAAGACCAAAAGCAAGTTTTTAGATCACTGAAGATCTTTGTGCTTGTATGTAAAGAAAATGGCTCAAATGTTATACAAATGCATATGGGACATCCATGAAATATAACAAAATAAAAGTTTTTAAAGGTGAAGTCTAGGACTCCTTACTATCAGCGCCCATTGCTTAAGTATGTTGCCTGAAATTTGGGCTCTTGAACATCGTTGTGCAGGTGTAAAAGATAAGAGCTCAAGTGTTACAAATATTGCTACAATGATATGGGGAATTGCTATGATCAAAACTGAAGTTTGAAACTGAAATTTGCACAGAAATCTGAAGTGAAACTAAAAAAATTGTTTTTTTCCTTCAAAACTTAACTCTGATTTTTTCTACAAAAACACACCCAATCTCCAAAAGAGCGTGGTCACGACATTCACCCAAGAAATTTAGTCTCCAATATACTATCTTGTGAGGCAGTTCCTCCAAAAGCTTCCTCTTCAATCCTTTATATTAGTGTGTTTAAATAGATATTTATCACCCCAAAATTTGGTAACATAACAATAGTGTATTCATAGGAATAATTCTAGACGAGTTAAGATTGTGAAGATACTATTTTTGAGAAATTCTATCCTAATTCTAGTTTAAATAAGACAAGAATACTATCTCAAGAAAATATAGTATTATAAAGAAATGTTATCAAGAGAAATACTATTCCTGACCATATGCTAGCCATCAATACACGCTAGGATTGTCTTCACGTTGTATTATTTACTCTTGACATTTCTTCGATGTAAATAATGCATGATCTTTGATAGTCATAAGACTCATAACAACATCCCCTCCTCGAATAGTTTTTCCCTAGAAGCAATCGGAGTGCTTGATATTGAAGTGTTTGTTGCCCCTATCTGGTGGTAATCTGCGAGGTTAGGTCATGGAAGGCAGCTGCAAAGGCAGCAATCAGCTCTTGTGCCTCCTTTTCTCATGCTTGTTTTGTGTCTTTTCGTTGCTATGCAAGCCCTCTATGATATCACTCTGGAACATGAACCATTATTTTCTTTTGGAGAGCTGTTTTGACATTTTATTTTCTGAAGTTAGTTTGTTTGCATCAGGCTGCAGTATTTTAGCTGTAATTAGTTTCTGTCCTGCTTCAAATTTAGGTTCAACTCGTCCAAATTCATGCAGAATTCTCCAAAGTCTTCCATCCTATGCTCCTATGACCAAATCACTTCCTACATTTGCCACATGTATATATTCCCCTTGCAAGTTGAGCAACAAGCATTACAAGTGTGGTCCCAAATACATTCCAACTCTCATATCCAATGGATTTGACACCTCCAATGGCTGGAATAGGTATAAAGGAGGTAATCAACTTGGCAGTTCAAATAGCCCCTAGTTTGGGTAATAATAAAATGTGGGCAGGGAAACTTCTAAGTCTCTGTACGAATAGTGATATCTCCCGAGTCTTATAACAGATAGGACACATGAAACTAGAGTGATCTTTTGTCTCCACTTCCTTGAGAGAACAAAGGCGATAAATCCTATTACCTTGTGGGATATGGTGGTCAATCTTAACTTGTTTCTGGTGAGAGGGTACCCTTAGCCGCCCACAGGGAATTCTAAGGCCATGCAACTAATGATGTTGGAGAGAGCTTGGAAAGATGATGTTGCCAGCAAATATTTGCAATTTTTTGTCGATTAGAGGGGTGTAATGTCCTTGATAATTAATTTCTAACATTATCAAACCCTAGGGCAGCAATATAAAAATTGAACTTTTATGACAGCAGCAATAAACTGATTTTTAAAAAACAGCAAACCCCAATTGCAGACAAAATATAATTTATTTATTTATTTTCAAATCAGCTTCAGGGTAAATACCAAAATATCTGTATACAATTATTAGCTCAATTTTGATGATCTAGATACGTAGAAGGCTGCAAGAAATAAACATGCAAGCTGAAACCCTTGCAAAAACTCTCTAGATGTGGCGCCCAACATAGAATCAATCTCCCAAGGGTGGCGTCCAACTATGGAAGTGTCTAGTATGCCTTGTAGATGTTTGTTTGAAGAAATCCTTGGCTGTACTTTGCTGTTTTGAATGCTAAAACAACCCTGAATATGATGCCCTAGCTGAACTAGATGAATATTTGTACTCTAAATGATCACCACAACCCTTGGATGGAATTGCCAAGCTTAGATACGAGGGTTTCCGTCCTCAATTCTGTGTGTAAATGAGGATTTTCGTCCTCTATTACTGATGCACGAAGCAGAAGCGACTTGTAAACAATGAAGTAGTTGATAGATTTCCAAGATGATTCATAATGATACCCCAAAATCTTCTTTTATAGTATACAACGTCTTCTTCTAAAGGGTGGCGCCACCTTTAGAGTTTCATGCATGCTAAATAAACAATTAAAAATTATTTAATTGGCATATCCAAGGTTGGTGCTCCATCTAAAAATAAAACTTGATGTTCATGCAAACACTTCTATCTTTGGCACCCCATAATAGAAGTTCATTATTTTATTTCTCATGCACTCACTTCTCCTTTTGGCGCCCCATATTGGAAATATAATATTTTATTCCACTTCTGCTTTTTGCGCCACTTATTAAAATATAATTTAAGTGTCATTTTCCAATTAAAATATAAAAGTACCCTTGGATCACTTAAATTAATTTATTTCCCTCATTAATTCCCCTTAGCCTACGGGAAATAAAAAGAATAGGCTTCGGGTATCCAGAATCAATTAATTCTAAAAAGGGGAATGCTAAGGCTAAAAGGCTGCAGGGAGAGTTACAAGTGGCCTGAGTGTGTTGTTGATACATGTATTCCTTGATAGCCTTATTGATCTCACCCTTTGTGGGAAGTAGGCGAGAAGTGTCATCCAAGGAATATTTGTACGAAGGAAGATGGTGGATGAAGATGCCATTAGGCTGAAGAAACAAACCCGTGGCAGAATACCATTCCTCTTGGAAGAACAAAGGGTTATGTATTGATATCTCTTTCTCGTGAAGATAAAAACTAAGCACGAAAGCATTCTTGAGACGAAGATGCTGGGCGGTAAAGTTTTTAATGTAAAGAATGCCCATATATGCAAATTTGATTAAAGAATGGGCAAGACAATAATGTCTTAGGAATTTTACACTTGGGGCGGGATTGCAAAACTTACAAGGTTTGGGTAGAAAATGAAATAACAAATTAAAATGAGAAACAAAAAGACATGGAATATCAATAGAAAGGAAACCAAAGGATAACAAGCATTTCAAATGGACTAAGTGTTTCTTCCTTAGTGGGCTTAACATTTATGAAGTTACCAGTCTAACAGTGACCTCTTCTCTATTCTCTTTCCTTTGCTCGAAGAATGGGTATTGTGACCGCAATCTGGGAACTTCCAAGTATTAGGGCCAGATTGGAGAGACTGGAGATGCAGAAATGAGAAGCCTTTCTATAACTAGGAGAGAAGGGATTTTTATGATAGAGGTTAACACAAATATTAAATTCCCTATTGCACCCTGTTTGAAGTTTGAACCTAATAAATGATGCCAAACTCTTTGAATCTCAAGTTCTTTAGAACACATAGATTTGTGGGGACGATTCTTCACATAAATTTGGAGGTAAAAACAAGGCTAAGTAAGGCTGGCATATATAACACTGTGTGTTCACTTTGGGTGGCAGGATTCAATATTGCATGTCTTCTAAAAATGCCCATCTGCTAGGACATTTTGAACAATCTACAACCAGATTTTAGTTATTCATGCTTCCTTATCATACTTTTAGTGTAATGTAATATGCATTTCTTTCAAATAGAAAGTATGAAATGGTTTGCATAATTTTGAATTTTGAAATATTAAAGATTAGTTGACAAAATTTTGTTGGGATGCAAGACAATGAAATATAATTGTGGTATAATTCCAGCATTTTGATCTCAAAAATGGCTACAATATATTATTTTTCCCAGTCTAAAAGTTTCATGGATAAATAACCTATGAATTCTGATACTAAAGCTCGGATTTTAAAGGAAATCACAAGTGCATGTTATCTATGTTTAGTGTGACTTGCAGATCACAAATTAGCTATTATGGTTGCAGCTTCAGTGTAGCCAAGTGGTCAAAGAAGAAATCTATATACTTAGTCATGTATAAGCTACAAATTGTAAGCTGAAGTCTTTATATTGAAAATAAGAGTAGGAAAGATACCAAAAACTAGCTCTAGCTTCTATGTTTTCTACTTAAGTAGCCGATCTGTTTTGGATACGGGAGCGGGTACGGAGTATCCGATACGTGGAAACGGCAAAAAAATTTTTGGGCTCGGATACGGCAGTACAAAAAATATATAAAAATTAAAAAATATATAAATTTCAGCCTTCTAAATAAGAATTAACCACATATTATGCATATGAAAAACAAAACAAGCTAAATAGCCACAACAAACTACTCATACATTCATAATTTCAATTGTCCCTACCATATCTAGTTGAGGTGTTTATTACATTTATGATTTATCTCATACATGCTATTTTTATCCATGTTTATGATGGCTTGTACTTGGTACCTTCTGTAGAATAATGGTGCTGCGAAAACTGTAATTTCTGCTGTAATGATATACTAAATTTAAAATATACCTTCTGTAGAATAATGATGCTGTGAAAACTGTAATTTCTGCTGTAATGATATATTAAATTTAAAAATAACTTCTGTAGAATAATGGTGCTGTGAAAACTATAATTTCTGCTGTAATGATATATTAAATTTAAACTATACCTTCTGTAGAATAATGGTGCTGTGAAAACTGTAATTTCTGCTGTAATGATATATTAAATTTAAACCAGAATTTAAAATAAAATTAAAAAAAAAAACAAAAAAACACAGTTTTGGGCCAGGAAATGCCAGGATACGGCTGGGTACGTCTGCAGAAGTATCCAGCCGTATCCGGACCTGCCTAGCCTTTCCCAAGTCAGCTCCCGTCGCCGCCCCGCTCCCGAAACGTGCCGTACCCGCTCCAGGGGGTCTAGGGGTGCCATATCGGCTACGTAGTTTTCTACTGATTTGCATGTACCTTTATTTTCGCAATACTCTCCTTTCTTCATCATTTATTTATATCTAATCTAAAATTGAATTTGCATTAAGCACAGGCAGGCCCTTCTTCTAGCACCCTATTCATTTGCTAAATTGAATGATGGTCTGCATCTAACTCAAATCACTACCATGTTGAGCTCTAGATCTGTTTATCCTTTTTGGCTGCAAAATGACTATCAATTGGTTTTTAAATCCCATTCCTTGAAGACTTACCCTGTGTGAAATGACAATTGACAGCATATATCCAGCATGCTAAGTGCAGAAGTCCTCTTGTTGTAACTGTTCTTGTTGTTCTGCGAGATAATAAGTCACACGGCATTCAATATATATATATATATATATAAAATACATGGATTTTTTTGGGATGGAGCGATTTCCCAAAATTCTGACTATTAGAGGGATCACACTGTGGATAATGATTCCTTACAGCACCATTCAGATGCCTCCTGGGTTTCTCATAAAAGAGCACTTCTGTAAACTGAACGAAAGAAATAGGGTCCAACTAGTGTTTGGACCCATCTACTGTTTGTTCTCTTGCCATGGGGGAAATGACCATCTATTATCTATTGATTCCATGAGCAGATTTATCCATATAAGCTATCCCCAGAGTTAGTTTTTTAAGTAAGAAGTGCTTAAATCTTGAAATAATGGTAGCATGCATGTGAAACACCACTTTCTTGCAATATGTTCTGAGCAGAATGTAGGTGGTTTGTCTCTTAACTGTTGTCATAACAGTTTCCTTGCTGACATATAAGCATCCAACTCTTGTAACCAAAGGACACTTGACACCTCCGACTCTTGGCATGGAGAGAGCCAACTAAAATTTATCAGCTGGTATTGTTGAGCTAAATATGAAGTTATTTGTAGTGAAATGGTTTCATGGAACACAAGCTTTTGCCATGTACGATCAATTTTTTAGGACCATGTTTCAAAAGTTTACATTTGAGAAAATTCCTACTAGATATTAGTCACAATAGGACTCCCAAAAACTATCATTTGGTGTAAATTTTTAACTTCCATTAAGCAACCACTGAAAGTTCCTGCTAAAAAAATGGCCTCTCTACATTTAAAGAAAAATATTATAATTGTCCTTATTTCACATTTTGAAACTTCCCACATAACCTTTACTCCCCATCCATAGGATCCCATCTTAAATTTTGGTTAAAAGCAAGATAGCCTTGCTAATTGACCCCACCATATGAATGAGGATTTTAGAGTCGTAGAAGCAATTCCATGATACACTGAAGAGGTATATCCGAGTTGGGTAGCAAGACAATTGGGTAGTAAGGCATGGATTTAGACTGTCAATATCAAAACACCAATTGGGTTTTTGGGGATGTAGCAATTCCCTTACATCCTGACTAATAGAAGAATCAAGCTGTATGGAACAAGGTATCTGATGGAGAACAACTAGGTTAAAAACTAAACCGGTGACAGAATACCAACCTTGTTGTCATTCAGGGATACCCATAGAGGCATTCCTCTCAGAAGAACAAAGGCCTACCTATTGATATTTCTCGACCTGAGGCTGAATACCAAAGGATCTAACTTTGCAAAGATATAAAACTAAGCCTGAAAACATTTCGATGAAGATGCTGGGCAGTAAATTTTTGATGTCTCCTATAAGGTAAAAACTTAAAAAGGATGAGTCAGTTTTAAAGATTGCCCATAAATGCAAATTTGTTTAATGAATGGCAGGCAAGGCAATAATGTCTTGGGAACTTTACACATGGGGTTGGATTGCAAAACTAACATGTATAGGAAGAAAATGGAATAGCAAACTAAATCGAGAAACAAAAAGACATTGACTATCAACAGAAGGAAACCAAAGGATAACAAGCATTTCAAATGCAATAAGATTATCTTCTTTAGTGGGCATAACATTTATACAGATACTGGTGTAACCATGACCTCTTCTGTCTATTCTCTTTCCCATTGCTCAAAGAATGGGTAATGTGACTGCAATTCTGGGACCCTCAATTTTAATGGCTGTGCCAGTGGGTTGTCTGTAAGAATAGTTTTTGGGGGATGGAATCAACTAGTAATGTCTCCCTTTGTGTTTGGAAGAAAAAAAAAATTAGATAAGAATTTTGAAACCCCTTATGTGACGCACTTATTTTCCTTGACCAGTGACTGATGATAAAATAGATAATTGGAAGATGAATTCATAGCATTTTAGCCTGCATGCTAGTATTTGTGTATATCTATGTGTTCCCTTTATCTGTCCTACTGATGGCTTGATTTTGTCTTTATAAAAACCTGACTGCATAGTGTACTTCCCAATGAGTTTCAATAACATCTGTTAAAGGCAATTTGTGCTCTACAATGGGTTCTTTCTTGTTAGAATATTTGATATGATCTAAAAGACAATTTTAGGTGAGCTTTTTATCCTAAGGTTTTATTGTCTAGGTTAGATCAGATTAAGTAATATGGTAATAAGAATAGTGACCAAGAGATCAGATGAATCTTGGTTATGGATATGCTAATTTTCAGACATTGGGTATGATGGAACATGGAAATGGAAAAAAAAGATGTTTAAATTTCAGTAAACTAAAAATTACAATACATAAGTGTTTGGAATAGGATGTTAGGAAATGTGCACAAAGAAATCAGAATGCACACATGTTCATTGTGTGTCCATTTATTATGTGAGAGATGGTTACAAAATGGTTGAAGTGGTTACAACCGTTTATTAGTTAATACTTAACTAATATTAATTAAAACTAAATTATAAGCCTTATATTCCTATACCCCTCTTAAGGCTTACACTACAGAAAGCAAAAACAAACATATTGACAGAAGATTAAAATAATAGAGTTAAACAAAGTCACGCATTCTTTAGAAGCTTCCTCTCTGAACAGAGTGCTTTGACTAGGTAGAAATTCCATAGAACCTATCAAGCTGCCTCCCGACCCTCGTAAAGATCTAGTTCCCTAGCTGAATTTCTGAGTTTCTGGATTCCACCTCCATGAACTCCTGAATTACGAACCTTTTGATTTATTGGACAACCATCCATACTGAGCTACTTCCATAGTGCTCCATCAAGCTTTCTCATGACCCTTGGAAGGGTAATTTCCGGAGAACCATGAACTCTTGAACTATTTGGGCAGCCATCCATGTTGAGTTTTACCTACATAGGATTCCTTCCTGTCTTCAAAGTGTTGGGCTTCTTTAAAATACGTATTCTCCATTAGCGAATTTTTGGCCACCCACCTGCCGCGGCATCCGGCGGGTCTTCAACAATGGCTATGTTAACTTCATTTGGTTTGTCTTTGATATTTCCCTTGCATTTTGTTTGTCTTCTCACACTAACATTAACTGCTTGTTTGGACCTCTTGAATTGATCCCATTCACTTGTCCTCCCATCATAATGGAATAGAATGATTGTAATTTTTTTTAAAAACTTGGATATCTTATTGTTAACTGTGTCCTTTTGAGTAAGGCCAATAATGAAAACTGCAAGGTATTTCTGTTTAAATGGCAACACCTCATGGGGCTTACCCCACAGTTTGCGGGATATAAATCAGCAGATTCAACATTAATGGTATTAACCATCATCAACCTCGATGGAAATCCAAAATTTATAAAATAAACCTGTGGAAAAGAAACACCAACAAAGAATCCTAACACAATTCCAAAAATGGCCATCATGACAAGTCTTAGAGTTTCATTTGATTGCTTCAATCTTCCACTGCCAGTAATTAGAAATGCCATTTGTTTGCTCATGTTCCAGGATGTTTGAAATATGCAAAATATATCACCTTCGTGCCCTAATAACAGAATTAAAAATCTCAATTTCTTCCTTGGATAGCAACTGTATAAAACCTGTGAAATGACCTGAAATTCGTATGTTCCGTGCCCTAGTAGAGACTTTGTGACTATTAGTGGGATATTAATGGTGGAAATGGAGTGTATTTGTGCAACAATGCATGGTTTAACATTTCAACCTCGCTTTTGGCTCTTCCAGCCCTCATGACTTTATCCTCTTGCACATCGTGACCATAATGCCTAGTTATTTTTATGTTCAACCAAGTTTCTAGGGTGGGGAGAGTAGGGACGAGGTAATGCGTTTGGAATGGATTTTTTTGGAGGCCATTTTTAAGGGATGACAGGGATGACTATTAAAAAGGATGACTATTAAAAATAGGGGAAAATTTAAAATCATAGGAACTTTCAAATATTCATATGATAGCATTGATAAGGCATTCATTAGATACATTATAAAATTCGATTACATAACATAAGAGCAGAATTAATATTTCACATAATATTCAATGCAAATATATATAATAATTACACCATTTATGTAGGAGAGAGTTCAACACAAGTAATTTACATAATTACATATACAAAATACAATGGTCTACAAGATTTGCCATGTATGATTGCATATCCATATCACATTCAAATTCACTGCTGCATAACATGTAATATGGAAATAAAAGCAATGTGTAAGAATAATAATCTTACATTAATTACACCGAGAGGGTGTTCCTACGATGTACGCAAAGGAGTGTAATGGCGTGCGTTGATTGAAAAACTTTTTATTTTTGACTAATATTTAATGGTTAAAATAATTTATTTTGTAATGCCGACTCAATTTTAATAAATAAAATAAATATATGATTATGTATTTATACATGGAAATGGAAATGTAAGTTATTTTAAAAGTGTGAAAGATAACAAGTGTGAATTGGTAAATAACTCTGTAAGGGGATATTCTGCAAGTAAATTCAAGATAATTAGTGTGAGGATATTAATTTTTATTGGAAGATAATTACTTGAGTAAATAATAAGTGTGAATGGGTAAGTAACTATAATATTATTATATTGATCGATATTTTTAGTTTTAGATTAATTTTATTTTAGTTTTTACTTTTAAATGTATTTTTACTTTTAGATTAGTTTTATTTTATTTTATTTTATGTTAGTTTTATTTTAGTTTTTACATTTAGATGTGTTTTATAAATAAAACATATAAATAAATGTTTTATATTTGTAATTAAAATTTAATAAATACAATTCTATATTTAAAAACTAGCATAGATATCTTAAATACATCTATCTAAAATACACGAGAGATCAATCTTGAGGTGCCTATATTGGAATTCTCACATAAGTTAGATAGGCACCTCGAGATTGATATCTCTCGGTGTCTTTTAGATAGATGTATTTAAGATATCTATGCTAGTTTAGTAGTAACAAAACTAAAAATCAAATCCAAAACATATATGATATATTTGTTTATTTCAAAAACCGATTTAAATAAGGAACAAGGGCACCTAGATCACATATTCTACTGTGCAATATGCACGTAAATGATATGAATTTTCAAGCCTTCAATTAGGAGCTATTGCTTCCGACCTTTTCATATGACAACATTGGAGCCGCATATATAAGCATCCAAAATCTTCTTTTACTCCCTTTAATGTCATACATCAAGCCATTTTTTAACCCACAAAAAATGGGGCATAAAATTGCTACATGCTGAATGGAACAATCTCAATTTGTAAAGAACAACACCATCCATCCAACCTCCCCTTTGCATGATGGGTGTGTCTATTTAATAAGGCTTGCTCTATTTGTTATCTCGCTTAAGTTGGACCTTCAACTTCTTTCCAGTCAATTAGATTCCATTCATCACGTTGATGCCGGGTGTGCGGTTGTATGGAAGTCATAAATCATGAAAATTGCAAATTTTTATTAGTTATTTTTTTAAAAGTGTTTTTGTGATCGCTGGGATGTAGGGGGACAGCTAACTGTCCCCAGTATGTCTACCTCTCCAGGGAGGGCTAGGGGACTTCTAGACGTCCCTTGGCCGTATTGGGATGGCTAGCCATCCCTTGTTGGGAAAATGTCGTCCCCGAATTGCTTCCTAAAAAAATAAAATGTGGGGATGTTTAGGTGACGTTTCCTATCCGTCCCCGAAAAGTCCTCTATAGGGGATGCCCCCAAAAACACAAGGGACGTGTCCCTTGGGCACACTAGTTATTTCTTCAAAAATGTGACCATGCTATTCCTTCAAAAACACGATCAGATATTTCTTCAAAAAAACGATCAGACAGTTTGGTTTATTTCCTCAATTCATGTCCTAGTGTAGGTATTATTTTTAGATTGTGGGTATATTCGTGACTATTATTTATGTGCTTTCAATCTATTTCGTGCCCTCTTTCCAGCGATTGGCTAACTGCCCTTCAAAACTTGCCTCTGAAAATTGCGATTTTCTTTATTTTTAATTTTTCCTTTCAAGGAAGCTCTAGATGACCCTTGAAAATATTCTAAATGTTATTCCTTCAGTTTGCAAATCCATTTGAGCACCAAGGGCTCTAATACCAACGTTAAAATGTGCACAAAGAAGAAATGAAGAGAAACCGGGATGCACACATGTTCATTGTGTTTCCGTCATTTTATTATGTGAGTGATGGTTATAAAATTAAATCATAAGCCTTATATTCCTATATAGGGTTCATCTTGGTTTTAACATTTTAGCTTTTAGTTTTAGCTATTAACTTTTAATTTTATGTTTTATTTTTAACTTTAAATTTCACTTTTTATTATTCAACTTCATCTTTAAGTTATAGAGTTTTAACTTTTAATGCTAAAAAGAACTTTTTATTTTATTTTCCAAGGCAAGAGACAATTTTCTTAGGAGACGCCCACAAGAGACTTGGGAGAGTTCAAACAAAGGCTCCAAGGCTTGGGAGGCGATCCCTTCCTGTCTCGCATCTCCATACTCGAGATGTGTCATAGGCATCGGAGACATGTTTCCTGGTTTCTATGGTAATAAGGATATAGTATACCCTTCATCAGGCTTTGTTAGTTTTATGGGTAGTTGAGACCTCTAGTTGGGTACTTCTATGGTTAGTAGCTTTGGGCTTGCTATTCAAAGTGTGTCATACACCACACGGGATGTTCTCCCGTGCATGGTACAACTACCATTTCAATTTATGAAATGTTTATGGCCTCCACACCATTTATCTGCACCACATATTGTAATATTCTAATGGCTTGGGCCCTCTATCTGAAACTCTTAGGTTTGGATTGCACTCAATGTGTTATCTAAAAGGTTCCTTTTTTACCACGGTGTTTATGATTTTTATTTAACGGCAACACCAAGAGGGGAACACATTTATATTAGACTTTCACATCTAATATAACACAAGGATGGGTTTGAAAAATACATCTTGTTATCTTGAAATTTGTATCAGTTCTACCTTCTTGTTGATATGCCCTGTTTTCTCTTAATGCTGAACTAGGTTTCTTGGTAGGAAGTCTGAGCTTGTGATGGATCTTTAATATCGTCATTTTGTGTATTCAGGTGTGTTCTTTATACAGGTTCTACAAATTGCTCACCTTCATGGTAATATGTATAGGTTGTTCTACATATTACCATGTAAGGTATTATGTATGGGCTAGAAGAACCATATTTTAATCATCAATTAATAAGTATCAATAATAATGGGTAGTAGCAGAATCAAATGAATGTCTTTTGTATATCCAATATAAAACAGTATTATTATGAAAACAGAACACAAAGAATCCAAGAAAGAACACAAGAGAGAACTTGAAAGAGAGAAATGTTCTTAAATATATTAATGAGAGAGGAACCACCACTATGTAGAACAGCAACAATAGAAACCCTAACACGAGAGAACTTGAAAGAGAGAAATGTTCTTAAAAATATTAATGAGAGAGGAACCACCACTATGTAGAACAGAAACAATAGAAACCCTAACACAAGGGTGACTTAAACCCTAAGCCTAAAATGAATTAAGCGAACATTAAACTGTGTTTACATTATTTGTTAAAGCACACTAAAATCATAAAGTGACTTTATGACTAAACCTATCACTAAGATTAGTATGACCATTATTACTTTATGCTACGAACTCTAACATTCTCCCTTAATGATCATTCTAGAAAATAGACCAAGTTAATCGCTAAATTTACAAATTTATCTAGGGCAAGATAATGGTGAGAATGTCTGCAACTTGGTTTTGGGCTGGACAATATTGCAGCTCAATTTCTCCATCTTCTACATGTTGTCGAATGAAGTGACAATGTAATGTTTTGTTCGCTCATTAAATAGGGGTTTCTTTGCCAGCTTGAAAACTACTTGGTTATCATGGAAAAGTTGTTTGGGCTCTGTCTGATGAACTTGTAGATTTGCCAACATTTGTTTAAGCCAAACTGCTTCACATGTCCCTTTTACTGCTGCTCTGCATTTTGCTTTTGTAAATGAAACTGCATGTTGTTTTTTGCTGATCAAGGAACTGCCCGTCTTCCAAGGCCAAACACATAAGCTGACGTAGATTTTATATCATTCATGGATCTGCCCAATCTGAGTCTGAATATCCACACAGCCAAGTCTTCTCGCTTTTAACATATAGAATGCCAAAGTCTGATGTTCCCTCCATATATCCTAGTAACCTCTTTGTTACTGTCCAATGTGCTGATTTTCGAGCTGTCATAAATTGGGAGATGTAGCTGACTGCATAGCTCAAGTTAGGTCTAGTGGATGTAAGATAGATCAAACTACCAACTAGTTGCCTGTAGACCGATTCATTTACTGCTTTTGAATCAATTTTAGCTAAAAGTTCCAGTCCTGTCTGCTTAGGTGTAGATGTGTTTTTACAATTTACCATCGTGAACCTGTCTAACAAACTTTTTGCATATTTTGTTTGAGAAGCAAAATATGTTTATCAATTTCCAATCTTCTACACCTAAGCAATAATGTAGGAGGCTTGAATATGACATGCCAAAACTGGAATATAAATCTGATTTTATCATTTTACCTTTTCAATAGCTCTTGCCTCACTACCTGTGATTATGATGTTGTCAACATATATCACTAGAATCACCAGATCACCATTCTTGCTTTTGACGTAGATGTTGGGGTAAGGACATCTTTTGAATCCCGTTCTCCCAAATACTATTAATTTTTATATACTATGCCCTGGGAGTCCATTTCGACTCATAAAGAGCCTTCTTCAATCTGCATACCATATGTTCCTTACCTGTAACATGAAACCCCTGTGGCTGGTACATGTATACTTCTTTCTCTACATATCCATTGAGGAGCACTTTTTACGTCCATTTGATGTAGTTTCCAGTCAAATTGTGCTGCCATGACTAGAACTAATTGGATTGTTTCCATTTTGTGGTAGGAGCAAAGGTCTCGTTATAGTCAAATTCAATCCCTTCCTTCTGTCCAACACCCTTTGTGACTAGCCTTCCCTTATGTCTTATAAGTGTTCCGTCGGCTTTGTACTTGACCCTGTATACCAATTTTGCAGCCAATTGCGTTTCTTCCTAGTAGGTAACTTTTTTCCATGCACCTTCATCGAAGTTTCATATTCAGCTTGCATAGCCTTTCCCATTCCGGTCTACTTGTGGCTTCTCAATATACCTCAAGTTGAATAAACATTGAAGGTTAGCCATCAAAGACTATATCAGATGTCTTACCTTTTTTGGTCTTCCTTCCACCCTCATATTAAGAATCTCATTTAACTGAACATCACCAATAGTGGTACAACACTGATTTGGTATTTTCTTTGCCTCCTCCAAGTCAGCATCATTTTCTTGCTGAGTTAGGCTATTTTCATTAGTTTCTTGGTTGGGAATCTCCCAAGAACCAACCTTTTAAATACCCCCTGTTCAGGTTCATGTTTCACATGTGTCATACCTGATTATTCAGCCATTGTATCTTCATTTCCAGCAGCTTTCAGATCTGTTTTTTGGTTTTGTCGTTGCTTGAAACACCCCTACACATTCATCAACTACCACATCACAACTAAAGCATGCTTTGTTAGTTTCAACATCAGCTAACTGATAAGTTTTATAATTGTTGTTGTAACCCTTGAGCATCATTTTCTTGCATTTTACATCAAGTTTGGTTTGTTTTTCTTCAGGAACCCATGCATATACAACTGATTAAAAAAATTTGAGACGACTTACTTTGGGTTTTTGTCTAGATCATACTTATTTTAAAGTTTTCTTGTGTACTGCTTTTGTTGGAGACCTATTGAGAAGATACATTGATGTGTACACTGCTTCCTCCTAGTTTTTATTAGGAACAAAATTGTTCTCTAACATACTCCTCACCATCCGCACAATGGTACGATCCCGCCTCTGTGCCACTCCATTTGCTGTGGAGTGTAGGGTGTGGTGTATTGCCTCTGGAATCTAGAGTGCAAAAATCAAGAAATTTTCTAGGGTAAAATTTACCTCCGTTATGTGATCTAAGGATTTTGATACTCTTTCTTGAGTGTTTTTCTACCATGTCCTTGAACTTTTGAACTCATCGAATGCATCTGATTTTTGCTTTAAAAATACATCCACAGTTTTCTTGAAAAGTCATTTACAAATAGGAAAAAACACCTAGCACTGGAGATTGATCCCGTCTTCAGAGGACCACAAATGTCAGCATGGATCAATTGAAAGACCTCCTAAGCTCTCCAAGATTGTCCATCAAATGGAATCTTGGCTTGCTTCCGAGCATGGCATGCACCACAAACTCCTTGCTGATTCAAAATCTCTGGAAGGCCATCCACAAAACTTTCTTTAGCCAAATAAGAAAGATATCTCAAATTTAAATGCCCATACCTTTGATGTGAAAGTGAACTAAAATCTTGACCACTATTGGCCATCAAAGCATGCTCTTTCGCTTCCCCTGCATTAACCAACATGAAAAGCCCCTGATCTTCAATATCAAGAGCGAGTATCTTCTTACTGACCTTTTGAACAATATGACAGTTATGATTGCTGAAAATCAAGTGTAAGTGGGAGTTGTGCTTCATAATCTCACTCACAAAAAGCAGCTTCTTCTCCATTCCTGGAATGTAGTTGACATTAGGGAAACCATCTTTTCCTTGACATGGTTATCTGCACGTCCTTTTCTTTCTACTTTGAATTCCTCTCCACCACCAAAAGTTACAGTCAGTAAAGATACATTAGCAGCATTATTCTAATATTTCTTATTGGTAAAATGATGAGATGCACCAAAATCTATGTACCAAAGAAGTGCTATACATAGTTTTCTCTATCCCTAGCGATAAACACAGAGAAATCTGCCTTCATACGTTCTGCAACATTGGCCTGCTTCTTAGGCCCTTGGTATTTTCCTTATCTCTTAACCATTTCATGCAAAACTTCTTCTTATGGCCTGGCCGTCCATAATTTTGACATTTGATTACTCAAGTCATATGTTCTTCTGCTGCCCTCTTTGTTGCCTCCTCCATTCTTAGCAAACTGGCCCTTGTCCTTGAAGTCCGCTGTCGAAGTCATCTCTGAACTCTTATTCTTGCTGCTACTGCCAAACTCATTTTCCCACTTGTCTTGCTACAAGAGTTTAGAGCTCCACTCTTCAAACTTTAGGTTAGTGTCACTGTCAATAATAGTAATATTTTGGTTTTCAGTAAAATGCTCAAATGAAGGTGGCAAGCTCTTGAGAGTGATTACTACCGTGTTTTCTTCCATTTTTGGCCCAATAGCATTTAGCTGTTTTATAATATCCCTGATCTTTGTTAAACAGTCTTGTAAAGATTCATTTTCATCCATTTTGATTGATGACGAAAGATCTACCTTTGAAGTTTCATGCAACTCCTTCAATCACTTCCAAATAGCTGAAGCATCTTTGCCAGTCTGTACTTCTGGTAACCTTTCATCTGTCACAGAGATTTTAATAAGCATCTCCACATCTCAAACTTACTTTGATAATTTCCTGTTGTTGCTGTTCTTGTTTCATTCTCCATTCTAATCTGATCCAAACACCTGTACTCAAAAATAGCTATTATTCGTCATTCCAAGTATCATAATTTTTCCCAGAAAACTTCTGGTTACCTTCCAACATTGAATAGTAATTGTTTAATATCTCTAAAAATGCAGAAATTACGCAACCTGGAATTTCCGAAAAAACTGAAAATCACTATTCTTTATAGTGCCATACAATGGCACAATACCTTACAAATCTGTACAAATTCTCTCCTGTTCCGTATACCTATCTTCTTCTGTTCCATGCAGTCCTATGGATCTTGGTTTTAATCAGAAAAAACAAACCAAGCTTTCTTTGCTCGAAAGCCCTATTAGTTTCTTGGTAGGTATTGTGTACGGTCCCTTGGTCCATCACTGATCTGAGCAGTCCCTAGGCTTTCACCCGTGATTTCTTGATTTCTCATGTTGGCACTGGTACCATATTACAAAAACTGAACACACAAAAAAACTAAGGAAGAACACGAGAAAACTTGAAAGATAGAAATGCTTCTTGGATATATTAATGAGAGAGCAACAGTCATTTTATAGGAAAGCAAAAATAGAAACCTTAATACAAGGGTTACACAAACCTTAAACCTAAAATGACTTAAGTGAACATTAATTTATGTTTACATTATTTGATAAAGCAAACTAAAGTCATAAAGTAACTTTATTATTAAACCTATCACTGAGAATTGTATGACCATTATAACTTTATGTTACAAACTCTAACAAATATAACTCCTAGAGGGTCCAAATTTGGAAATAATTGACTTCCTAGATTTGCTTTGAATCCTTGAATGATTTTTTTCCCTTTGCCCATTGATTTATTTTAAATGTATTGTCTAAACAGGTGCTTAAGAAATAATGCTTTGTAAAAAGCTTTGGGTGTTTGATATTGGGTCCAAATTGTTTGCTTTGAAGCAAATGGGGATAGCTCTTCAGTCATTGACAGCATGGACAGAACTGCTTTGCTGGGACAAACAGTAAGCCATGATTCTGTTGGCTAGTTTCATTTGATGCTGTTATTATATTTTTCATTCATCGTTTCTATATTTGCCACTGTCAACGACATAGAAGGAAAGATGAATATAGTCGATTTTAATGTGAAGATTATCCAATCATCTTTCAGATATGTGCCAACATATAAAAGCTAACATGAGGAGGATGCTTTGTAATAATGCTTTTCTATTTTGGAATGGATTTTTTCATAGGTGAACAGATAGAACAAAAGGACAAAATTTATATGATACTGCTGAAAAAGTAAAAACAATTGTCGATCAATCGGGAATTTCCAATACAGTGCAATGATTTGTTAAGCTGTTTCCCTTTCTGATCAATGAGAGTTTCTAATATCTAGTCACGATAAGATGCGAATTTCAGACACATTATGCATGGTTATTTAACTGTGGTAAATGACTCTTTCAGCCTGTAGAACCGTTGGCAATTTAATAGCAATACAATGATGCACTGGTGTTTATATATATGCAGCTATATGTCATATATGCCTACGTATTGGGGATCATATGATTAAATGTTGAGAGTAACGCCAATTCCAGTATCTAGCCCTCGGCAATAAAGGGCCTAATGAAATTAAGGGAGACCATATTTGAAAATGTGTCTCTAGGGAGGTCTTATAGGAATAAAAATTGATCACAAAAGGCGGTGAGCTTAACGAAGTTCCAAACAAATTGATGCTACAGAACATTTATAGTTCATGTATATTTCTATTCTAAGATCCCCTCTATTTTTTTGGTACTCTATTTTCATTTTTAGTATTGGATCTGAGGAGTTGAAATAAACTGGAGACATCAGCAATTGATGAAACTTACAGAATACACATATATCCACAAGCTTATAATCATACTCGGTTCAGGTTCCACATTCCAGCACTGGAGAATTCATATTTACTATAAGCATGAACACTGTAATGTAACAGCAATTTGGGGTTTGGCAGGGATATTTTAAATACCCAATTTTGCGAAGTACGCTGTCCTTAACTTTAGATTAATGGCTGTTCATGTGGTTCATGCTGTGGTATTCTGAATACCTAATTTGGTAACTTGTGGACATGTATAGAATTTTAATCTGTCCATAACATTAGATGTAGGCTGTTCATGGGACTGGCAGTGGTATTCTAAAGGCCCACTTTGTAATTTGTGGACATTTAAATTTTATATAATTTCAATTTCTGTCCATATATTAGAGAGAAGGCTGTTCATTGGGTTTTATCAAATACAACAGACAGAAAGAATTAAGGTCTTTTCAACATATTTAATATAATTGAGAATGCAAAGGCATTCTTATTCCCAAGGTCATCATCCCTCAAATGAATTTGGTTTTCTTGGGAAATGGTAGAAAACTATCTTTTCTGGAATATGAAGGCCACACATGATGCATGTGACTATCTTTGTATGGCCTAGCATGCTGGAAGGTTGAACGCTATAGATTACCAACTTACATAGTGTAAGGTTGTAGGTTATAGTCACACCTCCTCCATATTTGATTAACCAATTTCTTTATAATGACACGCTTGCTGTAATTTTGACTGTGTTTGCGAATATTAGAGTGGTTTGTGATCCATGTGGATAATGGTTTTCTCATTGTACGGAGCTTCCATTTCTTAACTGCTTGGACAAGAGCATACATTTCCTTATCATATTTATAATATTTCAAAATACTCCATGGAACAACTCTGTAGGATAACAAACGGGTTCACCTTCTTGCAATAAAAAGACCCCACAGCATAGGCACTTGCATTTATTTCCATCTCAAATGGCAGCTGTAAATTACGTAGTGCCAAAACTTGTGCATTGACAATGTTTTGCTTCAACTCAACAAACACATTTTTCTGATATCTATTCCGAGTAAAGGATATGTTACTTGTTTTGGAATGCAAACGTGCTGCTATTGTGTAAAATGATTTTATGAATATTTGCAATTACTGATTTGTCCCTACAAAACTCCTTGTCGCAGTCACATTGGAAGGCTTGGGACACTTTAGAATGGCTTCCACTATTGCTGGATCAATTCTCAACTCTACATTACCAACCACATGCCTAGAGTAGACAAGTGCTTGTTGTGCAAACTCACACTTCTCCTTGAGCAACAAGTTATTCTCCATCAAAACTTGCAAAATGTGTTTCAAATGCATTAAATGGTTATCATAAGAGTTGGTGAAAATCAATACATCATCAAAGTAATGACACGAGAATCTATGAATAGTCTTGACTCTCAATATCTTATTCACCAACATCATGAAAGTAGCTAGAGCATTACACAACCCAAATGGAAGTACAAGCCACCCATGCAAAACTTGCCTTGTTTTGATTGTAGGTTTCTATGGACCGTCCTTAATTTTTACTTGATGATACTCATATTTTAAATCCAACTTCGTAAAATATGTAGCATGGTGAAATTGGTCCAATAAATCATCAATTTGTGGGAGAGGGTCCTTGTTCTTGATGACTATTTTATTTAAAGCTCAAGAATCAATACACACTCTCTATAAACCATCTTTGTTAGGTATACTAATAATAGAACAACCACATAGATAAGTGTTTAGACATATTACACCTTGATTCGACAAAGATTGCAATTGGTTTCTTACCTCATTTTCTTCCATTAGTGATTGTCTATAAAGATCAATGTTTGAGAGGAAAATCTGGTAGTAAGTGTAACCACTGCATAACTGCTCTCTTTGGCAACATACCGTTGGGCTTTTGGAAATTTTTCTTAAATTAGTGCAAGAACTCTTCTACTTGTTTTTGCTCTTTGTTGGTAGATCTGCTAGGAAAAGCCTTGTATTGAATTACCTCATTAGGTTGCTTGTACATGAAAGGAAGGAAAAACAAACATCCCACTAGCATTAATCAATCTTTTGGATTGATTAGCACTTACCAAGATCTTTGATATACCTTCATAGCATTAGTGATAAAACTTTCCAACTGATATTTGTTAGCTCCCCTCATAGAGATAGCATCTTTGGTATACTTGCATGGGCTGCAAATGAACACATCACACACATCAAGAGGAACACTACCTACAACAACTCATCGCTCAAATACTAGTTAATCCCAAACTTAACATTGTACTGTTTGATGACCTCCATTGCTACTCCTTGCTTCACCCAACCCAAATAATATGAATTTGGATGATCATATGTAACCAAACCAAGCTTGTCTACCAACTTTTGGAAATTGAATTTTCTTGTGAGCAAGAATAAAAAGAGTATCAATTGTTTTTTTCTTAATTTGAATCTTAATGTGAAGGGGCTAGTTAAGTTCATCTTTATTATGAGCCTCATTGCTACTCAATCATACCTCTTTGTAGATGGACGTGTAACTAATCCTCCCATCCACATCAGAGCTGCACAATCTCTTTTCCTTGTAAGGAAGTTATAGCTTTTTTCTTTTTCTTGTTCTTATATAGATGCGATTGTGGAAGTTATTTCCAAGAAGTCTCATCTTTCCATTTTGGCTAGGAGCCACTCTGCTGTTTGGATGCATTAGAAGAGGACAATCGACCCTTTTTCGTGTCCATGTAAAAATAGCTTGTGTTACCAAGAAACGTCCCTAGCCCCTCCGTACCTTGTCTGAAATGTTTCCGTGCACGGAAACAGGTACAACGCACCAGAAACGTCACGGTTTTTCAGTTTTAAAAGCTAAAAACATAACCAAAAAAACTAATTTTTAACATTTATTGCTCCTAAACCTAATCTACCCACCCAATCTTCCTAAAGACACTTCCTAAAAGCGATATCTTTGGTCCATTCTAAATCACACTCTTTTATCTCTTGCTAAATTCAGTTTTCATTAAACTAACATTTAGCATTGTGAAGAGCAAAGAGACATCAAGGAGCAGCTAATCTTTAAGCTAATCATGTATATATGAAACATTGTAATTGTAACCATCTTGATTAATGAATCTTTAGAACTTCAATGAATGCAAAATATTTTGAGTGCTTTATCAGTTAGCTCTTATGATTTGTGGACTAAAATTTCGAAAATGAGTACTATGCGCGCGCACACACACACACACATATATAAATTTAATTTTTAAAATGTTTTATAATATATTGTACGGACGTTTCTGTAACGTTTCGTACCCAAGGTTTTTTTGAAGATCGACACTTCCGCATTTCAGACCCGTACCCATACCTATTTCCTGGCAACATAGAAAATAACAGGATTGGGAGTATGCCTCATCTATGCCCTTAGGCCTGATCGATATCATTAGCCTCCTCAAATGACTATGAAGTCCTCCAATCTACTTCATCAAGATGTCATAATCTTGTAACATCTTTTTCCATTTGGACAGCCTTGTTTTAGAATTCACTTGTATATTCCAACACACTTTGGCATTGTCTTTGCCAGAAATGTTCTGAATTAATAGATTATTTTTTGATTGACAAATAGGATAATATCTTTTCTTAATCAACTTCTTAAATTCATGCTGTTTAGTAACTGGAAGTAGGTCCTGTAAAGCCAAGGAAAAACTGTAATTTTCGATCTTGCAAAATAAATCAACTCTCATACATGTCTATGACTTGTAATTTTCGATCTTGCAAAATAAATGTGTTATTCTTCACTAATAATATGAAATCTGAGATATGCCTCAGGATAAATCAACCAATAGTCAAGTTTCTCAGCTTTTACTTCACTTTATATAGCGGGGTTTCATTCTTGGCGTCCACTTTGAATGGGGGTTGTGTTGGAGGTGTTAAGCTAGTATTAGGCGGGTCCTTCTCATGGCCTTTTGTCTGCTATTTTCTCAGCTCCTTACTATCTTTAGGAGCCTCCATGGAAACCTGTATCTTTTCCATTAGGGCCTCCATAATCTTCTCCAGTCCAATGGATTGAGAATGCTTGCCTCATCTTCTTTCAACTTGATGAAACTTGCTTTACTATCTTGTGGCACCACCTCTTCTTCTCACCCATTCTTCTCAGTTATCACAATTCTATTTCACTTTCAGGTCGATACCTTTGGCTGCAAGGAAACCAATCACCTTCTCCTCTTGCAATAACTGTTCTATTAACAGGTGCAAATCTGCGATTTTTGTCACACCAAAAGAAAAGTGACAAAACCAAGGAACACAACTGCTCTGATACCAATCCAATCCTTAGAATAGATATTCGATGCGTAAAGTACCAACGTAATTTTTTAACTTTCCAATTTACATCTTAATTGATTGTATGGCTGTCCCCACTTTAAAAACAAAACGGAATTGTGCTTATGAATGAATTGTTTAAGTGCTGGAAATAAGATAGTCTACCATGTGCATAAACTGAAACAAACATGAACTGAAAATATGACAAAAATAGAGCACAGCATAAGAGATGACCCTAGGGAAACCCAATGTGGGAAAAAAATCTAGAAGTGTAAGGCCTTGCCTTCTCTTGCAACTATCTCCTCAGCAAATGTACTGCCTTCTTGAGGCCTTCAAGCACACCAATCAACAACAAAAATATCGTGATACTTGCAATTGCCCCACTTACTTCAAATGCACTTTTCTATACTAGACTCAACTCTCTATTACACCCAGCCAAGAGAACCGACTGAAAACACTGTTTACAATGATCTTGGAGGGTGTATATAAGCAATAACAGCAATATAAGCTTGAAATAAGAAGTGGAAATGGCAAGAAATTCAAGAGACTGTTTGTAGCCGTTACTTTGCATGTTTGTTTAACTCGGGAAAAACCGGCATGACACAAGCGTAACCACCACATCACAAACATAACAGCTACCCTGCTACATCTGGCGGTTTTTTCACTGACACAAAACTATTCTGTTTCTGCTCAATTACTCAAGAAACTGCTTCAATTGTGTTTGAGTCCAAGGTGTTAGGATCACCTCAGAACCATCTGCAACCTTTGGAGACCCCTGCACAATTTGTATACTTTGTGCTTGACTGAAATTCATCATATTAGTGTTTGAGAGTGTTTCAAGGTACATGTTTAGTTAGTTTTGACTAATAAATGAGAATAGTGCCTTAGTTAGCTGATATTACGAACTTCCATGATCCAATTTGGATCAAAGCAATGCGAGTTTTCATGAATGCTATTTCCCACTCCACTTAGTAGAGTCGAATACTTTGAAAAGGATTTTAGGGTTTAGCAATGCATGTTAAGGTCAGAATTAATGGTTTCCACAAGAATTCAGATTCTTTGCTCCTTGGGAAAAAGGCTCAGATGCTAGCTTTCCTTGCTTTCATAAGAAGCCTTTCCACATAATTCGTATGCTTAACTGATGCAACTCTCATCCTTTTGGTGTGTAGGATGCATTTCTTTCAAATATAAAGTACTAAATGGTCAGCACAAGTTTGAATATTTAAATATTAAAATATTAGTTGACAACATACCTTGTTTTGTTTTGGACACAAGACAATGAAATACAATTTGTGCTATAATTCCAGCATCTTGAACCCCGTGGAGGCTACAATATATCAATCAATGTTTTAAAAATCGGAACCGGACTCGGACCGGTCGAGGTTGACCGGACCGGGCAGAACCGACCGTTCAAACTCTATGAACCGGTTTACTAAAAAACACATAAAAATTACATTTTTAAAGAAAACAATATATTTGAAAAACTAGAAACCATGATTCCAACAATTACACACAAAATATGCAAAGTTTGCTCATGTATATAGTGATAGTTGGAATGCTCGCACTCGGCAAATACTCGGCAGACCCCCAAAAAAAAACTCGGCAATATTTGGCCAGAATACTCGCCGAGTTTTGGAAAGCTATCCAGTATTTTTAAATACTAAATTGTGTACAGGCAATCAAAGCTCATGATTCTTTCAGAAGATTGCAAGAAGCTACTTGGTCCAAAAAGGTGCAAAAATGGATTTTATGAAAATAAGAAAAATATTGCCATCAATGTGTAGAGCTCGAGAAAATATGCACTTTTAGAGAAAACGACACCTGAAACGGAGCCACAAAATGAAAGTTATGGCACATGCAAGTTTTTGCTGCTACATCTTCCCGGACCCTTTCCAAAAATGGCAAATTTTATTCTATACTTGTGTTTTTTTCACCAAAAATCCAAAAAAGGAAAGAAATGCTGTCTTTACATAACTCGGCCGGTTCAGGATGAAACCGGACCGGTTTGACCGGTTTGGGCTAAAACCGGTCAACCGATCCGGTTTACTAAACGGTTCGTGCTTTAAAATGTTAAACCGGTCAAACCGGCCGGTTCCGGTTCCGGTTTGACCGGTTTTTAAAACACTGATATCAATTTTCCCATTCTAAAATTTTGCAAGGACAAATGGTCTATGAAGTTCCACACTAATGTTGTGATTGAAAAGTGCCTGTCATCTATGTTTAGTGACTGAAAATTGCCTATTATCTTTGTTTAGTGTGACTTGCAGATCACAAGCTAGCTAAAATGCTCAGTGTAGCCAAATGGTTTTGAAAGACAATAGCAAAGCATACATAATACATCTATATATTTAGTTATGAATAAGCCACAAAATTTAAGCAGCTGAAGTCGTTATCTTGAAAGATAGCCAAAACTAGCTCTCTGGTGTCTTCTTGGCTGCATGTGCCTTTATTTTCACTATACTCTCCATTGTTCATCATTCAATTATTTATCTAAATCTAAATTTTAATTTGAACAAAGCATTGGAAGCCCCTTTTGCTAACATCTTATTTATTTGATAGAATGAAGGATGATCTGTCTCTTACTTAAATCTCCACCATGTTGAGCTCTAGATCCTTTTATCCATTTTGGCTAAAGGAAGACTATTGATTGATTACTAAAGTCCATTCTTGGAAGTTAGAAGGCTTACCCCCATGTAAATTAATTATGACAGCATATATCCAGCACACTAAGTGCAGAAGGACCTCCTGCTACAACTGTCATTGTTGTGCTATGAGACAATGAGTGACAAGGCAGTTAATATTAAAACACATGGATCTTTGGGGATGTAGCGATTCCCTTAAATCCTGGGTTTCCCATAGAAGAACACTTCTGTTAAGTGAAAAATTAAAGAAATAGGACCGAAGTGGTGTTTGGACTCATCTAATGTTTCTTGCTATGGGGGGAAATGGCCATCTATTGTCTAATGATCCTCTGACAGAGTTATCCATATAAGCTATATACAGAGTTTTCTTAGGTAAGAAATGTTTAAATGTTGAAATAGTGGTAGCATGGCCATGAAGCACCATTTCTTACAACATGTTCTGAGCAGAACGTAGAATGTGGTTTGTCCCTGTGGTCATAATGACTGCCCTGGTGACATATAAGCATCCATGGAAAGATGACAATTAAGAGGTGGCAAATAAAGTGACTTCGCATGGAATACTGCATTACCTGAGTATATTTCTAAGGTCAAATTGGAGATTGAGGCCAAAAGAGACATTTACAACATTGTCATTTGAGATAAATATCTTCCAACAAGAGAAACATTCTGTTTGATTTGATAAAAAAACATGGACTGGTTTTGTGATGTCCTTTTTGTAGCCACACAGCTGAACCCTGTGAGGACTAGGATGATCAAAACCTCGGAGTATGACAATTCTGAAGATTCCTGGAAAAGCATTTCAAAGGCACTTTCCACTAGACCCTGAGTGGCACGCTAAGAACAACAGCGATTGCATATGGCATTTAGGAGATATGTTTTGCATGCCTTCTTCTACCTCCCTAAAAGGGGTATAGCTCATTTACACCTCAAGACAAGCTGGTGGAGGGCTCACATATGTTTGAAGTGTCAAAAATTCAATCTAAGTAAAAAGGTTCATGAGTGTTTTGCAATCAAATTGAATTCCTATTTATTTGTTAAAAGCTTATCATAGTTTGTAGGTAAATGACAATGATTGTATGGGGTAAATATAATAATATTATATACTGATTGCACGGATATTTAGTTTTCCAAATATTTTATTTTAGAAGCCAGGGAATTAAATGCAATGAAATTCAGTTTCTCAATATTATGCGCTGAGATGTTTCAAATGCTATTCATTGCAACTGAAAATTCTTCCAAAGATAGAGAAATGATTCATTCTCACATAAAAACAAATGACTGTGATCCTCTTACACTTCATTCATCCTGAAAGCTCAAATGGATTCATAATGACGTTTCACAAAGTATTGTATTAATCAGTTAAAAATCTCAACGAAATATTAGCAAATGCAATTTAAGAAAGGATGGTGTTTTTTTCTTTCTTTCAAACCATGGATGAATCATGAGACTTATGACCCTTGCTAGAGGGGAACTAACCATTTCCTAGTGCAGGCAATGCATAATGACAGCACGGCAAATTTATACTTGCATTAGGCTTTTTGAGTATTTTCAGTGTGCTTTGGCATGCTAATTGCATCTCTTTCATATTTTAGTTCATGTGCATCATCAATATTAGTTGAATTTAAACTTTAAAGGGGCTTCCTGATTTTTTTGCTAATAAACATGCACCTTACCCCTCTTAAGTTTTATTCATCATTTTATTCCATTATCATGGAGACCAGAAGAATATAGGATTAAAAAAATGGTATCAAGGAAGATATGGGATGTAAAAGGACCTGAAATTTAAACAATCGTTTCTCGACTTGGTGGTAGTTTTCTAGAGCCAATGTTATTTGCATAATGGCATCCCTCATGAATCTGATTTCATTATTGCATATCAATTTTCTTTTAGGTTCTTTTGTATGCCCCACATTTTCTTGTTGCAGATACTAGTAGAGCTTCGTTGTAGTTGGCAATACTTAAATGCATTTTATTTGTCTCTTATGCAGAGCTCGCTATAACTTATATAGGAAACAATGTATTAGAGTCTCTAAAACAGGGAAAGGGCCGTGGAATATAACAAAAGTATGGAATTCATGTAGAGCACAAAAGGCAAATATGGAGACAAAGGCTAGTGGTAGTGAGAGACTCCTCATTGACTGTGGACCCGATCAACAATGTGTACTTGGTAGGTTCTGCAAATTGTTTGAAAATGGACCATGGCTTAACAGAAGCTAATATCCTTCATTTACTAAGCATTTTCTCATTTGTTGTCAGAATTATGAAGGTATACATTTACTCGCATAAGAATTTTCTGTTTATGATGTCTTTGTTTGAGGTTCTGGAGAGGAGCTCCTTATTGCTCTCTTACATTTTTCATGGTACGGGTCATACGATATTTCTTATATGGTCCCAGCGTGCTTTCTGCTGTTGTGCTTTATGAGTGCCTCTTAAATTAATTTTATCTGTTTTGGAGATCAATATTTGTTTCTCTCATAGTTGAATTCAAGTCTAATACTATTTCTATGTCTCTTAAATCTTATTCCCTCTAATCAAGGCAGACATTGAGCGATTGCTTAATTCATCTCTGGTTTGAACTATCCTGGCAACATTCTCTTTTGTTTGCAATCTTCTTACTAGCTTACCATTTTAGGTTTTCCATTCCTCTCCATCAGTGGTAATCAATCATATTAAGATTTCAACTGTTGGTGTTCAAGATTGAAATAATATTGAGATAATCACATATTCATAAGACTGAAATGTAGCAAGCAAAGATCGAAGAAATATTTACTATCTCCAGAGAGTGGTGAGACAATACCTTATTATTCCTCAACCAAACCATTATTATATGATTATAGGCCAACTCTTGATATTATTCATCTCCATGTAAGCAATGATCTAAGTGAAGTGATAATAACTGCACATCTCTCTCCTGGGATGGTCGTCACCCCTATGATTACAGGCCAACTCTTGATATTTTCTCTCTCCATGCAAGAAACGGTCAAGTGAAATGATAATAACTCTACATTTTTCTCCTGGACGGTGAGCAAAATATTGCAATGTTACCCCACAGAAATGTTCAATCAGATGCATTCAGTGACAAATTGAGGAATATTGGACCTGTTTGGTACTACTGTGAATATTGTTAATAAAGGTTTTTGCAGAAACTAAAGTAGAATATCAATGAACAATAAGGTTTAATTCTCGAGGTTTTAAAATTTAATTCTCTAAGCAAGATTGTATCCAAATGTCTGTGTCTGTTCTTTTACATCTACTTTTTGTAGCTCTCAAAGCCTTCACACTCCAATCACTTATAACTTCCTATAAGGTAGGCCAAGAAAATTAAGGAGGGACTCTGTCAGCTAAATCTTCCATGGGTTTTCTATCCATATGCATGACCACACGATTTAAAGTCTTGGTATTTCATTATCCTCAAACTGGTTTGCAAGTTACCACCAGGAGGTTTTCCTCACCTCTTCTGCTCTTACTATGATTTTGTATATGATCTCCATCTCTTAAGTTCCCTTTTCCACTTTTAATATTCTTTTTGGCGTAACGGTATGAAGGAGAACATCCATGTGAATAGATATCATCATTAGCCATGCCCTACACAATCAGGGTAATATCATATGCCTCTATTGTGTTACAAACACTATCAAAACTGTAAGCTCATTTGACATTTTTCATGTGGCGCCTATAGTGTTTAACAATCTATTAAGATAATAAAGCCATTAATGTAATTATTTTTCTGTTCGTTCATAATAATTTGATGTTGTCCAAAGATTACATAATTTATTATTTAATAAAGAATCTATGGTGCAAGTATCTCTGTTCAGAGAAGCTAAAAGATGCGAGGCCATCTTATCCAAACTTTAAAAAAAAAAACACAGTTTTCAAAAGGTAGGATTCTTCATAGCATGCAGAGGTTCAATATAGTCGTAGCTATTAGTACAAGCTAAACTGTCCATTTCTTATTGCATATATTTTTCCAATTCTAATGGAAGGTCTGTATAACTTGCCAGGAGGAATTGTTGCACTTGGAAAATTTGATGCTCTTCATGTTGGTCATCGTGAACTAGCAATCCAAGCAGCAAAAATAGGGGTGCCATTTCTCTTATCCTTTGTAGGAATTGATGAAGTGCTTGGCTTGGAGAAGAGGTATTTACTATTTATCATGTTTGGGTTATGGTTCTCATTCGCTTAATTCATTCAGCCCACCCACCACAATTTATTTCTCCTTTGTTGAATTGCAAGGATACAAGATTGTCGGTATTGTTATGATATAAAATTAAAGACTTGAGGGAAAGCACAACCCTCAAAGAGTCAAATCTAAATGTAAAGGCAATAGGGAAAAGGTATAATAATTGTCAAAATGATTGGGCAATACTAAACTGGCTTATCTAAAATGAAAGTGACAGAGTTGATGTTGAAGAAATGTATCTGTTGCATATTGATGATATATTTGAAATAATGTTTGATGATGTTGCAAGTTCCGGAGAAATGCTTCTAGCTTATCAAAAATGACATTAGATACTAAATTTTCTTAAAGCCTGCCTTCCCTGTACTTGCACACACATGAACCTAGAGACTTACATCTACATGGCTATTGTAAAATGAAATGCGAATCAAGTACACGTGAACCTGGAGAATTATGTCTACATAGCTATTGTGAAATGCAATGTGAATCAAGTACTGTGAAGTTAAAGATGTGTGAGAGTGAACCCTCTAGTGTGAGGACTGGATTGTGGTCATTGCCAAAAGTTCTTGGCAATCCTTAATAGGCACCATTTGACATTCATTACTGGTGTCCTTTGGGGACTTAGGCTTACTAATCCACGGCTCTGACCAATTCCTTTTCCTAGATAAATACTACACAAAACATAATGGCCAGGAGCTGCTCCTCTAAAGAGAGATTAAAAGGGTCCACTACCTTTGACTGCAGGGCACTAACATCCCCAGATAGGATTAGATGGACCTGCAAAACAGAAATAAAATCACATGACTAGAAAATTGGCATTCAACTCGATGTTGTCTGAAGGGGCCGTTGCCAAAAAGAGATTATGCACCGTCTCATGGCCATGCATTATAATGTGTTATTATAAAATTCGAGTTATGATTAATTATTGCAGATCCTTATAAAAAATTGAGCAATAAATAAATTAGAAAATGTCTTAGATGGGTGACAAAGAAAAAAGCACGAGAGAGCAGTTGTGTTTCCATCTAAAAATGCTAGTGAAATACATAATCCAATCTTACACGTATAGATCTGTCAACCCTTTTTGCTATTTCTGTGCACTTGTAGAAAGAAAGAAAGAAAGAAATTATATTAATGTCCACGAATGACCAAAAGTAGGTCAATGAGACTCAAGAATACATCCAATTACAATAGAAAGTGTTTGGATGAAAAAGACCCTAATAAAACAGAAGAACAAAAGCACTGAAAATAAACGAGGGGTAAACCCAAAGCAGTAAAGTCCCAACCCATGTGGTTAAGGTACCAATACAAATAGTCATGTGTGTGGAGCAAGAACCCCCAAAGAGCATGGGCTGATGAAAGTCAGAAAGATTGGATGGTAGTCCCATCAAACATCTCTGACCATGTCTGCAATAGAGAAATTATGTGTGTCACTGTCTTTCACTGTGAAAGGGCCAATACATGATCTGATAATGCTCATCGGGAATGTCTAGGGTTGAGGGGGCTAGGTTGGGTAATCATAGGAGGAAGTAAAGCACTCCCCATAGAATCCCTCCAAACATCCAAGGCTGAAGAAAGCAGTGAAGAAATTTGTAATGCATTCTTGTACTCGCGGCATGGCACAGAGGAGTCATCTGTGTCATTGTCTATCATTGTGAAAATGACTATGTAATGGTGATAAGTGATTTACCATATAAACATTATTAATGCTCTGAATCTTTCATTGGCTGTGCAGGAGACTTTTATCTTGGCACCAAAAATGAATCATTCTCCCCATCAAGGGGTCAGTCTTTCTAATCTTCGTATGTGTTAAGTGTTGTAATTGTTAGCGGGCCGGTGTCTGTTATGCTAGTGACTATCCCAATGGTCATTCCCGTTGTTCTGGTGGTTAACTTGAAGGTGGTAAGGAATATGGTGGTTTTTGCATTCCTCAAGCTATTAGCTACAGTCGTGTTCAACCCTATGTGCCCCTTGGTTAAAGTGGTTTTCTTCATGTTTCTCTTGTTTAGCTTAATGCTTTCTGAAATCATGAGCTGAGGATCCTTTCCATAAGTTTGATGATGCAAGTAGCTACATCCTTGGTTATAATATGCGTTTCTTGGTTTGTAACATTTTGTAGTCTCAAAACCCTGGACAATTAATTTGGATGTCAACTGAAAAGAAATAATAGGAAACATAGGCCATAAGGCCTCAATAAAATTTAACTATAGAAAATTGACATAAATCATACCAATATTGCAACTAGAAATCTTTTCCCCAAATAGAATAATACTAAATTTCATATTTTCCATTTTACAACAAACCCTTATACTGAAAATATTAAATTCTAATTTTTATATTAAAACCCTTGTAGATGAAATTACAAAATTCTGGATTTTTCTCATTTTTACAACAAATTCTGATTTTTGCAACAAACCCTTAAATCTGAAAATATAAAACTCTGATTTTTTCTAATAAATAGCTGAAAATAGAGATTTTATTGGAATAATGGCAGAATTCAATTACAACAAAATGCAAAAATTATTTATGACACAATTGAACATGAAAATGGAGAATTTAACCCGGAAAACAACTCCCAATGGTGATGTCAACCCTAGACATGATGCGGGCCCTAGAAATGTTTCCAACAATGTGATGCCAACCTTGATATTGATGCCCTAGTATAGATCTGGAACTTCCACGCTGCCCTGATTATTTGATGAAGCTGATTTCTGATATAGACCAGATCTGAAGCGCATATGTAGTCCCTGGATGGAACCACCACACAAAACTTAAAATCTAAGGATTGTCATCCCCCTCAAGCCTTTTCCACTTTAATATGTAACTAGGAGGGTTTTTGTTCTCTAATGCCAAGACTATTTCGAGGTTTGTCCATTCCATCCACTTCCCAAATCTGTACAAGGAACCAAAGGACGGGTACGGATACGGGTATGGGTTCGGTACATTGAAACGACAATTTTTTTAAAAACCTCGGGTACGGTACGCTTTTGGGTACATTTTATATATATAAATATATAAATATGTATATAAAATTATAAATTTAAAGAAGCATTTGCATACTTATTGAAATTTAATACTCATACAACTTAAAATCATTCATAGAACATGAAAACAAATTTCCAATACTTTGAGAATTGAGACTTGAGTTTGTATTGATTCATAATGTTCAAAACATAATAGTTAATAACATAGACTGTATTATAGATTTGATAATTCATTATTAATGCCTTAAGCTTGAGTTAGACGTCTCATTGGACATTAAAAAAACATTTAAAGTTTGTCGCTTGTAATATGTAACTAGCTTGGAAACCATAAGAAATTGTCCTCAATTCTTCTAAAATTGTGTTGTTATGTGTTCTCTATGCATTTTATACATTTATTCTCATCCTCCATAATTAGTCCAGTAGAGGGAGCTGTGAAAGAATTTTTGAGCATTTTATACATTCTGAACTGAGATTGAGGAAGCTTATAGAAAGCTTTAAGGTTTGTCCATTCCATCCACTTCCCAAATCTGTACACATTCATCTATGATCATCTGTCGTATATTTGCTTACCCACGAGTTAGTGAAATCCAAAGCCATTCATTGATCTCCTGGAAGCCTCTTTGTGGAGTGTACATCATGAAATATTTTAATTCCTTTCTCAAACCAAAGGAGGGCAGAACAACCTCTTGTCAAGGCAAGGATCTTGTCATTATATTTTTGATTCCTTCACTCTTTTCCTTGATCGACTCACGCCACCTAAATCGATTTATAGGCTTGGCACCTAATGTCAAATGAAGAGAAGCTAGGCTGCCCAACCACCAAGTGCTTCACTTGTTCCCATGCCTTCCAAATTGACTCAAGAATAAAGAATCCATGAGGAGCAACAAGAAAGCCCCCAAATAGTAAGTCAACCAAATGAAGTCCTTTTCATCTCTCTCTACCCTTCTTCATCTCCTCCAGCCTATTGGCAATATTTTGAATCTCACATGAACTTTCCAAAGTTCAATTCCAATCAAAGCCCTCATGTTTTATTTATTTTTTTGCACTTTAAAAAAAAAAGCTGTGGAAGTACGTACCTATGAAACATACCACGGATGTACCCATGGAAGATTCACCATCATATCCTAGTATGTACCCACTGGTATGAGGGTCTAGGTCTATATCCGTGCAGGTCTTGTCTAATGCTCAATGGCCGTAGAACCACAGACTTCGGCACATTGCGTAGATGCAAGTCAAGTGTGCATTGGTCCAAATCTGGATACTGTTTCATATAGAAGGGGTTTCGTCCTTTGAAGCTAAAAGATGAAGCGGAATGCTCAAACTCACAAATAAGTTGGATGATTGAAAAGTGATCCCCAAATGAGCCCACTCACCCCACTTTTATAATTTTACTTTCATGCTTTTCAAGGAAAAGCACTCATAAAACAATGCCCCTCTTCTATTTTGTTGTTGACCTGCTTTATTAAAAATATAACCTTTTTAATAATATAACATAAGTTGCCTTTTATAAATATAACATAAAGTTACTTTTGGCCAACTTAAGTTAAATTATTAATTTATTTCCCTTGCACCACCCCTTTAGCCTACGGGAAATGAAGGATAGGCTATGGGTCTTCCGATTTATTTAATTCGAAAAAGGGGACATGACACCATAGGCCCATTTAGAGTGTTTCATGAGCCTCATTGTAATGAATATATGCTTAAGGTTGCAAAGTACAATATTTTGTGTCACACCAATCAAAATGTCAACTTTCAGGATTTCTAAGTACCTTGTCTGATCTATTAAGCTAAGTTGCTAGGAAAAGGGTAAGGGTTTGAAATGCGGAAACACCAATTTTTAAAAAATGTTGGGTATGGGTATGACATGGGTACGCCTTTGTGCAATATATTATTAAAAAATTAAAAAGTATAAATATAAAAAATGCATAACACTCATTTTATAAAGCTATAATCATAGCAAGATTTTCCTTTTAACTCTCATTACAAAGCTTGAGTTTGGCCATGCTTGTTTGTCCACTAAATAAAAATCAATAATGTTATACAATATGATTATGTCTTATGCAAAGATGTCGGATATTGTTAGAAATGTTTTCCCTTTTATAATTTAGAATGGCACAGGTATACACCTCAGGTGCTCTTACCCGACTCCTTTTACACCTCACTGCTCATGTCATGCAATCTAATTCTTTTTTGACATATTATTCAAGGCACATACTTCACTGTAGATTTATGGCTTATCGTAGCCTATGCAACTTGTGAACAGCATATCATGCAATTCAAGTAAGGTCTTGTGTTTTAATTCAGTAACATTTAGAATCATGGTCCTTTATATATGTCAAATAAGCCTTGAATAATTTCTCCTTGAACTTTTATTGTTTCTCGTTCCTTTTATTTTGGCTTTTCTAAAAAAGAAAGTAAAACTAAACCTGCAGCACTGCCAGTACTGGTCGGGTACTGCCTGGGTATGGCAGAGCCATACCCAGTTTTTGGCAGTGTACCCAGAACATTTCTGGGACACACCAGTGCTTGTACCCATACCAGGTACATCCCAATGTGGGTTTCCAACTTTCCGGGTATCCTAGCCATTAAGTTTACAACCTAGATTCGCTAAACTAATTCATATACTAGTCACTAACATAGTTTATCTCAAACATATTTTATCTCATCCAGAAATCTCAAGTATTCTTGATGTAGAAACACATGTAATGTAATTATTGTGAAACACGAATGCTGAATTTTGTGCAAAATATTGGCCAATACATAGAAAACATGTAATGAGAGAATGCCTTGTATTATATATTTGTACAGTCCTCCAAATAGTCAGATTAATGAAGCTTTTCTATAATGACTTATGACGATAGTTTATGCTGATAGTTTTAAGCTAAGTAGCCGATACGTTTTGGATACGGGAGCGGGTACAGAGTATCCGATACACGGAAATGGCAAAAAAATTTTGGGCTTGGATATGGCGTAGGATACGGCAGTACAAAAATATATAAAAATTAAAAATATATAAATTTCAGCCTTCTAAATAAGAATTAACCACATATTATGCATATGAAAAACAAAACAAGCTAAATAGCCACAACAAACTACTCATACATTCATAATTTCAATTGTCCCTACCATATCTAGTTGAGGTGTTTATTACATTTATGATTTATTTCATACATGCTATTTTTATCCATGTTTATGATGGCTTGTAACATATACCTTCTGTAGAATAATGGTGCTGCAAAAAAACTGTAATTTCTGCTGTAATGATATATTAAACTATGTTGCATGGAAACGAAGGGAAATGGAAAGCGAAATGAATACGAAACGCGGAAAACGACAATTTTCAAAAAAACCTTGGATACAAACGTTCGGAAATGTCCGTAGAAATATATATATATATATATATATATATATATATATATATAATACTCATTTTATAATTGTAAATTTGTAGACCATAAGAGATAATTGATAAAGCACTCAAAATATTTTGTATTCATTGAAATTTGAACTTCTAAAGAGTCATAACTCATCATTCAACATAGTTACAATTTCAATGATTCACATATACATGATAATAATCTAGATTCTAGAATATATCATCCAAATTTTCCTCATCATCTCCACGAACACAACTGGCAACTCCACTCCCACTAGCTCCACTTTCCATCCCTTGTGCAATGGATCCTTCAAGCTGCTTCTTGATGTCTCTTTGCTCTTCACAATGCTAAATGTTAGTTTAGTGAAAACTGAATTTAGCAAGAGAGAAAATGAGAGTGTGATTTAGAATGGACCCAAGAGGTCATTATATAGCTTTTAGGAAGTGTCTTTAGCAAGTCTAGGTAGGTAGATTAGGGTTAGGTTTATTAAATGCTTTTATTTTTTATTTTTAAAAAAGTTTTGATGCTTGAAACTTGCAAAAACCGGCGGAAACGTGCCAGACGTTTCCAGAAATGTCCCAGACGTTTAAATTTAAAAAAAAAAAACGTTTCCAGAAACGTCTAGGAGGTTTCGAGCATGTTTCATATTCGTTTCGCATTTCTGAAACATTGCTGCATGGATACGGGACCCCCAGGGGCGTTTCGGTGCTTCTGAGATATTAAATTTAAAATATACCTTCTGTAGAATAATGGTTCTGTGAAAACTGTAATTTCTGCTGTAATGATATATTAAATTTAACATATACCTTCTGTAGAATAATGGTGCTGTGAAAACTGTAATTTTGCTGTAATGATATATTAAATTTAAAATATACCTCTGTAGAATAATGGTGCTGTAAAAACTGTAATTTCTGCTGTAATGATATATTAAATTTAAACTATACCTTATGTAGAATTAAAAAAATAAAAACAAATTAAAAACTGTTTTTGGCGGTGGGAGCGGGCATGGAGCAGCGAGGGGCTGCGGAAACAGCTGGGTACGGCCTGTGCCGTACCCGGCCGTTCTGCAGGCCCCCGCCGCCCCCTGCCCGCTCCCGTGCCGCTCCCGTACCTGCTCCCAGTGCCCTAGGGTGCCGTTTGCAACGTTGGTTTTAAATAACAACTGGCTTTCTGTATTTGTTACTATGAAATTTATCTTTTATTATAGCAGAGTCATGGGGCATGGTATATAGTTTTTTTGTAACATGTTTCAAATTTAAATATTTATAAAAAAAATGAAATCGTGATAAACCATTAATAAATGCCTAGAAACAATTTTGGTGTAACTGCAGGTGAACACGTGGAAGCAGTGTTAGCTATTCATGTGCTTTTGTCAAATGATGACTTTAAACTGGTTCCCAAAACCATTAATCATTTTATAAACCAGTCTTAGTATATTTTATTCATGATGTTCTTTATCAAATTCTACCAAGATTTGTCTTCACACTAATGAACTTTGTAGAGCACTTTTTTGTGGATTTAGCCTCTTTTTCTAGAGGCTTTTGAATAAAAACGTGGAAATTAGGATGAAAAAATTCAGAACAAGCTATGCAAAGTTACGACAAACCCAGAACATATCTGACAACCTAGAGAAACACACACCTTTGGAGGGATTAGATCTTCAATTCTTACATTAGGCTGGAATAAATTACTTTCAGAGAACAATTGAAATGGATAAAAATAAATATCGTTTATGTTAGACAAAATTGCAAAGCAAGAAAAGTGTGTTGGATCAAATTTTTATCTAAGGGGAAATAGTGTTCCAAGGTTTTCAGCTTTTTCAACTTACACATTTACTATAGTAATGAATTGACAGGATAGAGTGAGATTGTGGAATTCCTATTAGGCTTGCCTTCTAAATTTTGAATGCATGGAAGAAAATTCTATGATGCATGATATTTCTGCTTTCTGTTTAAGGTGCAACCTGGGAGATTTTGTAAGCTGTCATATCTGTTGAAGAGTGTGTGTGGAGTTTTTCTTTTGATAGTCGAGAATGCAGTTAATTGGAAAGCCCTATCAAGTCCTTCCAATTATCTTCTGCTTTACTGCTGATCTGACTCTTCATACTTGTCAGAGAGATTATCCCAATTGTGCCCTTATTTGTATTGCAAGGGTCTTCTTGCTTTCTCCCAATCACTGTTCTATATTTCCTCATTTTACATTTGTTTGAGCAAACTTAGTGCTATTTTTTATTTTTGTTTTGTTTATTGCAGATTTATTAGTTGCACTTTTGATTGTGAGAACTATATTTATGGTTTCTAGTTTGTGCAGGCTACCGGTGGTAGCTAAATGTGATCGAAAGCGAGCACTTTCTCTATGGGCACCTTTATGTGGCGGTATGGTTCCACATGAATACCATGTCCAATTTGCTAAAGTTCGTTCTTTGAGCCCCTGTGAGTTTGTGGAGAGGCTTTCTAAGGAACTAGGAGTAAAGGGAGTGGTAGCAGGTAAGTTTTACCTCACATTTATGCTCTTTGTAAAGAATAGTATTCTTAATGCTGGCATTTGGATCTTAGTTTTTGTTAAGGCCATCCCTGAAGAAATTCCAAAATTGCCCTCCAGTCCTTGCTGCACAAGAATTTTGTAGATAAATTAGTAACAAATTTTAAGAGCAATATGTGTTCAAAGTGGTTGAACCTGGTAATTTGCAGGTGCAAATTACAGATTTGGGTACAAGGCTTCAGGTGATGCATCAGATTTGGTACAGTTGTGTGGGGAATATGGTCTCAAAGCTTACATTGTTGACCCTGTCATGGATAAATTTGACGGATCAATTACAGAAAAAGGAAAGATTGGATCAGATACCAGAGAGAAAGGGCAAGTCTCTTCAACTCTTGTCCGTAATGCTCTAGCTGGTGGCAATATCAAGCGTGTTGAAGATCTTCTTGGGAGGAAGCATCGACTAATGTTAAAAACAACCAATTGTGTTGTTACAAAAATACGTTGGTTGCTTGCAGGTCATCTGTCCTTAATCAGCCACCTAGGGAGGGTCATTATGGTTGCTTGATAGTGATCAATGATCATGATGATGTGGACATTAGCTGCAATGAAAATGTTATAGGATATGGTGATTTGAGAATTGATTCTTCACAAATAGAAGTTACAATACATGAACATAACTCTTGGGTACCATTAGATAGAAATACTTATATTGGCCTAGAATTTGAAGGCTCAAGAACATGTTGAGTGAGATGCTTTTGGAAATTATTTTCACTTGGGAGTCCACAATATTTTTGAAAGATTATTGCCTTATTCTTTGGCATGCTTCAGGGCCTTGTCCTGGTGCATAAATTGTAAATTATGGAAGCTTGATGTAATGAATGCATTCAAATTTCCTAATAGCAAAGATTTTCTTATAACCTGTTGCATCCTGGCCCAATAATTCACATATTTAGATTTTTAACAGTAAAATTGGGTTTCTCTTTTTATGCATCCGAGTTATAGGCATTGTACCAGTGTTGATACCACCTCTTGTATTGGAAATTGGGATGATGGTTCATATTCTTAGATGGTATGATCGTTCTGAATATTCCATTAACAAATTTGCAGAGAACCTTTAAATTTTAACATTGACATGAATGCAGACCCTCCGTTGTGCATAAAAAAATATAAAATTGTTATAGGATAAAAGTATGCTCGAGTATCTCATATCTATCTGCTACAGTGTACACTAAGGAAGATAACACTCTCTAGGTCACTCTACGTTTGAATAACTTCTTGTTGAAATGATTAGGATATAGATATTTCATATTAATTAAGCAATAGTATTATAATTCAGTAATTCCTCAAAGACAAATCTTTACCCATGCCCAAAGTTATGACGTTGGTCATGTTAATTGGGTCAAATCTCGATTGGTGACCAATTGATTTTTCATTTTTAAGCGAGTTCTTGGGCATATATATTGATCTCTATCCTCTACCATATGATTGATGCAGCCTGCTATTTATTACATAGAGGAGCAAGGGCTGCACTCCAAAATGGCTTCTCTTAATGAATTAGTTGCATGGCAAATCTAGCTGTGGTTGGTCACTTTCATGTCGGAAAAATATGTGTTTCCTATTTTGAATCTGTTCAGAGCAGTGTTGCTCAGAGATTCGTTTCTACCATTGGAGACACATCCCAGAGACTGGTATTTGTCTCGGAGGCAGGTACTCATTGATACTCATCTCGGAGACTTGCATTTTTGTAGTTTTTAAAAAAATTTGTTCTTGTGACCCTATATAGGATGAGAGATCAAGGATAAATATCAATATAATTACTCATTTTTGTCGACATCTAATTTCTGTAATTTAAAAATCTATTAATGTTTTTCTTATGCTATATTAGCAGTGTTATGCGGGGACACGTCCCAGCCCTTTTCCTCACGTCCCGGACGTCCCGGGACTTGGGTACAGGGACGGGACGGGATGTTTCCGCCGTCCCTAATTTCCAGAAAAAAGGGGGATGTCCCCCCCACAAATAGGAATGCACCGGGACGTACCGGGTGCAAATGCTCATTGGGGACGTCGTGGGGATGACGTCCCCAACGACTCTGCCGCATTTCCAACGTTAAAACACATGTATTTACTTTTTCCAGTACCCGTCTCCTATTTTTATGAAAACTGGTAATCATGGTTTACAATATGAAAAAAATGCTGGTAGTTAATAATCAGTGATCTTCAACTTTTTAAATGATATTGTCTGTACTTTAGATGGAAGGCAATGTGAAAATTCTGCAGATGGAGCAAGCATCTGAAAGAAAAGAGGATGTTATGCCACGTAACCAAGTACTGTTGTTTGCACTCATAGTTTTTCTTGGAACATCAGAGGGCTATAAGCTTCTACTAAACTGTGAGCAGTTAGCTTCAGGATTCTTCAGAAAAACCTCATTATTCTAATGCTTCAGCAAATGAATGGGGAGAAAGAGAACATGGTCAGCAGCTGAAGAGCTACAGGAGGGTGCCCAAAACATATGATTCCAAAATCTGAATCCTCCTTTAAGTTTTGAACTTGGATATCAGATAAGTGGATATTAAATGTCTAATATCCAAATTCAAAACTTAAAAGACTGCGGCAGAAGCTAGAAGCTTAAGCACTATATATTTTTTTCCAATACAAAAACTGTGGTCAAGATGGATACATAGCCTGACAACCTGTGAGAATATTAAAATCAGATAAAGAGATCTGTTTCAACAGAGTTGTGTAACCTTTTAAACACCAACAGCCCAGGAAAACTCCTTTGGGCACCACTAGAACGTAACATGATTTGGCAATGCTATTTTTTTCAACAGGAATACAACAATATTTAGCAGCAGTGCAAAATATCATTTAAAAGGAGGGCTCTCGGTACTTAAGGCGAAGAAAGAGATCTAATGAGTCAGCTTGATGATCTATTTTACAAGGAGGGAATTCTTCTTCAAGATAAATCTAGATTTACTTTGATTCAGGCTCAGGCCACTGGAACACAAGTTCTTGCATAATTCAATAGTGTAGGAATAACACATGAATTTCAGTACAAGTCTTGTCATGCCTAAATGGAAATGCATTTGAAGATGCAACCTCAACACAAGCATGTCATAACATAAAAACCTGCTTACAGAGCCAACCATAGGTAGAACTAATTCACAAGATAAGCTACTAAAAACAAATCTCCAAGCTCTTATCAAAACAAGGAAACCAGACATCATTGGCTCCAACTACCAAAATAAGCTAAAGAAGGCTGTTTTAAGCTCTACCTGATAAAGCCCTGGGTCTCAGCAATTTCTTAAAAAAAAATTCTCTAGAAATATTAAGATATATTCTAAGAGGAATTGTTGGTGGTGGTTGGAGAGTAGCATCCTTGAGTTACAACTCTAAAGGAGCTAGATTTTTCTCATATCAACAGTCATTTATAAGCAAATTTCATTGGAACATTCTTTATATATTAGGGGTTTGGGGCCTTAGGTTAGGGTTTCTTCACAGGATGTGTATTGAGAAGATACAGACTATCATGCTTTATTGTATGCTCTATTGTAAACGATAATGTTTTGGTGCATCACATAAACATATCCCTCCCTTTGCGACTGTCTCTAGGCTTATTTCTATCTTTACTAGCATCAAGTCTATCGGTGTGTCAGCCTTAGACTGGAGGCAATATCGATATTTAACCCTTCTTTAGAGAGACTTGCCTTTGCTTCTTTATTGTAATATCTTTATTAAATGATTTTCACCATTTAGATAATCTCGATGCTTTGTTTCACCTATGTCTTTTCAATTCTGGAATTTCAATTGGGTCTTGTAAAGCAATTTGTTCTTTTTCCTTTGGGAATTCCTTGTCTTTTTGAATGGTTCTACTTGTCCTTCATGTCTAAAATTCAAAAATTGATGCAATGTTGATGCAGGAGAATCCAGGCCGGTCAACAATCTTATATTAACCAAAAACATGCAAAATATGTGGCATGGTGAATTGGCTATGTTTTTACATTGCTGCAGTGTGGTAGTCAATCCATAGGGATCCATGGGGAGCATATGGACTTCAAGAAGTTGGTTTCAGCAAAAAAGTGTCTCTGCGTCCCCTTTCGGTGAAGCAACCGGTAGTTATTGTAGGGGTGGCTGCGAAACTCCCAGTTTGAATTAAGTATTACATAATAACCATAATGACTATAATTACGTCTGGCGTTCCCCTATGGGAAAGGCCCTTGTGGACATTTTCACTGATCGTTAAATTTGACGGTTTGACAGCGGTCTGGATGTTTTCACGTTTCCGGGTAGAATTCCAATGGTTTTTGATGGCGTTGTCGGTGTGGCCGAGGAGGATGCGGGCAATAAACAGGGTCGACTGAAGGAGGCACTGCTTATGTTGCTGATGCGTTTGATGGCGGGCAAGTTTTGTCCATGTTGCTGTTGGAGAACAAAAATCTTAAGCACTTTCCTGCACGGGCCATGGCCACAATGTCGCGGGTTCGAGTTTTGGATCTTAGAGGGACGGTTCTGGATCAGCTGCCCGCCAGCTTGGGAAGCATGAAACAACTTGTTTGTCTGCGGTTAGCAAGCGTACCGATCACGACATTGCCTAAAACCATGAAAAATTTGACGAAGCTTCAAATACTGGATCTTTCGAATTGCACGAAACTGGAACAGTTGTCGGTGGGGATGGGCATGTTGATCTCCTTAAGGTATCTGGACCTGAGCTACTGTCAGCATCTACACTTCTTACCTTAGGGGATTTCTAGGCTTACATCTCTCCAGTACTTGCAAAAGAAGGTTGCTGGCAAGTTTGGGGACCAACATCAAGAATGCCACAGACTCGGGCCAAATTCAGCTGCGGTTTTGGATCAGATAAAAGGAATGCTTGCTTTAAAGAGGGCGTTGTGTTTTCCTTGAGCATGGCAGAGGCTATTCTATGTCCACTACGGACTGCGGTAATGTGCTCCAATAAGAAAAATAGACATGCATTTATTGTATCCCTATCAATAAAAAAATCAGTCTCAGACATGGTATTGGAATGAAACTTGTTTGTATTTGCTACCTACCTTACTTTGACGCTGGGATTTTCATTCATGTGTAATGATTTGTGGAGCGTGGGTTAGTGACTGTTTCTCTTGGGAGAGTGGCCTGCTACTTCATAATCTTTTGTTCTATGTGGAAGAAACGATTAACGTCTTGGTCGTGCTTTGCAGTGGGGGTGCGTCTTGGTCTAGTTGTATTTATTTATTAGTCTGAACTCAAACTTTACCTGATATTTGGCTGTGAGTGCTAATTAAAAGTGTTTTCTTTCTTTCAGGCACAATTTCTCAGTATCAATGTTTGAACAATTAGTTGAACACAACCAGTTTCCATTCCAATCACTTGTTGTACAAAGCCGCATGAGAGAGGGGGTTTTACCCATGATCTTACCTATTTATCCACATGTCCGTTCCAACACAAAACTGGTTAGAGGGGAAAAGAACCAGGCACCTGCAACCTGCACGACAACTCTAATGCATTTTTGGGACCACTCATTTCCAGAGACTAGCCACGAACGCGGTTTCACAAATCCAGGGGAAGCGGAAATGGTTGTTGCCCTTTTAACTTGGATGACAGCTGAAGGAGAGAGCCCTGAGTAGATAATTGTCCTTGTAGCATATAATGGATGGGTATGCTTCCTTTATTTACCTCTGGAATTTCATGTTTGTCACGAAAGACCTTAGCTTTTGCAGCCGGATTGAAGTTTACAACTTACAAGTAGTGTACAAGGGAATAGAGGACAATTAGCGGAAGGTCGAGTAGCTGGGTAGGAAGACTGTGAGCTCAGCGGGGACCTCACTTGCATAATAAATCTGGTGGGATATTGCTAACTTCTTCTAGGGTTAAATATCTTATAAAGTTTAGATGCTTGAATTTTACTTATTTTCGCTAGGTACTTGCAATATTTTTGTCCACCCACGCTAAAAATGGGCACACATTCGTAAGCAAGGCCCTGGTGAAGATCATCTTCCCCAATGGAGAATCCCATAATTTCTACACGCCCATCACAAATTTGTACTTCTTTTTCAATATCCCCACCAATATTGCATTCGCGAGGGACCTGAGTCTCTCCATCAACAACGAGTTCCAGGGCACCGACACCTACCTATTGTTTCCGCTTGCCCAACCGCCTCATTCCCATCAACTACCCGGCCTCCGACTTGCAACAGTCAAAGTGGATTAATCCAAGTTTAAAGCACGCCAGGAGGTGGTTGCACACAACAGTAGAAAACAGTAGTCTTGAGCAGCATCACAAACCCAAAACGGAGAAAAATCTCATCAAACCGATTCCAATAAAACCCAAATATAATACGTTTAGTCACAACGCAGGGTATGAATTTTTTATTTCTGTTTTGTTTTGTTTGTTTTATCACATGGAAATCAATTGTATACTTATTGACCTTCGGTTTAATTATTTTGTGGGCAGGAATGCGTAAAGGACAATGAACATGTCATATCTGGTACCCACTACCTTTATATTCTATGGGATCCTAATTGCAGATAATGAGATGTAAAAATCTATATCATGGTTTGGTGGAGGGCCTAAGGCGTTGCCCACTCATTTTTTAGATGATTTGAATGTATTCCACATTTAATATTTACATATTGAGAGACATTTATGTCTGAGAAGATTGTGTGGGGTTGGTGCGTAAAATTCTCGAGGTTTATGTATGGAGTAGGTGTGGAGAATTCTCTCGCTTAACAATTATGGATTGAGGTTTCCATTCCATCAAATTTTCCCCTATTAAAAACATGAGGAACTGTAAATTAGCATGGAATTTTGGGTATACATGCAGACTCTTGGGACTAAGCCACCCAAAACGACACCCTTGTTGGGTTGTTTCCTACAAGAAAATCAGGTGATAGTGGTGTACAAACTGATCTAGAATGGGAGCCTATAGGAGTGGTTGGTGGCTACATGTGTTGTCACACGTGTTGTAGCTTTGGCTCGATCTTGAAATTACTACTATTTAACTCCGGATTTCATATTATAACTCTCTTTAACAATATATTAATCATAATTATCAATGTATATGGTATTATAATTTTATCTTTATGAATAATATTGCATAAGTAGATTCTATTTAAGATTTGTATTTATTTTGGGGTTATTTCCAAGTTTGGGATTCATGAATGAATGTAGTATACACATGATTGACTATTGTATATACCCTTGGCATGCTAATGCTTGCTTTCAACAATGTATGTCTTTGGTTTTGTTTTTACTTGGTCAACCACTTTTTCGTAGAAATAATTTTATTTACATTTCTTAAATGTTTTTATTGTGCCCATATATTTTATCCATCACAACATAAAAATTGATTATGAATTCATACAACATGTTCCCATTATAACGATCCTTCAATTTAAGGTATGTTTTGTAATGATAAAAAAATAGAAATTGTAGTTTGTAGTCGCAACACTTTTGAAGTAAAACTTAACACTAATAGTGCTTGTGGATAATGACATTTAAATATTTGTGTTGTTTTCACTATTTGTAAATCTCATTAGTGATTGTCCAATAAGGTTTCACTTGTTTCTTCGTCTAATTTGGCACAATTACCTAATGTTGAAGATGAATTTGATACATTGTGGTCCTTTGACGTAACAGAAGAATTTGGTGAAGCATTCATGTTATTGAAATTATCTACCAATAATGTTATTGTGAGAAAAAACATGTCGTACAATTTGAGGCCCTTCTTTGGAATGACATCTCCATACAATTTCATATCCCATATTAAAAACATATTGACATGATTTCAGTTCTTGTATTTCAATGACAAGTAGTTTCATGAATACCTACAATATTATGAATTGTTTCAACCCTTTCAATGAGTAAAAAAATATTTTTATTGAATCACATCTTAATATTTTCAAGGGTGTTTTATAGAATTTACATTAAAAACCGTGTCAGTTCAATTCTTGAAATAATATAATTGTAGTAATCCCAAATACTTGCTATGCCACTAAAAGGTAAGGCTTTATAGGGTTACATCTATTAACAATTTAAATACTAAAACATTGCATAAAATAAGATGATCATTTTTATAAATACTTAATATCTACGTTTGTAATGTTGTAGTTAGGAATTAATTGTTGTACCCCATCGGGTCCAACCATGTTGTGCTCGCCTCATACCGCACATGAGAGGGTTCATCAACGATATAATAGTATCCACAAATTCTCAATCCTTTCACCACCAAATTTGTCTCCATCTTCTAAGGAATGCTTTGATAATTTTTCATTTCTTTATTCATTAAATTCAACATAGTTAAGTGATGTCAATGACTTGGACATAACTTGAGAAACAAAAGTAACGTGAACTTGAAGAAATTTGTAAACCTTTATTCTAAATCTAATTTTTCTTTTATTTCGCATGAAAAACAAGCAGTCGGTCGTGTTTTATGTTCCCAAAAAGATGGAGCTGGAAGATGGTTGAAAATGCTATGAGTTCCATTGAAACATGATAAAATAATAAAAACAATCCCAGCTCGTGTTTTAATGTTAGTATTAGCGGGCCGATACTAACGAAAAATTCAACTTCAACATTAGGAGCATTTATGAAACAAAGAATGCGATCGTCTATTTTCCGTCTAGATTTCCTTTCCCTTGTATTGCTTGTCCCTCTATCTCTTTCTTCGTTACCTTGGTTTCTCTTGTAATTTTTCTCCTTTTATCCTTCTTATCAGCGTGTCCATATCACTGATCTCATCCATGCCATAATATGCTTTCCAGAATTTCAAGAAATTCTGAACCATATCTTCCAACACATATTACCATTCACAAAATGCTTACTAAGAGTGTTGTTGAGCACAACTTCAGTGCTCAATCAATGTCACGAATACATGAAACAACTCTGTTCCCTGACACCAATTAGGAACAACATTTATGTATCCACAATATTTACTTTCCTACACATTCCTATCAAAGAACTTAAAACTCTTTCGACCGATAATCTAAAATGGGTTGTGGCATGCAGAAATTCTACAGTTTCACGCAATATGTATACACAAACTTCACTATATAATTTCTTTGCATGAATGATGCATTATATAATTTATTGGTTTAATCCCATTGTCCCCCTACTCTAAGTTCTTGTTTATCATTTTTTTGGTAACAAAGTTCATGCCTTTAAATTGAACCCTTTATGTCTCCATCACTTTTCATTCCTCCATCCACTCCCTTTCGGCGTTCACATTGCACTGCTTGCGTGCGATTGCTAGTCTTTTTACGTTTCTCATCTTGGAAAATTTTCAAGAAAATGTGGGGATGGCAAGACTTCTCAGGGAAGAGACAAGATCCGATTCAATTGGCTGGGAGAGTAAAGTGATAAAAAATAAGTCCATCGGACTGCCTCTCTGTTCATTTTTTTTGTAAAAATAAATAGCAGAGAGAAATGTTAAATCCTATTTGCTCATGGTTACTCTAAAGTAGGAGTGTTTGTTATGTCTGTAGGATAGGCTAAGGGATAGATGAGAGATTTTAGGCTTGTTGGGATTGTGCATCCTAAAAATTAGGATCACATCAAATTTATGTACTTGTATAAATACCCCTTGATCTTTGATAAAATCTTATTCTGGTAAGAATCCATTTTAAACACCATTTGGTATTAGAGAGTTCTGGACACGAGCTTGTTTTTATAAAATTATGGTTTTGTTTTTGTACCAGCTTGTTTTCGTAAGTTCAAAACTGTTTCGTTGAGGAGATCTTTATTATGTATTCATTTCTAAATCGGCATATTGAAAAGGTGCTTGAGAGTGACCTCCTGATCGGAGAGTATTTGGGAACACAAATATTGAAAATGTTGAAATGGACGAGTTAGATGTCTTCAATATGGTTGTCGGAGCTGTCTATTCATCAGTTCCTTGTATCCTCGCCTTTTATTCATTTCTGCTCCTGTCCACTGTGCTTAAAACCTCAGTGTATGAATTTCGTGGATCTGGTTTGGCTTATCATGCCAAGTGGGTTATTTGGTGGACTGACTCACTGAGGATATAGATTTGAGGCTATATTCTTTTGTGTCTTGCTCTTCTTCTAAAGGCAAACATGCTTCTCTTCCCACCCCACTTAAGTTATAAAGCGTGAGAAGAAAAGCATTCCGTGTAAAGAAAATAGAAACACCATGAATAAGGCATGTTTGTAGTCCAAAACATTGCAACCTCCAAACAAGGAAACACCAAGCATGATAAAATCCAACATGGGGCAACAAACTTTAATATTAAGCTTTTAAATTCTTAAATATTTGCTTTTCCAGAGTTTATCAAAAAAAATTCTCATAATATATATTTGTTGGACTTTAGGAAAATTTAAACAAATATTTTGGGTTAGAGCCATTGCATTAATTGTATAACGTATAGCTCGTGTTTTATCTACGAAAATTTATCGGCATAAGCCAAACATTATTGTAAATCATTCTTGAGAGTTTGGGTTTTGTATTAATTGCTTTTGTGACAAATTCACATGAAATGTTAGAATTTCTAAATCAGTAAAGTTAAAAATTGTAAATAGATGTATAGAGCATGGCATCTTTATAGACTATTACTTCAAAAATTGATTCATGCTTCTTGTCATGCTAAATGTCTAGCATGCAAAATTAAAAATTTTGGTCATGACAACCAAACCCACACTTTAAAAATTCCTCTCTCGAGTGAACCCTTCCTCTCTAGATCTTTCCTCAATTTCACCCTTATTCGGCTAGAAATGCAATGTGCTAACAAGATTTTCAAGTGTGTTTCATGTGCATGGATGAATGCCTAAGGTGATTGGAAGAAGCCATTGTGTTTGTGTTGTCCAAAATATCCCACCAGGCTATTTTGACAATTTCCAAAATCAATTTTGGACTTGGAGAATTTTTTGTTGAAAAAGCCGCAGAACATTGTTTTTTAGTGTACCACAAATTTTAGGGAGCTAGTGTTCCATGACTTAAAGATTTCCACGAGATAGTCTTACGGGACAAAATGTGAAACATGGGTTTTGCTCATCAGAGGCCACGATGCACCGAGGAGAAGTTTGGAGTGGCGCATGTGAAAAAAAAGAAGTTTGGAAGTAGACAAAGTTCGAAGCTACGAACACTATCTCAATGTTCTACGAACTTCTCAAGGAGTAATGTTCTACGTAATTTTTAAGGAGCAATGTTTTGCGGACTCTCCAAGTTCTGAGAACAAAGAAAGTGCCGCGAGGTCTCTAAAAAGTCGCGAACAAAGAAATTTGAATTCAAGATTTGGGGCGGATTTTTGGTAGTCTCCCAGCACGGGTTTTGTTCAAGAGACATGATGCATGAAGGAGAAGCCGCAGAGTGTCGTGAAGCAAAGGAGAGAAAGTTATGAATGACCAAGTATGGGAGCTGCAAACACTCTCCTAGTGTTTCGCGGGTTTCAAAATTATGGAAGTCCGCGGTGGTCTAAGGCAAATATTTGAGGCTGTAGAAGTCACAAAAATCACAAAACACAAGGGGTTTTCAAATTCGCTAGAAGGCCGTGGAAGTCACAAAAGCTACGAAACACTATCCTAGCGTTCCATGAGTTTTCAAAGTTACTAGAAAGTTGCAAAACACTATCCTAGTGTTCCGCAGGTTTCTAAATTCATAGAAGTTCGCGGGTGACCTAATGCACAAGTCAAAAGCAGTGAAACGATGAAAAACCCGCCAAACAAGTGAAAAGCAACGAGACAAAGAAAATTGTTTTTGCCCATAACTTTTGATGCAGACCTCCACATTTGACAAAATTGGTGGCGTTGGAAAAATCTTCTCAAGGGCTTCATTTTGGTATCAAGAAAATCGATCTCAAGTGGTCGCCTCGGCCGATTGTGGTGCCGACTTTTAGATTTTCATCAAAAGAGGAATGCGAAGATCTTAGGGTGGAATATTGTATTTGTGCCCATATTGAACGTGTTAACTTAGTTTCAAAAGATGGAGGGTCACAAAGAAAAAGAAAGTGAAAGGTCATGTGAAGGGAAGGCGAAGAGTCATTTTGTAATCTATAAATTGTAATGTCGACTCCTTTCTAAAGGAGTTAGTTTTTCTTGGTTGATAGCTCCCATTGTCTTACTATAAGCAAGAAACTACAATTCTTCTATCTCCTTATCTTATGTTTTCCTCTCCATCTCAACTTTACTCCATGAGCATGGTTACTTGTGCAATATTATGCAAATAAACTTGGATTTACTTGTGTTTTGTTCCTCTTTCCTTGACATGGTGTCTTCTCATTGTTAACTTGGAAATATTATGGTTTTATGTCAATAAATTCAGCTTGTTATTTATTGAGTAAAACCCCTTCTCACTTTCTCCCTCTTTCCATATATGCACTTTTCTTCCACCTCCGGTTTTTGCACACAGGTTTAGTGGAGTATCCATTGTGATCCCAGTTGAAAGACCACTTGTGATGGTTATATTAGTGTAAATATTTTCTGTTTTAATAAATGGAGATGCCCCATTCCTAAGCAGAGAGACCTAGTCCTAGAGTGTTGGTGAAAACTCCTTTTTCCCTCGTGACAAATTATTTCACGAACACTATTTTAGTGGGAATTTAGAGAAAAGCAATACTACAAAGCTAGATGTGACGGAAATGATGACCATACTCTAAATGTATACGAGATGGTTAATAAGTCAGTATCCATTGAGAAAGTGTAGTGAGAAACTAGTTCCAATTCTATTTTTATTAACTACTTTGGTGAGGCCTTGTTCAACTATAGCAACGGTTGAGGAGAGACCTAGTCCCACTTAAGGATGAGCATAATGAAGTCTAGTCCCCCAACTAACATCTTTTTGATGAATAGTTGGGTGGGGTCATATTCATGTAGAGTTATTTTTAATGTGAACAATTGTGTGTGCTATTGTTTACATGTGTGTATGCATTAACTATTATGTGTGTCATAGTTCAAATTGATTTGGTGTTTCTCTATGGACGATGGGTTTGTCCTCATTGAACACTAGTTAGTAGGTGTAGTAGGCTATTCCCACTATTATATGTAAGTATATTGAACTATACACGCGATCTAGTTCACATATGAAGTTGATTCTCACAAGTCTTTGAATTATTTGTAATAAGGGGAAATGTGTGATATATCACATATAGATAGTTAAATATAACTTTAATTTGTCAAACCTATGTAATTAGATATTGACTAAATAGGTTGTTAAGTCCCATTGTTAGTGGTTATTCTATCGTAGAAATGTTTGTTGTGTAAGTATAACATGCTTAAGGGCAATTAAGGGATATTATGATTGTTGAGATTGTATATGTTAAAATCTAGGATCACATTAAACTTATGTATTTGTATAAATATCCCTTGATATTTAATAAAATGTTATATTGCTACAAATCCATTATGGACATCATAAAATTTTTCATTGGCCTCTAGTTTGAACTACATCTATGTGTGTGTCCATAATTGTATGATTTGGTTTAAGTTAAGGAGAAGATAACCATTCACTTAGTCCCCCACATCCCTAAGTACATTATATGGTATCAAAGTCGATTTTGCATTCAATTTGTGAGACTATACATAGTATGTGGGATTGTGATAACATGGATTATATTAGAAGGTTATTATTGACACGTTGTCAAGATGCCTCTTGTAAGAGTGGTGGAAGAGGTAGAGTGGAGCTACTAATGTGGAAGGAATACTTGAGGTTGTAGACTTGTTGAGAGGTTTCCAAACATGATTGGATGTTGTTGAAGAAGAGAAAATGTTATGCACCAAGAGATAATGTGAGGATGAAAATGAGTTCAAAAAAGAGGAAGAAGAGCTAAAGCAAGAGAATAACATCATTTGTATGCAAATGAAGATAGGCTCATTAGAGTTATCTCAAGGATTGGAAGAGGAACACAAATGGAAGTTGCAAGCTTATTAGGAACTTTGAACCATGAGGATTTGATTGATTGGCTTGTCGAGAGTGAATAATACTTTGAATTTGATGATATGCATGTATCAAAGAGAGTGACATGGCTCGTACCAAGTTGAAAGGTCATGCAATCCTATGATGGAAGTACAAATAGGGGGATATAGAAGGGGTAAATATAATATTACCCGATTGGGTAGAATGCTTTCCAAGTCAAAAGGAAAGCTTTTGCTTGCAGATTATCATAAAAAGTTGAGGCTAAGAGAGCTTTATGAGGATTACTTCAAGGATTTCTACAAGATAACGTACGGTCAGTCACCACGATGTAGATCAAGAGAAGGTTGCAGGATATATAAATGGGTTGAGAGTCAAAGTACATAATGAGTTATTTATGTTAAATTACAAATCATGGAACGAGCTTATAAATTTGCATTAAAAACCGAATATAAGACGACAAAATACAATGAGAGGTAGATGTAGATTTTCAAGAGGAAGAGGCCAATTAAGTGTCAAAGCGAACAACATACTTATGATGGAGAAGCTAGTACTTATCACAATCATAATCATGCATAAAGAGAAAGGCCATATACTTCAAGAAAAAATGGAAAATATGGTAGAGGAAGAGGATTCCCAAGTAGATGCTTCGTGTGTGGAAAAGATGGCCTTTGAGCTTATGAGTGTCCATAAGCACATAACAACGACAATATGATAAATGAGGCCAACACTTATATCATAAGTGGTTGAAGAGTCCATTGCATCACACGATAATATGAGAGAACCAAAACATGAAGAAATTCTCATGATGAAGAGAGTATTCTAAAGGCTAAAAAGAAGGATGATCTGGTTGAATGAGAATAATCTTGTACAAACCATTTGCAAATATGAAGGTAAAGTGCAACAAGGTCATTTGATAGCATATAATTTAACATCAAATGAAATGAAGGAAAATCTTGGGTTCAAAAGAGTAACATACACAAATCTATGTAAGGTGTCATAATTGCAAAAGGGTATCAAATTTTCATAAATGAACAATGTTTGGTCAATTTTCAAATTGGGTCTTATAAAGATAAAGATTGTTGTAATAACACACCCATTGTTGCAATGTATTGGTGGGTTGACCATGGGAATTTGATTGGAATGGAAAGAAGTATATCTTGATCCCATTGAAGGACAAGGATGAGGAAATGAATCACATTTCTAAAGCTCTAATTATTTCCAGATAATTGTTCATGAAATTGGTAAAGAAACATGAAACATGTTTTTCTTTCAATCCCAAACCCATGCAAATTGGGACAATAAAGAAGGCAAGCGAAATGCCAATGGAAGTGGAAAATTTGGTACATGAATATGCCGAGTTTGCTCCCAATAAATTACTAAATGGTTTTCCACCCATAAAGAGGATCATCTATCACATGGATTTGGTTCCCAAAGCTAGTTTGTCAAACAAGACAACATATAGGCTAACATCTACAAAGAATTAATAGAGAGTAGGAAAGTGCAATAAATATTGGACATGGGTTCCAATAAGTGAAAGTTTGAGCCCATGTGTAGTTCTAACAATGTTAACACACGAGGAAGGAGGGGAATGGAGGATGTGCACAAAATCTAGAGCCATAATTAAAATAACAATCAATTGCATGTTTCCATTGCCTCAAATCGATGATGATGGATTGTTTGAGTGGAGAAAAGTATTCACATATATTGATTTGAAGATTGGGTATCAACAAACTAGAGTTCAAAATGTTAATAAATGGAAGAATGTACCAATGACAAATGAAATTTTGATTGGGTGTTTGGTTATGCGATTCGGTTTAAAAAATGCACTTGATTAAATTCACAAGACTTGTGAATAAAGTGTTGAAACAATATCTTTTAATTTCGTCCTTTATAAATATGATATTATGATTTTAAATAAGACAAAAAGGATAATTTATTGCATTTGAGACAAATGTTCCAAAGATAAAAAATAAAATATTCTAATCAACTTAATTTTTTTGAATATTGAGTTTGTATATTTGGGATTTGTGACTATAAAAGATGGATTGAGGATATATTTGGAAAATGTAAGAGATATTTAGGAGCGACCAACAACAAAAATATTTTTTGCACAACAAATTTTCATGGGTTAGTTATTTTTTTACCAAACATGTATTAGAAACTTCAATGGAATTTGTGTACCCATAATAAAAATAATGAGAGGTGATAGAAAATAATTCAAGTGAACAACTATAATCGATAATTTAGTTTTGAGTTTTTCAAGAAGGTAACTTAAAAACCAATATTAACATCTCCATACTTCAAACATGTATTCTTGGTTGATTGTGATGCTAGTGGGATAACACCATGGATTGTTTTGAGTTAAGAAGGCATGCCCACTATATATTTGAGTGATAATTCAAATGATACCAAAAGGAAATAATTTGTGTATGACCAATAGTACCATGAAATTTTGCAAGGTCTTCAAAAATGGAGACATTACATGCTTTCGAAGGAATTCGTCTCAGAACACAAATCATCAAGCTCGAGTTTATAAACAACCAACTTAAGTTGAACCATAAGCGTATGAAATGGGTTGAATTTATTTAACTCTATTTTGTGTGTGTTGAAGCAATGAAGAGGAAAGTATAATCTTGTTGCAGATGCTTTCAATAGTAGGCATATGTTGTTGTCTAAGATGTGGGTGAAAGTCACATGATTTCACTCCATGAATGATTTGAATTTAAGGATTGTGAGAATTTCAAAGATGCAAGTGAAGAATGCAAAATTTAGCGAGCATGAATGAAACTTCATGTTCTTTTTGCAAGAGAAATTGTTGTTTCGAGAATCACAATTGTGCATACAAAAAGGGTCAATGAGGGAGAATTCATTAAAATAAAAGCATAGTGGTGGAATGGTTGGACATTTTGACATGGATAAAACATTGGCACCATTGAATGAGGTATTTTTGGAAAAATGGAGAGGTGTAATGGAATTTTGTCCAAAGTTGTAGAGTTTTCTAACATAAAAAGATTATTTTTTGAATGTGGGATTGTAATATTAACCACTTCCAATCTTTGAAAATACAATCGGATGAAATCAACATGGAACTTCATGCTTAAATTTCCAATAACACAACAAGAAGTTAACATATATTTATTTTTCATGATAGATTTTAAAAATGACACGCTTAATTGCATGTGAGAAGACTAGTGATACCATAAATATTGTGATTTTGTAAAGAGGTAGTTAGATTGCATGGATCATCGACTCGGTGTATATTTTTAGACAAGGATACCAATTTTTTGGGTCATTTCAAGATGAATTTGTAGAATAATTTGGGAACCAAGTCGAGTTTCAATTCAACATACCATCCAAAAATGAATGGAAAATAAGTGGTAAATAAGATCTTGGTAATTTGTTGAAATGTTTAGTAGGATACAATCCAAAACAATGGGATTTGATCTTATCATAAGTTATGTTTACATATAATAACTTTATTAATATAATAAAAACACCTCTCCAAAGAGGATAGGTGCACATTCCAAGAGTCTCATAGAGTTGTGAGACATCAATTATTTCGATGAGAAAAGTGTTGTATCTTAAGATTATAAAAATTAGATGTAATAAAATTATCAAGAAAAGTGAGAAATTTTGAAACAAAACACCGTGGAATACAAACAACATGTGAATCTCAAATGAAGAAAGATGGATTTCCAAGCCGGTGAATATGTTTTGGCATATTCAAGAAAGAAAATATTTCCAAAGGAAACATCTAGTAAATTGAATCGAATCGAAAATATTGGGCCATGCACAATTTTGAGAAAGTTTTCAACAAATGCATGGAGTTTGAGTTCCTCGATGAAAATACTTATTTTTAATGTTGTATATTTGTATGTTTTTTATGAAGGGTAGATAGTTTCAAATGGACGTCAAAATCATATTTTCAAATCTATGATTGGAAACAATAGGTAAGTGAGAAAGAGAAAAAGGAAATAGGGGAAAGGGGTCAATAGGTGAACATGGTCTAGTTGATTGACTATCACACATACCCAATAGTTTTCATAGTACTATGTAGTAGTTATTTATTTTTGACATAATAATTATGTAGAGTAGCCAATCACATCATGACATGTAAGACCTCTCACCCATGTACAAGAATTTTCACTTATATTCAAGTATTGGTTTCCACCATGGTTGTAGTGTAACTCAAATTTATTATTTTAAATCAATTCAAAATATGGCTTTCCCTCCAATTAAACATTCCAAAGAAAAAATATAAGCTAACAAAAATCTGAACTACATATTAGTGAAAAAATCACAATCCCATATGATAAACAATTGATTTTGTGGACCCCTTAACTTAGGGTGTACCACTACTAGCCCCTCTCCCCTAGAGGTCATCATAAAATCTCAATTTGTTAAAAAGATGAGAGGCAAAAATTATGTGAAGTATTTAGTTAAGTGGAATGATAGATCGGGAGAAGACTTAACATAGATGAAGTTGTTCTAAGTTTGGCCATATGGAAAATTATTGGAAAAACTCACTCAAAGTTCATGAGAAAGAGCTCATGATTTTTCTCACTTACCTAGGATGCCTAATTTAGGAACATCTTGGGCGGTCAAAAATATTATATCAACCAAAAACATGTAGAGGATGTGGGAAGGTGAATTAGCGATGTGTTTTCATTGTTGCGATATGAAATTTGTTCCATAAGGATATACACGGGATTATTTATACTTCAACAAGCTAAGGACTAGAAATAAGTAAATTTTAGTTTGCAAACAAGGCTAACTTTGAGTGGTTTCATGATGAAACCTTTGGTTATTGCGGGGGTTGTTGCAAAATCACTCGTGTTTTTGTTGATCATTGATATGTGTTAAGTAGTGGTTTCTATCATTAAAAAATATAATGATAACAATGACCAAAATATTTTGTTCATTTCATCTTTGGGAGTTTTTCAAAACATATAGGGATGCTAAGAGATTTCTGGAGAAGATATATAAATAACATGTTGTATGGTCTAATACTAGGCACTAAGTAAACAAAATTGAAACCTTCTTTAAACCCACTTGGATATGCAAAATTCTGCAACCTAAAACATGATTTTTTTTTATCATCATAATATTAATAATTTTCTCTATGAATGCGAGGTATTCTCTACAAAATCCAAGGATATAAATAAATTCACTTGTACTTAACTTTATGCATTCACTTTATCTATCATTACACAAAATTTTCCCTCACCTCTTGTGAAATATTTAATGAAAAAGTCACCATTATGAAGTATCATTTGGAATTTCACTTTCATTAAAGATGATTTAAATTGGAGTGTGATTCTATTTGATTCAATTATACTTGTTATCCCAAATTCACCCTTCAAGGTAAATTTGGATAACCTGCATAATTTCTTCAGATATGAGCAAGAAGAATTGGAAAGGCAAAAATCAAGTTTTGAAGGTCCCTTTGGCTCTTTTCTAACCCCCCATCCAAGGAAAAAATTCAAGGAGTTAGGAAAATTGAGAAAATCCAAAAAATTAGATTCGAGAAAGTGTATTGTGGGTAAGTCAGGTTTTTTTGGCCCGCACCACACAAGTACTCGTGGGATAGTTGGGACCCGAAAACTAAATGGTCGCATTCCTTTGTTATTCGGAAAAGTCGGGTATATTTGGTCCAGCGGTCCACGGGACATTAGGACATACGCGAGACCCACGTAGAGCGAAATGGCCGCATTCCTTTGTTGTGCGGAAAATTTGGGTCGAAGTGGTCTAGGCAAAGCAAAGGTATGTGTGGGAAATTGGGACCCGAAATGCCGATTTGTTCGATTTGCAAAGCGGTCGAAGGGATGCGGGCGAAGCGGCGGTCAACGACCCTCACGACTTTGAGTCAACACGGGGACATCGAGGACATCAAAACTTGATTTTTTACGGAAGGAGGCTTGCGGGTGGATTAGAGGTTTTTGTCCAGACAAAACCGGGACACAAGGACTGAAATAGCCGATATGCTCGCATGCAAAGGAAAATTCAATGTCTGACCCTCCCGAACTTCAAATGGCCATAAATTTTGACCCCGAGCTCCGATTTTCACAAAATTTGACTTTTTGGAATGAGCACGACGTCCTCTATGCCACAATTTTTTTAATGAGGGTAGCTATATGAAAATAAAGGAAACATATCCAGCTCTGATGAATTAAATGCTCAGTCCCGTCAAATGACAGAAATGCCTGGCAAACCCAAAATAGTTGCCCACACTCAGAAGGCCATAAATTTTGCATTTATCAACGAAAACACACAAAATTTGGTACCGTTGGAATCATGTTTCTGAGCCTGATGCACATAAATCAAAAATTTGGAATTTGATGAGAAATCAATGGTGATTTTGCATAAAATGTGCCCAGTCCAAAACAATGATTATATTCGGTAGTTGAGATGCATTCAATGAAGCATGGGCTGACATATTTCATTGCTTTGCAAGTTATGGGACAGTATGGGGAGACTTTTACAAGAAACATAACATCATTTCACTTCATTTACTACCTCTTGCAAGTGGTTGAAGAACATATTTCAGGATTTTCATTTTCCCTCTCTCTCTCTTCTCAAAAATCTATAAATTGGAGTGTTGGGATCATTGTAAAAGGAGATAGTTTTGAGTAGAAAAACTCTGTCAAAATTGTTTTGTGAAGCCAATGTGCTGCAGGCCCTTATAGTGGACTCCTTGCATGGTGATCCAGGCCCTTATTCTATAATAGATTGAACTGTGCATACTTATGAAGCAATAGATGCAAGTTTGTGGATGTATCTTCCCTGTTGTGTTTGTTTGCATTCCTCTTTCCATTTCAATCTCATTGCATATATATTGTGTCTATATTATGCTCTTGTAAGGATTCATTATCATTGTGCATGTATGGAATATTGTTGTGAATGCATTTTCTAGACTGTGGAGAACTGTTATCACCCCTTCTAGTATGCACTTTGCTCCTACTTTCCACACATTGAAATACTATCCTCACACCCTCCTTTTCTGGTGTATCACCGCTTTAGTGTAGGATTTTTTTCATGCACTCTCTCTCCTTGGTCCCTTGGAAAGTTATATTAGGATTAGATAGTTTTGCTTGCATTAGAGTAGATTGTGGCAGGTAGTTTAGGAGCAAGAACCAACTTTCTCTAGAGGTCTATCTCAAGTAGCAAGTCCAAAACTTGGAGATAGTACCCATGTTATCCAATCACACTTTGTGAGCTCAAGCACACACACTTGTGCAAACCATAGGGTGTTGTGATTTGGTGATAACAATACTCTTCCGCAAAAGCAAATGAAGAAATAAATAGTTAGAGTTGTGCCACTTTTTGTAAAGTGTACCGTACACCTATGTGATTTGTCAGTAAGTGATGTAAGTTGTGTGTGTGTAATGTGGTATAAGCAAAAAAATCAATTATTGTTACATATTAAATGTTGTTATTTTTTTTTACCATGATTCTAGTTGTGATTAAAGATTGGGCATGACATATGGTAAAGTATCAAATGGGCGGATCAATAGTTAAATGCTACTTTGTTATAACTTATTTTTCTCATCAATTATATTACTTTGAATTATTGTTTTCTTAATTATAATTTGAAAGAGGGATTATAAACATATTCAAATTTTGATTTGAAAGAGCTACTTATATGTTTATATTTTTGTGGTATTAATTTTTTCCTCTATTTAAATTTGTTTCTCAATAAGATCTTGAATTTTACACTTCAATGTAACGGTCCTATTTGTTGAGTATCCTTAATACGATAATCACAAAATAAATTGGGATAAAAGTCTTTTACAAAGGATATTGAAGTATCTAATGGTCAATCATTTTATTCTCAAGTAATTTCTTCGAGAGCTATTGAGGAGCTTCATTGAGTTTATTAAATTATCTTCTTTACCTTCCATTTGATTAAAAATAAATTTTTGAGATTGTTTTTTTGCATTAATTACATTCTTAAATTCTTTTTTAATTTGAGACCCACCGTCATAATTCATATCCTAAAATTAGACTTATTCTAAAAAAAAGGAAGGACAACATAATTCGATATACATTTTGATAATATTAGAAGAACACATAGTAACATTCTATAGGGGCATAGCTAATATCAAAGTAAGCATCAAACTCAGTTTTCAAGAACATATTCATAGCTTTAAATTCTATGTTTATTTTCAAGCCTAGCTTTGATCTAATCAAATTTATTTTTTCCGGATAATACTTATTTATTTTAAACTAAAACTAACACTTTTTCTAATTGCTTATCTTTTTCAATTTTAGTAGATGAAATTAAAAATGAATTCACATGCACTACATATAACCAAACACAATATACTTTTTTGACATTTTAAATATCTAGGGTTTGGGATCAAGAACAACTAAAGTCTTCCATGACGTCTATGTTAGCTCACACAGTCACTAACCCTTCTTTTAACTTTTCAATATATGACATGAGTGGTATATAACAACTCTTTCACCTCCTCTTTTCCTTAGCATACACTTATGATTACATTTCCATCATTACAATGCTCAATTCAACCATCCGAGATACACAATTCTCATCCATCTATTGCATATCTTCGTCATTTATATATATAAACCACTATTGCATCCTTTCTATTGCATTCCTATATAGTTCATATACCTCTCTATACCTCCACCTAAAATGATGGAGAACACTCTATGCAACCTATATCTAAATTTAATGGTGGATGTACCCTCAACTCTCTACCTACCTAGAGAGATGGAGAACAATTATTTTTAACCACATTCAATCCTTATACCCATTCTTTCTTATTGGTGGATTAAATATCACTCTCATCTTAATTTTTTAATAGCTATGATATGATTTGATGCGTTCATTTTTGAATGTCTAATGAAGGAAAACCTTGACCTTACAACCTAAAATGCACCATTGACACTTCACATCCACACACTTTAATAACGAGTTTGGAAAACAAGACACTTTTTATTTAGGAAATAAAAAAATGTCATCCACTCTCCTCTTTTGGTTAAAATACACGAGGCAAAACAAAACAAGCACACCACACTCTTAACATAATGAACTCTACTTTATGTTCTTGTGGGAATTTCATAAGCACCTACAAATTCCTAAATAAGTATTCTCTCACTTTATCCTATCTTTCTTGAGATGTTCCATGCTTCCCCCTATGAATTGGTTATAGGAGTCCATTTAATCCTAGAAAAGTCTTTAAAAATGAGAATTTGATTGTTAATGGGTTCTTACTTGGATTGTGTAACTACCTACTATAGGTGAAACCACCACAATAGTTGTGAAATCACTGCTAAGTTCTTACCATTAGTTATAAAAATGTGGCGATTGCAAAACTACCTTTTACGGTTATAAACTACTAGGGAGGTTTTGAAACAACCACCCGACTTAACAATTGTTTCACAACCTTAACAATTCCTCTAAATTTTAGATGCTCTAAAATATGAATAAAAACTCAAATCTATAGTGTCATTTTAATAAAATTGAATACATTTTGGAGGAGAAAAATTATGCAATCAAATTATGGCTTGGAGATATTCCCCATAATTGCTTTCCTCTATAAAATAACCCATCAAGTTTAGGTCACCAACAAACACAAATGATCTATGATTATTACTAGAAATTAATCCACTCAAACAACTAAATTCTATGTTGAGCTTTACCCAAATCCATGATAGACCAATGAGAGAAAACTAAACCATTCACCCTAACACACTACCATATTTTTTTCCGATGCATCACACAACCTTTATTCCCTTTTTTCTTGGTCCTTCCATAGCATCCCCACTTTAGGAATGTACATTATCATTAAATATTTTTTAACTCTTCCTCCAACATATTGCTATCATTTTCCTATCTTATGTGTGAAGGTGGGAGTTTAGCTTTACATATGGATAAGCGCTAAAAATCCAATTTTATAACATCTTCTTTATCCATAATGATATTTACATGATGAAAGAGCCATGTGATTCTTGTATAAATTGATATTAAACATGTATAAAATTCTAAGTGGTCACAAGAAAATCCAACAAATAGTTAATAAAAGTACCTTTCAATCGTGCGAGTCTAGATCTTTCCAGTGTCCTTGAGCTTATGAGTCGTTTATTTGTCATCTATGCTACTCTTTAGTAAATATTACTTATGTGGCCAATGATATAGGCTATTAATAACTCATACATATTTTCTAGGAGCTCTATAAAGGAGGAATCATATAATGGGTGGTAAAATTCCTCCTCTAGCCACTTATCAAGCTTTAAAATTATCAACCAGAGTTTTCCTCAAAAACTCCATAGTTTGTGTCTCAAATCACTATTTAATGCGACCTTGAGTGAGTTGAAATCTATTATCGTGTGAAATATATAGTTTCTTATTAGATGAGTCCATACACTAGAACCAAATGTGTGTTGGGTTTGTGTTAATCCCATCTATACATTTACTATATATTACTAATTTATATAAAAGAAAACTATACACTAGCATATAAATAAAACATTCGCCTTAGGTGAAAAAAATATATTCAAGCACCAAATGATTTAGATAGACACCCAAAACCTTATTTATAAGCATTAACCACCAAATTTATAACTATCTTTAATTCATGCATGAATATTGTATGCAAATAAAGGATGGTCTAATAAAATTTCTTTTGTCTCTCTATGATGAGGGTAATATATACTAGGATGAAAAATGGGACCACACTACAAATGCACACCTTATATTGTAATTTGATGTAGACTTGGAAAGAGGAAGGTATTACTCCATACCGTATATGTGGTATAGGGTTCTAAATCCCAAATCTAGAATACGATAGTGACATTTGAATAGTTATTGATTATAATATGATGATAATAAGGTTGAAAATAGGATTGTAATCAAGGTAGTACAATATCTAATAGGTTTCTCAAAGCAATATGCATAAGGATTACAAGAGAGGTCCAATATATTGCAAAACAAGATCAAGGGTTGTGTAAGGTTGCAAAAGGTAAGACTTGATAAATAAATAATGTAATATAAAATAATATGCTACCCTATCCTAATATATGCATGAACACATCCAAAAAATCCAAAATTTAAATTAAAGTAAAGGAACCGAGAGAGGTTAGATATATTTGCATACACGAAGGCACCTTTGGCGCATTTTCCCTAAGGTCGAAAACACCGTATGAGAGAGAGAGAGAGAGAGAGCTAATGTTGGGGACCAAAAATGAATAAGAAGAATACCTAGAAGAAATCTTGATTGAAGACTCCAATGACTCTAAAGGCTTGGTAGAACATGGTAAGTATAACTCCTATGCTTCTAGATCCCAAGTACCCAATGCTCCAAGTCTAGACTCTAACTAAGAAAAATAAGACTAATTCAAGACCTTCTAAGCTTTTAGGGAAGATTTGTGAGTGCTAGCATATTGAATGAGTGATGGATGATATGTTGAATGAGCATTAAAATACCTAGTAAAACAACTCAATAATAACATCGACATTTATGTTGTCGATGGTTGATGTCATTAAAAATGGAAGTCCAATCAATAGATGAAATTGACCATGGTCGATGCCTTCTAAGAGGAAAATCAAGGCATAGAAATTATAATAAGTAAATCAAGAGGCATGGAAGAAACTTGAGGTGTTAAGTGAGATAATGAATATGGTATGAGTGTCTTTGAAAGTAGGTGTGAGGGTGATCATAAGAGGATGAAAATGTGATATCATAAGGAGAATATAAAATATGATGACAAGGGATGAAAAAGATGAGTGTAAAATGGTGTGAAAAAATGTGAAACATATGATATAATCAAACCACACACTAAATATATATTATAAGTACCATTGTTGACAAACCTAATAAAACCTAAAGAATGCACATAACCATTTTTGGTTACTCCCACTCCTAGTAATATCCCCGAAGACACCTCTTTGGGGAATCTAATGCAATAATTATTCTTGCAAATAACAAAATTTAGTAAAGTGAAAAAATATATGTATACATATGCCCCAACTAAAGGTCATCACATGTCACAAAAAAATGTACATGGGATGGTCTCTAGGAAAATTGTATGAAACATTGAAATCAAAATACTAAAAGAGGTGTAGAATGGAAATAAAGAATGCATGGACTCAAATAAAACATACTTGTATACTTACCTTCTCATGAGTGTGTCTCGCATAGTGAATCATTGGAGTGTAGACATAGCTTCTATGATAACCAAATCATGATTGAAGAGAAATACTAGAACATAAATTAGATAGATAAGAAATGAAACCTAGTCTAAGGGGAAACTCATGGGAGGATGGGAGAAGAAATGAGTCATGATAGTGAGATAATGTGTAAGAATGCATAATAGAAATTAAAACAAGAAAGGGGCTTGTGAAATATGTGATTTTGAAGATTTGTAAAAACATGTGTAGTAAATAGTTGGATTCATGTCACTAATATATTCACAACACTTCTTATGGAATAAAAATTGGAGTTACGATTAGAAATATATCGTATTTTGAAGAAATAAAGACATCATAAGAAGAGGGTAGGGTATTTTCTATAAATAATAAATCATATGATTCATTTCTCATTTTGTGAATTTTCTATTTTGAAATTCTGGAGCTCTAATTCATCTAATTCGGGTGAGACAAGAGATGATGGCTAGAATGTGAGGTAGAGGTGTTGGTGAATGAGGTGATGACCAATGAAGGTGAGATGTGGAAAGGGAAGGTTTTGTATTTAAATTGGGAAAGGGTGTTATGATAAATATGTAAAAATAGGTCCCATGAAAAATTAAACTAGCAAAAATTTCCCCAAAGATAGTAAAAATGTAGATCATGTCAAAATAGAGGTAGGTTTGGGAACATTTTAATTTTTAGCATCATTAGGTTTTATTTTTGAGAAAGAATTAGAAAGAGGGTGTGTAAAATTTCTATAAATGACATCAACCTTGTTAGGTAGATGACATCATAAGATATTAGATGGCTTCGTAATTCTTAGCATGGACGATACCATATGTGGGAATGGATGATGCCATCGAATATATGAGCATGGCCAATGCCATCTACCAAGAGGATTGATACCATTAGAGAGTATTGACATGTACGATGCCATATGGAGAGAGGGACGACGCCGCCGATAATGTCTAGGATTTTTGAAGGGGATAATACCATCTCTGTCAAAAACATTGATGACATAAATATAATGTCATGTGATATTTTGATGTTTTTGATTAATGCTTTATGTTGTTTTATGATGAGATACAATTATTTATCTCTAAATGAGACTAATGGGTGTTTTTTGTTTGATATTTTGCGATCCCACGAGAGGATGTGACTTTGGAGATCAATGGGCATAACATGGTTACCAAATTTACTATGGAGTTTTTTAGATGTAGATAGGACCCATATTTGCAAATGACACTTATCTCACTAGAATTGGATTAGGTACATATGTTTATTAGTGTGTGGGAGTATATCGATGGAATTCTAACAAAGAAACTATAGAGATGAAATTTAAACTAGAGGATGTCCATTCCATTCTAGGAATTTTGATCCAAGGGTTACACATGTTATTTAATGTTTATGAGATAAAAAGGATAGGAGAGGGATGTACGAGTGTGATACATGTATATGTAATTATCACTAGAGATCACTTATAATTCTCGCTCGGTTTCATATCTGCTCCAACACAAAGATTATAGATATTCCGTAATGCCATGATTGGGATGGTTGTTAATCGATGAAGGCATACCCTTATCTACCTTAGTGATTTTTAGACATTTGTTGGAGTAGGGTGTCTATTTTAGTTGGGATACAACCATTTGGGTTTAACAAGCCCATGATTTTAATACTATTTGAGTAAGATAATATCTAGTGATTGGGCCCATAATTTTACTATTATCATGGATTTATGAGATATTTCCCATGTATAGTCCGATTGGGACCCCGTATAGATATAAAAAGATTATGTAAGGATATTACAGTGGAATAGGATAGGGAAGTGAGAGATAGAGTTTGTTTTCCAACTCTATACACAATATAGAGAGACCGAGATAGTATGATCCTATATGTGGGATCATTGGATGGATGGGATACATGGCCCACATTATAGGTCACACATAACATTATTGAGATCACATGCCACTATCAATGGTATGTAGAGACACATCCCTTAGATATAGTTCTAGGGAAGTTCAAGATGATGCATTTGATTGTACCATTACCATACCTTCTATACAATCCAAAGGAAGATAGGGATCCATGAGGTTGAGTAGGGAAGGAACATAGGCTATCATCTTATCATTGAGGCCACACTAGAATATGAAATCTCGGGAAGATAATAGTGGAGGAGAGAAAAGTGACCTGCAGATAAAGTGTGATCATTGATGTGAGGGATATCCCTAACTAGGGTTCCCTAGATTAGGAGGAGGAGGAGATATATTGACCTTATGGTTTGATCGAGAGTGGATTTTGAGATAAAAAGAAGGACATGTTTCTCCTCGAGGTGTTGAGACATACACTATATTTGAAGGATCCATTGAGAGTATCATGTGATCAAAGAGAGGCACCAATGATACTAGTTAGGAGATAGATATGGTAGAAGTTGATTGTTTTAATGCCGAGAGGCGATAAGGATGACATCATGTTGGATGGATGGGTTGTTATGGTGGAGGACTGAATTGTATGAAAAAATATATTTGTGTGTTTAATAACATTTCCTAAAGATAGATGATGATAGATGTTAGGAAGTAAGATGATATGTATAATGATAATATGGTTTATGTTTTGTAGATGAGATTGTATTTGATTGGAGGGAATTGATAGAATGTGCTCACCATAAGATATTAAACATAGTGATATAGAGGAAATACCATTAATTGATGTTGGATATCATGGCACCCATAGTAGGAGAGTGTGTGAGATATTTTTAATTAGTTAGAGAGGTGGCTCAAGAGAAAGAGTGCCACACAACCGTACTAATAGTTATAGTGTAGGGGATATGCATACCCTTATGTGCATGCTAAGGCATACATGGGAGGCAAAAACAATGGAATAGGTTGGGTGGTTAGTTGATGCTCATACCATGGAAAATATGATCAGTAAGCTAGAGATTAGAGTTTTTAAGGAAGAGGGTGAGGATTCAAGTGCCAAATCTAGGGAAACCTCCTTGGATCACTTTGTTTGAGCATCTGCTCATACCCCTTCTACATAGATAATAACACTTCCTCCACCGAGGGAAAAGGAGTGATATGAGAGATATGGGATTTAATTATGATGATTTTATATTGCATCCATTTTGCAACATTGATGTGTGTGTGTAAAACTTTTCATACACACACACATGTATGTATATGTATATGTATTATATGTATATGTATATGTATATGCATGTACTATGTGTGTATAAATATATATAAAATATTTTCACTTTTAAAAGCCATATGTGCCATCACATTTGTGGAAAGGTAGAAATGAAAACCATATGTACATCCAACCACCAAAATCCCATAAAGACATGTACACATAAGACAAAATGATCTCATACATATATGAAAACAATTTGGTTTATGTGTACATGTGTTTATGGGATTTTGTTTGATTGATTTACATATGGGTTTCATTTCTACATTTGCACAAATATGATGGCATCCTTGGCTTATAAAAAGTGAAAAGGAAAAAATAATATAAACACTAAAATGGACATTTAATGAAAAAGATAGAAAATATAATAATCAAGAGATGTGCTAAAATGTGATAAATAGGATGATATCTCATTAAATCTATGAAGGTAATCAAAGAAATAAAAAGACATGGTAAAATATTGTATGACACTCAATAAAACCTAAGAAAGGAATAAAAATGTGCGTAAAATGAAGGTTATAAAACACCTAATAAAATATAAGAAGATAATAAAATATGTGTAATAAGTATCAAATGAAATATAAGGAATGTGTAGAGAAAACATAAGATATGCTAGAAAGGAAACATTAAAGGGATGAATAACATTGTAATCAATGCTTGCTCTTGTATTTCTCAAGAGATAAATCCTACCATCTAATGTCATGAATAGGATGCACAAAGATTGAGTGGATAAATGTGTTTGAATGTTTGTGAGAAAGGTCTTAAGGTCATGCAATCTAATACTCATATATAGGAAATATTGTGAAATGTTGGGATAGTAAGTAATGTAAACTCATGGTAAAATAACAACAATATCCACCAAGGGGAGTATTTAGGGAGTGAACATGAAGAGAAAGAAGAAGTAAGGCACCAAACAACAATGTAAAATACTTAGCGGAGATGGGACACTCTAATCATAAGGATATGATTAAAGGTTTTTGACATCAAGGAGAAAATAAATATATGGAGTGAGTTTGGCTTAGGAAAACTAGTGAAAATTATAAAGGTATATCCCAAAGTCATATACGATAATATATGATAGAGAATATGAATCCTATTTCCCCACAATGTTTGTCATGTTCCTCAAGACCTCACTTAAGGGGTTATAGGCCTAATATGAGAATGATTAAGATAAAATGTAAATAAGAGCCAAATATGAATGTTATAACAACACTAAATGAATAAAAATTAAGTAAAACAATGATACACAAGCAAACTAAGCAATAAATTATAAAACCCTAAATGTAAAATAGGGTAAGAAGCCTTAGATGATTTACGTAGTTATGGATAATGCATAGAGTTGGAAATCGAGGAAACATGAAGTACTAGACTTCCCATTGAGCACAAAATAATGTATATCTTGAGAGATATCCAAGGATGGGGCACATGGAGAGGGAAAAACACGCCCGTGGGTGTCCATGACCCGTTTCTAGGTGCCCGAGTTTGCAAAAATGCTCAAAAATCCTCCTCTGAGGTGTTACAAGGTGTTCACCTTTAGTCACCTTTGATCACTCCAAGATTTCACCAAGATCACCGAGGTCATTGGAAACCTAAAATTAAGAATGAACTTGCAAAACCCCAAATAGACATCAAATCCTAAAAATAAAGATGCAGAATGAGGGGTTAAACTTTTCTCAGCTATCATAATGGTGAACTTATGATTGAGTGCTGCACTACATCTCAAACCCAATGTAGTTATGTGTGTGTGTGGAAATTATGCCCTAGGTTTCTCTTTGTGCATGTCACACTTGGATAGTGAACAAGTAGCTAGATGTAGAATGTAATAAATGTGTGCATGGAATAGAATGAACTTCCCTCCTATAAAGTGTGATGCAAAAAACCAACCTTTGTTTCCCTTTTGATGGTGTTAGATGGATGTAATGGATCTCTTAGATACCTTGATGGATGCAACCTTAGGTGGTGATAACTAATGCTTAGTGCTTAGTCCCTTATTATGATCACATAAATTTATATTTATATGATTCCCTTACTTGAATTTTGTAATTAACCCCGAAAAGGATGACTACTAAAAAGATAAGATCTAAAATGACTAGAAATGACCCAAAAAGTGTAAGTAGAGTACAAAGGGGTATGTGCACCTAGAGGGAATGAGGGCACTGGCGTTAGTGTCCCGGATAGGTGCTTTGGTGTCTAGGATATTTTTTTGAAGAGTAAAAAGGAAGATTGAGAAAAAGGGTGAAAGACTGAAAGTAGTAACATAAAGAAAAAAAAAGGTGGCCAAAGACATGGGTTAATTAATACTTTTCTTACTTAGGAATCACATGAATAGTAGTATGTAATCAAGACTAGATAATTACCCAAAGTGTGTGATTTTGTGTCTACATTTTCCCCCACTTTATGTTGGTGAGTGGAAAGCTCAATAACATAAAGTAGATAGAGATGTGTACCTAATAACCATGTATATTGATGATGAAAATGTGCCGAGGGACTAGAAAAAGTGTGGAATGATAAAAATGTGAAGCGTGGATGCTAAGGAGGAGAAAGTGCAAAAGGTGATGAAAATGAACCTAGGACAGAAACGTATGTGTAGATGTCACGCTATACTTGTGTGTCGATGTCGATGTTGTGATGATGTGATGATGTTGACTACCACTTCCCATACGGATGGACTGCAAAAGAGAAGACAAAAAGTAGTCAAATACACATGTATATGATCAAAATATGTAAAAAGTGTGTAAGGAAAGTATGTAAAAATGTTGAAAGTGTGAAAAAGGAACATGTGCACCTGATCCGTGATGAGGAAAGAGTGTAGAAAAGGATCCTGTAGATGATGTCGATGCATGATTTTTTGGGTGATCTCATGCTAATGAAATGGAAGAAGTGTAGGGAGAATAGTCTGTGTCATCCTCCAACATTTAAATGCTTCCCGTAATGTAGAACACCACTATAGATGGTGTGTATAAACACATATTCTAAGGACTAGATGCCCTGTAAAAATCACTGTGTGGATTTCTATAGACTACGTTGAACTACAAATCACTTTGTAATTTCCCCTTAGTTTCAGGCATCCAGGAAAGGATGTTGTGCTAAGGACCCAAGTTTGATTCTGATCCCTATCCAAAACTAAAATTGTGTTGTATTGGTACTGTGTTGTGTTGTGTATAACACTGTATGGGGTGATTGATTCACCCAAATGATGCCCCCTCATTTGGTGTGTATGCGAAATTGCTAAAGGAGTATGAAGCCCAAAGGAGAACTGACCGAATGTGCTAATCGGTGCCCTATAGGGGAAGGGAATTTTCTTGGTAGAAACCAAGGAACACACAAACAAAGTGGCTAGGAAACAAGTGTTAGTATAAGAAAAGACAAACATGCATGTATAAGATGAAATGTAAGCTAAAAAGACAATGTGTAAGCTAAGACACAAGTAAACACATAAGAAGATAATGTAGACCATAAAAGCGGTTGCAAATATGGGAAATCAATCAAAATTTCGTAAGACAATCAAGGCCGTAGTGGCGTAAACATACAAATGTGCACACAAGAAAAAGGGAAAATCCCAAACAAGAGCATACAAAGAGTAAACAATGAAAGACAATGTAATAGATAACCATGGAAGCAAATAGTCCTGTATAAAAATGCTGCACATGAAGCACCCATTAGCACATTAGAAAGATAACGAGTATGTCAAAGCATGTACAATATGATAAAGTAATGTGCTATGAAACAAAATGAAACAATAACACCTATAGTATAAGAAAGTGGATGCCTCCAAGAGCCTCTATGGGACTGGTACTAGGTACTGCACCAAAAATCCATGCTGCATGTATAGATCTATAAAATTTGTGATCACAACTAGAAAGGCAAGTGAATGCATGTGTGTATGATAAATATAATGACATACAAGATATCTATCTAGCATGTGTAATAAAATGAACATGTAAAAGCATAAGTAAGCAAGAGTAAATGCAACCAAGATATGCAATATGTTGTGGATGAGATGGAATGGAATGCAATGTGAATGATAGAGCAACGTGTCCCCCGAGTGGATGTGTATGTATGTAATGAGGTTCATTTATTTATGCCCCTCAACAGTCAAGAATGAACTGTAAATGAGAGTACGTCATCGGGAAATGGGAATGATTGTAGAATGGTAATGCGTTGATAATATTGAAATATTGACTTTTGGATGAGTGATCTTGAAGTTGTAGAATTATGTGCTAAAATGTGTGATGATTTAGCCTAAAGCGTATATCACTAGATGGGTGAGAACGATGCCATAAAGAGTGATGATTTAACATTAACATTAGGCGTATATCATGATATGTCCGAATAAGGTACTATCTAGGAATGTCGCATGATAAAAAGACTGAGTGATTGAACGTGTGTGAGTGTGATGAGGTCCATTTGAGATGTAGACCCTCAGCAATTGAGTATGGACCATGGAACTAGAGTGCGTCATAGGGAAATGATGATACAAATGGGTGGGAAGATGTATATGTGAAAGTCTATGTGTGAAGTGAGGTGAATATAAGACATGTGTCGATGCTAGGGGAGAAATAAGCATAATGACCCCAAGTGTGTGTTGATGAATGAGCTATTTGATAAAAGTAAAGGATGAAGGTCCTCTACCCGATGCTTGCAGTGATGAAGGCATGTGACCATGCTCTAAGAGTGGTGGTATATGAGATAGACGTTGTGTAGGTGAGTGAAGTCTATATGCATGCGATTGATGAGTATATGGTGGGCACCTTGGTGTAAAAAAATGTGTAGGTGATGGATACCTATGTGAAGCATAATGCGGTAGTGATGGAAACCTACATTGTATTAAATGAGGTAAAAAGTGTGTTTAGATGTAGGATCTATCCTAGCGATGGACCTAGACTGATGTAATGGACTAGTAAAGTGATGAGACTATGTAGGTTGTGTGTGGAAAGACGAGATAGGAGCAGATTGTGCTTTAGGTTCTAGAGGTTGTGCCGTACTAGATGGACTAGGTGATGCATTAGAAACCTCAAGAGGAGAGTATGACCATGGAGTAGATGGAGACACACCATTGATATAAATGACCTAATTGTTGTGAATGAATTTGAGATGCAAATGATTCATGGAGATGATAGACTTAGACCTGTGAATCCAATTGAGTCCTAAGAGCATGTCACACCCTTCAACTATTTGTCCCACAAGGAAGGGCACCAACATAGTAAGAGGACCGACCGTAATGTGAAGCTTGACAACACCATAGGAATTGTTCATCGGATATGAAATTTTTGAAAGTAGATAGCCAATAACAACAAGAAGTGGAATAGAACATGCACTAATATGCCATGATAGATAAACCTTAGTTTTATGGATAGGGATAGATCCGATAGAGACACTAATGTGTAAGTGATTAGAAAATAATGTCGCATGATAATCATGGTCAGATAAATAAATGATTGGAGGAGACAGTTCTGTATTAGCAACTAATAAATCACAAGCCCTCGATGCAGGAGGAGGGATGACATGATATTTATGAGGATTTGATAGCTTTCTTGTCATGTTTTGGTAGAGGATTGTTAAAGATATTGAGCTTATGATTTTCATTGTGAAAAAGTGCGAAGGTGTAGATTCTCTGGAATCTCAATTTTTCCATTGTCGATCAGATCTTGAATGAGATTACAAAGCTTGAAACAATGATTTGTAGAATGCCCTACGCATTGATGATAGTCATAATAGAAGTTTTCATCATAATTACGACCTTTTGGATGAGATGGATATAATTGGAGTGGAGGAGGAAGTGTGATGAGATTAATTTCAATAAGTTGTGGAAGCAAAATATGTGGAAGGATAATTAACTTCGTGTATGTACATTGAGGTGGTTGTGATTGAAGCTCTTTGGTGGTGGATACCACATTGATAGTGATTTTTACGTCAGTTGGTTTGTTTACTTGATGGTTTGAATGTTTACTTACTTTGAAAACATGTAGAAGATGATGCTTGCTCTTGATATTTAAGCTTGCCGATAGATAAAAGTTTTGTTTCACATAGCTTGAGAGTGTGACAAAGTTGATCAAATGATGGAGATGTCTCAAAGAGAACACTCTCTTGGAGAGGTGGTAATAAAATCTAAGTGAATAAATATTGAAGCTTAGAGTCCATAAGCACATTAGACATCTTAGCAAGGTTGTTCTTGTAGTGTAATACATAATTTGCTTGATGTTCATTAGATCCTTGTTTAAGTTGTGAAAGTTGTGCGTATGAGATCTTAGAGACGATATTGATAGAAAAATGAGTAAGAAAAGCATCGATAGATGAGTGAAAGATGTTACCGAGTGAATAGGTAGGTCATAGAACCAATGCATCACATAATATTGTAAACTGTGGGGAAAGAGCTTTGCTAATATGGTATGGTCATCCGCATAGTCGAGGCATGCCACATGAAAATATCGAGAGATGCTCTTATGGGTCACCATGGCCTTTAAATATGGGTAACTGGGGGAGATGAAGTTAGGTGGTAATGGATAAAGGAAATGGTAGGTGTGAAAGGAGTGTGCAAATCAAAGTGGAGTCCAAAGATGGTGATACATGAGAGGTAACGAGTTGGAGCTGGTGAATTTGCGTCTGTAGATCCTGATATAAAGAAGTTAAATTAGGAGTATTTGAAGAAGATCCAGTCGTGTATTGGGAGTGCTAGGGTGAATGATGGGAGTGGTAGTGGTAGGAATGGGAGCTGAAATATAAAGGGGTTGAGTGGAGGCCATAGGATTCAAGAGTGAGAAACAAGAGGTGTCAAAGCATCGTGGGTGTTCTTAACAACAATCAAAGCATGTAGAATATGTGGAAGATGAGTGGGATTACTTTGCAAAGCTTGTCAAAAATCAATGAGTGTGTTTAATTGTTCTTGGTCAACGTTGGTATCTTCATCGTATGATTTTTCACTATCGATGCTTTTATTTCGCTAAGAGGAACATTGCGAGAGTTATCCAATGGATTTTTGGTTGTGGCCATTGATGTGGAGATATCAACCATTGATTTGGAAATTCTATGGGAAGATGAAGGAATCTCACAATATTGAAAAGACCCAAAACAACCACTATGGGTGACGGGCATAAGAAGAAGAAATCCCTAGAGAGAAGGTGGCTTTGAATATTGGGTTCACCAAAATGTAAATAAGATCCTAATCAAATGCTATAACAACGGTAAATGAATAAAAATTTAATACAACAATGATACACAAGTAAACTAAATAATAAATTATAAAACCCTAAATGCAAAGAGAGGGTAAGAAACCTTAGGCTGATTCACGAGTTCTAGATAATACAAAGAGTTAGAAATATAAGAAACACGAAGCACTTGCCACCACACACTGAGCACAAAATAATGTATATCCGGAGAGATATCCTGGACTCGGGCACTGGAGAGGGAAAACACACCCGTGGATGCCCTAGACTTGTTTTTGGGTTCTCGGGTCTCATGGAAATTCTCGAAAACCTCCTCTAAGGTGTCGCAAGGTGTTCAAATTTATCCTCATTTGATTGCTCCAAGGTCACACAAAGATCGGCCAGGTCACCGGAAACATGCAATTAAGAATTAACCTTGCAAAACCTCAAATAGACATCGAGTCCCAAAAAAAAAAAAAGATGTAGAATGAGGGGTCGGACTGTCCTCAATCATAATGGTAAACTTACGATTGAACACTACACTACATCTCTCGGATCCAATGTAGTTTTGTGTGTGTGTGTGAAATCATGCCCTAGGTTTCTCTTGTGTGTGTCACACTTGGATAACGAGAAAGTAGCTAGATGTAGAATGTAATAAATGTGTGCATGGAATAGAATGAACTTCCCTCCTATGAAGTGTGATACAAAAATCACCTTTGTGTCCCTTGTGATGGTGCTAGATGGATGCAATGGAGCTCTTAGATGCCTTGATGGATGCAATCTTAGGTGGTGATAGCTAATGATTAGTGCTTGGTCCCTTATTATGATCACATAACTTTATATTTATATGATTCCCTTGCTTGAATTTCGTAATTAACCCCAAAAGTATGACTACCAAAAATATAATATGATCAAATGGCTAGAAATGACCCAAAAAGTGTGAGTAAAGTACAAAGGGGACATGGGCACCCTAAGGGGATGAGGGCACCTGGTGTTGGCATCCTGGCTGGCGTTGGTGTCTAGGATGACAAATGCCAAAGAGTAAAAAGGCAGACTGATCAAGTAAGGGTGCAAGACTGAAAGTAGCAACATAAAGCAAAGAAAGGTGGAAAATGACATGAGTTATTTAATAATTTTCTTACTTAGGAATCAAATGAATAGTAGTATGTAATAGAGACTAGATAACTACCCAAAGTATGTGAATGTATATAGAGGATTAGGTACCGGTGTGAGAAAGTAGGCACACTAATGATATATATGAGACTTACTACCTTAGTAAAAACCCCACTGTACACAAAAAGACCTCAAGCCCCGTAATGACACCAACTATGGAGTTTGAGATTTCAACTGAATATGAGATGGTGTAAAATATGATAATATCATGTATTTTGTGTTTGTGATTGAATGTTATTGCCTTTAATAATTACCTTTTTATTAGGTTTTATTGATTTTTCTTTTGATAATATGGCTTTTAACTTTTATTTATTTTCTTTTGGATTTTAATTTTCCTAATCCATATATATTTAGAAGGCTGATCTAGTGGGTATGAAATATGAGTAATGAAAGAGAGATTACACACAAATGATATAAGGGATAACCAAGAAACCAATATGCTTAAGTACATATATACTTACTTAGAAAAGAGTGTGGTGTCATCTTTGACCTAGGTGTGCCTCAAGTGAGAGAAAGAACGAGATAAGAAAAAGGTATAAGAATATAAGAGCGTGATACAATGATGGATAAAACTGATATTTATCATAAGGAGAATCTAAAAAAGGATTAATATCAAGATGAAGGATAAAAAGATAATAACCTAAGAAGTAAACATGAATTGTAGATCACAAGAAATGTCAATAAATAGAAATGAAAGCCTATGATAGGTTTAAAAAAACACAAAGAAGTAATCGTATCAAATATAATGTGAGATAATAAGTAGATAAACACCAAAATATCAAGTAATAAGCAAATGGTATAAATAAATCTAACACGATGTACAAAAACTAGTGTGTAAAATGTGAGTATAAAATATCATTAATATGTAAAATTATTAATAGATCATGTTAGAAACACATAGTAAAAGTACATCCAAATGTGTCATAGAGTCTTTTAGTAGTAAATTATGACGTGAAGGGGTAATTAATACATTTGAGCTAACCGACCTAAGAGCCATATTAGCCTTTTTTCGCCAAATACCCGTATGCCCAAAATTGTTATATTCTCATTCGTCGGGATTTGTCTCATGGGAAATTTGTATTTAATTATTTTGAGCCCCGTATGAGGCTATTTGCGCCGCTTTTAACTCATTATGATCGAACATATCATTATTCCTCATGTACTGTAAGGTTTTAACTAGGAATAAGTTTTGGGCTTTATTTGTGACTTTTGGCAATTTTTCGTGTTTTTGTGTTTCCCGCTTCGCTTTCTGTGAAATTTCTCTAGAACAATTCCTTTTCACGTAAGCCCGATTTTTGGCCTCGAGCAATGGAAAACATATACGCACATTATGCCCGAGGAAGTCACCATCGAGGTCCGGATCACTGGGAAAAGCAAAGTCGCAGCATGGTAAAAATCCCCAGGGGGTGGGCGCATTTTTGGAAAACAAAAAGGATTTAAGCCGCAATGGGAAAAATAAAGCAAAGCAGATAAGGTGGGAATTTTATCAGCCTCCCTTTCTCAGCAGGTACTTTTTTCCCGTGATATAAAATTCACTTAAGTCATGCAAAGTGGGAAAATTAGGTAAGCAGCAGGGAATTTATTGCACGCCTCAGTCAGGTAAAAAAATTCCCATGGTGAAATAAAAGAAAAGTGACTTAAGTGAAATCATGGGATTTTATTGCCTGCCTTGCAGGTAGGTAAATAATCCCATCACAAAGTCAAATCACTTAAGTGGATCATGGGATTTCCGGGGCTGCCTTGCAGGGTAAAGAATCCCATTGTGAAAAATTCTTAAAAATAGAATTCTATTATGCAAAAAAGTGCGACCCACCTTGGGTGAATAATAATGCATTAAATAAATATTTGTTAATATTTATTCACCCAATTTTGCACCTGTGTCAGGAAAAGTCAACAAAGGGAAGTGGACATAAGGAATTTAAAAATAGAATTCCAAAATTAAATAAATTTAATTTATTTAATGCAGCCCCTTTTGAGAAGGAATTAATACTTTTTAAAGTATTAAATGATTATATTAATTCCTATTTTCAAAGGGCTATGGTCAAAGCACACTGTGAAGCTTAAGTGAAGTGAAGTGTGGATGATTAAATTGAATTAATTTAATTTATTGGATGGTTGTCCTTAAACATGCTATTTTTAAAGAGAAGAGCATGATTTTTAATTAATTAATTGCCTTTAATTGTTAGGGCAATTATTAATTATAGAATTGTGAGGGTTATATAAGCATGGGCAGCCATATGGGTGAATTATTTAATTCACAGGTAAAGAATTGCAGCCAAGAGGAAAAGTGCGCCCCATTTGAAGAAGGATTTTGCTCAGGCAAGGTGGAAACAAGGCATTTGAAGAAGGATTTTGCTCAGGCAAGGTGGCAACAAGGCTAAAAGCTTTTGCTGTGCAAATTGGCAACAAGGCTAAAAGCTTCCAAATTTGGCGCATGCAAATTAAACAAATTTTTGGGAGGTTGATCTTTGTCTGCATAATTGTTTGCATAAGTGTTACAGGTGCTAAGGAATTCATTACAGGTGTTTTTCAAAAGAAAAGGAACTTATATCAATGTCCAATACATTGAATATTTCCTCCGAATCTGAAGGATTATCCAGATCTGCACTAGTTTTGAAGAATTCCAGTCAAATAAGAAGAAAAAGAATTGTTCAGACAAAGATAGACAAAGCTATGGCAAAGAAAGATGAAAAAGAAAGCACAACGGAGTCATGCATCACTTCTAAATTTGCAGATATTGAGACACGGATCTAGGCTCGAACCTCTTGCTGAATTGATAGACAGATCCAGAGCAGGAAAGACTTCACTCATGCGCAGGAAAAACTTCACTCATGCGTGCAGATTAAAAGTAGTGGAATTATTCGAGTTGCAACTTTTCCATCCACAAATTTCCAAATATTGCTGTAGAGTTTGTTATGCAGGTGCAGATCCATATCCAGATGCAGATGCAATGCCATATGCAAATCCATATGCAGATCCAGATCCAGATCTCATAGTTGCAAAAGCTTCCGGCACAAAGGCTTCATCCTCTTGTTTCAAATGCAACCCGTGAAGAAGTCAGTGTGTGGAAAATTCCTTCCAAGATCTTGTGCAAATGCTCCCATCTTCCAATTGAAGCCTTCATTGAATTTTCATTCATCCGAGTGCTTTCTAGAATTTTTAATTGCTCATATGCAATTAAAAATAAGGATGATGAGTTATCTACGGCAAACATTGCATTGATGCATGTACTGGAGAAGAACTGCAAAAGCTTCAAGGATAAAAGAGAAGACAAGGCGAAGGCAAAATCCAGCAAAATTCCAAATTGCTTCCAATTCAGCATTCCAGCTTCCATCCAAATTCCAATCCAGCCTACTCCCGCATCCAGCTTTGGTGAGAATCAAAGGCAAAAGAATCAGCTGCATGCAGACATGAAAAAGGACAAAGTCAGCTTTCCGCTTCCTTCTTCTTTCCTCCGACAAAGTCAGCTTTCCTCTTCCTTCTTCTTTCCTCCGACAAAGTAATTGAGCGATCAATTAAATTATACAACTTAAGTGATTGGTTTAAAAGCCATTACTTGAAGAAGTCAACTACTTGGAGATAGGTGGCAGACGTGCAAAATAGAAGGTTCTATTTTCAAGTTGTAAATCATACATGTCATGCAAAGAGGAATTCCAGGAGGGAGATTGCCAGTTGTTTCCTTTCCCACTTTCACATGTGCCAGTTCAACTAAAGCTTCCAACTTGTAATTGCCCTCTACATTCTATAAGTAGAGGAAGAACCTTCGTTAATAATCGAATTTGTAGAGCAACAATCTTGTGTTCTAGACTTTGTGCTTTAACCCCGAGAGCAACTTGAGCAAAGGAATACAAAGGAGCAGGTTTCCGGAGAACTTTGTGTCACGGTGTACTGTGTTTCTTGCTTTTAATCTTAGATCTCTTAATAAACTTTGTGTTATTTTAGATCTGGATCTAGAGCTGCCTTTGTTTTATAATTCTGTGTGTTCATATCTATTAAGTTTCTTCTATGTGCATGCAATTAGCTCTGCTATCTACTAATTGGGATGCACATCTTCCCCATTTCTTCTCTGTATTTCCTTTACTTCCTTCTTCTATAAAATACTTCCTTTCTTGAACAGCTGCTTACTTGCTGCAAAACTTCTTAGTTATGGTTCATGAACTAAGTGGTTAAAGTAAAACCCCTGATAGATAATAACACATTTTTATTGACAAATCTGACACGGGAGCCTCACCGGTTAAATGAGGGAGATTTATCTCATGACTGCCTAGGTTTTGTGCTATGCAGAAAATCTAGCCAACAGTTTTTGGCGACTCCACTGGGGAACAACTATCTTTGCAGATCAAAGCTTATCTATTGAAGATCAGAGTGTTTTCCATACAAATCTCAACCTGGCTGAACGTCCATTCACCCGATCCGTGAAGGCACAAGGAAGGACTGATCATTTCTTCGATTACAGAGCAATTCAATTTCAATCATCCTCCTCAAGTTAGAAGCCGCAGATCTAGTCTTTCACCAGGAAGAAGAGTGCAAACACATCCAGATCCGGATCATCTTCAACATAATCCGCAAATAGCTGGAATTATTCATCAAGTCTACTTCTCAAAGAAGACGTGCCCCTTTATCATGATGAATCGAAAACCCACTTGCCCCTCGCAACGCTCTTCCATGGGGTCGCAACTTTGACCTCTCGAATCTACTCCTCCTATGCATGATCTACCTAAAGGGACGAGAAAGAATTTTCCAAAATTCTTTGGAGATGGAAAGCAAAATCCAGATGACCACTTGGCTGCATTTTTCATATCCTATGGAGTGCTTGCAGTCAAACATGAAGATGTATCTGATCAGACTCTTCATAGAGACTCTACATGACTTGGCTGAGAATGGTTCTACCGCTAGCTCTCCTCGGCACCATAACCAACTGGGCTACTATGCGATGCATTCCTGAAAAGATTCAAGGCAGTCAAGATTCCAGTACATTGATAACTCAACTCACTCAGTTGAAGAAGGAGCCACATGAGCACATGCGGGATTTTATTGCAAAATTCCAAAGATTACTATACAAAATTCCAGCTTCTGCTTCTCTGAATGATGAGAATCAAAAGGTGTTCTTCATCAATGCTTTACTTCCTGAAGTAAGCTATCAACTGCGAAGAGCACGTCCTGCTGATTTGTTAGCAGCCCAAAACATGGCGGTTGAAATTGAAGACGACCTCATCATGGCTGGAAAGATAAAGAGCAACACTTCTAGAGCTGAAAGTTCATCCTCTGCTACTACTTCCGATTCACTATTGCAAAAGTTAGCAAATGAGATGATGCAGATGAAGAAACAAATGGCTCAAATGGCTCAAGGCAACAATATTGCCCCTACTCGAATTTCAACAACAACCGAACCGCATTGCTGGTTCCCAAAGATTAGCAATTGAAGCTGCTCCTAGAAACAACGTGGAGATGAATGAAGAAGACCAGGAAGTTGACGCTGATCAGCTCGAGGATGATGATTTTATAGGACCTGCTGGCGACTCCAACATTAATTACCTAACTACAAATTTGAACATGACGATGAGAAACTTCATGAAGATGATCATGGTCATGCATATGCAGTACTTACAAGATCACAAACTCGCCAAGCTGAGGCATTAGCTGACGAACAAAGAAGGGGCAACCCTTTACCTTCTTCTTTAGCTCCTAGAGATAAGAATGCGAGTTCTTCATCTCAACCACAGAAAGTGGCTCAGGTATCTGAATCTATTTCTTCTTTTGACATTATTGATCATGCCAAGAAAACTAAAGTTCAAATGTCAGAAGCCGAATACCTAAGAGCTTTTCCTGAGCAGTTAAATAGGCTAGTCAAATATGTACAATCACCAGGACAATCCAATACATCAAAAGGCCTTTTTCCTAAGCCAAAGATACTCCTCCACAAAACAACAACAACACTACAGCTTGTTAAACCTCACCATCTTCTGAAAGAGTGGAACCGTTCTATGTTCCTTATTGCTTAATGGTTTCAAGTTAAGCAATTGCATTTTAGATTCAGGTGCTTCTGACAATGTCATGCCAGCTAAAGTTGCAGATGCTCTTGGGCTTACCTTGACAAAGACCATAAAAAGGTGCTACTCCATGGAGAGACAAGTCCCTTTAATCGACAAATCAAAGATGCACAAGTTGTTCTGGCAAGCTTTTCCTGACAAAAGATTAAAGATGACAATTCTAGTTGCAGATATTCCTGTCTCCTACGGATGTTGCTGAGCAGAAACTTCTACAAAGAGCTGGGAGGAGAAGTAAAGATGGATTGGTCCTATGCACATATTCCTATCAAAGGGCTTAACCATAAGCTGGAGCCGAAAAGAAGTCCAGGTACACGGTTACAAAATCTGAGGATCCTAGATCTCATATTCTTTTTCAGGAATCTGACCGTGGGGTCTATTTCTTGGAAATGGATAAAGACATTCCAGAGCAAGAACTTCAACCAGCCAGAGCCAACAAAAGAAGAAGAAAAAGTTTGGACTCTGAGTTTAAAGGCACATGTTGTTCTTTTGGATCAGGAGCCGGCGCTCTACTAATATCTCCAGATCATGAGGTATTTCCATACTCCCACAAGCTGATGTTCGAGAACACCAATCATACGGCGGAGTATGAAGCATTGCTTCTAGGAATGGAGCAAGCTAAAAAGAAAGGAGTAAACTCCTCAAAGCCCAAGGAGATGCTTGAACTTCTAGTAAAGCAGGTTCGAGGGCAAAGTCAAGTCAAAAGAGATAAGTTGGAGCATTACAGAGATAAAGTGCTTTCCGCCACATTCGATTTTGTAGCCTTCTCTATTGACTTCATTCCAATAAATCAAAACTCCAAGGTAGATTCTTTGGCAGTCACAGCTGCACTATTGAATCCGGATAGACCACCATCCATATTCAGACAAGGAAACTATAAAGTGGAGATGGTCTACCACCCCAGAGTCCTTGAACAAACATCTGCATGTCTGCATGTTGAAGGGAGTAAATCACCACCACGACAAACAGTCACAGAAAAGTTGATCCAGTTATGATGACAATAGTGGAATAGTCCAACCAAAAGGTAACAAAATCCCCAAGGGTTTAGTTTCCTTAGTGGAGACTTTCAACAAGCATGATCAATATCTGAAGAAGAACAAAGAATATGGTGATAGTTCTTCCTCAAAAATGCAGCAAATAAATCTGGGAACGAGAGCAAGTTGATGCAGACTTACCCACCACAGAGAGAAGAAAGGATGAGCCACCACCAGATGAAGTTGATAAGGACTTGCCTAGAGTATTTGACAAGAAGGCCAAAGAAAGGAAGTTCAGATCGGAGATTGGGTACTCTGGTGGGACAAGAGACATGAACCGAAGGGCATACATGACAAATTTGATCCACTCTGGAAAGGGCCCTTCGTGATCAAAAGAGCTGCAGGAATGGATACTTTCTTCCTTGCCTACCGATGGAATTGAGTTACCATTGCCTTTCAACGGGAAACATCTGAAGCTGTTCAGGAACTGAAAAAAGCAGGTTAAAACCTGTATGTATATAAATAAAACTTTGTTTGTTTTTCCTTGTTTTGTTTTTGTTTTTTGTGTTGTGTTTGTTTGCTTGACCCGTGCCCAAAAGACAAGATACGAAACCAGAGATGCTGGGATCTCATCTTTTCCTCACATTCTCGACAGAGAAAAAAGATGTCCACAGATGAGCCAATCGGTGTCACCTGATTTCATCCCAAAATCTGACTACCCTATCTATTCAAAAAAAATTCATACTTTTAAAATAATGGGTCGCTTTGTGTTTTTATTGCCTAAAGTTCTTGATTGTGTCAAGATATTCCCAAAGAGCCATATTAGCCTTTTTTTTCGCCAAATACCCAGATGCCCAAAATTGTTATATTCTCATTGCCGGATTTGTCTCATGGAAATTTGTATTTAATTATTTTGAGCCCCGTATGAGGCTATTTGCGCTCCGTTTTTAACTCGTTATGATCGAACATATCATTATTCCTATGTACCAGAAGGGTTTTAACTAGGAATAAGTTTTGGGCTTTATTTGTGACTTTTGGCAATTTTTCGTGTTTTTGTTTTTCCCTTTCGCTTTTTTCTGTGAAATTTCTCTAGAACAATTCCTTTGTCGAGTAAGCCCGATTTTTGGCCTGGAGCAACTGGAAAACATATACGCACGTTATGCCCGGAGGAAGTCACCATCGGAGGTCTGGATCACTGGGAAAAAGCAAAGTCGCAGACGTAAAAAGCCCTCATGGGTCAGCGGGCGATTTTTGGAAAACAAAGGATTTAAGCCGCAATGGGGAAAAATAGAAGCAACAGTAGTGGGATTTTATACCGCCAAGCAGGTACTTTTTCCCGTGATATAAAATTCACTTAAGCCATAAAGTGGGAAAAATAGAGGCAAGAGTAGCAAAGGGAATTTATTGCCTCGCTTATAGGTAAAAATTCCCATGGTGAAATAAAAGAAAAGTGACTTAAGTGAAATCATGGGATTTTATCGTGCCGCCTCAGCAGGTAAATAATCCCATTGTCAAAGTCAAATCACTTAAGTGGATCATGGGATTTCCGGGCTGCCTTGCAGGGTAAAGAATCCCATTGTGAAAATTTTAAAAATAGAATTCTATTATGCAAAAAGTGCGACCCACCTTGGGTGAATAATAATGCATTAAATAAATATTTGTTAATATTTATTCACCCAATTTCGCACCTGTGCTTGGAAAAGTCAACAAAGGGAAGTGGACATAAGGAATTTAAAAATAGAATTCCAAAATTAAATAAATTTAATTTATTTAATGCAGCCCCTTTTGAGAAGGAATTAATACTTTTTAAAGTATTAAATGATTATATTAATTCCTATTTTCAGTGGCTATGGTCAAAGCACACTGTGAAGCTTAAGTGAAGTGAAGTGTGGATGATTAAATTGAATTAATTTAATTTATTGGATGGTTGTCCTTAAACATGCTATTTTTAAAGAGAAGAGCATGATTTTTAATTAATTAATTGCCTTTAATTGTTAGGGCAATTATTAATTATAGAATTGTGAGGGTTATATAAGCATGGGCAGCCATATGGGTGAATTATTTAATTCACAGGTAAAGAATTGCAGCCAAGAGGAAAAGTGCGCCCATTCAAGAAGGATTTTGCTCTGTGCAAGGTGGAAACAAGGCATTTTGCCAAAGGTGGAAACAAGCAAAGAAGGATTTTTCTTAAGGCAAGGTGGAAACAAGGCATTTGAAGAAGGATTTTGCTCAGGCAAGGTGGCAACAAGGCTAAAAGCTTCCAAATTTGGCGCATGCTTTGAAGGAGGTTGATCTTTGTCTACATAATTGTTTGCATAAGTGTTACAGGTGCTAAGGAATTCATTACAGGTGTTTTTCAAAAGAAAAGGAACTTATATCAATGTCCAATACATTGAATATTTCCTCCGAATCTGAAGGATTATCCAGATCTGCACCAGTTTTGAAGAATTCCAGTCAAATAAGAAGAAAAAGAATTGTTCAGACAAAGATAGACAAAGCTATGGCGAAGAAAGATGAAAAAGAAAGCACAACGAGTCATGCATCACTTCTAAATTTACAGATATTGGAGACACGGATCTAGGCTCGAACCTCTCAATAATCGATTGATGATCCAGAGCAGAAAGACTTCACTCATGCGTGCAGAGAAAACTTCACTCATGCATGCATTTAAAAGCAAAGTGGAATTATTCGAGTCGCAACTTTTCCATCCACAACCCAAATTGCCAAGTTTTTGTTATGCAGCAGATCCATATCCAGATGCGTATGCAGCAGATGCAAATCCATATGCAGATCCGATCCCAGATCTCATAGTCAGTAAAAGCTTCCGCACAAAGGCTTCATCCTCTTGTTTCAATGCAGCGTGAAGAAGAAGTCAAAGCATGGAAAATTCCTTCCAAGATCTTGTGCAAATGCTCCCATCTTCCAAATAAGCCTTCATTGAATTTTCATTCATCCGAGTGCTTTCCAAATTTTTAATTGCTCATATGCAATTAAAAATAAGGATGATGAGTTATCTACGGAAAACATCAGCATCGATGCATGTATGCAGAGAAGAACTACAAAAAGCTTCAAGGATAAAAGAGAAGACAAGGCGAAGGCAAAATCCATTTGCTTGCCCAATCCAAATTTGCTTCCAATTCCAATCCATCCAGTATTTGCTTCCCCAGATTTACCTTTCTGAATCAAAGGCAAAAGAATCACTCCCGCATCCAATCCACTTTGGTGAGAATCAAAGGACAAAATCAATCACTTCCTTCTTCTTTATCCGAAAAAGGACAAGACTACAACTTTCCTCTTCCTTCTTCTTTCCTCCGACAAAGTAATTGAGCGATCAATTAAATTATACAACTTAAGTGATTGGTTTAAAAGCCATTACTTGAAGAAGTCAACTACTTGGAGATAGGTGGCACGTGCAAAATAGAAGGTTCTATTTTCAGGTTGCAAACTCATACATGTCATGCAAAGAGGAATTCCAGGAGGAGATTGCCAGTTGTTTCTTTTCCGACTTCCACATGTGCCAGTTCAACTAAAGCTTCCAACTTGTAATTGCCCCTCTACATTCTATAAGTAGAGGAAGAACCTTCTGTTAATAATAATCAGAATTTGTAAGCAAGCAATCTTGTGTTCTAGACTTTGTGCTGAACCCCTGAGAGCAACTTGGAGCAAAGGAATACAAAGGAGCAGGTTTCCGGAGAACTTTGTGTCACTGTGTACTGTGTTTCTTGCTTTTAATCTTAGATCTCTTAATAAACTTTGTGTTATTTTAGATCTGGATCTAGAGCTGCCTTTGTTTTATAATTCTCGTGTGTTCATATCTATTAAGTTTCTTCTATGTGCATGTAATTAGCTCGCTATCTACTAATCGGGATGCACATCTTCCCTCTTCTCTCGTATTTCTTCTTTCTATATTTCCTTTACTTCTTCTTCTATAAAATACTTCAACTAGTAAGTAACTCAAATCCTCTCTAATTTAATTAATTACCATTTTTTTACAACGTTGAACACTACTCTATTTTTATTTGCATATATCTATCTATTCCTATCTATATACTAATTAACCAACTTCATACCCTTTTGAAGTTTTCACTTATAATACGTGACTACATGTCTTACTTGTCTAATTTCTATAATAATTTCTCCTATCATGTGTCAAATGACAGGATGGGAAAACATGACACCTATGAATCTTAATCAACCAATATGCATGTTCCATGAGACTATGAGAAAAATATGGAAGGCATAACTACATAGGAATTCTACTTAAAATCTAACTATTCTCTTCTCATCTATTTAGAGGAATGATGAAGAAGAATGCTACATTCCAACACCGACTATGTCAAATCCAAAAACTCGGGTGATAGATGATTGGACCCCCTTGAATTCTTCAAGAAGACGCTAAACTCTTCTAATGAATGTTTTCATTCTCTTATTATACGTTCATTTTCTACACCTATTTGATCTCCAATAACGTCCTTCCTTGGTTACTTTTGGAGTTTCTTAAATCTTTACATGTTTTATATTTGCACAAAATCAGATTCTTATAAACCTCGGAGTTACTACTTGGTCTTCAAGGACTATATTGAATACTTTTGGACCTTATTTCCCTATAAACATGACATGTGAGAATTTCAAAGCTAATTATGTATGATAATGTTAAGGTCAAAACATTCGGAGCTAGATACGATAAGCTTCATTTGCACTAGGATTGATTATGATGTTATTCAATCATTCCGAAAGTTGCTTCCTTGCTTGGTATACCTTATTTTACAACACATGCTATCTATTTCCTAATAAATGTCATAACATAACAATATTCAAGTAAAATGAGTCCCAAATAATAAACCAAACATATATCCTACATTCTACTTTTAAATAAGTTATATACTCTAACACTACATCTAAATCCACTCTAAAATTAGTTACATAAGATAATCAAGATGTTATTTTATACTTAGACAATGCATTTATGGCCTCATCATCTCCTCCACTCTTAAGACCTTGCATGTCCTTATCTTGCAATTTTTTTTTCTATGTAGGAACATCAAATCTAGGATATGTATATGGATGAAAACATCCATTTTTGGCTTGAAAGTATGTCAGTGAGGTTCTAGAGGTCATTAGGTGATATTTAAGTGTGTTAGTTGGATTCTAGGCCTTTCAAATTTCAAATTACTCACTTTCCCTCCAAAAGTGCAATTTGAGTCTTGGAGGCCATTTTTGGCTTGTTGTAATGTTTTAAAACATTCTTGGAGCTTATGAACTATGAAAAGGATGGAAGTGAGGCATAATATGAGTGAATTAGGTCTTCTTAGGAGTCTATAAGTCCTAACATAAGTCTAGAGGTTAAGGACTTGGTATTAAGTTAAACAACTTAGTGTAAACGAAAAAAAGTCACTCATATGACCAAGGAAAATAAGAGAGTGCATTCAATTAGAAGTTGATGAAAGGCCTATAAATTGTAAAATTGTAACTACAATCCTCATTCCTATCTGGATATGAATAAAGTGTAAGAGCTCCAAGAAGCATTAAAAGTGGAAACTCAGTTTGAGCCTAACATATGATCATTTGAATGATTGTATATTTGTATTTTATGTGATTGCAACCACTAATTATTGTATTTCATATTGTGAATTTTTTTAAGATTATTAATAAATTTAGATTTGATGATTACATACATTTGATAGATTCAACTGTTATGTTAATGAAGCTTGGAAACTTGCAAAAGGTTGGTCTCAATTTTGATGGTAGGGCAGTTAGAGAATGGACACAAGGTTTCTTGAAGTTTGACAACATAACTCATATACATATGCCTTCTTTATAATATCAAAGAGGTCCTCGAGAAAGGTAAATGTTTATATCAATCAAATTATTTATAGTAAGCATTTGATTCCTTTACATGTTGGAACCCATGAAGGGCTGTGACAGTGAATGATAATGAGCAGAAGTGAGGTTAACCAAGATGTTAAATGCATGTTTAGTATGTAAGTCATTTTGGTAGGGGTATCTTGAATTGATAAAGATGTTTGAATATATAACCATCACCATTGTAGACAAGGATCCATATTTGTTGTTGTTGATCTAATCTTTTACGAGACACTTGGTTAGAATCTTTTGCACAATCAATCTTGATAATTAGGAAAATGAGCTTGGGAAGAAGAACCCAAGATGGAGGAAGCTTAGACCATAGGAGAAGATGATCACACTTCAATAAACCCTAGATTAAGAGCCATCTATTTTAGAAAATTGGTAGAAGCCCAATTCCCTGTTCTAAAATTTGCATGTGTGATAATATGACTTGAAAAGAGGTGACAATGACAATGGAATGATGATCCGAGAGTCTCCATTCATTTTGAAAGTTTTAAAATACTATTATATTCCTTTTGAATCATGCAGAAGACTTTGGAGTGGTAGTAATTTGAAGAAAAATAATATTTTACCTCTCAGGCTATTATAATGCTCCAAACACTTAGTCTAGGGTTTCCAAGAAAGAATATCCAATTACCTACTATTTAATTGATGGAAAAGCTTGAAAATTCAAAGAAAATCTTGTCTCGATGAGGTATACAAGATTTTGAGGATATAGGGTAGATATAAATTCTCGAGTAAGATATTCTTGATATTAGCTTCCTAAACATGTTGTGAGTCTTCAAAGACCATGTTAGTAGTTGTAAGAAGTCTTCTCAACCTCACAACTTTTCAAATAATTGTTAAAGGAGGTGTAATTAAGATAAGGGTGTCTTGATATGGTGAAGTGATTTTGGAAACCCATGCTAAGAGGGTGATGCTCATGTTTGTTAGATGACAAGTATAGAAAAGTGTGAAGGTAGGAAAGGGAATGTTAGGCCTGACAGAGATAGCTAAGCCAAGAATTTAGTAACCAAACTTATTAAACTACCTTAAGGGGCATAGGGATACATGCTGATGCTCTTGGTTAACCAAGTGACCTCTAGACTATCTCGGTCTTGTGTAGACCAATGACATTGTTTGAGTCTTAAGAAGGATAATTAGTGATGATGAATGCATTTGAGACTTTGACTGAGTTTGATCAATCTAATAATAGAGATGGCTTAATTAGGCAATGAGGATTTGAGTGAATACTAGATAGGCCCATGATAGAGTAAAGCCTTTGGATACACAGGTTGGTAGGAAGGTCTAGGTTTGAGGGGATAGAGGCTAATGGATGCAATTAAGAGTGGCTTAGAAGGAAGAAAAGAGAAACTTAATTCTTGACTAGGTAAGGAGCATAATAGCCATGGTTAAGACCCTGAAGAAGAGTTTGAAAGCATAGTACAAAGATAACTTGAGGGAATATGCTTATGGAGGCCTTATGGAAACATACCAAAGTTCAGTCCTTGGGTAGTTAATGAGGCTAGCCATCAGGAATGGTAATAGATTGCATACTTATTCTCACTAATGATAATTTTGAATGAAGTTAAACTTCCATTGTGATAGTACTTGCATGGTACATTGTAAGAATTATTTTTAGAGATTTGTATAGTCAATCTTTTGAATGAAGTGATTAGGTGTTCTATAGGAAAAATTGAGTTTTTTTGGAAACCAAGAATGTATTGAATAAATGGTGTATCATCTAAGCCATCGCATCATGTTCCCTTTGTAGATTTAGACTCTCTAAAACTCGATTGTTGTTGTGCACATCACTTGGGTCTTTATAATCATATTTATTTAATTAGTATTACCTTTTTAATTTTTTACCTTAGAATATCCTTCTAACCATGAGCCTTGTTTATTTGTTAATTTCTCCAAATTTGTGTTGGAACATAGTCTTAAATTGGACTTAGTATAATTTAAAAACCTTACAATATTATTTAAAAAAATAGACAAATACCTAAATTGCATCTTCAATTATTTTTCATCTTTATGTTAAATTTCAATCTGCTACAAAAAATATTTATCATAAAATATTTCAATAGAACATTCTTGAGCTACGTTGGAACAATGATTTTAGAGTAGAAGAATTTAAGAATAAGAACTGCCATTTGCTGATTTTCACTTTTTGACATATTATGTGCAAAGAACTTATTTTGCAAAAAAACTTATCGTAGCCTACTCTAATAGTTATGTAGAGATATGTTACACAAAACCATTTAATGGATGAGATAAGTATCTACCTTTTCTTAGTATTTGAGGCCATGCAATTAAATTTTTGAAAGAAGCAAAAAATAATGAGAGGAAGGAAACCAAAGTTTTCCTTTTCTACTCCCTCTTCCTTCAAAACATCAAACCTATTTACAAATTCTATGCTTGGGATAATTAGTGAAGAATTACAAACCTTATTTATGTTCTGAACTACATGCATGGTTGATGGTGTCTCCTTGTTGTTATGCAAATATTAAATCAGAAACCTTGCTTGAATTTTGAAGGTTCTCGTATAATAACTTTCCATACCAACTCCTCCAATGGTAACATGTTTTCTTCATTTACTCATCACCTATTACAAGCAAAAACCCATCAATGATTCTTGTTTCAATGAGATCTTCTTTGCCATAACTTGGAATCATTGATCTTCTTAATCTATTAGAAATGTAATATCTTATATTGAGAATCACATGTTAGTTTTAAGTTCTTAATTGAGCATGCTAGAACCATTGTATTTCTAGTTAGGGGGTTTTCTTAGATAATATATTTGTTACCTACTTACTCTCAAAAATTGATCTCAAAAGACTACTTTTGACAAGATTGCTAAGATTTTTTTCCCTTGAATTAGAATGTCACGAGCAAATCATGTTCCACCTATTCTAATATGTATGTGAATTTTCCCCACTTTCACTTTGCACACTAACTATTATCTTTAAAATAGTAAAGATATACAATTTATGAATGAAATTCACTAATATTATCCCAACAAAACTAGCTCAACAACTATTACCTAATGACACCTAATGTCTCTAAAAATGACGCCAAAAAGATGAGGGTCATTGTAAACCTCATTTAATCTAATGATTATCAAATCCAATGTGGTGTCCAAAGGGTATATACAATAGGGATGATAATTATTTTGTGTGGAATTATTTTTTAATGAGGGATATTAATTCAAACATGCATGAAACAAACTAAAGATTATTTTTCACAACAAATTGAAATGTTAATGTCATATCAAATCTAAACTAGGAATAAGTTGGAAATGATAATACTGGAAATAACAATTGGAAATAGAGAAATGGAAAGACTATTGAAATAAACTAAGTAATGTAACCATAAAGAGTAATCCTTATTCCATGTGGTGAGAGGGACCTCACCCCCTTTGGAATAAGATTAAGAATGAACCAATAAGTAACTCAAATTCTCTCTAATTTCATTAGTCAACACAATTTTAACAAGGTTGAATACTACTATATTTTTCTCTATATCCTTCTATCTATTCCAATCCATCTAATAATTAACCAACTTCATACATATTTTGAAGTTTTCATTCATAGGATATGAATATCAATCTTACATGGTCATTCACTTTAACAATTCCTCATATTATGTAGGAGAATTTATTCTTTGAATTAAAAACTAAAATATAACATAACTTAGAATGTTTAACCCACATGTCTAATGATAGTGATGGGAAAATAGGGAGCCTAATAATTCTATTTAGAAACTATGCATGTTCCATAATATTAGGAGAAAAATATGGAAGGCATAATTATCTAAGACTCTACTTGAACTCTAACCCTATTCTTTTAATTTTTTTCAGAGGAAAGATGGAGAAGATCCCTATATTTCAAGTCGACTATGTCAAAGCCATCAACTCGGGTGCTAGATGTTTGGAACCCCCTTAATGCTTGAAGAAGAATATCAAATATTCTACTTAAATGTTTACATTTTCTTGTGGCATGTACATTTTGACACCTTTATGATCTCAAATAATGGAATTTATTGGTCACTTTTAATGTTCATTGAATCTTGACACATTTTTATTTGCACAAAAGTAGCTTCATATTAACATTGGATTTATTTCTTGATCTTCGAATTTCTTGAATAATTCCAAAGTCTATTTCTCTCACAATTTTGACTTACGATAATTATGGAGCTAATATTTTATGTTTGTTTTTAAGCTCAATTTTTTTGGATCTATATTTAATTGCATTGCAATTGATCTTACCATTAGTCACTCATTCCCAAAATTGATTCCTTACTTAATATACCCTATTTTACAACACATTTTATCTAGTCCTCAATAAATGTTAAAGCATACAAAAATCTATAGACAATTGAATCCCCAGGAATAATCATATATCCTCTATTCTACTTTTAAATAAGCTATAAGATATAAAATTTTATCTAAATATAATATAAAATTAGTTATGGAAGAGAACACAAGGTGTTATTTTTATACTTAGATGAGGCATTTTATGGCCTCGTCATAAGAGGTAACCAATGTATTGAGATAACATCCTATCTAATCTAGGATTATAAGGGGTTGGTGTAAAAGATAACAAAAAGGAAAAGATAGTGATATAGGTATGGGATAGTTAAATGAGAACAAAAGGGACATATAAGATAGTTATAAGCATTCTCAATAAACTCATAGAAATATGGATGAATTTAATAATATGTGTGAATCACGGTGTCCTTTATGTATTCAAGGGAACAATAAATATTTTGATGGATCTCATGATTTATAGTTACCATAGATTATTCCACTTGCATATAAATATAAGATAAGATATCTTGGTACATGTTCATCAAGGTAGGTGGAAGTGTAGGGATGAAAGGAGTAGGTATCTCCACCTTTGGAGGCAAAAATTGAGGATGTGGTATCTCAATTGGTTTATAATATTCATGTGAAGATAAATGGTTCACATAAGGAAAGACCAAAGTAGGTAAGATAGGATCGGAGGAAATTGAAATATCAACTTGAGGGGGAGGAGAGTGAACCCATTGAGATTTCTACTATTGTTTTTGGAGTACCCTAAAATCATAAGAGGAATGTGAACCAACACCAATGTGCTAGCATAAATGCTGAGGATAAATAGAAAGAAAATATGGTTACTATTGTTGTTCCTCATGGATATTTACTTCCTACTTCTTCATGTATTAATGATATGCTAAATTAAATTTTACATCATGACCTAACACACCCGATGTGTGTAGTATGGTTTAGGATCATTTGAACCATAATGAAAAGAAGTGTAGGTATTAGTACGAAAAGAAGGCGAGGAAGGTCAAGAGTCATATATTTATTTAGAGGAACTATGATGTGTTATGGATCGGGATCTAGGTCGGAAGTTGTAGAATCAATTGTTATTAGAGATAATGGTTTATTATAGTATTCATCCATTAGGTCATCATTTTCAAGATAAAATTATTCGTGATATGATTATTAATTTTAGAGGTGGATAATATTGATTCTATGATTAGAATATGATTGTAGATTTTTTGGGGAAGACAAGAAGAGAATAATGATTTCTTATAGAAAAGTATTTCCACATCTTTGTCTTGGGCATAAAAAAACCTGAATAGGTCATCAAGAAGATAACTATAATCATATTCGGTGGTGGTGATGTCAACATGAAGATATTGGATGACCATTTCACTAGGTTGTGAAGTAGGAAACTCCTTAGGTGGAGGAAAAGAAGAATAAATAGTGATCAAAATTGTGTCACTCACCTTTGGTTAGAACAAGGTTTCAAAGAAGGGGGTAAATGAGAAATGATACAATTAGGAAGGTCAATATTTTTATATTAATATTTATTTCATCATTTGAATTAAGGAGATCAAGTGGTATATTTTCAATAAGTTCAAGATGTCCACTATGTCCTTGAGAATAAACAAGATAATAAAATTGTTGGCACTATTGAAATGGGACACAAGGAAATTCCTCGAGAGAAAGGATTTAATAAACATCATGTTTTTTTAATTTTTTCAAAGTCTCATGGGTTTTTATCATTTTTAATTTTGAACATAGAGCCTACGTAGGGAAATTTGACATATTGGAAAGTGAATGATGAAACTATATGCTTAGTGGCCATGGTTGAAGAAGTAGAATATTATATGAAATAGTAAAGATTAAGATCAAGAATTTTACTCTAATAGTTTGAGGAAGTGCCATAATAGGGAACTAAATACAATCTATTGTAGGTATTTTCTTTTATATGTATCCTTAACATGTGCTTCAAGTAGATTTGATATTGATGGTATACATTGAGATATTTGATGAATTATAAAGAAGTGACATATGTGACCAAACCTTCATTGACAAGGGATCACTTGATTTGCACATTTCTAATCTATACTTGAGATGCATACAAGAGGATCATATGCTCGGAAGAAAATCTTTTCTAGAATCATAAAATCTATATGAAATCAAGATATAAATATTGATTGTTGGTTTAATAAATATTGTATATTGAATCATTGAATATTGTAAGTCATTTAAATCAAAGGCATCCCCCTAGTTGACAATACAATATTTTATATATGAGTCCATCAATATTTGCAAGTCATTCAAAAATAGCAAAATAATTCATTCCTACAAAGAGGGAAATAAAGTCGCATATACTCTTGCTAATCATGAGGTTCTCAATAAAAAATGGATATTTGGTATAATAATGAGAACTTACCTAGTCAAGTACAAAGTACTATTAGCATTGATAAATATGACAATGCACTTGAAGTTCAAAGTCACTGATGAGGTGTCCTTCGTACATGTAAAGGTAAAGATTATTATAACCCTCCCACACAAGCTTATCATTAAAATTAAGTCCTTCCATCTTTCGCACACTTTTTGGGTGTGCACAAGAGCGGATAAGAAATGGTTTTAGGTTACAATATTGCCAATAAAAAGTGAAATGAATACTTTAGAAGTGATAGGATCATCATGAGGGGAGAACTATGTAAAATTGAGCCAACTCCGCAACCCATCCTGGAAGGAGGAAAAATTCTTTGGATCTACCTCGAAAATTGGCGGGCTTTCCAACCTCATGGAAAGTATTCAGGGATACAACCAACATGTATCCCTTAAATTTGCTACAAGATAGATAAATAAAATAATATCTTATGGGGACAAGGCTATCACTATCATGGAAGAGATTATTGCAGAAGTCAATGGAATTAGCATGGAGGGAAACAAAATTTTCAACAAAAGAATGATAAGGTGATAAAGGATAAAAAGTTTCTTGATGAGGGAAAAGAACTAAATTTTTCACTCTAGGAATCAAGCTAGCCTCAATACCAACTCCATTTGGCAGATTGTGAGAATGATGGTACGATATATAATACTTGAAGGTAGATATATCATATTCCCCTCAAGAATTTTATCTTCCCGAACCATTTTAGAAGAAATATTAGAATCTACTTTCCTCATTTCACTTAAACTCATTGGAGCATTCAATATTAGAGGTTCAACACCACACCCATGTCATTCCCTTCATCAAGGAATTATTTTTATTTTGCATCGGCATTGGCTCACTCAACACCCAATTATACCATGTGCCCCCGCCCCTCCTAACCCAAAACCCATCTTGGAACCCATCATTCCTACTCCCACTAACCCTATGGGCCAGAGGATGGTCAGATCCAAAATCCCCTACTATCCCCTGAACCATCCTTTCCCTTCCAAGAGAATCCTTTGTAGCAGCTTAGAAAAAGGATATTGAGCTTACCCAAAACCTCCATCAAATGGGTAACCCCGGGAAAACCATGATACTATGGAGAAGGATGGATATCTAAAGAAGAGGGTTGATGAGATGGAAAAGGATTTGGAGGCCCTTAAGAAGGAATTGAAACAACTATCTAGGAAAGAGGGAAAGAGAAAAGTGGAAGAGGGATTTGGAATTGCCAAAAATCAGATGCAAGAGATATATAAAAATCTCAACTCCCTTGATAACATGGTGGTGAATATGAAAAGCAGACAAGACTTTACTTGCACAGCTCTCAAAGTGGTTTACAATTTTCTGGAACAATAAGTAAAGAATGTCTACATGTTAAGCAATATTCCTGAAAACATATGGGGGGAAGGACCAACTCAAGCTCAAGTCTTTCGACAAGTGGATAAGAATGACCCCACACAGTTACAACTATTACATTATTCAGTGCCCTCCAGGATTTGAAGAAAAATATTGACAAAACATCCAAGTGATGTAATTTTGGCAGAATTTTGTAGACAGGCTGCTTAATAGCTATTTTTGTTGTTTTTTCCATATGTTGGTAGTTTTGTAGTTGTTTTGGTTCTTTTTTGTGTAGTTGTTTAGCTACAATTGTGATTTCTTGCTACATCTTCATATTGATCACTTTTTGAATGCTATTATTGTAATATCTAGATTTTGAGCCTTTTTTGTACAAGGGTATAATCCCCTTCAAAAACTATTTGTAAATAATAAAAAAATATTGTATATTGAAACCTTGTTATATTACTAAAGTGTGCTCTCATCTAAAGTGTGTAAGGGGAAGTCTTTCCCCAAAGATTTTTGTGTGTGTATTTTCATTTTGAAGAGTGATTTCATGAGGAAATTGTGATGATTAGGAGAAAATTTGATTAGTATGAAGAAGGGAATTTGATTCATGATATTGGATCTAGTTATTTGATTGGATCCCAGTATTCCAAGTTATTTAATGAAATGTTGGTAAGGACTTGAGGAATGTCAGGTCAAAATCTGATCTGAAGGGAGTGGAGCCTTAGGTTGGACCAAGATTTTTTTCCCCCAATTACACGATATTTTCCCTATTAGGTACATAATGGATGATTCCGTTCGGGGTGACAAAAGAAGCTATAGATGGAATTGACCTTGTTAATCTAAGAATGTCGATGAAATTAAGAGTGACATAAGAGATGATAGAATACATCAACCATATTAAATGAGGAATGATGATGGATTCAAGAGAATTAGAAATAAGAGAATATGGTATCAACTATGTTAGTTCAAGACAAAAGATGGTAGTAGAGATGGATGAAATAAAAAATTACATCAGCCCTATTTCTTTACGATGACCGATGATGTTGATTTAAAGAGGATTTTGAGGAGGCAATTGATAATGAGGTGGATCTTGAAATTTTTTACGTATAGGATAGGCTTGAGAAGACCAATATGATTGGAAATGAGGAATAGAGAATGAGGTGTTAATGGTGGTAATCAATATTTTCATACCATTTATGTTGACCATAATCTTAGGAGGAACAATTTATACATTATAAATTGTTAGAAGAAGAGTAATATTTTTGTTTTTCATTATTGGCTTGAGGATTTTCCTCAACTTTATAATGATTTGGAAATGGATTGATGTAGAATTAATTAAGATATTTAATGGATTAATTTCAGATGTTGTGATGGTCATGCCTTTTGGCACGGTCATGAGCCATCACGAATTCCTCTAATATCTTGCAGGCCATACCTTCATGATCAAAGTTAGAAATAAGAAAAAATATGTTGGTGAAAGAACAAAGAGAATTAAAATTTTCATGTAAATGACCTCAATCAGCATGTCACTAAAAAATATATTCTCTTTGAATCAAGGAGGATAAATGCGAGAAATATCCAAAGGTGAAACATATGGACTAGGAGATGCTTTCACAATTCTCACATAAATAAGGTTTTATGGTTATATTCTTAGGAAGAAGAGGGAAAATTACCTCAATTGGATATATTAGGGTTTAAATTGACATTATGAATGGTTCTTGGAAATTATTGTTAGGATTAAAAATATTTTAGATTCCATCATCTATATCATTACAATTTTTTTTCATTAGAATGTGAATATTTTTAGATCTTGAGATTGAGGTTGATTTTGAGATTGTTTTGGTTGAGGTTTTTCAAATGTGTGCATAAGATAATCTCACCTCTTGCCCTTATTGATTACTTCCTCCAATGTGGTAGGAGAAAAGGACCTAACCTTGTGTTGAAGGTGAGGTTATGAGGTGCTAAGGAATATGCTATGAAGAGTTTCATTTATGAAATAATTGTATATTCTAGTGCAAAGGGTTTACCATCATTTGATGGAATATTTGACATCATTGTTATCACATTGTTTATAATTTATGAAGATAGTCAAATTATTTTCAGGTAGACCACTTTTCCAACACCTCTTTAAAAATTTGGAGAGCTTTCCTAAAGTTTTGATGCACCCATGATGAATAGCCACTAAATTAAGAAAATGAGCCCAATTGGACTCGGAAGATAGTGAGATATCTCTCATTTGAAGAATATACCTTAGGATTGGACAATACCAAAAAGAAATATTTTAGAATTTAAGTCATGCCTTGTGAGATAGTTAGTAGGTGTTATTTAGAATAAACTTATATGGCATCAAACTATAATACATTGAGTCCGATGACATGGAAAAATTACATAGGTATTTTCATCAAGGATTCTCTAGTGGTCAATTTGCATGGAAAAAAACCCCACAAAGATCATGCGAGATAAGTTACTACTGTAATGACATATTTATAGACACCTTCAAGTGAATAGATAAGGAATTGTTGTGAATGTTTGTTATTCATAGGTAGAAAACAAAAATTCATGCTTCCTTTACGATCTATCGTGGTAGATTATCCCTTATAATAGTAGATATTATAATTCATTGGTATGATCAATCCAACATTCAGTTCCAACCATAAGTGGATTCTCACTGCCACTGACTACTTCAACTTATGGATTGAGGAAATATTTCTCAAGGAAGCTATAAAATATATCATCATGGATTTCCGAGGATGTCATCACAATATTTTTCATACCTCACATAATAATGCCAAAGAATTTATGGGATCCAAGATCACATATTTTACTCTATGGTATGTCATATACCTTAAGAATTATTCCAATTACTATTCACAAGGAAATAAACTTGGAAATTCCACAAATAATAGCCTAATCTGGAGCATGAATTAGAAAATTAAAAATTCAAAGAATGTAACATGTGAAGGTAAAAACAACCTTGTCGATTGATACAATTACTCCTAAGTGCTCAATTGGAAATTCTCCTTTCATGATGGTATATGGTACCGAGGATAGGATTCAACTTGTATTATATCTTCCCATGAATTAGATCATCATGATTCCTATACAATCTATTTATAAAGTATTGCACCTTATCAAATTCAAGGATATTTCTAGAGACAAGATCAAGCAACATCAATTAGAAGTTAATATATTTTTGGTAAGCAATCCACCAATAAAAGAGTGAGGTTAGTAACATGGTGCTAAAGTGGGATACTAACCATGCCAATCTTGGAAGGCATTCCAAGTTTGGAACCATCTAGAGTGGCCCCTATTAGATCAACTCATGTAAGGTAAATAATGCCTTGGATATCTCCAATATCGATGTAAAACATATGTAAATCTCAATCAATGAGATGTTCCTCAAGTAACACCTTTAATTTTTATGAAACACTCTATACATAGTTTTTTTTTCATTTTTATATATTTCATTGTGAACCTTAATGTTTTTTTATCAGTACACACCCTTTTGAAATTTTGAGTAGTCTTGAGTTTCTAATATTATCCATAAGACTCCATGCCCAATGATGTTGTAGGCGATCTGGTTATCTACACTTAACATGAAAGTATCTCCATGATTTTCTAGAAATGTTAACAAAAATAAGCCCCTTACCCATTCTGATCAACCTTGTACTTTAGAAGCTACACTCCCCAAACACTTATCTCTTTTGTAAGGTTGGTGGTAGTTAATTCACTCCATAGATACAAAATATTAGTTCCTTTACTTCATGAGTAGCTAATTATTGATTACAAACCACATTGTACTAATGCAACCCACCACACCTTAAGAAATATAGGAAGCATCCATTTATGTCTCATTGCTTGTATCTTTTGTGCACAACTGCCCATGTATCACTAAATTGTCCCAAATCATATTTCCATGCTAATTATTGAATTGTTTTAGCTACTAGCATTTTTTCTTCGTTAAAAGTGTTAAACATTCATCTCCATGCACTCCCTTCTCATTTCTACCTTCTTATTTTATTACAATTTGTGTTGATAACTGTGACATGTCGTGATACAATACTAATTCCACAATTGATTGTATAGATTTATGGAGTACTATCGTAAGATGCAATATTGGAAGGAAACTTTGCACATAGTCAAATTATTAAAATTTCGGGGACAACAATCCCTCCTCTTTGATGGGTAGGTTGCCTTATTCAAAATATAAAAATGAATGTAAATATATTTATAATATCTAAACTCATTTTATCTTGATTTTCGAGGGGTGTTGGTTGTATTGTACAAATATATAAGATAAAATCTAGAGAATAGAGGAATATATTATTATTCATAAATTATAAGCTAGAGGGAAAGAGAAGGATGGAAAATTTACAAACAAAAAAAAAAAAACATATCTTATTTTAATTGTGCATGTCAATAACTTGAAAGATATGTAATACTATGTAACAAAAATTATTTCCCAAATATTGACAAAAAGTGTAGTGATCCACAAAAGATAAGGATGAACACAAAGTTTTAGATTCTATGACACATGATTTCCACATAGAATAATGGAAGAGAAAAAGTTAAAGGAAAGGAGGAAATCTATTCCATATTCAACATCACTTCCTTCTTTAAAATATCAATAACCCTTTTAAAAAAGAATAGATACCCTTTTATAGGAAAAAATGATTATAACTACCTCAAATAAATAATTGTTATTTAACAAGTGCACTTTTGATTAATTAAATCAATTTAAGTGACTTTTACATTCATAACAACTTGAAATAAAAAGTAAAATGCAAAAATATAACAATTAGATTTTTCATTGTCTCTATGAAGGAAGTTAGAAGGTTGGAACTTTGAGCTTAAGCATGTGTAACCTGAATTTCATCACAACATAAAAATATTCATTCTCTTGGGATCACAAAGTGATTTATAAGTTGTTCATTCACCTTTTGAAAGAATTTTCCATTTTAGTGTGTTCCACCCAATTGAGCCAAATTTTTGGAGGATTCAACTACAACCTTATTTAACTCAAAGAGCTCATCCATTTTTTTTTGGTTGAAGTCCTAAAATTTTAACAACTATTACTTAACCAACTTATTAAAATTCTCCTTAATTTCATCAATTGTATTCCTCTAAGAGGAATTATCTTAGAAAACATAACAATGCTAGGATTTGAGATCAACAAAAAAATTGGAATTTAGAGACCCATCCTTTTGAATGGAAATGTTTAGGTGGTTGAAGCTTCCTCTAAAATTTTGAGTCTCCTTTCAACACTATGGGACTAAGTTTGGGAAATACTATCCTTTGAATCATTGAAAGTATTTTCACTCGAAGGATTTTTCATCGCTTATAACCATGATCGTCAAATCATGAATCACATTAGCCCATAATTTGGCTTATTTTTCATTGCTTTCAATTCTAGAGTTATTTTTCTTTTGAGAAGCCACTAGATTCTCATATATCTTACATCCTTCATCAATGAAATTCAACCCATTTATGATCCTATGCTTTAGTTACTTTATCTTATAAAGTGTGCTCCTAAACCTCGACACAACATTGATTGATATCACCATCACTCACAAGGCAAAATATGTGAGAGATGCAAATGAATAGGATTTGGGGAGAGAAATGATTTGATATAGGTTGAGAGGTTATGAACCTTTTCTTCTAATTTTTCATGTTTTTTTCCTTTCTCTACCCTCTCACTAAATTTAGAAACTATTTCTTTCAAGTTATGCACATCTCCTTTGGGAGTAGACTCTCCAAGTGATATCCTTGTCGGTTCATAAGCAATTGTAGTGATTTCATTCTCACTTTATCAACTTTTGGTCTTAAAATTTCAAATATTTATTTTCCTGAGGTGTCGTGACAAGGTGATAAGTTGTATTAGTTTTCTTTGGAGAAAGGGTACTAAGATGTGCAACCATAATATCATAATATAGAATAATAATTTTAGATTGATATTTTCTTTTCCTTTATTCAACCATTAATTGAACCAATGAGAAATAGGTACTTATAATATCTCCCACAGTTGGGATTGTGGTTGGCACATTGAGTGTGAGGGGAGGAGGATAAGAAACTTATGCGATGGGATGATTTTGACTGATGGAGACTTCTCAATAGATACATGTGGAGAAGAAAATGGTATCCTTACCTAACCAATCCTAGTTTTTTCCTAGAACCAATCCTATCTTCTATGTATTTAGTAGAAATTTTAGTAATCTCATCTTATTCTTCCTCATTCCCTTCAATTTCTTCTTTTTGCCACTTTATTATTTCTCAAGATATTTCTATGGAAGAAATCAGTTCTCAAATTTCACACATATAATTTTGTGCTTGGTTCTTATTGAGTTGAGGAAGAAGGTACATTTTGGGAAGCAATGGATTTCTAAAAATGCCCTAAATTATGCCAATTTCTTCATGAACCATTTTCTAGTTCTCAAGAGAACATGAGTAGTGAGATCATGAATAATATATTTTTCGTTTTGAGACAAATTAATGATATGAAGAGGATAGGTTTGAATAGAATCTATGAATTCAAGTTCAAATAAATTTGAAGCACCATTAATCATACCTTTCAGTCTATGTATTCCAGGTTTGACCAAAGGAAAGAGGGAGACAACCTCTCATGATATAATTGAAGATTTTGAAATTTTTGTAGGGTCATTCTTCGAATAATATTATCCTAACTTCAAATTTTTCATCACAATATTCCCAATAATATTTAATTATTAGATCATGGGAGTATGATAATCGAATATTATTACTTGTAAATTTTTTCTATCAAAGGATGATCTTTTATGAAAAATATGCATATTGAATGAAGTAATTTTTCTCTTAATATTCTAAGCATCACTTCATGACTTGTAAATGTAATTTATTGAGGGACAAAGGAAATTGGATGCCTAAAATCTTCTTGTCTTTGCAAGTCCTATGAAGAGTATACAATTTTCTACATATCTCAATCAAATATGATCTTATCATTGTAATAAATTTTGAGTTTATATGGGGCTTCTTCAAATCCTATAGCTTTGATTTAGGAAAATATTTGGAATTGAATGAAGAAATTTCCAAACATAGTTATTAATTTCTTTAATTTTTGATAGATCATGTTGGTAGTGTTTTTCCAAATTTATGACTATAAACATGGTAAATATATCATTTACCCTTTTTTGAAGTGGCACTTTCGCTTGTCACCATTGTCGAGGGTTAATTGGGTGTAATATTCATAAATAGGTTGTGAAAGATTTTATCTACCTTGATTTTGGAGAGACCAAACCAAATCTTATATCCTGCAATATTATACATCACATATGAAATCAAGTAAAAAAACATGGTTTGATGTACTTGGATGAGTTTTCTCGTTGAATTTCATTCGAAATGATTTCACCCAATGTAGATCCAAAATTGCATTCACCTATCAAATTGATGAAAAAACATTCATCAATTCCTCAAATTATTTTGTGGAAGAAAGACCCATTGCTCATGACCTAAGGGTAATAATTTTTTTATAATTATTTAATAAAATCAATCCTATAAAGGTTTTTAGGGAATTTGGAAGGACCCCTCTTCTTACTTGTAACCAAGATTTAGAAATCATGGTTTAGTACTTGTCGAGGTTAAGTCATATTTCTTGTTGAGTTTCTTCAATTTTTAAAATTTAGCATTTGTAAGTGGAGGTATTCTAAGAGAAAAAACATTATACGATGAACATCATGTTGAGAAACTACCATACCTTGTGATGTAGAGACTTAGAACAATAAGACCGGTGTTAACTCCTAGTATCCTTGTCAAACTAGTTTTCTTGATGTAGGACCCATTATATGGATAACCTATTCAAAATAAATACATTTTCATATACCCTTTGTGGATTTTCATCTTCCCCAATCATCTTTGGGTTATAAAGTTAGGGAACTAAACCTCTTAAAATGTAAAAACTTATATTTTTCTAGGCCTAATTAGGCTTTGCATGGTAGGGATACTATTTTTTTGGTTTTGGCCACTTACACGTGTCAAAACCTCATTTAAACCATAAAATAAGCTAGGAAATATGAAAATACACTTTAAAACCAAATTTCATGAATTTGGTTGGTTCATTCTCTTGGAAAATTAAAATTTCTCTGAGTTAACCATAACTAAAATGCATTTAAAGAAATGGGTTTTACTAGGTTGGGATATAAAAAGATTTTTTTAGTTTTATGAGGTTCCAAAGGAAAATGTTAAATTTTATATGATTGTGTCAACTTTATACAGGTCCCATACCATTTTAGACCTTGAATAAACTCCTAGATGAAGCTATTTCAAGTTTATCAGTTATGCATGCATGTGAAAAAGACCTAAAAAGGGTTTGTCCTAACAAAATGATAAAATAGAAAACTTAGAAAAATTTATCCATGAAATAACACAAAAAATCACATAAATTATATGCCTCAACATTTACACAAGATTGAACGAGTCTCCTTTATTGATATTTCATCTTGGAATGACTTATAAACAAGTGTTTCTCCTCCTTTCTTGCCAAGACCTACTTTTTACTTGCTCCTATGAATTCCTCCTCCATAAAAAGTAGATAAAGAGATTTTATAATATTTAAATGAATATACCCATTCCTCTTGACCTTTCATCTTCCTCAACTTGTCTTCGCTGAGTTTATAAGGTAATAAATTTTGTTTATATGGGACCTTGATAGGTCAACTTGTTAGACCAAACCAAATCTTATATCCTGTGATATCCCTATACATCACATATGAAATCAAGTAAAAAAACATGGTTTGATGTACTTGGGTGAGTTTTACGGTTGAATTTCACAGTATATCTAGTTTGCATTCACCTATTAAATTGATGAAAAAAATTCATCAATTCCTCAAATTATTTTTGGAAGAAGGAACCATTTCTCGAACCTAAGGGTAATATTTTTTTATAATTCTTTAATAAAATCAAATCTTTGGCCGTTTGTCTCTCATGTATATTCACTTTCCCAAATATGTCTTTATACCTAGTTTTGACCAGGGTGGTCCAATACATGACAAATGATGACATGAGATTGCCTCCTTAACATGTTCCCTAACATTATAAGACTCCTACATAGTATCGTACCTCTTTAAATTTCATCACAACTTGAAAAAAAAATCCTCCAAATTGCCTTTAAAAATTTAAATTTTCTAAATTTTAATTTTGGAGGAAAACTGAAATCACACCATTACAAGTCTAAATTTGAACTCTACGGCTAAAAATCCTTATATAAACTAACAAAAACATCCTATACACCTAATAACACTTAGAAAAATTGAATTAAAACCTTCAAGATGCTCTTGCATCAATTTGAGGATCTTTCAATTCCTTTGTCCCTAGAGGGTCAAAACATGATGCACAAGCCAAAATAATATTTGTACACTAAAATGAGGTAGAAAAATTGCTTGCATGTGGTACTCCACTATCAAAAAATCTTATTATCTAATGAAGTTATTTTTTTTTTTCCTCTCCCATTATTCTCCATAATTCAATAAATTCCATGTGTTTAACATCATTATCCCCAATTTCGGGAACAATAGTTTCTAAAGAAGAAATGGGTTCATATCCAGTGTAGTGGAACTTCATTTTGATAGTTTAAATATTTTTAGAGAAATGAAATGAAGAATTAGAACAAAAAATAAATTGGGTAAGAAAGGGTAAAATGGAAGTTCAAATGAAGATAAATTACCAAAACTAGGTAAAATAAGATAAAAATACTTATGGGTTGGATGAAAACGAAGCTCTCCTAAGCCGACCATGTTGTTGTTTGAAATTTTAAATTTGGGTTGGAAATGAGTACACAAAAAGCCAAAAAGGCTATGGAAATGTGGGAAAAATGTAGGGGAAAGTAAATTTTTTTGAGTGAATTACCAAATAAAAAGGGTTGGGTGAAATCATATATATATATATATATATATATATATATATATATATATATATATATATATATATATATATATATATATATATATATATATAGGTGATTGCATAGGCCCACCAAAATATGTTTTAAAATTTTAAAGTGAACTTATTCGGTGAATCAACAAATGGGATGAACTATGGGCTATTCCCAAGTGTCATTCGAAGATGACTTTATCGACTCTCCCAAATTCAATAGGTATGAGCTTATGAGGGAGGTGGGAATATAGGGAATGAAAAATTTATTCCTCATGTTCCTTACTAAGCCTACTTTGCTGACTCACTACCCAATCGGTAAATTCACCCAATCGGGAACCTTAGGAACAAAGTAACTGTTCCTCTAGCTCCACCAAAAGCCGATTTAGTCGATAGCTATGTGTAAGAAGTAATTTTTAGTAGAGGATCCCAATTTTTTTAGTGATCAAGGGTATGATCCACCATCCTTCTCTTACAAATCTTGAATTTCTTTGCAAGTCTCCTTCCTATTTATTTCTTCTTCCTCTCTCTTCATTTTTCTTCTATAAATAATATAGTTTATTCTATTATCTAAAATCTTGGCTATTTTGGGAATTCTCACAATTTTTGGGATTTTATCTTGTATTTATTAGTTTTTAATCCTTCCTTCTATTTCTATATCTTCTATGTTGGAAAATGTAATGTGTCCAAATTCTCTTTTGTAAATGAATACAATTATGCATATTTCATACATTATTTAAGTTGTTGTGCCTTATATCTTCCTGACCGATTGCACTTTGTTGTCTTGATTTATATTTTAACTATGATAAATGTGTGTAGATTATAATTATAATTTTTATTTTATTTTTTTATTCTTAGACAAAAATTGGAAGAAGAACCCTATTTCTCTCTCGAGAACATCATCTTTCCCTTTCTTGTTGTTTCTTCCTACTTTTCCCTTGCAAATGTTAGAGTGGGTAGATTAGTGATAGCATTTAGAGTAGATATATATGAGAACAAACTCTTTTTAGATGTTTTCTTCACTTGCAAAGTTCCACACTTATGAATTAATTATATGTTATGTTGATAACAAAATCAATTTCCTGATAAATTATTTCAAATACTAACAACTAATTTATATATATTTCTTATTTCTACCTCCATATCTACACTCTAAACATATGGGGGTATGTACGCCCGAGAATTAAGATGCGACTCCTAGACGAACTCGACCTCCCAATGTCGTGTTGAGACAACCATAATGGAATGAATGGGATAGTAATAGGATGGGTAAATAAATGTGGATGGAATAGGTGGAAATGACGACAAGAAATCAAGTCACCTAATTTTCTCAAGTGGCGAAATGGTTAGTTGTTAATTAGGAGAAATAAATGCATGTTTCACTTGTTCGGGGTGATGCTACAATCAAGATGATTATCATATGTAAGTCACTATTAATATTAGTAGAACCAAATAAGAACCTATTTGGTTGTGGAACATGGGGAATCATCCTTCGTCATCTATGAATTCCTCTCCAAAGAGAGTCATGAATATATGACGAGTAATGAAAGAAGGACAAGTCTAGTATCTACCAAGCTAGTTTTCCCAGAACTCTTTGAAAATTTCTACCTCATTGTTTAAATCAATCAACGTATGATGATGGTAGGTGGGACTGGTGTGGTCTAAAAGATAAGATGTCTAAGGCCTTGGTCAATATCAATCAACCTTGTGTCGATGTTTAGTTGCGGCACAGTTGGATCACAAACTCTTTGTCTTGGTTGATGTGGACCACAATGTCATGTGGGCACTAATCGAGGAATTACGGAAAGCAAAAAAACATGCAAGAAACCAAAGGGGTTTGAAGTTAAGGTTGGGTAACCTAGGCCACTATGGAAATGTGGGGATTATTTTCATTCCCAATCTAATTAAATATAGATTCCTATTTTAAATCAACAATGCAAGAAAATCTAAATTAAACAAAAGTTGATTACTCTCCTTTTAATTTAATTAAATTTGGGTGCAACTAATTAATTTAAAAAAATGCAAAACAAATTAATCTACTTGTTTTTGGTATTTTTAATGAAGCTTTTGGATGCAAATAAATAAAAAAATCTAAACTACTTCTAAACTATGTTTTTGGATTTTCTATTTTACTAGAAATAAATGAACAAAAGCTACAGACAAGAAGAAATTGCTTCTAATTAAATAAGACTACTTCTATGCTAAAATAAAATAAAATAAATAGGGAATAACCAGATGTGGCTATTTTCTCATTGTAGATTAATGAATCTAATATAATTTAAATAAATGTTATTTCTAATTTGTAATTATGGATTATTTATTTCATTTGATGCCTCACCTCAGAGTCACGGGAAGAAATGAAGCTTCTCAGAAGCAATTTCTTTCCCTGAATCTTCCCTAGTAAAAAACTAAAATTCCACATAAGCTTTTAATGTGAAGAAATGAAACAAGATGCACAAACACATAAAATTCCTCAAGTTTCTTTCCTTGAATATCCACAGGATAAGAAATGAATAAAATCTCAATGAAATCTTTTTTGTGTGTGTATTTAAATCTAACTAATGAATGAAAAGAAAGCTAAAGGTGATTTTAACTAGAGAAATGAAGAAGTATTTACACAAGAACTTCCTCCAAATATTTTCCCAGATAAATCCATAGGGATAAGATGAGAAGGAATTATCAATGGAAGCTACTTATAATGAATACTTACTAATTCTACCTTCTAAAAAAAGTTATTGATTTGATAAAGAAATCTAAGTTCTACATATAAAAGAAAGCTTTAAGAATTTGAATTACACCCCAACCTAGAAATGTAGAACTGTGACAATATCTAGAGGTAGTTGTGCTTTTCTTGATCCCCTCAGCTTCTTTTCCAGTGATGAATCCAAATAGTCTAGGGAGTTTTACTAGGTGGTATGCAAAAGAAATTTTGTAGATCTTTGGAGTAGACTGTTTGTAGGCTAGCTAGTCTCAAATGCAAGAAAGGAAGTAACAAGGAAAAGCTCTGAGTTTCTTGTGTGCTTCTTGGAAATATTTTGGCAAAGTAACAGTGCAATCAAATTCAATGGACTCTAACTAATGCTTCAGGAAAAAGCTTGGTTTTTATAGAAAATTGGTAGGGAAATGGTCAACACACGTGGTAATCAAGAAGTACCAAATCATCCACACAAGGGGCAGTCAACTTACTAAGAATAGTAAGCAAAGAAGAATATTTCCATACGCATCCAACAAGCTCAAAATGTGGATAATTGGTTGATAAAGGTGCGAGAAAGCACTTTGGGAAACTTGTAACACACGTACAAAACTGGGAGTGTTAATTCTCGGTTTATGCACGAGGAACTCTCATCTTCATAGAATGGAGGTTACACAACCTCCGCAATGGTTGTGTTATTGCCACTCAAGGAAAATCAAGGTTACGTAAGCACCGCATGAGTTACGTAACTTAAAGAAAAACTAAGAAAAATGGTGAAAAACATTTGTGAGAGCATGGAAGGCTAGGAAACTAAAAAAGAAGAAGAATAAGTCACATAGGCAAGTAGAAAGTGAGAAATTGGGACTGGATTCATCATTTATTTTGGAAATAAAGCACCATGTAATATTGGGTGCATACGGGGTCCCATCAAATCATACAGGGTATCAAAACCTTTTTCCATCCTTCTCAAAACTCATTTCCATTTTCTTGAACCTCATTTATACATGATTATCATAACACCAACGTCAACCAAGAATAACATGGTAATTATCTATTGTTTTTATCTCAATTACTTTGGAAGATGCATCAAAATTTACTCCCATTATATCTAGCTATATTCTACATAAAAATGTATGGTTTTGCCTTGGTATTGTTTTATATCATCAACATAATCAATTTAGGTTCTAACATAGGAATTCCTAACCTTCTTCATATGTTCTTATCATATCTACCTCAAGTGCTAATATCAATCAACACATTCTTTTTGTTCCATCCATGGATATTCACTCCCAATAAAAATTACTTTTCATAACCCATCTGATTTGTAATACACAAGCATTTCTAGATCATAATCCCATATTGTTTTGTATTCTTAAGTGTATATTAGAGCCAAGTATCCAAAAAGGAAATACTCTTTCTTAATTCATCATTCCACAAATATCAGTTAACTTTGTAATTTTTCGCAACGTCGGGACCTTACATTGTTGCTCCTTCATCTTCACCTCCATTTCTTAAGTGTCTTGTAGCTCCCCTTATCAATTCCTAATCAATTCTCATGCCTTGGTGAACATGTTATTATAAGTCATAACATTAACCTATGGTGGTGGGGTAGTATTTTTTTGCATGTTTACCTCATTCCATATAGTTATTTTTATCTTTTCCTCCTCCCGAACATATTACAAGGCTACGGCTTATGCCTCCAACTCTTCCCTTTTGAACTAGCTTCCCAAATCCTTTAGTATTATCCCTCTAACTTTCCCTAATATTATTTTCTTAATCTATACATTATTCTTACTTGTATTCACTAAATCATGCACTTTATACTTACATCAACACCTCTAGATATGGAATTATATGCATGATTCCTAAAGTGAGAAGACTAGACATTAACAACACTTGTTTTACTCTTTCATTGCTTTTTGGAATGATCACTTTACTTTTGGAAACTAGATGACATGTGACTCATATATGTATTGATTGTTATATCTTCTCATCATCCCCAAAAATACCACCCATTAGGGACAATAACGCCTCAGTCTATTTTCCCCTTTGGGAATTTTGTCTCTTTCTCTCATTTTCTTGATTTTGAATCACCACATCATTTGACATCGTTCTAGATTCTCTTTTATCACTTTGGGTTGGATTTTCAGTTAATGAAGAAATTAAAACAAGGAATTAAGTGCACACACACACACACAAGAAATTAAACACAAAGGAATCATATATATATATATACACATGACTTACTCACTGACTTACTATTAGGAGCCAAGAAATTGGGAGTTAATACTTACTATCTACTACTTGGGCAAGGATAAATATTTAAATACTACATTTGGGATGCATTATTCATTGTATAAGAGGGAATATTTCTGAATTCCATCTCATACATTCATCTTGGGGAAAATAGTTGTATCCCACTATCTTGGTGCAAATGGCACAAGGAAAACCTAGCTTCAAGGGAAACAATTCAAATCACACACACAAAAACTACATAGAGTCTGAAATGTAGTGTAGCACTCAGTGAAAATCACATTAGGTGACTTCTGAGGTTAGTCTACTCAAAAATATGTATTATTTGTTTCATCTAATGTTTTCTTGATATTTTTGGAGGTAGCTAGGATTTTTTTATAAGAAAAAGTGTGATAAAGGAAACCTACACTAGATCCAACGTGACAAACAATGAAAGGAAGGGAACAAGTTTAGTCCTTGAAAAGACTAGAAGTTGAACTCTTGCTTAGGAAACTAGTGCCCATATTGGACACTAGCATATGAGGAAGTCTTTCCTCCTTTGGGTGCTCATGTACAAAGAATTCCCAGATATTAGTGTTCCAAAGAGGACTCACATAGTCCGAATCATCCCAAATCTCCAGATACAAGCTAAGTCATTCTTATCTCCTATCTTGTACACTTACTTTTGCTTTGCATGTTAAATCTTGTTTATTATTGTTATATTCATTTGATCTCATCCCTCTGCTATAAGATTTAAATTTTATTAAATCACTACTTATTACCTTCTCTATAGTGCACACAACTTGGAAACTTCAGTTGTCCCTTTAATAGTGATTGGGAGACCCAAAATTAAAGCAATGAACATGGGAACTCGTATCATGAGCCTAATCCAAAATTATTTTATTTGCATGCATTAATTTGATTTTCAATAGATATATTTAATTATACCATTTACATACTAATTTAAAATAATAATTCATAAATTGATAAGAATTGTAAAGTAAAACATCAAAAATAAAATTGAAATATTTTATTAATAACCTAGGGATAATTTTAGTGGTGAATATTTGTAATATAGCGAATATTCCATTTTTGAAAAATTTGAAAAGGTGAATTTTCTGCACGGTCAGTGACCTGTTTGCCTAAAAATTACAGTTTAATTTTTTTAGGGGTTGGGTTCACTTACCCTTGAAACTATCCCCTATATAATCCTAGATTATTCGCCAGGGAGAACACTACTAGCTCACTCATACCACATGGGGAATATGTATTATCAAGTACAATAAATGCGCGATAGGAGGCGGAGGCTACGAGATGCGTGAAAGAGTTTGGAGGCGCGGATGATGTGAGAGTTTGTTGATGTGTGATAGGGAGAGTTTGTTGACACGTGATAAGAGCGAGAGGAAGTAGACACGCGATAGAGTTTGTTGATGCGTGACACAAAGATTTTTTTCACGCGCTTTCGAGGGAAGAGGCTATAGATGTGTGATAGAAGATTTGTTGTCATGTGTCAACAAGGTTGTTGACACGCGTGTCAATGAACCTTCTTTGGCGACCATCAACAACCTTGTTGACACACGTCAACGAACCTTTTGCGACGTGCGTCAATAACCTAGTTGATGCACCACAGCGAGGATGATGAGGTTCATTGACGTGTGTCAATAATCTTGTTGACATGTGACATCAAATCTCCTATCATGTGTCTGCAGCCTTCTGATCACACCACTTAAAAATCAGGCAAAAATTTTGTTGTCAAACCCCCAAAAAATTCACCTTCCCGTGAAACCGGTTCCAAGGATATTCGCCAGGTATTTTCCACCTCCGATTTCTAAGAGGTCTCTTAAAATGAACCCTATTTAAAAACCCAAAGTGAAATATATATTTAGATAAATTCTTCAAAGGTAATATTTATAGAGTAAGTGAACACCGGACCACATTCAACAACGAGGGTCAAACACAAATGTTTTCCACACATTATCCTTGACCATGACATTGAGGAGTGAATTTTCCTCCCCTTGGATGTACACTGTAGACCCCATCTCACTTCTATTCATAGTGTTATGGGTCTCCTTCCCTTTACCTTGTTTCCATATAATTATTAATCCTTGTCTTCTCATAAAAATCATGTGTCATTTTTCAAATGTTTTAACCCTTTATATAGGTTTGAAGAGGTAGTTACATGATGGGTGAAACCTCTCATTACATGTATTAAGTAATTTAATATTTGTCCAAAATGAATTTGTGGTTGAACAATGTATAACCATCCAAATAAATTCTTTGTCCATCTCTTTTCACCTATACTTAAGGTGATTTTTAAGGATCCTTTTTACTTACTAAATCTTTGTCTTTTTAACACGTAGATAATTTTTAATGTTGTTATTTTATTTTACTAATGTCCTTTTACGAGATTTAGTCACATAACATTCTCTCCTTATAATACTTAGTTGTTGCCCTTAGTAGGGCAAGGTGGATATGCAACATACAATATAAAAATGATTAATTATTTAAAATTATGGGTATTGATTTTTAATATACTTCCCATGTTATACTATTAGCATAAAAAGTCCATTCAAATTTTCTTGAATTTCCCCATTTCTCCATTTCCTAGTTCTTTCTTCAATAATCTCTTCAGTTCATTTTTAAATTCACAACTAGGTTCTATATTTATGTTTTTCCAATTAATCACATGTTCTAGATTATACACATATTTTTAAGTAAACAAACATGAAATACATTATGAATTCTAGATAGTTTGGGAAATAAAGAAAGTTTTTGGGCTAAATCTCTTACTTTTTCTAGGATTTCAAAAGGTCCAGAAAATGTAGGGGATAATTTTTGTTTACTTTCCAAGTTGTAGGGACTTATGCTTCATTTTTTCTCTAATAAAAATTGGTCACTAATTTCAAATGTTCAAATAGACATCTTGGAATAAAAACAACTTTTGTCAATCTTGTGTTATTTTCATATTTTGTTTTGATATTTTTATTATTTTCTCCATTTCTTTAAAATATTAAATTTTGTATAAGGATCTTTGCACATGGCTAGACCATGAAATACGTGTAGTACAATTTATACCATACACTACTTCAAAAGGTGACATTTTTATGGTAGATTAATACCCATAGTTATAAGAAAATTCAACCAAGTGTAAATAATCTTCCCATCTCTCTCGTATTTTGGAAATATTCATTCTTAATGTTGATTCAATTATCTATTTATTCTTTCAACACAATTTGATTCAGGATGATAGGCGGTAGTAAAACTTAAATTGGTATCTAATTCACCAAAAATAGATCTCAAAAAGAATAAGTGAATCTAGGGTCATGATTAGATACCAAAATCTTGGGAACACCATGTGATACATGAGTTATATTAGTTGTAAATAACTTGAATTTGACAGGTAAGAAATGAGCCATTTTTCAAACTATCAACTACAACAGGATAATGTCATGGCCTTTATGTGTTCATGGTAATATAGTAATAAATTCATACTTTCATATTTTCATTTCTGATTGGGTATGGATAATAGATGGAGTTAACTAGGTTGTTTGCAATATTCTACCTTAATCTTTTGGCAATTTAGGCATTGTTGTACATATTTATGAATATCTTGTTTCATCTTGAGCCAAAAATAATGCTTCTTAACTAAAAGGTAAGTCTTTTGACAACTTTGTGTGACTAGATATGGGTATGTCATGGGATTCCCTCAATATTTTTTTATCTCACGTATGTTAGGAATACATAATCGTCCTTATGTACAAGCCTCTATTTTTCCTAAGGATGTAATAATTGAGATGGTCATTTAAGTGTAAAATAGAGGGGTTATTATAGAGTACTTCATAAAGATTTTGGAAGAAATCATCCATAGATAATTTAAATTTTATAGATTTTCAAAGTTACTTCATTCAAGAGCTATAACATTCACATATATATGTATTATTCTCAAGGCATAAACCACTACATTTTATTTACATGGAACATATTGAATGTCGAAATCATATTCCCTTAATAATTCTACCCATCTTCTTTGTCTCATATTTAGCAAGGGTTGGGTAAAAATATGTTGAAGGCTTCTATGGTCTATTTTCAGTATAAACTTATTTCCTAATAAATAATGTCATTATCTATTAAGTGCATGTACAGTCCAAAGTAACTCCAAATCATGGGTTGGGTAATTTTTCTCAGTTGGGAGTAACTTTTGAGATTCATAAAAATCACTTTATCATCTTGCGTAATTACTCCACCTATACCGCCCATAAGCATTTATATTTACTATAAAAGGATTCATAATCTCAAGAAGACTTGGAATAACGACACTAAAAATGATTTCCTTTAATTTATTAAAGGCTTGATCACATTTTTTGAGCAAACAAAGTATGACACTAAGGAGAGGGCACATAGAAGATTCACACAAGAATAAGGAACATTTGAAGGCATGGAAGGATAGAAGAGGAAATGCACACGCCAGACAAGATGATTTGGGGACTTAGCCATTTTTCATGGTTTCGGGCTATTTTTAGAGATAGCGTGCAGAGCACACATCGGGATGGAGACTTGCGCGACACGTAACTACTATTTTGGGATGAGCGTTTGATGAGTGCCATGCACAAGTTGAAGATAATAATAGGATTACTACTACCAGTTAACTATAGGAGATCTATTATTAGCACACTTGCATGTGTGCCTATTATTGTAAAGGTGCATGGTTATTTTCAACATGCGACCTATTTTAGGAAGTGCGTAAGTGGTGAAGGGAAAGTCCCCACCCTTATAAATATGGATTGAACTATGTAGTTTGATATACTGAGACACATGAGTTATTGTAGAGTTATGTTGTTGGATCTGTTATGTGCATAAAATTATGGTAATGTTATATGATGTAAGAAGCTTCTATATTTATTGTGTTTAATATAATGGAGTGTATTGGCTAGATAATGGTGTTAAACATAACTGTAACTAGTTCTTGTATGGTTAATCCTATCATTGCTATTATTTAATTCATGATTCTTTAAGATCTAGATCTAGTTATGCTTTGTGGAATGTTTATGCTATTTATGGATCTGAATGCATTATATCTTCATCATGTTAACATCCTACACAAAAAAATAGGGGCCTAGTACCTTTGTGCGCTTCGGGTGAGCACTCAGCTCAGGCTAGGGTGATGTGCCAACACACCTAGGTTATTCGTGGTAAATTCTAGGCTGCATCATTGGTTCCGTTTCTAGGACCTCTTTTTCAGATTGTTTTTAGGACAGTTCATGATGAAGATGTACTGAGATACCCTAACAAGTTTTGAGGAGTGGATAAAATATCTAGAAGAAGAGTACGCATGGAGGTTCAACACTGGATCTAAGTTTGACATATGCGTGTGGGTGGAAAATAATATGTATGACTATTTATATGAGAGCTTCTTTGCTATTTTCTTGGTAGAACTTGTACGAGTGGCTAGTTGCTTATGCATCTAAACATAATTGGAGGTATCACACACTTTTCTCGACGCATGAAGAATTTTAGGCCTGTATGATGCTGATAATATTTTGACATGCATTGTGGATACTTGTTTATGTGGTGTTTTGAATAGCTATATTATGGAGTACTCAATTTCCACTTATTCTTTCCTGGAGGTAGATGAGTTCCAATTTTTATGGTATCTCAGGGGAACTTACTTGTAAGGCATTCCACTGGTGATCAAGATCTTGATGGTGACCCTGAACTTGGAAGAAAAACTGATGGCTAGCTAAAACCCACCACGTGCGGGGGCATGAGTAGGTTTGGTGAAAGATGGTGGACCTAGTGGTAGAAAGGAGAGAAAATAAATGAAGCTTAATTAAAATGAGATGCATGCGAAAGGGAGATGGAAAAGCAACAAGATATTATAGAGTGGATGGCATTGAGGAGAGAGATGGCTTGTGAAGGATTTGGAGCTCATGTAGAAGGCATGGAGCCAGAGCATATGGAACTCCCCATTTGGGCAAAGCATGACAGGAACCCTCCTCGGCCTCACACGAGTGTGCTAATAGAGACAACTGGGGCCATGGGTGCATCTAAATCTACCTAGAAACCTAGCCCTTGCACTTGATTTTCTAGTATCTAGTACATCCAATAGTTAGCAAGCTAGTTTGGGCAGTAGTAGAGTAGTCAGGCAAGTCACATAGCAAGTACTTTTATGGAAGGGAAGATGTCTTTATTGTTGTTTGGAGGTACCTTTTCAGGCACATCATCAACACAAAATTCAAGCACACAAAATTTTGGACTCACTTATGGGAGTAGTACCACCATGCAGACTGTAGGAGTTCAGTTCAATACTACTATTGGGACATAGGGAAGTACATCTTCTGGTCCACTTCTAGCTATAGGTGGAGGATCAAGGGGTATAGGTGGCTCTAGTTCTGGTGGATCTGGTGGTTCTAGAGGTAGAGGTAACACATGAGGTTCTGGATCAGGTGGGTAGGGTCTGCACACCAACCCCATAATATTTACATGGAGATGTCTCTCCATATTCCAGAATATAGGGGCATAGAGAATCCTGCTGAAAACATACACATGTGTGAAATATTGTGGTGTGTGAAAAGAGATCACAACTTTTGAGCACAAGGCAAGTCAATTTGTAAATACATTATAGGGACGTGAACACAATTGGTATATGAAGTTTGACCCTGATCAAACTTGTGTAGATTATATAACATTAAAAGATGCATTCCTTAAAGAGTTCTATATCCCTAAATTTGAGAAGAAGAGTATAAGCGCACTCAAGGATATTAAACAAGGCACTACTGAGAGTGTCGGGAGTATGATTCTCATTTAAAAACACTTTTATCTAAGATTTCTTATGATATTCATGTAAGCCAACATGCACAATGGTTCGTTGGAGGACTGATCACACCTTTTATAAGGGCATTGTCACATAAGACATACACTGATCCAAAATAAGCACTTGAGCAGCTTTACATGCTAAGGCAATTGGAAGTATAGACACTGGAGTCAGCCCATTCTTAGAAGCACAAATTATAGCTATGGAAAAATATTTGGAGAAGCTATCGGTGAATTTGGCACATGAGACACACATTGGGATTTGGTGTACAAGAATGTGAAGTGGAAGGGAACACCAAGGATAGTTTTCCCCATAGATTAATGTATTCATTATTTCTAGACTGTGATATATGTCATCTGAACCATGATGCTAGCCATTGCCCATTATTACAACTCATGATAAGGAAGAATGTATCCTGCTATTGTAAAATTTTCCATGTCCATGACCACGATACTATAGGTACTATCGTTGATTGGTAAGATCCATGATGCTATAGATATTGGTGTGCGACAGACAAGAGTATCAGATAAATCCAAGGTAAGGGTGAGCACCAGGATTGGGATCACAATCAAGTGTGTTATGATCAGAATGAGGGGCGCTATGAAGGAGGATGTGGCAAAGGTTGAGGATACCATGGTGGATTCGAGGGTCGAGGCTTGTGGTGGTGGACGAGGTGAGTTTCCTTGTGGAACGTGCTTTACATGTAGATCTCTTGACCACTACAGTGCAAATGTCCTCATAATATTACTTGTTCCTTTTGTGGGAAGAGTCATAACTATGAGGAATGTTCGGATCTATATGAGCATCTTAACAAACATCATAAACAAGAAAACAAGGGCACATAAATGGTTAGGATACAACACATCGTGGAAAATCAGTGGATGCCAAAGATGGCACTAGAACCTGAGGTATTACCTGTGAAGATCACTACATGCACTGAAGTTGTGCATGTCAGAGAAGTGTTACAATAGAAGCCTACCATCACAAAGGAGGACGTTTTACATGTAAGGTACCCAGATCCTGCGCACCAGAAGAAGGTTTATCAAAAGACAATGGAGGTACTCATAAACCTTCATGGGGAAATACAATGTTTAAAAATAAATCACGGAAGATGGAATAGAAGAAGGCAACAAAGATGGCCAAGTTAGATATTGATGAATTGAAAGAGCTATGCAAAATGCTATGCCAGGAAAATATCATTCCATTACTAGGGAGTTGGCTAAAGGGAAACACTCCATGCATTAATATTGAGAATGGATGTCAGATCCTACATGCAAATATTCCCCCTCATAGCTTAGACTACGACAAGGATATCACTTTGAATGCTTTGTTGTGGATGGATGGATCTTGAGTAATATATTGATTCGAACACAGCACAAAGGTGAATGTGCTTACTTTAGATGCATGGGTACAGATGGGGAGACCTCATTACAACCATCTTCTAATGTATTGTTTATGGATAATCGAAATAAAGGCCACTCCTATCAAAGTTTTAAAAGATGCATCCATTACTATACAAGGGGCCAAGTTCACTAGGGATTTTGAGGTTTTAGAACTTGTAGAAGTAGATAATTTCCCATCTCTTCTTGGGCACCCTTGGTGTTATGCAAATAATGCTAATATTTGGTTCAACAAAGGATATATAAGTTTTGAGAACAAGGAGGAAAGATTTATTATCCCTTTAATAGATGGGAAATCATGCACCTTATGTTGAACCTTTGAGTGAAGAAGATCTAAATAGGATTTATGTACATGTCATTTGGACCCATAAGTACTTGAGCCATCTAAGGAATCCTTTAGTGGGAAGATGCATAGTCTATTAGTGATACCACAAGTATTTCTTGTGATAATTGGGCTCATGGTACTTATGAGATGGTTGGGTGTGAAGTAAAGAGCACATTTGCATAGAGAAGCAAACCTCATTGTATTAGGAGGATAGGTAACAATTTGTACCTTGGTACATTGGAGAGGAGACCTTACGGTATTCCTACGTGCCATGGAGGAATAATGGAAAACCAATTTGAAAGAAGAAATATGATAGCATATACCCTGTATGGGATAGCGGTGCACTGGTTCACGGTATAATCTTGTAGAATGGAATGAAGTCAGGATTTCTCTAAGAACTCAATTTTCCAAGAGCAATACACCTACTCAAATCTACACATATCATGGTAATCAACTTGTTCAGCACCACGTTCAATAGTGTGAGAGGCTCTAGATAGAGGGGCATGAAGCTTTACCGCCTTCGCTATGGGTGCACAAACTTTATTCCACTTTACAAGGTTACACACACTTGGTATGTATATGCGGAGCTACATAGAGAAACTGGAAATTGGTAGGATTTGATTGCAGGAATGGTCCATAATTTTGACTACTTCTCTACTAACCCTCTAGTGGAAAAGACATTAAGGGTTATAAAGCATTTAACTATGGGAGATAATGCAAAGGTGGAAGAGCTCATTCAGAGTTATTTTGTGAGACAGACTTAGGGCGTGCTTTGATAAAGAAGAAGAAACAAATGTCCGTGCTACTTAAGCATGCTTGCTTAGAGAAAGAAAAAGAAAATATGGTCTACATAGTGGATGATGAGGAAGTAGAAGACCTGGATATAGATCATTCAATAGGTATGCATGAGGTTTTGGATAGTGTAGATAACAACGCATGTGCCTATCATGAACCCATGAAGATAAAGAAAGTGAATATTGGTACGGATGTTGAACCTAAGGAGGTAATAATTAGGGATTATTGGTTTGACTCTAAAGTGGCAAAAATCATTGAGTTACTACATGATTTTCAGGACTTATTTCCTAGGGGATACCATGAATTAAAAGGAGTGCATGAGTCATTAGGAGAAATGAATATCAAGCTTAAGGAAGGTGTGTGCCCAGTCAGGAAAAGACCTTACAGAATGAACCCTAACCTATGCATAAAGGTTAAGGAAGAAATTGACAAGATGTTAAAGTTTGACATCATCAAGCCCCTAGAAGAATCAGAGTGGGTTAGCCCCATGGTCATTAGTATAAATAAAGATGGTCGGATTAGGATTTGTGTTGATTACAGAGAACTAAATGCTGCATGTGTGATTGATCCCTTTCCTACACCTTTCACAGAGGAGATACTATAAGGCATTGTATGGCACAAAATCTATTATTTTATAGATGGATTCTATGGGTATCATCAGGTTAGGATTACATAGGAGGATCAAGAGAAAACAAATTTCACCATTGAATGGGGAAGTTTTGCATATAATGTGATGCCCTTTGGTTTGAAAAATGTGCTTGCTATATTTTTGCGCATAGTTGTTCAAGCATTCCAAGATTTTATTCACATTTTCTTACAGGTTTACTTGGATGATTGGATGGTGTATGGACTTATTAAGGATCACTATGAAAATTTGTGCTTGATGTTTGAAAGATGTAGATAATTAAGCATCTCTTTAAATATCAAGAAGTGTGTGTTTGCTACACCTTTTGGAACTTTGTTAGGGCACATCATCTGCAAGGAAGGTTTGTTAGTGGATCTAGCTAAGGTTGCAGTTATTGTAGGCTTGGAAGAGCCTACCAGTCAGAGTGAGGTGCATGGATTCTTGGGTCACACTAGGTATTATAGAAAATTTATCAAAGGATATGCTAAGATTTCACACCCTTGGAAGAGTTACTAAAAGGAAAAGGGAAATTTTATTAGGGAGAACTCATGATGAACGTGCATTTGAGATGTTGAAGGAGAGACTTACTACATCACCTATTCTACATTTTCCTCATGGAGCCAACCATTTCATGTACATGTGGATGCCTCTGAGTACGACCATTGGCACGATGTTAGCTCAACCTGAAGAAGGTATTATAGATCATCCTATTTGTTTTGCTAGTAGAAAGTTGACTCTTGCAAAGTAGAATTATACAACTACTGAGTGCAAAGCCTTGTCAATGATCTATGACCTTTGCATAAATTCAGAAAATACCTACTAGCAACACCATTTTTATTTTACACCGATCACATGGCATTGAAATACTTGGTAAATAAACCCATTTTACAGGGGTACATATGTCGATGGGTGTTCTTGTTCCAAGAATTTGATTTCACAGTTGTGGTAAAACTAGGTAAAAGTAATTCTAGCCCAGACCATTTATCAAGAATTTAGTCAAGGGAGGATGTGCAACAATTGAAGATACAATGAATATGGATGCACAATTGTACAAGTTAGAATGCACACCTTCAAATTGGAGGATATTGCTATCTTTTTACGTACATGTATGATGTCGAAGGAATGAAATCCTTAGAGAAGAAACAACTTGCAATTTGTGTGACATATTTTATGTTGATCAATGGTGACCTATACAAGTTAGGTCAAGATGAAGTATTGTACCTGGTGTGTACTATAGCACAAGCACACATATATCATGGAAGAGGCTCATAGTTGGTATTGTAGGTGGCCACTATGTAGGTGACGCCACTGCGCATAAGATTCTACTCACTGGATTATGGTGGGAGACCCTCTACAAAGATTATAAAGCATATTGTAAGGCATGTGATCACTATCAACGTGTTGGTAAACTTGGGCAAAGAGATGAAATGCCCTTAAGACCTATTCCTAGTGTAGATCCATTTGAGAAATGGGCTATAGACTTTGTGGGTCCTATTTTGCCATCCGCGCACGTAGAACTGGATCACGCTACATCATCACTTGCACATATTATCTTACAAGGTGGGAAGAAGAAACACCTATAAAGGATTGTACAACAACTACAACAGCTAGGTTCTTATGGGAAAATGTTCTTACAAGGTATGGATGCCCGCTAAGCTTGAAAAGTGATAGGGGTACACATTTTTTGAATGAGACAATCAAGATACTATTGATGAATTTATGATTATGCACCATAAGACTACACCCTATCATCCTCGGAAAATGGGACTGTTGAGGCCTTCAACAAGATTTTGAGCCAGAAATTGAAAAAAAATTGTGATGTTGGAAGGAAAGATTGGGATGATAAATTTTCTGCCATGCTTTGGGCATATAGAACAACATACAAGTGGTTGAACAAGGCCACACCCTTTCAATTGGTGTTTGGTGCACAAAGCAGTTCTTCCTATGGAATTCATGTTACCTTCTTTGTGTATTGCGCGTGTTGGATTGGAGGTCTAGCCGATGAGAAAGCATAGAAGAAATAATTGATAAATTGATACAATTAGATGAGAGGCGCACCATAACATGTTGAGTCAAAAAGGAAAAGGTCAGGCGAAGGCAGGCATGAGAGACACATCAAGGATAAAAATCTTGAGATAGGACATATGAGGCTTCTCTATGACTCTAAGTTTCTATACATCTAGGAAAGCTTAAAGTGCATTGGTTGGGACTATATATTATCACTCATATACTTGAAACAAGCAATTTCCAGTTTAGAAACGCTTGATGGAATACGATTACCTAGTTACTTCAATAGGAGTAGGTGAAGCCCTACTATAAATAAGTCTTCTTGGTGTTTGTAATAAGGCAGTGTTGCCATTTAGAATAGGATTTTATTTTTGTATTTCCTTAATGTATTTCCTTTTTCGTCACTATGCTTTGTCAATTTAGTTTGGTGTTTTGTGTAATAAGCGCATTTGCATGTTGGAAGCTAATTACCATTTGAAGTATTTTTATGCGCAGAGGACTGCACATACCATTGGTGTGGGGTGGTTACTCACAACTGGGTACACATGAGAACAAAACTATTATAGGTGCTAGTTAAGTGTGGAAAAGAGATGTTAAGAAGGAGATTGATCTAAAAAGATGACCATAAATGGAGATAAATGAGGGAAAAATATAACACGAGGTAAGTTGTGACCATGGAGACTACCAATAAAGGTGTAGTGGTGAGGTACTCGAGTGCATGGAAGTGCATCTAAAGAGAAGTCTCAGAGCCAAAAGGTAGGAAGGCGCTAGAAGTTATAGTTGGGGCGTAGAGATGTACCACATGGATATTGTGAAAATGGTCAATTAATGAGAGGATTATTGGTAGGTGAAGGAGTAATAAATGCACTAACTTTTGAAAATCTATATAAGGATGTGATGCGGGTTCATTTTTACCTTTGTAATCACAAGTATTTGAGTGAGCTAAGTGTGATCAAATGAGAGAATCGTGTTGAGGTGCGGAGTGTTGTGAAACCAAACATGGAGAGAAGACTATTGTGTGAAAGAGGCTTGCGTCCCCATTGGTGAAGGTTTTAAAAAGAAGAAGCATTGAGAAGGAGCTAGGGCACATGGTTTCAAGCTAGGGCACACAGATTTGAGATAGGGTTTGAGTTTTCTCATTATAGACAAAAAAAATGTGGGATTTTTATGATGGCACCAAAGAAAGCACCTACAATAGGCATGAAAGGAAAGAAAAAGGTAGAAGATGAAGTTGAAATTGCTCCCGAGAGTAATTTTTCAAAGATGTAATACCTAAAGGAGTAATAGTCAGACAAGAGTGGGATTCCCACATCCGCAGATGCAAGATAAGTGACTACAACCATCATACCTCTGACAACAAGGGATATTTGGATGCATTGCTAAATAAGAAGACCAACAAGCACATGGTGGAGGATATGCCAGTGTATGATGACGTTAGGGAGAAATTATGAAGCAGGTAGGAGTTTATCAGTTGTATGAGCTCCTGTATTTTGGAAAATATGAACCCTTATACCAATGGCTGATGAGAAGAGTCCATGAGGACTTCTTTTATTTCACCGAATGAAGGGTTAGGATCACAACAGCCCTAGTTTTGACACTAACAAGATTGAAGGGCACATGGGTAGACCTTGTTAGTGATTTGATTGATAAATCAACGGTCATAGAAATAAGAAAGGATTTGGGGTATACCAAGGGTCCACGCGGAATGGAAATTGATAAACTAAAGAAGTTTCCTGTGGTGTAGGCAACCACACATCTACTAACCAAGTTGAATGACCAAGAGAGATGGTCACAGGTAAACACCATGTGGCTTCATATTGCAAAGAAAATGTCTCAGGGAGTAGTATACAACCTAGCAGGCTATATTACAGACACCATTGTTGAGGAAGTGCGCATAGGAGAAAAGATAAGTTTTGGTGCTATCCTCCTTTCCCTTATGTTTTTAGAAATTGGAGTGCTCGAATGGCCCAAAGAAAAAAATTTGGGAGTACCCCTTGGAACTAAAGTCCCTCGCGGAGAGGTTTGAAAATTATTTATGTGAAGGATCAATGAGTGGGCCATTTAAGCGGAGGGGGCGGAGATGTGGTAGTGGGAAAAATAGTATACAGCATCATGGTGTACCAACACTTTTGCATCACGGTTTGCTATGAGGGATGGGACATAGAGCCCATGATGCAAACTACCTTATGCCTTTACCACGTGGTTTGCTACAAGGATGGGACATGGAGCCCATGGTGCGAACCGCCATATGCCTTCACATCACACTACTTCTAGGTCTCAATTCATATATTTACTAATGTGTCATCTAAACTTCAACGCAGAAAAGGTAGACTGTGACTACCACACTCTGAGGAAGACATATGTGTATCTAGGTTGGAATGCCTACATTGAGAGGCTCATCTCAGATGTTATAAGTATGAAGCTAGTAATCTTGGATATTAGGGACAGTGGAGCCACACTCATATACCTTCAAGCTTAAGCTTAAGATGAAGAATAAAAGTATGTGGAGAATGAGTTCGTGCTCCCTAGGGATTCCTAAGGGAAAATATATAGTGGAGACCATGCCAACTCTAAAGCCTACAATAACTATAGAGGTAGATGAGGAGGAATAAGAACATGAAGATAGTGGTGGCTTAGATCATAGAGGCTGAGGTAGCCCACATATAGAGTGGAGATAGAGCGTGTGGATACTCCACCTCAGGCATAAGAAGGAGATGAGGACTTAGATGAAAAATAAGTCCATGAAGAGCATCATTTAAGAGGGTATTCAAAAGAAAAATAACCCAAGGTGTGAGAACTCCACATCCTGTAATAAGATCATCACGAATCTCCCCTCAGAAGGAGGCAACTGAGAAGAAGAGGAGAAAGATAAATCTGAATGAGGAGGTGGAGGAGTCTGTAGAGAGCACACCTGGAACCCCAGTGTAGCTAGAAGATATGGAGGATCCCAGAGATGAGGACATGAAGGATGAAGAGGAAGGTGCAAAGGAGGTAGAGGAGTCGAGCATGATTAGTCTCACGTGCAAAACTCCTCGGGATGTAGAAGGGAAAAATCAAAACCTTGGTGCTCAGGTTCTAAGGGACCAAGAATAAGGAGAACAAGTGAAGAATACATTATGCCGAGTATGGGCTATGCTGAGGACACAAGAAAAATCATTTGCACTTGTTTTCAAAGCATAATGGACCTAAAGGAGTTATATGGGTGGGAGCTGATGGACCATACATGGCCACTACACGCGCAAGGAAACAACTGTCTGGTCCATGCAGACTCACATGGATGAGCCAAATTTTGATGTATGTGAGGAGTCTTGTGTGTCAAGAAGAGTGAAGAAGGCACCTCAAAGCAGGAACATGACTATAAATCCCACTCTCATGTTTGATGAGTAGGTGAGCAATGCCTTGGTTAAGGTATCTACAGAGGTTGCATGGAGGAACATAGATAAGGCTGCCACTATTAGAGCACTACTTGAAGATAATAAGGAAAAAACTACAAAAATAACATGTCTAAAAGGAGAGAAGGATCTAGAGAAGAAAAAGAATGAGGCCTTCATCAACATGGTAGAATAAATTGGTGACTATGTCCTAAAAGCAAGACCACATCCTGAAGTCTAAGGTACTTGAAAAGTTTCCTTCGGCTATGCATTATGTGTGCACATTAGTTGATTTGGTACTTGAGGATGGACCAATTTGAATGCCAACGTTGAAGGATCCTGAACAAGATGGAGATAGAGAAAAGGCCTCCATACTAAGGAAAATTTCAAACCTTACTCCAAACTTTACAAGATGAGATGAAAGAATAGATCAATATTTGAACATATGTGCAACTCCAGAAGTAGTGATTAGGATCATAACTATAGTAGAAGATAATGAAGTTCTAAAGGAAATGAAGGATGAGACTTTAGGGTGCATAGAGAGATTGAATTAGTAAAGCAAAAGCACAAAGCCCTTGCATCAACACAAAACCCACATAAGGAGAGGTTGATGAGATTGGGAAGATCATAACACAAAAGATGGATCTTTTAAAAGGGAAGAATGTCTGCTATAGCTAATGTTGTTCTCATACTTTGCGAGAATGAAAAGGAGAGATAACCCAGGACAAGTTGGAAGCTATTTCCATAGACATTCTAGAGAAAACAAGAAATGCGTTGGATGACTGGAAAACATTGGAGGCTGAGATTAAAACAGAATATCCAGAGTTGATCCTCCCAGTTGAAGCAGAGGGTGCTGCAGAATAAAATTCCATTCTTTGTATAGTAATTCTTTACATTATTTCCATTCTTATTCTTTATTGATTGGGAATGTCAGAAGGAAACCCCATTTCTGAGGTGGAAATGTAGTTTAGTGTGGGGTAATGTTGAGAAGATAGAGTATGACACTAAGGAGAGGGCACACAAAAGATTCGCGCATAGGAATAAGGCGCATTTGAAGGTGCGAGATAGGATAGAAGAGGAAACACGCGCCAAGAAGAGCTGATTTGGGGACTTATCCATTTTTCATGTTTTGGGATATTTTGGAGATTATGTGCAAAGCACACATCGGGATATAGACTTGCATGACACACAACTGCTATTTTGGGATGAGCGGTTGATGAGCGCCATGCACAAGTTGAAGATAATAATAGGATTACTATACTACCGCGTTAATTAGGATATATATTATTAGTGCACTTACATGTGTGCCTATTATTGTACAAGAACATGGCTATTTTCAGCATGTGACCTATTTTAGGAAGTGCGTAAGAGGTGAAGGGCAAGTCCCCACCCTTATGAATATGGATCAAATATGTAGTTTGATATACTGAGACACATAAGTTATTGTAGAGTTATGATGATGTTGGATCTGTTACGTGCATAAACTTATGGTAATGTTATATGATGTAAGAAGCTTATGTATTTATGTTGTTTAATATAATGGAGTGTATTCAGCTTTGGATAATGGTGTTAAACATAACGTAAACTAGTTCTTGTATGGTCAATCCTATCATTGCTATTATTTAGTTCATGATTCTTTAAGATCTAGATCTAGTTATACTATGTGGAATGTCTACACCTGCTATTTATGGGTCTAAATGCATTACATCTTAATCACGTTAACATACTACACAAACCAATCTAAGGAGAGGCATGGTTCCTTTGCATGTCTAATTGGGTGAAAACAATCATCTCATATAGCATTTTATGCTAGATGCATATGTATCTTTGTTATTGTTGACAAGTAAAATGTGTGGTAAATTCAAGGTCCGCATCACATTTCATGGTTCACTTGAATGGTTTATCTTTTCTTGTCAAATTTGTCAAAGGTGTAGAAATTTTGAATAATTTATAATGAATTCTTGAAAAATTCTCCAAAGACTTAAGAAACTAATTTTTGATCCGATGAAATACCTTCTTTTGATATAATGTGTCCTAGTTATGACACTTCTCATCTTAAAAACACATTTTCTTAAATTTACATATAGTTGATGTTTCCTTAGAGTTTCTAAAACTAATCTAATATTTCATTCATCATGGTAAATTTTAGTGGCAAATATTCATTAATTCACAAATATTCCATTTTTTGAAATTTGTGTTTGGCAAATTTTTAGGTATAGGGATTAGGATTGGGTCGCCTAAATTTTCTAGGTTCAAGTTACTTTTAGGGGTTGGTTCACCTAGCATTTACACCAATATAAAATTGTTTTATTATTTAAATCACATTTAGTGTGAAATTGAAATTTACAAAATTTTCCTTCATATATATAATAATTACAAATTTACAATTATGAATCCAAATTTTGAATATCAAGTACACATCAAATTTTCTTCACAATTCCTTTACCACAATACATATCCACCCAAAAGGTCCTATCGGAATTTGATGGCTTATCGAGATAAAGTAAAGACTCAAGATATTGTGATCCTCTAGAAATCAAGGAGTATTTTAACCAAGATGATATGATGTTCTCTCACAAAATTGCATATGTTGCAAAATGTCGAAATGTTATCTTCAACTAGAGTAGGAAATCACAAGTATGTTGTTTTCCAATGATAGATGGAAATGCTTTTTGCTTCTGCGCCATATTTTGCGAGGAAATATTTTTCATCATGATTTAAAGTTCACAACAACACAAGACTCCAAATTTAATTTCTAACAACAAAAAAATAAAAAAATATTTTTCCCATACAAAACTAGCAAAATCAACATTTTTTTCGCAAAAGTTTACTTTTTTGATTTTTTGTTTACGCCCCAAAGTATTTCATGAGGATGAATTTCTCATCAAGATAGTTGTTTTAAATACTATTATCAAAAAATAATTTTTGAAAGATTTAATATGCTATTGAAAACTCCATCATGGTATTGGAGGGAGTTAAAGAAACACACAACATATGTTCCACATCGATAGATAGTTTCTTGCAAAAAACATTATCAAATAATTTGTCACATGTTCAAAAATCGCTTCTTCACACCTTCACTAATCTCCAAGCTCATGATTTTCTGAAAGTTATTTTCACACATTTTCCAAGTAATATCTATGGGTTCTTTTGGGATGCCAAAACAAAAAAAGAGAGAAAGGGTCTTATAATTTTCCCACATTGTTCAAGATCCTTCTCATTTTTGGAATACATCAAGATGTCATCCAAAAATATAATTATAAACACCTCTATGTATTCCAAAATTTTTGTGATGACATCTAAAATTTCGGTTTTGCATTTTTGGCACAAGGGTAGAGGGTGATGTATTCCAAAATGAGAAGGATCGCGAACAATGGGGAAATTATAAGACCCCCCTAAAAAGAACCCATTAGATATTACTTGGAAAATGTGTGAAAATAACTTTCAAAAAAGTCATGGCGAATTAAAGGAAAGAAATGATTTTTGGGGTCACTAAGCAATTGAACATGTGACAAATTATTTGATAATGTTTTTGGCGAATAGAAACTATCGATCGAATAACATAAATATGTTTTCACAATTAACTTGAATTTATCATCTTGTCTGATATAATTAAATAACTAATATCTAATATTCCTTCATACTAACCTAACATACAATTATGGTTAGCATAATATTCATATTAAATCTTTGAAAAATTATTTTTAATGGACCTAATTCATTAGTAAGTATAAGGTTAAATATTTAATAAGAGTGTTGGTTTGTATTATGATTCTCCCATCTACCAAATATGAATTTTAGAAACTATTTTGGGAGAATTAAAACTATGACTACTACCTAAAGCTACAAAAATTAATATCTTGACTATTGTTTTTCCTTTGATTTCCACTAACAAATTTAGAAGATGTATTGTACTTGTATCTACTCCTACATATATTTTCATGTTACGTTTTGCATTTTATTTATCTTCTTGATTACAAGGCTGAAATCTTTCTTCCATCTTTTGGTAAAATCTTGATTATAGAGGTTTTATTCAGCAAGTTAAACACTTAATTATGGGAGGAGGTTTTCCTTGGTGATTGTGAGAATGATCATTTTTATGGGATGTTAACAAATTTCTTGTTTGACATTATGTAGTGTTTTTATAAGATTGATTTTTTTTTCTTCGATTTAAGGAATAATGTATCTTATTTAGATCTTCCTTTCTCTTATCATGGATTTTTTTGAGTTTCTAATTATTCTACCATGTGTGTAGCATCATCAAATGAATTTTGATGTCCATAAGTTTCACATTAGCTTTGTATTCTAATCTTAACCCATTCACAAGTATTACTATTTTATCTCTCCCACCGATAAATGGTAGGAAACATTTCAAACATTCAAAATCTCATTTATACTCACCGATGATTCGATGTTAGATGTGATTTATTTCAAATAATTTATTACGTTTCTCTTGAATAAAGAAATCAAAGAGATACTTCTACTCAAATAATTCTTTAAATTTATTCCATTTAATTTTTGATTATATAACTTATGTGTATTGAATGTGTCTTACCCTAGTTAGTTGTCATTGATTTTAGTTGGGAACTCGCTATGTGGGATCTTCCATAACTACTAGTTCCTTATAACTTGAAGTATTTTTCTAGACTATATATCCATTATTATACTTAGGGTCTTCTTCTCCAAGGTATCTACTTATTCAACATACTCTAGTAATATATTTTTATACAAAATTTTCAAATTATTTCTTATTTATATCCTCAATGAGATGAATTTAGAGCTATATGTTATACATAAGATATGGACATACAAAAGGGTGACGCTTCAAATCCACGGGTAATATATTTATATTTAGGTTCATTGATATGTTGGGGAATTTTGGAACACTTATTAGGTGACATATTTATATATTATTATATTAATAATATAGAGCTATTTAGAATGATGATACATGAATTTATCTCAATCATACATTGGAGAGTTATGGATGATAAATAGTTTTATGCTATATTATGACATTGATTAATTATGTACACTAACAATGTGTGACATGTATCTTCTTTTTACTAATGAATATGATACTAATTATGTATATTGATAGATGTACTACATGTTATATGTGTATATGTTGTGTTTCCTTTTCTATGTGTATTCATTTACATATTGCAATGGTTATTTACGTATGTTCTCGTGGGTCATGTCAAGTGGCAAATTTTGTTGAATGATCCTTTAGTTGTGAGTCATCATTTTTATGTCATATTGAGTCTATGTCATGTATTTTATGCTTGTGTGTGTATTAAATTGTGTAGGTGTAATCATGGATATTTTGATATACTCTTGTGTGAGAAATTACTTTTTTTTTTCACATTGGCTTTGTATTGCATGTTTGGTGTCACTAATCCTATCGCATGATACTATTACAAAATATACTCTAGATGACATGTACATAAATGTTTGAATGATCAAATATTTATATGATGACATATCCTAGCATGACTTTATATGGGATTTACATTGAGGATTTTTCAATAAAACATATTAATTATAATATCCTCGATGAACAACTTATGAGAAGAGTGATTCACACGCTTTTTGGATCCCTCACATCAATCGGGCGTGTTTGAGATATCTAGGTCATACTAGATATAGCACTTCACATTATTAGACATATTATATGTATGATACTATATGATAGATCAAATGGGACATAAGGTATGATAGATATTGAATGATTTTGAGAAACAAATGGATATTTTATGATAGATCCTTTAGAGAAATGGCATGTCATAAGTCTAATGAACTATTCTATAACATTATAAAGAAACAATAATGACATTCTATAACATTTTGAGGAATAATTTATGTATTCTACATTATGTTTAAGAGAAAATAGATCCCTTGAATGAATGATTTTATCTATGTATAGATTTTATGTTACATTAGAGGAATAATGAGGAGAAAATGGTACTATGGTATGTAATTTTGGGCCAATATATATATAAATATGCAATGGATGATCCAACCTTCATGGATCTGATTTAAGGTTCCATATTGAGGAACAATCAACACGTATTTTTCAATACTTTTACCAAAAGGATGAAAAGGCTTAACCAATTTTCACCATATGAAACATATCATTTGAGGCCCATGACATTTACACATTCCAAATTAACATGAGAGCATTTTAGTGTCAGATTTAGTTCACATATAATCAGATGAAGTTATTCTTTAATTTTTCAATTTTATAATGGTTTAGATTATTTTAGATTTTTCATCACGATAAGACATCAAGATACACATGTTTTCTAATAGATTTCACATGGATAAAAAAATGCATTCAAAATATACTAGCCATAACCCAACATGGTTACATTGAGTAACAATTTTTTTATTCCTCATAATTTAACATTTTCATTTCTATATTGAAAGGGGGAATTTGTAGATGCCTAAATTTGGTCTCAAAACTTTGACAACAAATTTGGCATACATTAATGTACATGGACAAATTGTTTTTTGAATCTTAAGTACATTTTCCTTGTTTCATTCTTCTCACTTTTTATCTTAACAACCTCTATCTTCCATACATATCTATTCAAGATTAACTTATACCATACAAAAATGCTTCAAAATCCTAAACATATATTCTCCATACTCTATAACCATCTTTTGTACTCTTGGGACACTTTGTACTAAAGCTAGATAATTCTAGTCAACCACAAGAATCTCTTCTTATTGCTAGTGTCTAGGTTCCTTTGATAGTTAGTTTTCAAATTAAAAATCATCAGTAGATTGTCCTAAACATGTTCATTGATCAACTATGGTGGGAAATTCATAACAAGCCACTTATTTATAAAAACACCTATAAGATCATTATCACATTTTCACCCCTTAGACACATCACATTCTTTTAAAGAAATCTCACTACATTGAGGATCATTACCAAAGTTGAATAATTATTTTAATCTCTCAAGGAGTGTCCTATAACATTCTATAGAGCTGAATCTGAAATCAAAGAGGTCAAATTTGTATGATTCCAAATGTCAAAGTCTAAAGGAAAGTAAATTTTTTGAGTATGATATTTCGTACAATTTCACATAGGTGGGAGAGCTTTGAGTCTAAAGCATATTTAAAGTAGTGCTATGTAGGAAATGGTCATGATCCATAGGGGTGGTTGGGGTTAGTCTAACTCAAAATACTAACCCCTTTTATGGAACCCTACGATATTGAAAACATAATTAGAGTTTGAAAAAAAGAGAGAAGAAACATGTACTTACAAAAATATGGAAAAACTCCCAAATATCTAGAAGTGTGTAGAAAATAGTGGCAAAGAATCTCCAAAATTTATAGATCCCCATATTGCTTCTAGACACTATCGATAAATTTGAACTATCTTGGTCTATCGCAAGAATCTAAGTCTATCGGTAGTGTCCAAAAACCTATTAGCCTTTTGTCTATGGTCTAAGAATTTTACAAAGTATTTTTAATGTTTTCCAATCACCGAGACACCTTCTATGATTGATAAACATACATAATTAGCTAGGTAGATGATATTTATATTATCTCAAGTCAATTTAAGTTAAGTAATCACAACACTACATGCTTAAATCAAATTCATATTATAGTGTTTAATATAATTGGATGTCCTAATCACATAGTACATATTTAATCTTAGTTTTATTACATTATATGCCATGCATATACAATAATTAAAACACCCCTAAAACTTGTGAAAAGACTTTGTGAATAATTTTTGATAGACATTTCCAATCACACTTTGTAATCTATTGTTGAGATTAAGAAGAAAGTGAGTGATCTTGATGTGGGAGAATCAATCCTAAGTCCATTTTTGGAAGTGTCATGATAAGTTTTTATTTTGTTAATGGTTTAGAATTCTTAAGGATGTTCTTAGTCTTCATTTTGGGTTGATATAGTGGGTTTACACCTTCAAAATTTGAAATCTTGCATTTCCCTCCAAAAATTAAGTTTGAATTTGTAAGAGAATTTTGGTTTGGTATAGGGGTTTCAATGTTCTTTTGAAGTAAATAAGTCTTATAAAAGATTAAATAAGACATGAACAATAATAATGAGTCGTCTAGAAGGGTTAGAAATCATAAAGTTTTATTAGTACTTATGTTCCTAAGGGGTATTGTTTAAAGGAGCCGCTTAATGAGGTAATTATAAAAAAAATTGTGGTGTAAGGTATATAGAATAATCCTAAAGCTCGAGTAGAGGTAAGGAAGAAGATATATCAATATGATCATTTTGTAACTAACTTATTATGATGGTTCATTCGAATGAAAAAGGTGGAGCTTGAAAACTAGTCGGTTTGAGTTACAACCGCATTTGGTTATAAGCGTATGCATGTAAAAAGAATGTGACATAGGTGATATATGAGTTATATTGTAAGTTTACATTGCATGTTGATAAGGTTTGATTTAATTTTATGTTGATTAGAGAACAACTATAGCTTGAAATTGCTTTGCTTAGACAATATTATGAATCCCCTTTTACATAATGGTAAGAACACAATCTTATAAGCTTTTGGTTTTTAGATTAAGGTAGAAAATAAGATCATCCATCCTTAAATCATTGGATATTTTGAACTAGATAACTTGAATGACTATACACTAGTAGTGGGAAGAAAATTATCTTTGTGTTGATTCCTTAACCGTAACCTTCTTAGAAACCTTGATTCAAGCTAAAGATAGTAAAGATCAAGTAATTAACAACGTTGAAAGGTTTGTGGAAACCTTTAAATTGAATAGGCTCATAGAGAAGGTGTTTGGTTAATCAATAACTTGTGACAATTCCATGTAAGCTATTCAATGAGTTTAAGGACCGTCTTATCAAGATTTTTGCTTTGGGTTTAAAAATACCTGAACTTTGTTATTCACAATCAAGAGGTAAGTACCATTTGATTAATCATAGAATCAAGATTTTGAGTGTAGAATGTATATAATGCATGTAGTATTATTAATGGTTTATAAAGGGTTGATTTAGTTATAAAGTGAAATAAGAAATATGTGGGAATGGAAACCCTTGTTTAGAGTGGAAAGTTAGCAAAAAAAAGGTAAATGTTGAAGTTTAAAGTGATATTTTGCCTCACTATCATTAGATTAGAGTTGTATATGTTGATACAGACCTATAGTAACAGAATTAGGATTTGGAGTTTGTTATATTTGTTTTTGTGACATTTTTCCTCCACTCGTGCTCACGTAAAAAAACCATCTTAGGGTTTATACAAAACTTTTTGGTTGAAGGGCTAAAAATCATTCTTAAGAGTTGTAATTTTATAAAAATGATCTAGAGACCCCAAGTTAACATAATTTCATAATTTTATGGTGTGTATGTGATCAATTATTCTATAGTTTGTGACAGTTAGGTTGTAGGCATGTGTGGAAGCTTTGAAGACCTATTTGAGGTCTGAGTATTGGAATTTGAGTTACTTTTTATAAAGGAAGCTATTGTAAAACTTTGCACATTGTTAAAAATTCCAATGGGTGTCCTTAAATGTGATTTTTTTGAAAATTTAACCTCTACATCAAAATTTAGACTTGAAAATCTCTCAAGGAAGGGCTATTATAGAAGAGAATATGCCTGAAGTGAAGGAAAGAGGAAGAGGAGTTGCCTAGAAGATTAAACCAATAAAATTGTACACACCAAAAGAAGGGAAAATGGTACTATTTTTTTACAAATTCTTTTGGGTCCATTTAGATCATTCCGCACACCAACTTACCATTGACAAATTCTTAAGAAGCATTGGAAGAGTAGTTTGAGTAAAGGAGAGAGAATTGAAACTAATGAATGTTTTGCCTTGTTTTAATGATTGATTTGACATGGATTAGGGTCTCAAACATGTTGCAAATATTGGATAAGGATATTAAAGATATAAACCTCAAAATTATATGTTTTTTTGGACTAGTTAAGTTGAAGAAAGTGAGGTAAATTATAAATAAAATGATTTTTAAGAGATTTTGGTTAAACTAACGTGTTTAGTTGTTTCAATGTGTATTGTTCTCTTCATCGATCTACTAAAACTAATTGTCACATCTCTCATTATTGGATTTAGAAATATGATACTTTTTAAAATCTAGATGATTAAAATGACATGATTAATGTGGAAATTGTACTATTATGATCATTTTTAAATGATGAAATTGGCATACTTATTATCATTATGTGGAATTTTAATGATTTGGACTAACTACCTTTTTTGAAGTGATTTGAATGCAGGATCAGGTACACCCTCGTTAAAAGGTGAGGGAGGGCATCATTAGGGAGAGGATGGCAGATCATGATAAAAAACTCTAAACTTGAAGGTAATTGAGAACTAACACACACCACGAGAAGGGGTAGTAGAATTTAATTATTTATGTAATACATGATTTTTTTATGATATCTTATATTTTGTCTATCCATTGATATCGATAGATGATGAGTGGATTACGCCGATGTGGCTAAATGCCACTAGTATAACCCATGTAGACATAAAATCATGCACTTGGGTACATTTATAGGTCCTAAACACATACTATCATTCATATAATTCCTAAGAAGAAAACTAGTATTCAACAACCTGTCTTTCGTCTTTGGCTCTTTGTTTTCTTTATTGTCTTCTATTTGGTCTTACACATCATACAAACCAGTTGGTATTTTACTTATTTATCTTTTATGGCTCAAGACACCATCACCTAGCCAAGAAAGAAGCACCTGCACACCCTTGTCCCCTCCTGGCACCCCTGACCCTTTCTCACCTTACTCACTTATTTTGGGTCTCTTTTATCTTTTGGGCATATTTTTCACTTATGACTTGGCCTTCTAATTTTCAATTAAAAATTAAAAAAATGGAATCATATAAATGCATAGTTATATGTGCAAAATCAAGGACCAAGTGCTAATCATATACTATCATCAAGTTAGCTTGAATCCAAAGACACGTAAAGAACTTCAAGGAATCCACCTAGCATTCATTCAAGGGACAAGGGACTGCATTTTCTGCATACACAACATAGGAAGGGGAAGTTCATTTTTCCATCCACACATTCTATTTACATTACTACATTTAGCTATAACCCGCCATCAAGTACACTTGCACAAGGGAATCCTAGGGCACGATTCATACACACACTCACTAGAACTACATGGCATATGAGATGTAGTGCAACATTTGGTCGTAAGTTCACTCTTTGGGTGACCACTAGGGTTAGTCTAAATCCCATTCCACATCTTTCTTTTTAGATTTGATGTGGTTTATGGGATTTTATAGGTGATATCTATTTTGCAGGTTATAAGTACCCTCGGTGATTAAATAGTGACACATAGTGATCAACATGGAATATTTGCAACACTTGTGTGACACAATAAAATTCACATTATGACTATTTTCTCACCAAAAGTTCCCAAGATTAGTCTCTAGTGCCCACACGCCCATGTCCTTCCACGGCGCCCATGTCCAACATTATTCTTGTAGTCTAGAACTTCTCCTAATCATTGATGATAATGTTCACCTCCCGTTAAAAAATTTTCCTAGTCCATAACACTTCCAGATTAAGTGTAAATAAGATAAGTCATTCTTTCTATACTTCTTGTTTAGGGTTTCATATTTACTTACTTATTTTCTTGTGTCATATTATACTTAGAACTCGCATATCATAGTATAAATCGATTCTTCGTTTAAGATAAAATGTAATTTATGTGCCTAATATGAATGTTATAGAAATAGTAAATGAATAAAAATGAAATACAAAAACTATACTCAAGAAACTAAGCAATAAATAATGCAACCCTAATTATAAAGAGAGGGTAGAAAGCCTTAGCTGGTTTGTAGAGTTTTGGAGAATGAACATAGTTAGATAACTAGAAAATGCAATGCATAGACCATCACACTAAAGCACAAAAAATACAAATCTAAGGAGATATGATGGAATGAGGTGCTTGGAGAGGGACAGGGGCACTCGTGGGCACCCTAGACCTGTTTCTGGGTACATGGGTTTGTAGAAATGCTTGTAAACCTCCCATTAGGTATCACAAGGTTTTCACCTTTATTCACCTTTGACCACTCCAAGGTCCAACCAAGATCTCCGAGGTCATTGTCAATCCTAATGAACAATGTACCTAAAAACCCTCAAATAGACATCAAATCCCAAAAAGAAAGATGCAAAATGAGGGGTCGATTGTCCTTAGTTGTCATAATGGTGAGCTTACAATTGAGCATTGTAATACATCTCATAACCAATTTAGTTCTATGTGTGCGTGTGTGGAATTTTCCCTAGGTTTCTCTTATGCGTGTCACACTTGGATAGTGAGAAAATAGCTAGATGTAGAATTTAGTAAATGTGTGCATGGAATAGAATGAACTTCCCTCCTATGAAGTGTGATGTAGAAAACCAACCCTTGTGTCCCTTGTGATGGAGCTAGATGGATGCAATGGAGATCTTAGATGCCTTGATGGATGCAACCTTAGGTGGTGATAGATAGTGCTTAGTGCTTGGTCCCTTATTATGATCACATAACTTTATATTTATATGATTCCCTTGCTTGAATTTTGTAATTAACCCCAAAAGGCTGACTACTAAAAAGATAAGATGCTCAAATGACTAGAAAGGACCCAAAATGTTTAAGTAAAGTACAAAGGGGATAGGGGACCTGAGGGGGGCACTGTGCATCCTAGCTAGGCGCTAGTGTCCAAGATGATAAATTCAAATTATAAAAAGGCGTACTAAGAAAGTAAAGTGTAAGACCAAAAGTAGCAACATAAAGCAAAGAAAGGTGTCCAAAGACATGGGTTGATTAGTATTTTTCATTCTTAGGAATCACATGAATAGTAATATGTAATAAGAACTAGATAATTACCCAAAGTGTGTGATTTTGTGTCTACATTTTCCCCCACTTTATGTTGGTGAGTGGAAAGATCGATAACATAAAGTAGATAGAGATGCGTACATGATAACCATATAGATTGATGATGAAAGGCATGTTGAGGGACTAGACAAAGTGTGGAATGATAAAAATGTGAAGCATGGATGCTAAGGAGGAGAAAGTGTAAAAAGTGATGAAAATGAACCTAGGGAGGAAGCACGTGCATATGTAGATGTTGCGATATAACATTTTTTGATGTCAATGTGTGTGATGTTGTTTTTTTGTTGGTGTTGTGGTGATGTCAACTACTACTTCCCATATAAATGGAACTGCAAAAGAGAAGCCGAAAAGTAGTCAAATATGCATGTATATGATCAAAATATGTAAAAAAAGTGTAAGGAAAGTATGTAAAAATGTTGAAAGTAAAAAAGGAACATGTGCACCTAATCCATGATGAGGAAAGAGTGTAGAAAAGGATCATGTAGATGATGTCAATGTGTGATTTTTTCAGTGATCTCATGCCAATGAAATGGAAGAAGTGTAGGGAGAATAGTCTGGTGTCATCCTCTAACCTTTAACCACTTCTCAAAGTTGTAGAGCACTCAAAATGTTGGTTTTTGGGTGATCCTATGCCACAAAAGAAGTAGTGTAGAGAGGAAGGTCTAGTGTCATCCTCTAACCTTTAAATCCCTAAATATAACACCATCAAGATGTGTATAGAACACAAATTTAAAGGACCCAAGTATGATTATGAGCCCTCTAAAATCCATTATGTATAGAGTTTTGTAGACTATACTGAACTACCAATAACTGTGTAATTGTCCCCTAGTTTCAGGAATCCAGAAAATCCATTGTGTTACCCCCTAGTTTCAAGCATCCAGGAAAGGTTGTTGTGCTAATGACCCAAGTCTGATTTTGAGCCTTGTCTGAAACTTTAAATTGTGTTGTATTGGTACCACGTTGTGTATAATGTTGTATGGGGTGAATGATTCACCCAGTTTATTCCCCCTCATTTGGGGTGCATGATGTTTCTAAATGGATATACGGCCCAAAGGAGGACCAACCATTGTGTTGAAATATGCCTCAGGGGGAAGGGAATGTGTTTGTAGAAACCAAGGCACACTTAAACATAGTGGCTAGGAAACAAGTGTTAGTACAAGAAAAGATAAACACACATGTAAAATATAAGCTAACAGAAAATGTGTAAGCTAAGACAAACATGTAAGAAGAAAATGTAGACCGTGAAAAGTGGGTTACAAAGATGTGACATCACTCACGATGTTGCAAAGACAATCAAATCCATAATGGCCACAAGAAATCAGAGAACAAGCAAGACATATGGTAAAGCCCACAAACAATGACAAGAAAAAGTAAACAATGTATTAGAAAATCATAGAAGCAAATAGTCCAGCAAAACAAATGCTACACATGAAGCACCTGTTAGCATGTTAGAAAGATAAAAATTATGTCAAGGCATGTATAATCTGATAAAGTAATGTGCTATGAAACAAAATGAAACAATAACACCTATAGTGTACAAAAGTGGATGACCCCAAAAGCCACATTGGGACAGGTGATAGGTAAGATGGCACAAGAATCCACGCTACGTGTAGTGGACTTGTATAATTTGTGATCACAACTAAAAATAAAGTGAACATGCATGTGTGTATGATAAAGATAATGGCATACAATATATCTATCTAGCATGTGTAATAAATTGAACATGTAAATGTATAAGTAAGAAAGAATAAATGCAACCAAGATATGTAGTATGTTATGGATGAGATGGAATTGAATGCAGTATGAATGATAGGAGAATAATGCCCCCTGAGTGGATGTGTATGTATGTAGTGAGTCTCATTTATTTATGCACCCTCAATAGTCAAGAATGAATCGTAAATGAGATTGTGTCATCGAGAAAAGGTTTGAGTGACAAATTTGTATGTAGAAGGGTTGATGAATAACACGTGAAGTGTTGAGTGTAGAATGATGATGTGTAGATGATTTTAAATGTGACATGGGTATGATTTATGAATGTGTGATGATTTATCCTAAAGTGTATATCACAAGATGGGTGAGTAAGATGCTAACAAGCATGATGATGTAGCACAAGGCGTATATCACGAAATATATGAATATAATGATGGTAGAAAATGTGATGATGTAGCACAAAGCATATATCACGAGATGTATGAATGGAATGATAGGAAACATGATGATGCAACAAAAAAGATATATCATGAAATGAAAGAACAAGAAATCTAAAAAGGGGTGATGATTTAGCCTAAATGTGTATATCATGATGTATGTGAAGCATGAACTAGCTAGGAATGTCACATGGTATGATAAAATGATTGTGAAGATCAAAGTGTAGAATGATGAAAGCATGATGAAGTGAGGTTCAATTTTAATTTAGACCCTCAACAGTTGAGTATGAACCATTGACTAGATTTCATCATCGCGTAGTGTTTGCAACACATAGAGGATGATGAGTAAAATGTGCAATATGTGTAGTATATGTCATAGGTGTGTGACATGTAAAGGGTGTAATGTGTAATGTAGAGTGTGTAATATGTAATGTAAGATGTGTAGATTATATAAGTGTGGAAGTGTAAAGTGTGTGTGGTGTCAAAGACACAAATAATGTAAAATGTAGGATAATGTAGTGTGTAGAATGTGTATGATGTATAGATGTATGAAGCACATAGTGCTGATGATGCATAATAATGGAATATTATATGTGTATAAAATTACATGAAGTGTGAATACATGTAACATGTAGTGTCTATGTTGTGGTGTGTGAGGTTCATGTGTATAGGATGCCCTCAATAGTCAAGTGTGAAACATAGCACAAGAGTGCATCATAGGGAAATGGAAATGCTAGAGTGTGGATGAAGATATATATGTTAAAGCATAGGTGTGAAATGATATGAGCATAAGATGCATGTCGATGCTAGGGGGAAGAAATAAGTGTAATTCCCCCAAAGTGTGTATTGATTAATGAGTTATCCGATAAAATTAAAGGATGAATGTCCTCTATTTGATGCTTGTGGTGATGAAGGCATGTGACCATGCTCTAAGAGTGGTGAAATTTGAAATGTGTCTTGGCCATCAAGTAGAAGGAGTAAGTGCTTTGAAAAAAATGAATTAGAAGCGGAAGTGGAGTAGGAAGGGAGAAACATTAATGGTGGTAGATTTTTTAGTATTGATGACACTACTGAAGTCTTGATAGAAGAAGAATGTGGACTGATTTTGAGAGGTAGTGGCATTGTTTGACTTGGTAATGTCAAAAATGACTTGAGAGGAGGAGGTGTGATATTGATTTTGAGAGGTAGTTTCTTAGGCGGCTCTTGGATTTCCGTAGAAGGAACCTTAGAAATTATATCATGATGCTCATTAGACATAGACGAATCAGATTTAGGAACCCATTGAGATGTAACAATTGTAGATGGGCATACAACAGAATGTTGTGTAGTGAATGAGATAAAGCCTTGATGCTCAATGTGCTTGATTCTCTATCATAAAACATAGTAGTCATTGTCGTTATGTCCATTTATTTGATGATAATTACAATATGGATGACCTTGATATTTTGTAAGTCGATAAGGAGGATAGCCATGAGTAGATGGTAAAATGATCAATTGATGACTAAGGAGCTCAATAAGAATATCATTTTTCTTAGCATTTTGATTAAACATGAGATGCTCTAGTAATGGAAATACTTAAGGCTCATTGATATGAGCACATGTAGAAGACATAGAATGAATATGCGATGTAGGAGGAGAGAAATATTATACTGAGAAGAATCCTTAAGATGTTGGATTTCAGATTTAAGAGATATAATTGTGGATTCCATAGCCTAAATTTTGTCTTGATATAAATAATGCAAGGCTTGAATTGAATCCAATATGGGTGTATTAGATGGAGGATCATGAATGCTAGGGTCATCAAATAGATGATGGAAAATATGATTTATTTCATGTGGCGGCATATCTTTAGGAAGACACATGGATTCTAAGGATTTTTGTAGAACAACTTGGCAGTCGGGATGCATTTTAAGTAAAATAGACAAAGGAATTTGAGGAACTTTACAACCCATGATAGAAGAAATATAAGGATCCAAGCATATTCGACTGAGACAAGTTCACCAAAATGATTAAGATAAAATGCAATTTATGTGCCTAATCAATGTTGTAGCAATAAATAAATGAACAACAATGAAATACAGAAAATATACTCAAGCAAGTAAGAAATAAATAATGAAACCCTAATTGAAAAGAGAGGGTAGAAAGCCTTAGTTGGCTCATAGAGTTCTAGATAATGCATAGAGTTGGATAACTGGAAAATACAAAGCATAAATTGTCACACTAGAGTACCTAAAATTTCATATCCAAAGAGATAGGTTGGACTAGGGCACTGAGAGGGATAGGGGAAACCCATGGGCTCCCTAGACCTGTTCTGGCACTTGAGTCTATAGAAATTCTCAAAAACCTCTTTTGAAGTGTCGCAAGGTGTTATACTTTAGTCACCTTTGATCGCTCCAAGATCTTCGAGGCCACTGTAATCCTACAATGAAGAATGTACATGCAAAACCCTCAAATAGACATCATATCCCAAAAAGGAAAGATGCAAAATAAGGGGTCGACTTGTCTTAGTTTTCACAATGGTGAACTTAATATTGAGTGTTTCATAATATCTCGGACACAATGTAGTTCTTTGTGTGTGTGAAAATTATGCCCTAGGTTGCTCTTATGTGTGTCACACTTGGATAGCGATTAAATAACTAGATGTAGAATGTAGTAAATGTGTGCATTGAATAGAATGAACTTCCCTCATATGAAGTGTGATGTAGAAAACCAGCCCTTGTGTCCCTTATGATGGAGCTAGATGGATGTAATGGAGATCTTAGATGCCTTGATGGATGCAACCTTAGGTGGTGATAGATAGTGCCTAATGCTTTATCCCTTATTATGATCATGTAAATTTATATTTATATGATTCCCTTGCTTGAATTTCGTAATTAACCCTAAAAAGGCCGACTACCAAAAATATAAGATGCTCAAATGGATAGAAAGGACCCAAAAGTGTGAGTAAAGTACAAAGGGGACATGGGTGCCTAGAGGGGACGAGGGGACTGGCGCTAGCATCCAGGCTGGGCACTGGTGTCCAGGATGACAAATGTTGAAGTATAAAAAGGAAGACTAAGCAAAAAAACATGTAAGACCAAAATTTGAACAAAAAGCAAAGAAAGGTGGCCAAATACATGGGTTAATTAGTATTTTTCTTACTTAGGAATCACATGAATAGTATTATGTAATCAAGACTAGATAATTACCCAAAGTGCATGATTTTGTGTCTACATTTACTCTACAAGTAGGTTTTAATAAAAAATCTATTTTTAAAATCATTTGTGAACCTCATTCGTGATCGATCATTCGAATCCCTATTCTATCAATCTCTCTTTCATGGGTCCTAAGGTTCCTCAAGTATCCTTGCATGACCTACTTCAAATGCACCCACCTTACAAAGTTGTTCTCTAAAAAACCATAGACACTATGTATCTACCTTGCGATATGCCACCTACTGAAGTTAGTGTCATTTTTCCATCATCTATCTAATGACTTTATCAATCCTAATCCTCCATCCAATCAACCCATCTTAGAGTCCATTCAATCTTTACATTTTTTTATTTCTAGACAAAATTCAAGCTATGGAAACAATGATTACATCTCTTAAAGATGAAATACAACATCTCAAGGATGCTTCTCAAGCCCATGCTAGTTATCCTTCTACATTTCCTTATACTTCTATTACTTCTACATGTTCTCATATCAATGAGCCCCAGTCTTATCGTTAGCCACACCTCTCAAGTTTGATTTCAATGCTAAGCAACATGATATCCTTCCTCATCTCCTCACTCATCAATTGATCCACTTGCCATCTACTCATTACCATCCTTCTTATCGACTTGAAAAATACCAAGGGCCTCTATATTGTAAATATCATCAAATTAATGGACATAATGAAAATGATTTCTATGCTTTAGAAAGAATAATTAAGCACCTTGCATATCAAGGTTTTATCTCATTTACTTCACAACATCTTGCTACATATCCAATTGCTAAATCCCAATGGGATCCTAAATATGGTCCTTCCATCTCTAATGAGCATCATTCCATCATTACTAATGTTCCTTCTTTGGTCAGTCAAGTGTTACCTATCCAACCTAGTGTTAGACCATATTTAAAATATCTACCCCATTATCTCCTCCTACTAAGTCATCTACAACGTTACCAACTCCAACTAAGTAACCTCCTCTAAAAATCAGTCCATCCCCTCCTCCTCTCAAGTCTTCTACAACACTACCAATTCCAACTAAGCAACCTCCTCTAAAAATTAGTCCATCCCCTCCTCCTCTCAAGTATTATACAACGTTATCAATCCCAAATAAGCTACCACCATTCAAGGTCCCTCTCCACCCTACTCCACTTCAATGTCCAATTATTTTTTCAAACAAGCTAATCCTTACATTGATGGCTAAGACACATTTCAAGCTCTACCACCATGGCATGGTCCTTCTCACATCACCACCTAGATATTTATCACACACATGCATGAGGGGCTTACATTTTCTCCCCCTCCTAACATCATTAGTTGTCTATAACACCTACTATCATGCTCTGTTCTTCACACTTCATCTTTCTCACTACTCTTATGCTTCTTGATACACATATTATATCATCATTACCCTATGAAGCAATCTAGTTCCACGGTTCATACTTGACTACTGAGGGTCTAAATCTGAAATGAACCTCACCACATTCACTCTTCACACTCTACGCTTCATGATCTATATTTCTAGCACACATTTTCAAACCATTTCCCATTGACACACTCATGTTCTATGGCCCCTTATTTATTTTTGAGGGGTCTTCTATAAATGAACCTCATCTCATGCACATCCGCTAGGGGGAACACTACTTCTTCCACATTCACACTTTGCATTCCATTCCATTCACACTCAAAACATATTCTATATCTTGGTTACACTTTCTCTTGCTTGCTTATACTAGTTACATGATGCACTTCGCTTATTATTTTATAGAAAAATGTAATGCAAGAAAATATTAGTTATGAAAATGTGAGAAAACAAGAAAAATGTTCTCCTACTCTAATATTCTCAAACAAAACCTCAGTTAGAGCAATGGATATAAATAAGGAGAGATTTAATACCTGCACTTACCTGTAAGTTGCACAACTCCTTTAATGTGTTATATTTTCTCTTGATTGATGTTGGTTGCTCTTGGATTTCTTCATATTTATGTGGATAAACTTGGGAAACACCCCCTTTGCTTGCATTGGATGATTGCTTGATAAAAATGATGATGGATTTATTAGTAGATGGATTATAGATAAATTATGGATTGATTGAGTTCTAAGAGGATAAAATGGATGGATTGAATGGCTTGCTAACTAGCTAGCTCTCATGGAGGAGGAGAGCTCAATTTATAGTTTGTGGTTTCAATGGAGGATTTGATGGTCAATGGAGGATGCGTGTGAGGAATGGAGAATTATAGAATGGATATTTCTATAATTTGAGAGAGGTTTCCATTGAATTAAAAATTCAATGGAGAGAGGGAGATATATTTGAATTTTTAAATATGAAAGAGGGAAATTTAGAGAGGCTTCTAGAAATAGAAGCCTCTAGATTTATAGTGGAGCATGTGATTAGGATTAGGATTATATTAGGTTAATAAATGATGATTAGGGGTGAGGTTACATGGAAAGGCTAGGTGTAGGGATGTGTAGGGTAGGTGGGTAGGTAGATGTAGGAATATTAAATTCCTATAAAATGTTAATAGGATAATAATAATTAATCTTGTGATTAATTATTATATAGTTGGAAATGGGAATAATGTAGCTTATAGAAAACAACAAAATTAGAATTTGGTGGGGGCTTGCATAGTGAAAAATGTGAATTTGAGGGTTAGCAAAAATTATGAATTAAGGGCTTAGCGCATGGTGAAGTGGGGTTTCGCACCATTGAGATGGGGGTGTACCAACCAAAGTCTTCCCTATGAGATTAGATGATCGGTTTCTCGGGGCCCCTACTAAGCTTAGGGTTTATGTCAATTTTCTAAAGTCAAATGGATTCTCATTATTGGATGGAGAAGTCATACCTAGTGGACCCCATCAAGGTGGAAAAGTCTCAATTACTCACCCTTTCACAATTTGAATTCAATTTTTTCAAAGGACAATATGTAATCCGCTCTTTGATAGATCATTTCCTCTCCATTCTCGTAAGCTCTCATCTTGTTAAGACTATGGAATAGGAAAGTGGGATCTTCTTCAGTTCCCATGGCCCTATCCTCACTCAAATCCCACTCCCAACGTGAGAAGGATCAGCCTTTGGCCCATTTGATCAAGCTTTGTTTTCATATCATGTTGATTCCTCTAAAACCAGGGAGGGTAAAAGTTCAACTTGGATGACATATCCCCGCAAACCCGACTCAAGACAAGTAAAGTGATTTTTGGGGAGGAAGACAAGATGATGGGTCAAATTTCCCTATTTTCAAGTAGAGTTTGTGATGGCCAAATTCATAGGGAAATGGATTTCCATAGGAGATATCACTTCATGGTGTGAAAAATAGTGGGGGTCTAGGTCCGAGAGTCCACTTCTTACCAAGGGTTTCTTCCTTATTCTTTGTTGCAGATTAGCTATGAAGGAGGAAGTTCTTCTGAACAAGTCCCCCTTCCTATCAAAATGGGGGCTTCTACTACAAGTGTGGGTTCTAAAGCTCGACCCTTCCAAGATCTCCACAAAAGCTCAACAAGTCTGAGTCTGTTGTATGCCCTTCCTATAAAATATTGGAATCCCAATATTTTCTTAAAAATCTACAGAAGCTTGGGGAAATTTTTTTAGATTGATTCTAGGACTTTGGAAGGATCCCTTGTTTCCTTCACAAGAGTGTGCATTGTTTTTGACCCCTCTAGACCTTTTCCAGATGCAATATAAATCCAAGGACCCATGTGGACTTGGTCTCAAGCCATGGAATATGAAAAATCTCTCAAAATTTCTTCAAATGCGGCATCTCAAGACATTTCCAGTGGAATACAAACCCCTCCCAAATTATTTTTGATCTAAATGGGTTCTGAAGTTAGATATGTTGGGAAACAAGGTTCGAAAAATCTTCCTTACCACACCAAAAGAAACAATCTCATATTTAAAGGGAATTATTTCTCTACAAAATCTCCTTAAGGATTCTAGAAACATCATGGAGGAATCCACCAAATTTTACCACCTAGTACAAGAAGGGATTTAATCGTGTCATGGTGAAATGGAGGAGGTCTTAGAAACTTGGATGCGGGGAAGGATGTTTCTCCCAATTTCCTGCAAGCCTCTCCGGTGGCTCATAAACTAGGGATAGGAGGGTTCTTTTCCGGTGGTCCCTATTTTAGAATGCTCGCTAGCATCACTTTAGGCATCTCCAAATCATCCAATGTTGGACTCTCATCTCCAATGGGAAAACCTAGTTCGAGACTAAATTCAATAAAGAGATTGGTGAAGGTAAGAAGGCCTCGTTAAACACTACACAATTATATAAAAAACACCAAATAATAATTTATTGAATTTAGAAATCATTCGGGATATATTATCCATGTATGAGATTACAATATATAGAGTTTGATCTCCTTGATTCTAGGAGTCAATAGTCATCCCTCATATCTCTCAACCCCTTCCTAGAATCTCTCAAATCTATCCCAAGGATATCTCTCTAATCCCTTTATTATCTCACACACCAAAATAGCTACGTGAGTTGTTCTCACAACTCACCCAAATACTAATACTAACTATTACAACTATATTATTAATATGAGTTCTATAAACTCATTATTAATAATATTACAATTTATTAATAATGTCACAATATATTTGTAACATTCACTCCCCTATTGTTAACATTATTAATTCCCAATATACACTCCCCTAATGTTGACATTATAGAAACAACAATCACACTTCCTTCTATAGCTTGTCGCCCATGCATGCTCATGATCTGGATGGTTTTGTAGGTAAACCAACAACCTGAAACAAAGGATGGTTTTACAAGACAACCAACAACCTAAAACAAAGGATGGTTTTACAGAAAACCAACAACCCAAATATCATGTTGTTGCTTTTCCTTTGTGCTTTCATCTGTCCACTATGTCTTTCCTTCAAGGAATCATGTAGGAACCATTTATTACTGAATACAAACTAAATAGAGGGAAAATTGAACATTGAGACCATGTTCTAGTTCCCCCTCAATGTGAACATTTCACTTATTCAAACAGAACTCTAAAATCATACTGCAAATCTGAAATAAAAGAAAACACACACACACACACACACACACACACACACACACACACACACACACACACACACACACACACACACCGCTTCGCACATTTGCGCCCATCAGTGGTGATTTACGAGAGGTCACTGATTGACCTCCAGCCTCCGTTGCTTCATCCTCCAAATAATGCACTCTTTACTTAATACAAGAAGTATTCATCACTTTGCTGAGAATTTGTTTCCTCATTATCAGAGTGGGTAGACTTCATATCACAATCACTTTCTTCGTCTTTGTTTTCAGAAATGAAGGCTTTATCCTTCAATTTACCATCAAGTAAATCTTGTGCTCTTTTCTTATAATACATAATACCATATCTAGGAGCATTACAATAGTGACAAAGAATTTTTTGTGGACCTTGGGAGGTTGATTTTTGTTTAAAATAAGGCTTGAATCTTCCTTTAGCATATGATTTGTTTCTACCATACATTGTAGTTTCTTCTAGATCAATCTTCTTGGTTCTATTTTCTTCTTCTATCAGAGAAGAAATTAAATCCTCTAGACTTAGATTTATTTTTCTCAAAGTGAAGACCATATTAGAATAACTAGGAGGCATGATATTAAGTAATACTTGCTTTTGCATCATCATCAAGCACATCAAATTTGATTCCAACTAATTGATTTGAAATAGAACAAACTTACTGATATGTTCCACCATACTTTCTCCTTCTTCCATTTTGAGTCCAAACAAATTTTTCTTGAGTGCCACTATTGCGCTCTCTGCTTGTGACCCAAATAGTTTTCTCAATTTCATCTAGATCAAATGTGATGTCTTTGTTAGATCTATGTGATGTAGGTAGGCATCAGATAAACCTAGGCCAATAATTTCGTTGCTTTTCAATCCTTGCTGTCCCATTTTGTTGCTTCATCTACGTTGTGTGGTTTATTGATTTTTCCTTCCACAATCTCCCATAGATATTTGTTAATTAGAAAAATTGAGTTCTAACTTGCCATGTATGAAAATATTTGCCTTCAAATTTTTCAATTTGATTTAACTTTTCCATGTCGATTTAAAGAATTGGACGTCGGTTTCAACCGAAATTACGTCCGTTAGGTAATTTTTTATTTTATTTTTCAGACTTTTACAATGACTTTTTTAATTTTGACCAAACAACAACAATATTGACAACCTTTTACAATTGATGATAAAAGACTTTTGACACCTTTGATAAAAGACTCAATAAAAATGATATACAAATATGACTCTTGACAACATAGAAGCTTGTCCACATTACATAGATTTTAACCATTGTTTATAAACAAAACAAACTAAACCCATCATATATATTTAAAAATGAGGAGACTTTACCAAATACCATGGGCTCGTTACCACTAAAATTAAAACCTATAAACATGACATTCAGACTTTTGAGCTAAACAAAGCTAAAATGTCTCATGCAAAATTGACTTTATAAAACTGAACTTGTCTCCATACCCGTGAGTCATGTGTTGAAACAGTGGGTGAACAAGTCAAAGGAAAACTTAAACCACCATATACTCATTCAGGCGAATGATATTTCTGCATTTGTTGATGGTCTTGGAGATTCATTGTTATTGATGAGTGTGAAGCACGTGGGCAGGTTTGAAACCACTATTAGAAGTTGCAATATAATATGAGAACACACAATGTATTCACATAGATACAAAACAACATATTCAAGTCAATCAACATGGTCATGCACAGTATGGACTGCACCATTGACAACACCTCCTCCACGCTAATGCCAAGTCTTCAATGAAAAATTCAACACAGGATTTTAACTCTGATAAATTTGCTAGAAATTCGAGTCACCAGCATATTCAAATTGAATGCATCATTTTAAGAACTATTGCATTGGCCACGTGGAGGGTTGACCAGATTGCACAATGAGATTTGCATGAAAATGATAGATAATGTCACATAATATTCGTCCAATCAGGGGCACTTGCAGATCAATAAAATAATGACATTTCTTTGCACAGAGATGTTTCATGGAAATCAATTATATAAACTCCTCAAAACTGAATCAAAATGCCATGATACAAAATAGATCTCAAATATTGAAAGGAGGAATTTCATATCAAAACGCCATTGTCGTCGGTAGAATAAACAAATGCCACTACCATCGAACTCTGAGCTGACTATATGTGAGTAGACTGACGTGAGTAGATTATTAGCACATTTGCGCCATTTCTCAGATGGATACACTTGGTCACAAATTAGGACTGAAGATTAGTGAATGTAAGAAGAATAAAACTTTATTTTCTCATGGAACAATGAGACCGCAAGAATGGAGTCTGCAAATATACCAAATCAAGGATGAATTGATATCTTGAACCAAAATAAACATGATATTCCAGCAAACCAAAATGCCAAATTCTCAGAACAAAAATGCAAATAGTGGATCACGTTTTCAATACAACGCTCAGGAACTACTACAGATTCATAGTTAAGAAAGACTCTAAAGCCGCAGATAGAAGAGCTCAAACAAAATCCATTCAACCTTATCTAATACCACTGTTAAACACTACACAATTATATAAAAACACTGAATAATAATTTATAGAATTTAGAAATCATTCAGGATATATTATCCATGTATGAGATTACAATATATAGAGTTTGATCTCCTTAAATCTAGGAGTCAATAGTCATCTATCATATCTCTCAACTCCTTCCTAGAATCTCCAAATCTGTCTCAATGATATCTCTCTAATCCCTTTATTATCTCACACACCAAAATAGCTACGTGAGTTGTTCTCACAACTCACCCAAATACTAATATTAACTATTACAACTATATTATTAATATGAGTTCTATAAACTCATTATTAATAATATTACAATTTATAAAATATGTCACAATATATTTGTAACAGATCCAAATAACTAATTTCTTTCCAAAATTAAGTAAGGAGGGCTCATCCCTCCTGAAGGAAAAATGAAGATCATCTCATAGAATGTTAAGGGCGTTAACGCCCTAACAAACAAAGGCTTAGTTAAGTGTTGTATTCTCAAGAAAGAAGGAGACATTTGTCTTTTGTAGGAAACTAAAATGTCCTCTTCAAATATCAAAGGTTGTGGTCTCTCTAAAATCAAACGTTGTTTAGGACTTTCACCGATTCAATTGGTGCCTATGGGGTCCTGGTATTTTCTCGGTAGTCACACAAAGATTCATTTCATTGATTAAAGAAAAACTCACTTTCAATGGTGTTAAGTTCAAGTTCTTCATACCAATGTGTGATTTCTATTGTGTAATGTTTATGCTTCAAACAAATTAATTTCCAAAAGGAATATGTGGTCGAACTATCCGTATATCCGGAAACCCATAGAAATGCTCTAATTTTGTTTGTTGGGGATTTCAATGCTCTAAATTTAGATAGGGATAAGAGTGGTGGCATCTCCAGAAATCCTCAATCTCAATTCGATTTCTTCTCCTTCATTTAGAATTCTACTTTTCTAGACTTGGAGCCCAAACAAGGTTGGTTCACCTAGACAAATCAAAGGTTCGGATTTAACATGATTGTTGAAAGATTAGATAGATTCTTGGCTAATGGAAACTGGCTTTAATAAAACATTATAATGGAAAGTGTTGTTCTTTCAGTCTCTAGGTCAGATCACTTCCCTATTTCCTTGCTTATCTCATTGGATCTTCCTCCTAGAAAATCCCCTTTCAAGTTCAAACTGATGTGGCTTAGAGATGCCTCCTTGTCAGGGTTAATTAAAGAATGGTGGTCCTCCTACAACATAAAAGGTACAAAGATGTTCATACTTTCCCAGAAACTATATAGACTTAAAGGTCAGTTGATTGAGTGGAATAGAAGTCATTTCAAGAACATATTTGAGGAGAAGAAAAGAGTTGAGGTGGAGATCAAGGAGTTGAATGAGTTCATATTCCTAAATGGCATGGGTCAAGATGAATACCTGAAGGAGAAATATTTTTGTCGGAATTAGGTGAGATCCTGCTGAGAGGGGAATTTTTTTGTAAGCATAAGTCCAAAGAATTATGGTTGAAGGAAGGGGAAAAAAACATGAAATATTTCCAATCTTCCCTTAAGGCAAGGAAGAGATCTAATTATATTTCAAAGCTGAAATCCTCACAGGGGGATTGGATCACTAAGAAACCAAGGATTAAGGAAGCATGTGTCTCCTAATTTTCTGATCTTTTAGGTGGAGACAATATTTCACATCAGACCTCTCAAAATTCCATATTATCCTTGATTCCAAAGATGGTAAATGAAGCTGGGAATCTCAAGCTCATGGCTCCCTTTTCAGTTGAAGAAATCAAAGTAGTAGTCTTCTCCATGGAGTGAGATAAATCCCTAAGACTGGATGGCTTCCCAGTGGCCTTTTCCCAAGATTTTTGGTAAGTTATGGGTTCAGATGTATGGGAGGAGGCTGAGGAATCCAGATCCACAGTAAAACTCTTGGCGCTTTGAATCATACCTTCATTTTCAAGTTCCCCAAAAACACCCAATAGAATCCCTAGACAATTTTAGCTTGAATTCTTTCTACAATATCTCCTATAAGATAATTTGAAAGGCTATTTCTCTCCATATCAAAATGTTCCCGGAGGGAATCATTTCCAAAGATCAATGTGATTTCCTTCAAGGAAGATGAATATATGAAAACTTCATTCTTTAGCATGAAATCATTCATTCCTTGTCTCGAATCATCATCCGTATGTTATTAAAGCTAGATTTTGGTAAAGCCTATGACAGTTGAATTGAAGATTTCTAATTCAAGTAATGTTGACGCTTAGTTTTAACGAGGTATTTTGTAAATGGGTATTCAATTACATTACCACTTTAAAATTCTATGTCCTAATGAATGGATCAAGAAAAGGAAGTTTCACGGGTAATAGGGGATTAGATAGGAGACCCCATTTCTTATTTTCTCTTTCTTCTAGTAGCGGATTCCCTTAGTAGAGAAATGTATAAATCCATCTAGGATGATCACTGCAAGGTCTTCCCATCAAGAGGGGGGTCGGATCCCATTTCCCACCATCAATTTTGGATGACACTTTTCTCTTCATGCATACCCACAAAGTGAATGAAGCCAAAACAATCGGGGACATTCTAGAGAAGTACTACTAAGAAGTTGGATAGGTAATTAGTTTTCCCAAGTCCTTGATTTTCTTTTTCAACTCATCCCCCTCTCTACAAAGACATATCAAATAGATGCTGGGAATATCAAGTGGAACTCTTCCTAAAAATACTTAGGTATTCCCCTCTTCACCGGAAAACGGAAAACCAATATGTGGAATGATTTAATACTTGCGCTTGAACAAAGACTCCATCCCTCTTAGAAAGGAAATTGGATCACCTTCGCTGGTAGACTTTTTCTTATCAAATCAGTTCTCGAAGTGACCTCCCCACTTATATGTTATCTGTCTTGAGAATGTTGAAATCAATCCTTGTAAAAATAGATAAATTGTTAAGGACCTTTCTTTGCAAGGTACAAGATTAGAGAGAAAATTTCACCTTGTCAAATGGGAAGAGGTCAAATTACCAAAAGATCTTGAAGGAGCAAGAATCCTGGAATTGAATCATCGTAATACCACCTTGGGATCAAAACTTATTTTGAATACGATCTCCAATCTATCTAGCCTCGCTAAATAATAACTTGCTTTAAAAATATCTTCCTTCAATTAGGTGAGATCCTCGCTAAGAGAGGAATTTTTTTGTAAGCATAAGTCCAAAGAATTATGGTTGAAGGAAGGGGAAAAAAACATGAAATATTTCCAATCTTCCCTTAAGGCAAGGAAGAGATCTAATTATATTTCAAAGCTGAAATCCTCATAGGGGATTGGATCACCGAGAAACCAAGGATTAAGGAAGCATGTGTCTCCTAATTTTCTGATCTTTTAGGTGGAGACAATATTTCACATCAGACCTCTCAAAATTCCATATTATCCCCGATTCCAAAGATGGTAAATGAAGTCAGGGAATCTCAAGCTCATGGCTCCCTTTTTAGTTGAAGAAATCAAAGTAGTAGTCTTCTCCATGGAGTGAGATAAATCCCTAAGCCCGGATGGCTTCCCAAAGGGCCTTTTCCCAAGATTTTTGGTAAGTTGTGGGTTCGAGATGTATGGGAGGAGGCCGAGGAATCCAGATCCACAAGAAAACTCTTGGTGCTTTGAATCATACCTTCATTTTTAAGTTCCCAAAAACACCCAATAGAATCCCTAGACAATTTTAGCTTGAATTCTTTCTCGCAATATCTCCTATAAGATAATTTGAAAGGCTATTTCTCTCCATATCAAAACGCTTCCTAGAGGGAATCATTTCCAAAGATCAATGTGATTTCCTTCAAGGAAGATGAATATATGAAAACTTCATTCTTTAGCATGAAATCATTCATTCCTTGTCTCTGAATCATCATCCAGGTATGTTATTAAAGCTAGATTTTGGTAAAGCCTATGACAGGTTGAATTGGAGATTTCTAATTCAAGTAACGTTGACGCTTGGTTTTAATGAGGTATTTTGTAAATGGGTATTCAATTACATTACCACTTTAAAATTCTATGTCCTAATGAATGGATCAAGAAGGGAAGTTTCACGGGTAATAGGGGGATTAGATAGGGAGACCCCATTTCTTATTTTCTCTTTCTTCTAGTAGCGGATTCCCTTAGTAGAGAAATGTATAAAGCCATCTAGGATGAGCGCTTGCAAGGTCTTCCCATTGCAGAGGGGTCGGATCCCATTTCCCACCATCAATTTGTGGATGACACTTTTCTCTTCATGACAGCCACAATGAATGAAGCCAAAACAATCGGGGACATTCTAGAGAAGTACTACTAAGAAGTTGGATAGGTAATCGGGCTTTTCCCAAGTCCTTGATTTTCTTTTTCAACCCATCCCCTCTCTCGCAAAGACATATCAAACAGATCCTAGGATTCTCAAGTGGAACTCTTCCTCAGAAGTACTTGGGTATTCCCCTCTTCACTGGAAAAGGGAAAACCATTATGTGGAATGATTTAATACTTGCGTTTGAACAAAGGTCATGTCCTCTTAGAAAGGAAATTGGATCACCTTCACTGGTAGACTTTTGCTTATCAAATCAGTTCTCAAAGTGACCTCCCCACTTATATGTTATCTGTCTTGAGAATGTTGAAATCAATCCTTGTAAAAATAGATAAATTGTTAAGGACCTTTATTTGGCAAGGTACATGATTAGAGAGAAAATTTCACCTTGTCAAATGGGAAGAGGTCAAATTACCAAAAGATCTTGAAGGAGAAAGAATCCTGGAATTGAATCATCGAATACCACCTTGGGATCAAAACTTATTTTGAATACGATCTCCAATCTATCTAGCCTCGCTAAATAATAACTTGCTTTAAAAATATCTTCCTTCGAACAAGCCATAATGCATAATAACAAGTCGAGCTCCCGAGAGGCTCCCACATATGGAATTTTATTTTCTTTTAGAGAAATGTATTCTTAACTCGACCTCTTAGAAGATATGGAATGGGAAGCAACCAAATTTTGGGAGGACTCTAACGGTCATCCAACACTACTCACTAACAATGTGTTTGAACCCCTAAGAGAAATTACAAAAGCACCTTAGGGTGATAAGGTTGTTGATTATGGATATCAAATGGAGGATAGCTCTCTGGTATTTGGGTAGAAATTAGTGGAGGATTTAGATGTTCCCCAATCATCCAGAGACCTTTTCAAAAGTATCATTGAATCCCGTAAATCCAACTTCTTTGCTTCTCAGATCAGTTCTTTGGTTAGGAAATAATTCTTGATAGTAAATGGAAAAATATAGTTATGATTCTCTCTTTCGAGGGAAGTAAGAAGCCCTTCTATGTGGATGGGATGTTGGGATCCCAACTACATGTAAAAAATGAAATATTTTAGATGCTTGGTGTATAAAGGGAAGGTCCTCACGTAAATCGTGAGGAGAAAATGGGGATATCATGTACCTTCCCACTATCTTCTCTCGAAAAAAGATGAATGAAGAATATCTAGATCATCTTATGCTACACTATCCATTCACCTTCCGATGTTGGACATGGTTGTGTTAAAAATTAGATTTGGCTTGGGTCCTAGCCATCTCAATCAAGAATACCTTAGAATCCCTGGATAAGTACTTAAGAAAACCACTCCTTGGATCCATATGGATATGTAGCCCTATTCTCCCGATCCGCACATCTAGTGGGAAAGAAATCTTCGACTCTTCAGAGACTCTTCTTTGGGGTTGATTCCATAATCCAAAAATTAGAAGTAGCAATCTCAAATAATTTCAGTTCTAATTTTTGTAATCTAGCTAATTTTTCTAATCGGGATGCATCGATTAGTAAGGCATGGCCTCTTATCAAGCTATCATCCCCTGGATCTCTAGAATACTCGGAAAATCATATGCGTAAAAAGGATAATAAGAAGCAAGACTAGATGGTCCCCACCCCCTGAGTTTTATAAGTTAAATTTCGATGGGGCCTCTAAAGGGAACCCCAGGTGCTTTCAGGGGTGGGGTGTGCAATTTGTAAAGAAAATAGTGAGGTAATCAGCTCAGCTCCTTCCATCTTAAGGAAATAACTTTCAATCAAGTAGAAGCACAAGCTCTTCTTCACGGCGAATAGAGTGTAGTGGAAAGTGGGTGTACCTATCTATTCATAGAGGGTGACTCTTAAATTATTACTTAGGAAATCATCTTAGGAAAATATGTTAATTGAACCTTGATTTTTAGATTTCCAACTCCTTCTTTTGGTTGGCTAAGTTGGAGACATGGAATATTTATCATGTGTATAGGTAGGCTAATGAAATGGAAGATCACCTAGCTAGTCATGACATGTGTAGTCATTTTTGCACCCCATTAAGAACAAGGGAACCTTAAGAACACCAGCCTATCACCTAGCAGGTGTTGGGTGCTCACTGAGGCACGCGAGAGGGAGCCGAGTCTCTCTTTTATGTGAGTCTAATGGAAGGCATAGTTCATGATTCTGACTTATTGATTTAATAGACATGAAGATGCTATAGAGCTCAGATGGCTCCTACGCCCTCACCATAATAGAAACAAAGCATGTAACATGAATAATAGAACCAAGAAGTCAGAATCCAAAAATATAATTAACCATTCAAGTAAGGTCCATGATTATACAAGATCAAAAGTAGAGTAAAAACATGTAGATAATACAAAAGGAGATCTTAATGTAAACATGATGGTAACCTTATCATATTCATTCATAGTCTTGCTACAAAGTATCACAGAGAGGTAGACCATAGTCATGCACCATATCTGGATCCATACATGTATTCTCATAAAAAAAATTTTTGCATTCCCATTTCCCATTTCCCATTACATCCTTACTGGAATCCTTTACCCATTTTCATCCCATAGTTCTCGCAATAATTCTGCAGAGCTCCGCTACCTCACTTTTGTCTCTGTTCTTTGCCAAGGGTGTGCATATAAATAGGCATCTTGAGCTCTAACAAACTCTTCTTGCAACCTCAGATCTGGCCCCAAGTGTCAAGGTGTGGGTCACCCCAGGCGCATGCCTCTCCATGTCATGATTAGCTTTTTGGATCTTCCTATCGCAAGGTATATTCCTTCCAGGACACCCTATCGCCAGGCCGAACCTTATCCAAATGAAACACGTTCTTCATGTGTCCTATCCAAAAGGCCAAAAATGGCTAAGTCCCGAATTGTTCTTTCACATGCGGCGCACGCCTTGGTTCTTCAAGAATCCTTTTTGAATATTGCCTTACGTGCCTTCACTTATGCTTCCTCCGGCCATGTGCACCTACGCGCCCTTAAGATTTGGAAGCTATATTAGGGGCCCAACATTACCCCACACTTCACCTTGTTCTCCACCCTCGGGAACCTTCTCAAAGAATGTAGTACAAAAGAATGCAAGGCCTTGCCTTGGAAAAGAATGGGGGAAAGAATAAAGAAAGGGGGAGAGAAAGAATAGGGGAAAATTTCCTAAAGAAGAAGAAGGGAAAATTTTTTGTAGGTCGGCCTCCAGTGTACTCCAAGCACTGACTTCCTCCTATGCTTTAGTGCAGATGTCACCAACCAAGGTGCTCACCTCATCGAAGGTTAACCCTTCCCCTTGTGTGGTAATGGTTTCCACCATAGTCTCCAGTTCCTTAGCGTGATCTTCCAGGGCATCCATCTTCCTCATGATGACCTTGTAGAGCTCTTTTAGCCGGGTTTTGATTGAGACTCACCGGTTCTCAATAGCTTCGATTTCTTTTCCACTTCGGCTATGATCCTTTCTCACTCGGCTCTATTTCCCTTATTCTTTTCCTTGAAGTCCTTCAGCTCAGCCTCATCGCTGGTAAGTAGTATGCTTATCACTTTGTCTTGATCCACGTAATGGTCGTAAGTGACCCCGCGGTTTGTGCAGCTACTCTTACATCAACGAGCACCTTGTTGTATTCAGCCATGAGTGTAATGACCTTCAACTTGTCTTCCTTCTCTAAGCGCGCCATTACCTCCTCTACCGACTCCAATGCCAAAGGCTGCCTTTCCATGGTGAGGATCCAGTCAAGTCCTCTAGACACTCCAGGGAGGATCTATACTTTTACGTGGAGGGTTAAGGTCCGGGTGCTTTGTGATAATCACTTGGGAGATGAGCTCCACCTTCTTAGAAACTTCATGTACCCTGGCCTTTTCCTCCTAAGCTCCTCTCTCTGTAGCTTGAGCATTGATTAATTTCTCAAGGCTGAGGTCCTTCGTTAGCTTCACTACTTCTTCCTTCCTCTTCTCCAACAGGTCCTCCAAGACTTTAACCCTGTCATTCCTACCAAAGAGCCTAGCCTCGATTTCCATGGAGACTTTGTTGAGCATGCTTACACACTTGCTCATCCGATAGTTGTTGCGTGTTTACAATGGGGTTGTCCCCCTTTCCTTCAGACAATATTAATACTGCTCCTTGGTTAACCTCAAACTCAGGCTCATCGAGGTGGGAGTCGAATGCCCATGATAACATCTTCCTTGTTCACGGGTATCCACCCTCAGGATCAAAGGACTCCATGGTGGTGAGCTCCTTGGTGGGCACGGTACTTTGAAACATGCACGTAAAACTTTGTTGGGGTCATCAATGTAACCCATCATTGTTCTTCCCCTTCTTCGCATTTTTACTTCCCATGTGCACACCCTTGGGAATAGTTACCGAAAGAGTTGGGCCTTTTTGCTACCCACACTCTTCTCCCTTTGCTCTTCTTTGAATTCACCGAGCACTAGCTCCGCACTGCACTCCAACTCCTCTTCGACTAGGGTATTGATTATCTTCTCTTGCCTCCCTTGTTGCCTTCTCATTCACCTCCTCCTGAAGTGAGCTTGGGCATATCTGGCTCCTTGGTACTAGCCCCTTCACTCCTTTCTTCGCTCCGCATGCCTTCCTCCCTTTGGGTGCCCTTCCTCCTTACAAAGATGAAAGCATCATTTGTATCCTCTGCTTCCTCTCCCCTCGAATCATGGACATCAATCGAGCTCTTGATCCACCTCCAACTCTTCCCCTTCATCATCATCCTTTTCACCTATATAGGTGTTCAAGTCGTCTGTATCTTCGAATCTCATTCCTCTGTCCCTTATTCTTCTTCCTCCTGAAAACTCCAAGTCGTGGATGTTGTCTTTTCTTCATCTCGAGGTTCTTCAGGGATGGTGGCTTCACAGTGCTCCGGGTCTTTCCCCGACCACCGTTTTCCTCTTCTTCCGACATAGGTACTCGGCCCCGCATGGTATCTACGTTTTTACCTCTCCACCGCCCCTTTGTTTTTGTTGTTCTTCTTCTTCTTCTCCTCACTTTAGCATGGGCTTCTTTCTTCCCATGGGGTCATCTGGAATGGATATTTCATTCTCCACGTACGCCCTTTTCAAATTTTGGCCTTATGCATAGGTAGATCCTAGCAGCAGTGCTCTCAAAGAATCGGTAAGGTCAACGGCCTTATGATGTGCACATCTTGTGACATGTACCTTTCAACATACACACACTTCCTCGGTAGACCAACTTCTTTCTCATCTCTCTGTGTTCACTGTCAAGGGTGGACATGTCAAGTTTTAATTTCTTCGACTCCTTATACCTATTTACCCCACTTGGAAAAATTGGGCAGTAAATGAGAAGGGGAGTTTGCACCAGGGACTCCAACTACCATCCACCAAGATGAATCTGCCAATGCAGAAGTGCTGGTATACCGCGAACTCTACTTCTCCTTCAGTCACCAGGGGAGTTGCTCAGAATCACCATTCAGCCCCAAATGCATTCCTAAGGCACGTGTACCATTTGTCTAAGCGCACCTTGTGCACCCCTGTCATTGACTCACATGTGTATTTCTAGAATCTATCCATGGGTGAGGGATCTTCAGTGGGGTACTCCCATATGAATTTATCGATGCATCTGGCACCCCGATTTCTAAGAACACAATTGTTAACAGAATGTTTCCAAACAAGATCTTTCCTCCATTCTCCGTGCTACTTATGATTTCATCTGCTATGTATTGGAGATGTTATACATGGCCCTTCCATGTGACCTTCCTGCAGACATTCAACTAGGGCTTGCTCACCTAGGTCCACCTCTCTTGTCCATTCAGCTTGGAGACAAGGTGCACGACCATCTTCATCACCGGATCACTGATATCCGAGATGTCATAGTATCTTGATCCCTTCTTATAATCCTGGGATGTAATGGTTTCTTGATTTCTCCTCATCCTAGAGGTCATCTATGAGTGCATCCCCTTTATAGCTTAGGCCTGTAAAGTGTGAGATTAACTAGGGAGTTATGCACATTTTACACCCTGCAAAGCAGAAGAAATCTTCATGTACGCACGTCATTAACCATTGGTATAAGCTCAGGCTTCCCAAAGTATGGCAACTCAAAAAGATAGAGAAGCCCTACCTTCTCCATTTTCACCTTGACTATGTCACTATAGATTGGCATCCCGTCAGGTGTTCATTTGTTTGTGGGGCACACTAGCTCCAACGCCATTTCCTTTGTGATTATACTTGACCGATGATTGTAGTCGATCACGGTCATCTATCTTATGTGGGACTCCCACTCTTTCCCTAGCAAAACCCCATCCGGTATTACATCTCTGAGTACCATTCCTCATTGGTATCCAAGGGGATTTCTTCTTCTTTCTTCTTTCCTTTTCCCTTACCCTTTCCCTTCTTGGATTGTACTGCAGGCTTATCAACTGGTTTTGTGGCCATCATTTTACCCTTTTCTTTCATTCCCTGGTTACTTTCGAGTTGTCTAAGAGTTTTCTTCGCGCACCCGTGCCCTAGAGCACAAACCCTAATCTCTTGATTTTCCTCCTTCGATCACGATGCTCTTTCACAATGTTCCTCACACCCGTGAATCACTTCTACTCTAGTTTGTAGATCTAATGGACCGATTGATTGTGCGTAAGTTTTTGAGATTTTCCTTCACACGAGTCAGCTCTCAAAACCCTAGCTCTTGAAAGAAAATCGTTCTCCTTGTTTTCACAAAGTAAAATAATGAACTGCCCATCCTTGTATTTATAGCTTTTCCCACTTTTACGCATTAAAGGCTAGGCTACCTACCACCGTATGACAATATTTAATGTGGAATTTTTCAAACAAACCCGACTTCAACACTTTTCCTTACGCACCCAATCCTTGCGAAAAGGTTTTCACCCGCCTAATCCTTGCAAATTTTTTTCCAATCCTTGCGAAAAATTTTCCAACCTTCTAGCATGTAAACAATCCATCTTGACAAAAGACTCTTGCGTGCATGTTACCAATGCCAAAGGAACCTCTTCCATCCTCATGATTCTTGCTTTTTCCTACCTCATGTTTTTTTGCACTTTTTCTCCTTTGTACGTGGATTTCCAATGTAACCTTATTTTGCCACCCATCTTCCTTCTTTTCTCCTAATGCATCTTTTCAACAGGGCCAATTCAAATGGTCTACCAACCCAATCCTCCTCAGTAAATAACTTCATGCCTCTCTTTATCACCTCACCCCACACTAAATCGATGTGTGGTCCTCTACGCATTCATAAGTTAAAAAGTAATAAGGTTACCGGCACCCAAGGCGCAAAACAAGACAACAACGTGAAAGGGAAAAACAAGAAAGGAAAAGCATAAAAGGAAATTCTAAACTAACTGGTAAAACTACCTTATTTACAAACACCAAGAAGCATTATTTATAGTAGGGCTTCAACCTACTCCCATTGAAGTGTCCAGGTAATTTTGTTCCATCCAGTGCTTGTAACTGGCACGCGCCCAATCAAGGATGTATGAAATTACATAAGGACCCAACCAATGCACCTTCAACTTTCCAGGATGGCGTAGAAATTTTGAATCATATAGCAATACCATCTAGCCAACCTCAAACTATTTGTTCTTAATGTGGTGGTCATGCCATGCCTTTTGCTTAGCTTTTTCAGTTGTTTGGCTCCATCTTGCTAGTGAGTGCCTTTCATCCAACTTTATCAATTCATCAATTCTTTCTTCCAACGCTTGCTTGTTCATCATCCAACCCTCCTACGCATGCTATACACAAAGATGGTAACATGAATTCTACTGGAAAAAATGCTTCCATGCCAAAAACACCAGTTGAAATGGTGTGGCCTTGTTCAACCTTTTATACGTTGTTTTATATGCCCAAAGAACTCATTGATACCTTGTCATCCCAATCCTACCTACCCACATCACATATCTTAGTCAATGTGTGACTAAGGATTTTGTTAATGCCTCTACAGTCCCATTTTCCTGAGGGTGATAAGGGGTAGTCTTGTGATGGGCTACCATGAATTCTACCAATAGAATCCTGATTGTTTCATTTAAGAAGTGAGTGCCCCTATCACTTGTTAAACTTAATGGGCACCCATACCTACTGATAATGTTCTCCCACAAAAATCTAGCAGCCATGGCTATGGTGCAATCCTTAGTGGGTGCGGCCTCTACCCACCTTGTCAGATAATCAGTATAGGTAATGATATACCGCTGAGTTAGTCCTTCACGCAGCTGGTGAGATTGGTCCACAAAATCTATTTCCCACTTTTCAAAAGGTTCCACATTGGTGATGGGGCACAAGGGCATCTCATCCCTTTTTCTAGGTTTTCCAAGGCACGGCAAAGTGGTCACAAGCCTTATAAAACTCAATGCAATCCTGGTGAATCATCTCCCACCATAGTCCAACGACTAGGATCTTACGCACGGTCACATTCCCCGCATAGTGTCCTCCAAAGAATCCCACCATGGGCTTCTTCTATTATAGCTATGTGCTTCATGTTCTAATACACACCGGCACAAAACCTCATCGCGGCCCATTTTATACAAATCCCCATTGATCAACATGAAGGGTGTGGCACGTATGGCTAACCTTTTCCTCTCCAGAGCATTCATCCCTTCAGCGCCACACCTTCCTTGAGAAAAACAACAATGTCTTCTAATTCTGAGGGCATGCACAAACCTGAATAGTTGTGCATCCGACATGGTTTCCTCGATACTTTGCGCATCCTCTCCCGAATCAATCCTTGATAAATGATCTGCCCACAATTGTTCTTTCCCAGTTTTACCACCACTTTGAATTCAAATTCCTGAAATAAAAGTACCCAACGACATATGCACCCTTGCAACACTACTTTGTTTACTAGATACTTCAAGGCCATATGGTCAGTGTAGAATATGAAGGGAGTCACCAGCAGATATTGTCTAAATTTGTGGAGTGCGTAGATCATTGACAATGCCTCGCTTGGTCGTTGTATAATTTTGTTCTGCTGGTGTCAACTTCCTACTTGCAAAACACAAGGGATGATCAACAATCCCCTCTCCTGGTTGAGCAAGAACGATGGCTCCCATTGCTGTACTAGAGGCATCCACGTGGACATGGAAAGGTTTATCCCATGATGGGAATCATAGAATAGGTGTGGTGATAAGCCTTTCTTTTAGAGTGTCAAATGCCCTCTACTGTTGCGCCTCTCCCCACTGAAAGGCACTTTTATGTCTAAGCAATATTTCCAAAGGCACGGCGATCTTGCATATCCCTTAATGAACTTTCTGTAGTACCTAATGTGTCCAAGAAATCCACGCATGATGCTTTGGCTGGTAGGCTCCCCTAACCCCACAATAACTCAAATTTCATGGGATCCACCAGTAAGCCCTCTTTGCATATGATATGCCCCAACAACGTTCCAAAAGGAGTTGCAAAGATACATTTCTTGATGTTGAGGGAGATCCTCAACTACCGACATCTTTCAAACATCAACCTCAAGTTATCACAATGGTCCCTGACCAATCCATACACTATCCAATCATCCAAATATACTAAAGGAACTTGTGGATGAAGTCCTTAAATGCTTGTACCACTATGCATGAAAATACAGAGGGGCATTCTTCAATCCAAAGGGCATGACCATGTATGCAAAAATTCCCCACTCGGTGGTGAAAGTTGTCTTTTCTTGGTCTTCCTTGCAATCCTTACTTGGTGATATCCCGAGAATCCATCCGTAAAGGAATAGACCTCATGCCCAACAACTCCTTCCAAAATCTCTTCAGTGAAGGGGGTGGGAAAAGGATCTATGATACAAACAACATTCAATTCCCTATAATCCACATATCCTAATCCACCCATCCTTCTTTATGCTGATCACCATTGGACTTATCCATTCTATTCCTCCATAGCCTCAATGATACCAGATGCTATCATTTTGTCTAGCTCTTCTTTAACCCTTACGCGTATGTTGGGATTCATCCTGTAAGGCCTCTTCCTGACCGGGCGCACACCATCCTTCAACTTTATCCTCATTTCCCCCAATGAATGGTGGATGCACCTTTCAACTCATGGTATCCATGTGGGAATAAATCCTCAAATTCATGCAAGAGATCGATGATCTTTGATACTTCCTTGTCTGACCAATAGTCCCCAATGATAGCTTCCTTGGGCTCCTTCTCCGAGCCGATGTTAACTTTCTTGGTTTTGAGTGGTTCATGGTATGCGCGCGCACACATGCATCCACACTATCAACTACTTCACGTGCTCCAACCGAATGGTCGACATTCAGGCTTTCCATCTCCTCTCCATCAACAACGTATACCATCTTTCCTTTCTCCTTTTCAACACACGCGCGCTCGAATTGTATGTCTTTTGGTTCCTCCTCTTCGAACCATGCTTCCAAGCTAGGTCCACCAAGTAAGTTTACTAATCTATCTTCCACCATGGCACAATCCCCTAGAGTGAGGTGTTTGATAGTCTGTAATGCCTCATCAATCAGGTTACTTGGTACTTTGGTACTCGAATGTGTGAACCAAGTCAGCCGCTAACTCCTGCCAATTTCCCATTTGGCGGTGTGTTTCAGAATGGATGTACCAAGCACGCACATCCTTGTAGTGTCGAATACATCTTGTGCACCCAAAGGGAGGGTGGTAAAGCTTCCGCACCTTCTCCCCAGAACCTCTCTCACATGCCTGGATGTGGGAAGAGGTGGGTCCATTGCCATTGTAATCCTTGATAGCAGGTGGGTATGTTACTTTTCAAGAATCAGATAGTGAGCGCAATTCTAACTTCATGCCACTCCAACAAGTTTTCACTATGCACGGCCCACCACCTTGTTGTTGTGCCTATCAAAACATAACCTAGCATACTTCATCACTCATCCTCCCTCCATTGAGCTTCCATTTCTCTTAAAAAGACCTCAGGGTATGCATCCCCAAAATACTTGGTTATTGTCTTTCCTCCTAGGCACCAAACTATACGTGTCATGGTTACCTTGGTCACTAATCCTTTTAGATGTCACCCAATCAATTCATAAGTCCCATGCACCCAATTATCACATGCTATACTGGTAGTATCACTGATAGATTGAGCATCATCAAACTAGATGACTCCTTCTGTAGGGTGGATGGTCTCTAGATCTCTTATGGAGCACATATATTCTATCTAGGACCTCCTCTCCAAGGGGTTCAGTATAGGGGTGGAATTCCCATCAACCAACGGGTATAACTACCCTCTCTTCCTTATTTTCAAAGCTTATGTACCCCTTGTTAAACCGAGAGATCTGCATTATTCTTATAACACCACGGTGCCCAAGTAGAGCTGGGAAATTATCTACCTCAGCAAGCAAGAGACTTCAAAATCCCTAGTGAACCTAGTCCCCTAAATGGTAATGGTCGCATCCTTCAAGACACCTATGGGCATTGCCTTTGTCTTATTTTCCATATACAACACATTTGAAGATGGTTGTAATGTAGGTCTTCCCATTTGATGCCAGGCATCCAGAGTGAGAACATTAACCTCCACACCTATGTCAATGAGGATGTTGCTAAGCAACCATCCATCCACTACTACGTGTTCAAGGTAATCTCTTTGTCATAATCAAGGCTATGAGGTGGGAGGTTTGCATGTAGGATCTACCTTTCATGTTCTTCCCCGGTGCATGGCACCTTTTCTCTCAACCATGCTCCTAGAAGGGAATAATATTCTCCTACCTCAGCAGTTTACACACCTCCTTAACCTCATCCAAGTCATCCTTTGGTGCTTCTACTGGTTCTTCTTTGCTCATCCTTTCTAGTCTACTCTTTTAAGCATTGGATCTCCCCTTGTAAACTTTGAATTACGTCCATGGTTTCCTGGTAGAATTCTTTCTGGTGAGCCGGTTTGGATACTTCCCATGTACTACTTCTTCTCTCGAAACCAGAGGTCTCTACCTAGGTGCTTCCTTTACACATGGATTCCACCCTTGTTGTTACCATAACAGCTCTAGTTCTGATTCACGTATTACTCATGCAGGAGCCATTGCACATCAACCTTCTTAATACTCACCATGGCAACGCCCTTATCCTTCTGGTATTGCTGACTCATATGTTCGTATAACTCTGGGCACTCTTCGTACTTATGTTTTTTTCCACACCAGAGCATTGTAGAAGATCTGGACATTCACGCTTATAATGGTCTGTGGCTCCACAATTAAAGCATGTTCCACGCGGAACTCACTTCTTCCTCCACGCGGTTACCATGACCACGAAATCCTCCATGAAACCCTCTTCCACGCGCATCTCCATCTCTCGCTCTTCATACCGACATTCATCTCCTTTGGAACTATTGGCAATGCCAATTTGGCACACACCAAGATCAATTACCTCATGAATCTGGTCAATCAATCTACAATCCTTGGTGTCATGTGTGGTTGAGGTACATATCTTACAATAACAAGATACATTTTTGTGGATCGTGTGCTGCAAAAGGGGGCACCTACTTGCATCATGGTCCTCGTGACATATTTCACAATTTACCACTACGGTGTGTACCACCTTCCGAGTACATACCCCACCATTATCCTTTGTGTGCCCTTCTACATTACAATCCGTGCACCACATCCCATTGTGAATCTCTGAACTATGTTGGTAGATAATTTCTCCAATTGCTTAGCCATGGCAGCAATTTGAGCCTCCAAAATGGGCTAACACCAGTGTCAACACTACCAACTGCCTCAGTGCACAAAGCAGCTTCCAATGCTTCACGCGGGTCCGTGAATGTTTTATGAGATAAAGCCCTCCTAAAGGGTGTGATCAACCCTCCGAAAACCACTGAGCATGTTGTGAAGGGTGGATATCATAAGATAGTTTAGACAATAGAGTTTTAAAGTGCATCATATTCCCACACGCTCTCTACCATTCCTTGCTAGATTTCTTTGAGAGAGCTGATGCTCTTCTGTTCAAACTTAGGTATGTGGAATTCCACCAAGAATGCATTTCTCGTGGTATAATCCACAACAATCTGATGAGGGTCATACTTTCTATACCAACTATGCATGCATCCTTGCAAGGTCATCACAAATTGACTAGCCTTTCATCCTGGGTCGTGATTCCCTTCACACGCACCATAGTAGCTCGCACTTATGCACATGCTCTGCAACATCTTCTATCCCACTGTAATTTGGTAAGTGTAGAGACATCTCAAAAAGACTTGAGGAGGTGGCTGAGGCCCTTGTCCTCCCGATCTAGTCCCTTGGTTTCCTCCGGTGTTTCCTCCTCCACCGGATCCACTAGATCCTGAGCCACCAGCTCCACCACTTCCACCTCCAGATCCTCCTGTGTTAGGTACAGGGCCTTGTGTTTGTCTGTTCCGAATGCTCCCATCATCCCACTGAATTACGCACCGACAGTTTGTGAACTAGTACCACTCCCAGTCATATTTCCTCCACCACTTCCTAACACGCTTCCAAAACTAGCTGTATACATGCCTTGTCCAAACATTCCACCAAATACCGAATAGTGTGTGAAGCCATAGAAGTCCCAAATGAGAAATTGTATCTTCTAGGTGCACCGATCGGTTGCTTCCACTGATATCAAATGGATCAACTGTACTTTTCCCTCGTTCAACAAACCAAGTGCCAAGGTTCGGTCACTAGGTGGGGTTAGATGCGCACCAACGACTCTTCTTTCTCTACGCAATGGACTCTCATCAGAAGCCACAAGGTTTTCTCTCCCACGCTTACCAAGATGGGGTACCACAGATTGTTTGGGTTCCACATCCTCCGCGTGAACCTCAACTCCTTTCCACCATGTCTGGCTCCATAACCCACTTGTAATCCCACACTATCTATCGATCTCCTTTTCACGCGCTTCATTATACTTGAGCCGTCTCCTCCCTTTCCTTTTCAGTCGTTATATCAGCCATCTTTCCCCAACCTAGCTTCCTCGCCAAGCACTCAGTGGTTTAGCCGGCCATAGGAAATGCCTCTAAACCCATGGTTACCATCAAGATTTTGATCGCAAGGGGAATAACACACAGAAATGATCCCCTGGCTCTCAAGAACTCAAACTCAGCAACTTCTAGATAGGAATATGTGGAAATGGCGTATTCCAGAGTGTAGCTAGTCAATACTCCCTTCCACCAATGATCTATAGCATGGGTCCACATTAGATCAACATCTTGCAAGTTCTTGATATGTTTCTTGGGTCCAAGGGTGTGACTTATAATACCACCCCAATCTAGATGTATAAGTTGAGAGCCATTCAAATAACTCTACTAGGAAACAATAGAAGAAGGTTTCATATAACTCATGATAAAGAGTGTCTTCCACCCATCTTCATGTATCAAACCCAAAGTCCAAGTATTGAATCTCTGAGTGAATTCATCCTCCATGCTTTTAAACCAATCTTCAACACCTTCAAGTGTTAAGCACTCCACCATCACTTTTTACATAGATCATGATGTATGCCATGTTCCACTACAACTTCAAAAAGAGGTCCCGCAATGGAACCAAGATGTAGTCATTTTTTCACCCACTAAGAACAAGGGAACCTCATGCACACCGTCCTATCACCCAAAGGCACTGGGCAACTCACCCGAGGTGCGCGAGAGGGAGCCGAGTCTCTCTTTTATGTGAGTCTAGTGGAAGGCATAGTTCATGATTCTAACTTAGTGATTTAATAGACATGAAGAAGCTATAGAGCTCAGGATGGCTTCTACACCCCTTCAGTCATAACAAAAACAAAGCATGCAACAGAATAATAGAACCAAGAAGTTGTAAATCCACAAATATACTTAACCATTCAAGTAAGGTCCATGATTATACAAGATCAAAAGTAGAGTAAAAACATGCAGATAATACAAAAGAGATCTTAATGTAAACATGATGGTAACCTTATCATATTCATTCATAGTCTTGCTACAAAGTATCACAGAGAGGTAGACCATAGTCATGCGCCATATCTGGATCCATACATGTATTCTCACAAAATAAAATTTACATTCCCCATTTTCCCATTACATCCTTACTGGAATCCTTTACCCATTTTCATCCCATAGTTCTCATGCAGTAATTCTGCAGAGCTCCACTACCTCACTTCTATCTCTCTTTTTGCCAAGGGCACACGTATAAATAGGCATCTAAGCTCTAACAAACTCCTCTCTAGCCTCAGATCTAGCCCCAAGTGTCAAGGTGTGGGTCGCCCTGGCGCATGCCTCTCCATGTCATGATTATCTTTTTGGATCTTCCTATCGCAAGGTATATTCCTTCAAGGACCCCTATCGCCAGTGGAACCTTATCCAAACATGTAACACATTCTTCATATGTCCCGCCTAATCCAATTATTTAAATGCTTTGCTAGGTGCGGACACCATTTTGGAAAAGGAGGTCACTTGAGAGCATGATTAAATCCCTTACGGTGGCATGTGGTAAGGGATTTAAAATGGAAATATGGGCCTACCTTCTCACATCCCTTCCTCTCTTTTCTCTTTCCTTTGTTTCTCTGGTCCAGACTGGTATAATAGCATTCGTGCCCTATCTAGGCCTATACTTAAGGGGAACAACTTAGGAGATGGGATTTTACAGCACAGTCTCCTCTGAAAGGTTGAGTATTATTTTTTGTGTTCCATCTAGGCCGGTGGGTAGAGCCATCTATCACATTATTGGGGAAGATTTCTTGCAATGCCATGGGAGACCACGGGTGAACGCAAAGGTAGCTTCAATGTTTTTGACCAACCTGTTGCTAATTAGAGAGGACAAAGAAAATTTATTCCTAATTACTTGCCATTTCATCCATGCAAGACATGCAGCTAGCCCGGAGGAAACAATATGGAATTTTTTCATGCCTTTAAGCTCCATGCAATTGCCACCGTGATTGGCGGCTCAAAATGGTGGCCATGGAATACATGAAAAAATTGGAAATGGGAAATCAGATTATTTGGTGTTTCATTGTGACAATGCACCAAGAATGCCATATGAAGGGCTCAACCCACAAATATTTCTCCCCTCGACTTGGAGGAATCAAAGCCCCCATTGGAGTAGTTCCACCCAGGGTGGCCAAGCTCTAAACCAAAGGGAAATAATCCTATGATTTCCTCCTAAAATAATCCAAGGCATGGGGTGTGACATGCCACTCAAGTGGCTGTAAGAGGAAGTCTAAAGCATAGGCAGGAGCTAGTGTGTAGGTGAAGGAGGAGGAGGTCAAAACCTCGACCTAAGTTTGACAACCATGTTCATATCAGCAATGGTTTTTTGTAATTTCGTCTATGTACCAGGATGGTAGTTATAGTTTTTGTAATTTTGTCATAGTACCAGGGTGGTCTTTCCTCATAGGTTTCATTATAAACCACCTTGGATTTTAATTTATACATACTATATGTAGTAAGGGAGGGGACCCAAGAACCCCCCAGTTCAAAGCTCCGGTAAAAAGTGTTTTATTATATAGTTAAAAATAGATAGAATAAAATATTAAAGGGATAAATGATGAAATGGGATATTTAGATAAATGATGAAATTAAGATGAAGGATAAAGGGATTAATGATGATATTAGGATTTAATAATATTAATTAATCTTACAATTAATTACCATATGGATGATGCTTTGATACTTGTGGGACATATTAATCATAATTAATTATGTCGAAATTTTATATTTTTACATTTTACCCTTCTTTGAAGGGTTATTACGTAGCAATGACCATTCAAAGAAAAAGAATAAAATATGTTAATATAGTGATATTATTTCCCTCAAGGAGTTAGGCGAGGAGGAATGAGTTAAGTAACTACTCAAAAAGAGGAGAGGCCTATGTGAGTAGGTGAGAGAGGATTAAAGGATGAGAAGAGTTGAGGATTTAGATGACTAGAAGATAGGAGGATTCGAGAGAATTAGGATTAGAGGATTAGAATATATGAGGATTTATAGGATGAGGAGAGAAGTTTAGAGGATTTGTAGATTAGAAGATTAGGGGATATTGGATTTTGGAGTCGAGGATTCCTAGTCCATGATGTATGACAAGGGTGAAGATTTATGATGTTGGATTAGAGGATGCCCTAGTCAAGGGGTTAGGTGTTGAGGATTTTATTTTTAGGGATGTTGGATTTGAATATGTTATATTTTGAGATGCTTCATCAAGTGGGTAGGATTTGAATATTTGGGGATGGTGGGTTCAATGATGTGACATTTGAGGATTTTACAGATTAGAGGATGTGTGGATGAAAGAATAAGGATTGGGTTATATGATCGGGGGTGATTGATGAGAGGATTTTAGAATACTCCCTAGCCAAGGTTGAGGATTTTGGATGTGAGAGGATAAGATGTGGATGTGGATGTTGATTGAGAAAGGATTGATTAGATAGGAGGATGAGGAGGTTAAATAGTTGGTTAGATGATGATGAGGATTATGTTTGGATGATGATAAGGTTAAAATATGATGATAGAAGGGGGTTTGCTACCATAAATTTCCCGTTGTTATCATCATTAGCATTTGTGATTGATATGGCATAAAGTAAAATCCAAAGAAGGTATAAAGACCATGATGCGTGAATTTCCAAATGCCATGTGTCATCATATCATTGGACCGTGCAAAAGAAAAAGAACCAAAAGGGGCCTCATATCATCATCCAAAATGTAAATGCAAGCAAGTAAGAAAACACATAAGAGTAAAACACACACATCACATTTTTGTATTTTTTTGTGTTTTTTTAATGTTTTGATTTTTTAGATTTTGGATTTTGGATGTTTAGATTATTTGATGTTAGATGTTGATATTTTGGATTTAGGATGGGAGGAAATGGTTGAGATTAGGTAAGATGAAAGGATTTAAGATGGGATAGCTCATGGGAGGATGGGAAGGGATGTAAGGTTTGATGCAAATTTCTCCTATAAGCCCCAAAGCATGTTTGGGTAGGATGAAAAGGAAGGGTTTATGGGACTTGGATAGGTTGGATAGGATAGGAATTGGTTGATAGGTTATGATTAGATGGGATGTATGATGGGAGATAGATAGATAGGACGTGAAATGTGGTATAGGATAAGATGGGGGATATAGAAGATGATAATATAGGCCCCTGGTATAGCGGATATGGATTGAGGTATAGATGTGGGGTGTCCCCAAGTGTAAACTAGGTTATCCTATGTGAATGAAAGGATGTGTTTTATTTCCCCCGTGTAGGGTAGGATGGGAAGTGAGGGGTATCTAAAATGGATGATTCCCTGCCGGATAGTAGTAAGGTTGTGCCCACCATGACGGTGATAGTAGAAAAGGGACATAAGGAGGACTAGATGAAAAGGAAAGGATAATCATTTGCCCATGGATGTTCGATCCAAAGGATAAAATGACGTGGATATGATGGATGGAAGGAAAATGACATCATTGATGATCAAAAGATGAGTCAAATGATAAATGTTGTAAGGAAATATTGGGAATAAACAAAAGTGTGACAAAGGTTTAAACATTACCTGGCAACATACAAGCCCTATGTCTCTTCGAGATCAAATTGGGTATGATTGTGATGGTTAATTACCGCTTGAAGTGAAGACTTTATGGGTAGTATGTGAAGATAAACTAGCCAATGTATAGGGATTGATTAAGTCAAATAGGTGGATGGAGGGTGAATGGAAGGCTAAGTCATGTATTGCTCTCTCACTGTCACCAGCCAGAGTCTATAGCCCCGACAAAGATACATTTGATTCTTGTCACAACATTGATATGCTGCTAGCCATGCGTCCATAACCTTGGTAGAGATGTTGGAAACACCCCTAGAGAGAGTCTTGAGGTGGATTTTATTTTATATTTTTAATTTTGATATGATTTTTTTACTTTTTGATATTTAGATTTTTTTTGCATAAAGAGGTTCCACTCTCTTGAGAACTATCAAGAGGTTAAGGGTCACTAGTAGACCGATGGGAGGATGGAAATGAGTGTGGTGATGACATTTTATAGAGTTTCAAAATATGCACCCAAGGGTCTTCACCACAAGTTGATTAATTTTATTAAAGTGTGTGGATATCTAGGAGGAAAATTGTGCTTGAATGTTGGAGGTAATGATAGACCAAGGTCACACAATTATAGTATGTATTATTGTCTTATAACATGTGTGATTAAGTTGATCAAGTGTTCAAATGAATGGATTGGAAGAGGATATGAATGGATGTGATGATGAGAATGGATGAAATGTAAAGGGATTTGGATGTTGGATGGAAAGAGGATGGTTAGGAATGAAAGAAAACATCCATGTGTAGGTGATGAATTATGTGCTCAATCCATTTTTAGGTGTTTGGTATTTGTAGGGAATTAAATGATTTGTGATTGGGTTAAGTGGTTGGGATAGTAGGATCAACAAGATGTTTGGTATGAATGGGTTGTGATGGAGTGGTGAGAGGGTCGTTGGTAGTGTTAGGTTTATATCCTAAGCCCGAATAACCTTGGTTTTGAGGAAGGGAGACCGGTTCGCAAATTCCTTGTTCATAGATGCCTAAGCCTTTTCCTCGATGTTTCATATTAGCGAACATATTTTGGCTATAGGATATGAATTGGATGGTGAATATGATGCCATGTGGTCATTATGAGAGTGGGGGTTGTAATTTTATCATCCGTTAAGAGGCTGGTCTTAAAAAAGGATGGGGGTGATATTTGTTTTGATTTTTGGTTGATGATGGATGTTTGGTTGTATGATGGGATTTGGATGGATGACGATGTTTGGATGTTGAGTGGGGTTTGGATGATGTATGATGGTTAGGGATAAAATGTCAATGAAAAGGTGGTAGATAAAGAGGTACACGGATAAGAATTCCTTGGTTAATGAGATTTTAGACATAAGACCTGAATTTCATGCAATGATTGGTCGAATGTACATGGGTTTGATGGAAGTCACTTTAATAGTGTTCACGATACCAAGATGGTTTGGGTAGGTTTGGATTACGTTATTTGATGGGGGATGGATGATCATGTTCAAGGTTTTTAGACAATAGACAATGGTGGTCAAGGATTCTCCTAGAGGAGTGAAGTTCTTTGGGTAAAATGGTTTTGGGGAGTAGGAAGTAAAGGAGTAGGATTCAAAGTGGATTATGATATGTTTTGGTTGATTTGGATTTATGAGTTGGATTAGATTGTTGTGTCTTAGAAGATGAAGGAGAGGGATTAGGCTGGGGGCTGAAGTGGATGGTTTGGGATTGGAGGCTGAAGTAGATTTGGTCTATTTTGGATTGGTTGGAGTATGTGGTTTTTTTGTAGATGGTTTTGGTTTAGGATTAGATTGTTTGAGATTAGTAGATTTAGATGAAGGGGAAGGGGTAGATTTAGATGAAAGGGATGGGGAATATTTTGGGGTCACATTAGGTTTGGGTGATGTTGGGAATGAAGGAGATTTGGGAGATGAGTGTGATGTGGGAATCATATTATATTTAGTCAATTTAGGGGATGAGGTAGATGAAGGTGGAATAATAGCATCAATAGATTGGGTAGGATATGGGGTGGTGAGAGGATTGGCATTAGATTTTTTATGTGTAGGAGTTGGTGACTTAGAATTCACATTAGATGTTTTAGGATTGGGGATGGTGGATTTGAAATAGGATTAGAGGATATGATAGTGTGAGGTTTAGGTGATGAAGGGGTTAGATAGGATTAGGTGTGGATGAAGAGGATGAGGGTGGTGTAGGAGCCACATTGGATGGTTTAGGATTGGGGGTAGAAGGGGATGAGGGTGACTTAGGAGTCACGGTGGATGAGATAGTTTTGATAGGATTGGGTGTAGGTGATGGAGGGGATGAAATAGGCTTAGGGATAAATTTGATGGTGGATTAGGGGATGTGGGAATATTTAGGAGAAATTACATAGGATTGGATTGGGGTGATGAAGATGATGAGGATGGAGGAATAAGATGAGATGTGGGAGATGATGATTGTGGATGAATTTGTTGGGATTGTTGTGGATATGTGAATGGAACTTGATTATAGGTTTGATGATGATTAGATTTAGGAGTTGAGATTTTGGATGGTGGTGTATGATTTTTTATGGGAGGAAGGTGTGGGTCATGATGATTGATAGGGGATTTGGAGGTTTGGGTTTGGGATGGGTGGCTAGATTAGCAAGGACATAAAGGAGGTCCTCTTGGTCTAGGTCAAAGTTAGTGAGGTGGTCAAAGTCAATGTAATTATCTTGTGGGGATAGTGGTTTATGTTGTTTAGGTTGAGGTGTGGATTGAGATGATTTGGGTTCCTCAAGGAGGAGGTCAATGGGGTGAGGGGTAGGGATCATAGAAAGGGGAAATTATGGATGGGGTTGGTTGGGAGATGATGGCTTAGAAGATGATTGATTGATGCATGATTTAAGATTGGATATTTGTTGATTAAGATATTGGATGGTTTTTAAGATATTAGGATCAATATGGGATGGGGAGGATTGGTTAAGGTAGGATGTTAAGTTTGATATTTGTTTGTTAATGTGTTGGATGGTGTGTGGGACTTCGTGGTCAAATTGAGATGGTTGAATTTGATGGGTGGGGGATGATGGGATAGCTTGGTTGATAGATTTAGAAAAGAGATAGGGGTTTGGATGTTGGTTTGGAGAGGATGGGGATTGAGGGTCAAAGGCCATGATTTGATAGGATGTGCATGGGATTAGATTTGGATTAGGATTATTTAAGGATAGTGATGGGATTAGGATTAGGATTGTGTGATTAGGGATAGTTAATTATGATGATGTTTGATTGATAAAAATTTTAATGTGATAAGATGGTTAAGGGTGTTTAAAAGCACACAAAAACATACGCAACACACACCCTAACTAGTCAAGTGGGATTGAAATCAAGCTATAGCCAACTTTTAATTCCACACACTAATGATGGTACCACAATTAGATCTCTACCTATGTATCAATGTGGGTTCGACTAGTGAGTGATCTTGGGGAGTGCAGAATCCTTGTACTATAGCTCAATATGTGGCCAAATGGTTACCTAATCTAGGATGCAAGAGTTTAGCCTGGGAGTCCCCTATATACCTTATGGTACATGAGGCCCTAGTCTATATTACAAGGATGTTTTCTAAGGCCCGGGTATTGGGACATGGAAGCCCCTCACTTCACAGCACTCTTAAAATAAGAAAGTGCTTAGCAAATAATGACAATTGTCCAAGAATTTGTATACCCCACCGGAACACGGGGTGTTTCTACGTGCATGGAGATGAAGGCCATGGTCACGATATCCCTAGGACTATAACAAGTGTGTGGATATGATTACCACATCACGTTGCCCCTACAAAATAAGAAAGGAAAGGCTAGCCTCTTTTGATCCTTAAGATCATCCTAGGACGTGAGAGGAGAACATACACAGTTTCACCTTCGGGATGAACAAGAAACAAAGGAAAAAAAAAAAAGGATGATAAATGCAAGATAATTAAATGCTAGATGATAAAATTAAATGACAAATATTATTATTTTGATGATTGGGTCTTCAAGAGGAGGTCCTACAAAAAAACGATTAGTAATTTGATTTTTCACCCCAATATCTTAGACAAAATGAGCTGCAAAACAAAAGGGTTTGTAGTTTTTTCAAAAGGTTAGATAAATGTCAAAATTATTGGAATCTTCCCTTGTTGTGATAAACCTGCAAAAACATAATGTTAAACCTGAAAAATACCACTAAAATGTGAGAAAGTGTGATTAGACTGGTTAGTATCAACGTGAAATTATTTCAAAACTAAAGTGCTAATTGACAAAACAAAGGCGTTGTTTCAGGTCAAAAGTGCCAAAACAAAACAAAAGCATTATTTCATAACAAAATAGCTAATCCACTCAAACATGATAAAATAGTAACAAAAGTGCTAATTTCTTGACAAAAGCACCAATATATGCTCAAAGGCACCAAAATAGAAATAGACAGGGTTAACATAATTCAATTTTTAAAGTCTAGACAAAGGCATTCATATACAAACAAAAGTGCCATTATATCTACAAATGTGTTATTATATCTACAAAGACTCCAATATAAAAATGCTCTTCTAGTTCTGAAAATGGACCATTATATATGCAAATGTGGTACTATATACAAATGCACTACTAGTTCTGCAAACATGCCACTATATCTCGCAAATGTGCCACTATATATGTAAACATGCTACTCTATTGAAAAACGACAGAAACATGCATAAATTTGCAATTTTGGGGTTTTCAAGGTTAAACAAAATAATTGAGGTATTTAAAAAAGCACTACAGGCTTTACAAAAGTTCCAAAGTATATCCTTGCAACCACATAAGTTATTATTTCCTCCAAAATCATTGTTTTAGGTAAAAGTGTTATTTCTTCTCGCATATGTGTTGAGCAGTGGCCAAAAGCACTAAAATTGGTGATTGCCACAAAAATTTGAAATTTTAAGGTTCAAATCCAAGATAATTTTTTTCAAATTTGGATAGTTTTTTTTAAATGTAAAATGTTATTAAAAGAAATGAAAATTTTGGGGGGTAAGCACCACAGTGGGTGCCAAAATATGATGCAAGAAAAAAATAGTTGTGAAAATGTGATAAAACAAGCATTTTTTTCTCCTAATATGATCTTCTCAAACAAAACCTCAGATAGAGAAATGGATGGAAAGAAGGAGAGATTCAATACTTGCACTTACCTACAAGTTACACAACTCCTTCTTTGATGTGTTGGATTTTCTCTTAATTGATGTTGGTTGGTCTTGGATTGCTTCATATTTGTGTGGATAAACTTGGGAAACACCTCCCCTTTGTAACTTGATGATTTTTCTTAAATATTTCTTAGTGAAGATGATGACCGATAGATTGGATGATAGAATGGATTGATTACATGAATAAAAGAAGATGAGGTTTGTTAGGAACTTTCTAACTTGGCTCTTGTGGAGGGGGAGAGCTAATTTTATAGTTGAGGAGTGGAAGATTAAATGGCTAGGATGAAGCCATGTTGGATTTAGATCAATGGTGGAGAATGCATGTGTGGATTAGAGAATTCTAGAGTGGAAGACTCTAGAATTTGAATTTAAAATTCATGGAGGGAAGAAGCTTCCATTGAATTACAAATACAATGGAAGGATAAGGTTAGAGAGGCTTCTAGATTTAGAAGCCTATAGATTTAGAGGCGAGGATGTGATTAGGATTAGAATTAAATTAGGTTAATAAATGATGATTAGGGGTAACATTACATATAAAGGATAGGTGTAGGGATGTGTAGAGTAGGTGGTAGGTGAGGTGTAGGAATATTAAATTACTAGGAAATGTTAATAGGGATTATTAATGGGATAGTAAGACATTAATAATGAATTAAAAGATTAAGGATGATATGGGATAAAATAAGAGGATTAATGATGGAATGATGTGAAAAATGATAAAGGGTAAATATGATAACATGGATTAAATACTAATAATTAATATTGTGAGTAATTATTATATGGATGATGTTGGGATATTTCTTTGGGTAGATTAATCGTAATTAATCATGTCGACATCGACAACTATATTTGGCCTCTTTGTTTTCTTTATTGTCTTCTATTTGGTCTTACACACCCTACACCAGTTGATTTTTACTTATTTATCTTTTATGGCTCCGGACACCAATTCCCAACTAGGGACAGAGTGCCTAGTCATTCATGTCTCCTCTAGGCACCCTTGACCCTTTCTCACCTTACTCACTCCTTTTGGGTATCTTTTTACTTATGGCTTGACCTTCTAATTGTAAATTACAAAATTTAAACAAGGGAATCATATAAATGCAAAGTTATGTAATCAAAACCAAGGACCAAGTACTAAACATATACTATCATCACCTAAGCTTGCATCCAAAGGAACCTAAATCACTTCAAGGCATCCATATAGCATCCATTCAAGGGACAAGGGACTGCATTTTCTGCATACATAGCATAGGAAGGGGAAGTTCATTTTTCCATCCACACATTCTATTTACATTGCTACATTTAGCTACAACCCGTTATCAAGTGCACTTGCACAAGGGCATCCTAGGGCACGATTCTTACACACACTCACCAGAACTACATGGAGTCTGAGATGTAGTGCAGTGCTCGATTGTAAGTTCACTCTTGGGGTGACCGTTAGGTCAGTCAACTCCCCATTATGTATCTTAATTTTTTGGATTTGATGTAGTTTTGGGGATTTTTTAGGTGATATCTATTTTACAGAGTTATAGGTACCTCAACTATTAAAGTTCAACACACAGATCGATCGACAAGGAATATTTATAAAACTTTTGTGACATAATAAAATTCATATTCTAACTATTTATGCAATGTGTGACGAGTAGCAGCTCAACGCCCAAGCGTGCCTATGCTTCCATGGAAACCCATGTCCAACATCATTCTTGCAGTCCAAAACTTATCTTGAGCATTAATGATATGATACTGTTCACATCCTATTCAATAGTTTTCTCATTCCAAAGCACTTATGGATCAAGCATAAATAAGCTAAGTCATTCTTTCTATACATATTTCTTAGGTTTTATATTTACTTGCTTATTTTCTTGTGTCATATTTTACTTAGCAATTGTATATCACAATTTATATCGCTTACTCTACAATTAGGGTTTAACATTTTTTTTTTGTTAAATCAACCCAACCATCCTACATCGTTATTTAATGATGTTACGAGCAATTGGTTTATTTCTTTTTATAAACAATTATAATAATTAAATGTGAGTTTAAAAAAGTAAAAACATGGATGAAACATGTTTTTACTTGTTTGAATGATGAATGATTGGAAATTAAGTTGCTTCGTCTTTGATCTCGTTGACTTTGTTGTATAATGAGAAAAAGGCCTAATCTAGCATTGAGTTTTGGTTTATTTACCAAGGGGCATATGAGATAAGATTGAGTTTAAAATATAATTTAATCCTAGAGATATTATGATTTAAAATTACTAATCACCTTACATTGAGTAAAACTTAACCATAATGCTTTAAGCAATTGAGTGCTAAGCATTAGTTAAAGTTTTGCATTAAAATGAAACTTAACTTTAATGCTAAGTAGATGGAGATAAGTATAAGTTAGAACAAAAATAGAAATTCATGGAAATGGAATAAAAGATGGATAATTATTTAAACAAACCCATGTGGATATGGGAATAAGGAAAAAGATAGGGTTTAGTTAAAAAGTTTAATAAAAATCATGTAAAGAAATTAGAGTGTGATATTTAATTAAACATGTGGGTACATGGGAAAAGTGAAGGAGAAGGAAAGTAATATGGGAATTAATGTGGGATTTAAGTCGACTTGTGAGGAGACAATGGAGGAAATAGTTAGGGAAAAATAACTATTTCACATGGTTTTCTCTTGGTATGCATAAACGGGTTTTTTTGGCTGGAACGAGAAGGATTCGAGCTTGGGTATTTTGGTAAAATATGATTAGAAAGCGTTCACTGGTAAGGGTTTTCTCTGGTTATCTTTTTTTTTTTCTTAAAATAATGAATTGTTATTTTGGTAAAATAGAATGCATGAAATAACCCGTTTAAGGGATTTGATTTTGAATATAGATTTGTGAAGTTTTATACCCTTTTGGATCTGCATTTGATTGTGATTTTGAACTGTTGTGTTTTGGTATTTTTGATTCATAAAACACCCAAAACTAGGCTTGTTCGTTTAGTGGTTATAGTGTGTGAACTACCCAAATCTTGGTTGCATGTTTTTGGTGTTATTATAGGGAAAATTTTGGGTCAACACATTTCTTTCTAGTTTTGAAATGTGTAAAATACTAAAATCCACTGCTACATGTTTTTTTGGTGTTATTATAGTGAAAAATATCCTTTTGGGTCAGCATGTTTTTGTGGATTTAAAATATGTAAAACACCCAAAGGTGGGCTGCATATTTTTGGTGTTATTACGGTGATAAATAACCTTTTAGGTCAACACATTTTTGTGGATTTAAAATGTGTAAAACACCCAAATATGGGCTACATGTTTTGGTATTATTATTGTGAAAAATACTATAATGGCCCCTTTTTTTCGCGCCAAAGGTCTAAGGGTCAAGTCAAGTCCTAGTTTTGGTCAAACCAGGGGGCCATGGATACTGGAAGATTTTGGGAAGGGGGCCCGTGGTTTTAATATCCCGCTTTTGTGTTGCATGGGTCACTTTTGTACTTGAGCGACTCAAAAAAGGGAAAAAGTAACTATAGTTATTCTTATTTTATCACTCCTCCTTGGAATGAAATGCTCCTAGGGTTATGGGGCTTGTATTTTGAGGATAAGTATATAAGGAGTTGGGAGAGGAAGAAAAAGGAACTTTTGGACATATATTTTATTGACCCCTTCATGTGCAAATGATCTTGTTGTGCATCTACAACGGCTTGTGGAGACAAATCCCATAGGGACCCTAGCTTCAGGTGGTGAGAGACTTGTCCCTAAATAGTAGTGCATTCTTTGGTAGTGAGAGATATCTACCCTAGTCTGTCATTCTTCGGATCCATTTTCAGGGTTGTGTGGTAGAGACAATATCGAGAGGTCTCGAGAGAAAGGAGTTCACAGATATTTGGTGGCATTAGGAGAGGATAATCAGTGGGCTCCAGATCTAAATCATGATAGCGAAACAGATCCACGAAGCCATTTAGGAAGAGTGTGGCGATTCATTAGAGGCATCTCATTGAAGGATTTCCTGGGTTTTGGGGCGTTTGGGTAAGACAAGCGAGAGGGGGCCCGAGATCAAATTCACGGCAACCTTTTGGACTAAGTGTGGCAACATGTTGAGGTGCGTCCATCATTTTCTGACCCCTGTCCAAATGTGGAGACCTACAGCCTCTATTTGGGGGTTCTTCTAGTCATCCATTCCCAGATCTGAAGGTGGAAATATTGTTTCCCTTTCCTGTTAGTGTTATTACCAACGGGATAATTTTAGCGGTGAATATTCGTAATATGGCGAAAATTTCATTTTAGGAAAATTTGAAAAGGTGAATTTTTCTGAGTGGGTCGGTGTCTGTCGCCTAAAATATATAGTATATATTTTTTTTGGGGGTCGGCTTCCTTCATTTGAAAACATCTCCTATAAAAACTATGTGATTCGCGGTAGTATACCTCAAGTAGCTTACCAAATTACCAATACCAAAATTTGAACTCGCATACCTCGAGCACCGAGATTCATATTACGGTTGACGCGCGGACAAATGCAGTGTTGACGCGCGACAAGGGCAATATTGACGCGCGACAAGATCTGTACTGACGCGCGACAAGAGCTGTACTGACGCGCGACAAGAGCTGTACTGACGCTACGACAAGAGCTGAACTGACGCGCGACAAGATCTGTACTGACGCGCGACCCGAGCTGTACTGACGCGCGACAAGAGCTATACTCGACGCCGACGACTTGGGATAATGGCGACGCGCGACAGAGGAAGGGTGGACGCGCGACTGAGAAAGGGTTGACTCGGGCATTGTTGACGCGCGACCTCAGACAGTTCACGCGCGACAAGACCTCAGAGACTGGACAGAGTCGCTTCTTGGTTCTTTTGCTGACGCAGGACTCTTTTCAGAATAATGGAAGGTGCCAGCTCAAAGAATACGAATAACCTAAAAGTAAGTAAGAAATCTCAGAAATCACTCTTCAAGTATTTTGGAAACTCTGCGGGTACAGATAGTGTAAATACCAATCATATACATGCCACCGAAAACAATCAGAATACTGACTGTGTGGAAGGTATTATTGAGGTGGACATGCATTCTCGCACAAAAGATCACAATCAAAAAATGAAACCTACGATAATATGCCGATCTTGAAGATATTGTTCATGTTGGGGTGCAACCAGAAGTGCAGCTAGATATCACAGATACAAACACTCAACGCAAAATGGAAGACAGAAATCAAAATCAAACTCTGGTCCAAGAAAGAGGAAACCAGGTGATTGCGATATTGCTACAAATTCTACTCAAAAAAGTAAAGCATTGAAAACAAACAAGAATATGTGGACCATTGGCAGGACATACAAGTTTGATTGGGCAGCTAAATTTCCATTTATTGAACCTGTTGTATCATCTAATTCTGAAGAAATCCCATGTGAATGTACATGTACAATATGTACGTGGAAATTGGGAAAGCAACAAAAAATGCAACTGAAGCTGGACACTATAGAAAAACATTGTGGAAAACAATATTTAACAGTAACAGGGGCGGATGGCCAGAAAATCAAAACACATAGGTGGAAAACTGAAAAGGAGTGCATGCATGTCGATACGCAAATGAATATGAGGCAGAAGCGGAAAAAACACAGACATCTGTTGGAAAAGGGAGGAACGATCACATCGCATATTGGTAAGATGAAAGAAACTAATCTACAAGCAAAATTCATACAGTTCTCTACTCTTTTTCAAATACTTAAAAAAGGAAGGGCAATGTCAGATTTCCTCGATTTCAAGGTTTTGTATCAATTTAACGGAATGCTGAATGTACCTCAGTCTCATTGGTCTGAGAGTAGTGGATGGGAAATGGCAAAATGCCTCTCGATGATAGAGAAGGAAGATTTGAAAGAGAATGTAAAAAAAGCAAACTTTATCTCTCTTTCAATTGATGAAGTGACAGCAGTCGACAACACCGCATGGGTATGTATCCACATCTATACATTAGAAAATCATATAAGGACACCTCATCTGTTGGGTGTTATGAAAATGGTTGAAAACTGCAATGCTGAAAACCTATACAAAATAGTTGTTTCTCATTTGAAAGATGTTGCTGGTATGACTGATTATGAAATTGCTACGAAGTTGGTATGCGTTGGAGCAGATGGTGCATCTGTCATGCAGGGTCACCGAACAGGGCTCTGTGTTAGATTACAAACAACAGTGGCCCCATATATGCTACCAATTCACTGCATGGCTCACAGAATGAATTTAGCATATAAAATGGTAAGCAACCATGAAAATGTTGCTAAATTAGAAGACCTAATAAGAGAACTCCATGCCTATATGTCAAGCAGCCCAAAGCGTTTTCTGGAGTTCCAAAAATTTGCAATTGGAATTACAGACGGCAAAAAACTTCTGAAGGATGTGGAGACTAGATGGATCTCTTTGTATGAACCAGCATGCAGAGTTCGTGAGGAGTATCCTTCATTGGTTGGTTTCATGCACAAATACCGTCATGAAGTTGATAGGGCAAGGGACCTGTTGTTCCGCTTAACTGATTTGGAGACTTTGCTTACATTGGTTGGTATTCTTCCAATGTTGAAGGAGATCAATACACTGATGAAGCATGCACAGGGCAGATTGATCTATATCGTGGATTTTATAAGGATGAGGAAAATGGTATGTCAAAGTCTTGATATATTGTACTGTTCCCAGGATAGTTTTGATGCACCTGTTTTTGAAAATTGGAGAGATTTATTAGATCTTAAAAATCCTAACACCTTTTTGAGATTTAATATCCACGATCACCTATGCATCTCTGTTAATGGGAGGGAAATACCAATGCACATCTTGCAAAGACGTCAAGATATTACAGGATCGGAACGAGAAGATGTTCCTGTGACACGTAATTTGTTTGAGTCTGTGATAGTTGAGACAAGAATAAAGCTTAAAAAAATTTCAGAAACCTTGTCATCAGAAATTAGGGAACGTTTCTGTAAAGACAAAATTCTGGAAGCAATGGGTGTGATGAATCCGAATTTTTGGAATACAGAAGGTGGCCGTGCAGACTTTGTCAGTAAGCATTTCCATAAGTCAATGGGTACAATAATGGAACAATTTACAAAGACTTCAGAGCTCAAGGGTACAGAAATCAAAGGTATACTGAATGCCGATTTATTGAAGTTTCAGTCAACCAATTTTGCAACAACAATGAGGAACCAATATAAGAATTTAGATCAACCTTCTGAAAGTGGTGCTATTACAAGGCTGTGGCGAGGAATCTTTCAAAGTTCTATCTTACAAGAAGATATCAGTGAGTATTTCAGACTATATGAGTTATGCCAGACAATGATTTTGGGGTCTGTGGAGGATGAAAGGGTTTTCAGTGCATTGTCATTTATAAAATCAAAACTGAGAAACAGGTTGGACAAAAATCTGGAAAGTTGCATGAGGTGTTATGTTTCTCGATACTCCTCTCGAAACCTTTCCGTTTGACAGAGCAATCAATTGCGCCTTTGGAATTCCCTTTGCGAAAGAAGAGGTGTAAATAATACAGCTACAAGTACAAATATTCCCAACCTTGAGAGTGTAATTGGCTCTGCGTCACATTCTACAGAAGACAACATCGACTTTGATGAAGCTATTGATAATGGACTGTTTCAACTTTAAGTAGGTATCTTCTTTATCTTTTATCTTTATCATTAAAGATGTTACAGGTCTATATACTAAAAATGTCAGGCAATTCACCCATCTATCTACTAATCCATTTCTCGTGTTGGATTTTTTTAAAACACAGATCTAGCTCATTACCAGTGGCAGTGATGATTTCAACTTTAAGCAGGTATCTTTTTCCCCTTAATCTTATTGTTAATTTGTTTGTTACTTTTTAAATTTTGACAGAGCAATTGCTCACTGGAATTCCCTTTGCGAAAAAAGAGGTGTAAATAATACAGTTACAGGTACAAATATTCCCAACCTTGAGAGTGTAATTGTCTCTTCGTCACATTCTACAGAAGACAACATCGACTTTGATAAAGCTATTGATAATGGAGTGTTTCAACTTTAAGTAGGTATCTTTTATCTTTATCTTTATCTCCATTAAAGATGTTTACAGGTCTATATACTAAAAATGTCAGGCAATTCACCCATCTTTCTACTAATCCATTTCCCGTGTTGGATATTTTTAAAACAAAGATATATCTCATTACCAGTGGCAGTGATAGGTTATAATTAAAGATATAGGTTAAACAAAGATATATCTTTCTACTATTCATTTTTTCAGCTCTGGTTATAATTAAAGATGTTATAGGTGTATGTATTTACATTTAGATAAATACAATATTTTTATTTTTTGAAAACGTGGGTTGACATCCGTCCGAGGAAGCTGTTACTTCTCGGGACTGACAATGTCAGGCAACTCACCCATCTATCTACTAATCAATTTTTTTGTGTTGAAGTTTTTAAGACAAAGATCTAGCACGTTACAGGTGATGATTTCAATTTTAAATAGGTATCTTCTTCAACATAATCTTATTGTTTGTTACCTTATATTTTTTCAGCTCTTGTTATCGTTACCTTATATTAACATTTATTTAAAGATATTGTTGGTCTATATATTTAAAGATGTTGCTGGCACTTATCAATTATCATCATTCATCATCTACGTCCACATACAATTCATGACAATGCAAATAAACAAGAAACATATATATAATACATGATAATCACAATCTAATGCAATTAAAATTAAAGATTGTATGTAAATCCATATAATTATATTCAAAAACCATAGTACATATTCAATAGTAGAAGTTTCTAGTTTTCAAAACCCTCTTTTTCTTTATCCAATTCTACTCTGCACTATTTCCCAACGGCTTCTTCCACTGTGGCTGTACCTCTTTCCCCAACACCAGAAATCTCCATGCGACAGAAAATTTGGATCAGCTGCAGTGTATAAACTATCCCGTTGCCAATAATTTTCATAACGACTAATAATCTCATTGATAAGAACCAGATTGATATGAGGAAGCATCTCCCATCTTTCTCATCAACCCACACAATCTTTTTTGTGCTTGTCCAGATCTATGAAATACTCCTTGCCCTCTTTAGAGGTACTTGTGCCCAAACCCTGTATGGTCCAAGCAACAAGTGATACCTAATTGATTGGAGAACCTGATTGATTGGAGAAGCTGATTGATTGGAGAAGCTGATTGATATGAGGAAGCATCTCCATCTTTCTCATCAACCCACACAATCTTTTTTGTGCTTGTCCAGATCTATGAAATACCCCTTGCACTCTTTAGAGGTACTTGTGCCCAAACCCTGTATGGTCCAAGCAACAAGTGATACCTAATCAGCAAGCGAACAAAACCAGAACTCGAAAACATATAAAGAGGAAAACAAACTAGCATTACTTTGTACTATACGGTCCAGCTGGTTATCGATCCACTCAATGAGTCTCTCCAAGCTTCATACTCAGGAATTGTGTAGAAAGATAACACATTTCCATTTTTGTGAGTTGCCTACATAATACATTAACATGTGCCGACATTAGACATGGAGATACAAAACATCTGGAGGCTTGGAAAACAAATATAAAAAGTCTCAAAACACAACCAAATATACAGGGGGAACATTTAAAGAAACTAAACACTGCTATACAAAGATCATGTACCTGGTCTGTCATTATCATCAGATGGCCATATCTTAAAGATTTAATGCTGTCATATATTTTATCTTCCTGTAGACCAAGGATTTTTTTTCTATTTACTATCTCTTTATTCTCCATTTGTTGGTGAGTGGTAGCTTCCCAAAAAATAGATATTCCTGCCACCTGATAGCATAAAGATAACTAAAATAACAAAAAATTAAATTGGAAAGTGATGTCGAAACATGTCACAGTACTACCAAATTCAATATTCACATTTCCCTGATTCATGGCACAAACACTTACAGCGACTACAAGTGCCTTGGCTGAGTCACCCTCCGTTAATATTAAAGTACATTGATCAGAATTCTTCCCTCCTGCTTGATTTGCATCAAGTTTGGGAACATCATTTAATTTCCCCTTCTTGGTTCCATCAGTTTTCTTAAGATCTTTTTTTTGTTTAAACTTTTCCACTGCACTCATCAGGTCAAACAAAGTTACAAAGCTAATCTTAGACACTAGCATTGCAAAAATTACATGTACTCAGAAATGCTACATATTAGACACCACGCCTGGATATATGCGAAACAGTGAAAATTACTATAAATTTATAACAGCAAATTGTATCAGAATAAAAAATACGAATTAAAACGAATTATACTTACAATCAACATGGAAACCAAACGTTGATTCGAGAAAATTCTTTTCTTCCACGAGTGTTGCCTTAGTTGTAACAATTGGTAAATTTTTGAACGGAAGGCCTGTAAACCGATGAATTTCATTTGCTTCTATACTGAATCGAAAAATTCGGCAGCGGTTCAGAGTCACATAAAAAATGCCGTCCTCTGAACTATAGGATGACAGAACGTAATTCAAAATATCCGGATCTGTTTCGAAATGGGACATATTAACGAGCCCTGTAAAATCACACGCATCCATTAAATATTTATCTACTGAAGAGTCGAAGACATCTTTAAAACAGTATGGATGTGAGGGCATAAGAAACATCGATTGAATTGGGAAGCAGTTGGGAAGCATTGAGACCTGCAAAAATTCAAGAGCCGAAGGTGAAAACGACAAAATGACCGGTAGAAGGGTATTTATAGGCTAAATCGGGCGTCAAACGCATCAATAGACGCGCGTCAAATGTCCAAGATGACGCGCGACATTACTAAGTACTGACGCGCGTCAATAGAAGCCATTGACGCGCGTCAATAGAAGCCACTGACGCGCGTCAATAGAAGCCACCCGGCGTCATAGAAGCCACCGGCCAGCGGCGTCATAGAGCCATGGCGCGTGGCGTCGACGCCGGCCACGCCACGACGCGGCCATCGGCGTCAATGAGGCCAGCGCGTCAGCGCGCCATGAGGGCCATTGACGCCAGCGTCGATAGAAGCCATTGGCGCATCAATAAGAAGCGATTGACGCGCGTCGTCGAATAGCTGCCGTGATTGACGCCATTGACGTGTAATGGCTTCTATTGACGCGCGTCAATAGATCCCAGTGACGCGCGTCAATAGATCCCAGTGACGCGCGTCAATAGATACCAGTGTCGTGCGTCGATTGAAACAATTGACGTTCCTCTGACGCGCGTAAGGAGTGATGAAGCCTTCATGTTTGCAATGCAGCCAATTGAGACACTGATTGGTGTGTACTTGATGTCTGAGACACTTGATTTTAGACATGTTACTTGTTGAGCTTGATGTATACTTGAGCTGTAAATTTTTTTTTTCAATATTTGAGACACTTGATTTTATGAATTGTACTTCAAGAAGATCATGATTAATCAATTCAAGGCATAGAAATGGCGGAGCTTCAAGAAAATTGTCTTCAAACATACAGTTGAACATTGTATCTTCAGAAAAGGAAAACAAAACATGATGGTAGCAGGAATCTACTAAAGGATCATATATTTCAAGTTCATTCTTGTAACTAATACGATATGTAAACAACCTTATTGAAAAATTTGAAAAAAAAGGCATATTTTAATTCAAACACTTCAAGAGCAGTCCCGAAGAGAATCCTATACAAATTTAACTTCTATAATTTATCTGGAGTCGGCACTGTATTTTTTCTTAGATGCTAAACAGAAAGGTTGTTAAATCTTATTAAATTTGGCATGGTAAACCATGGCAATTCACCCATCTATAATCTAATCCATTTCTCGTGTTGGTTTTTTTTGAAACACAGATTTAGCTCATTACTAGTGGCAGTGATAATTTTATTGTTTGTTACAAATGGTTAAATACAATATATTATTTTTTGAAAACGTGGGTTGACATCCGTCCGAGGAAGCTGTTATTTCTCGGGACTGACAATGTCAGGCAACTCACCCATCTATCTACTAATCTATTTTTGTGATGATTTCAATTTTAAATAGGTATCTTCTACAACATCATCTTATTGTTTAAAGATATTGTTGATCTATATATTTAAAGATGTTACTGGGACTTCTCAGGACCCCTCTGTCTACAATGTCAGGTAAAACAAAGATCTAGCAAATTACCCTTGATGATTTCACTGCAAGAGGTAAGTTAAACCCTATCTTATTTGCAATTATGTTTAATTTCTTTCCAGTGATGATTCTCTCTTTATTTCTTAGAATTATATTTAATTTATTAAATATTAAACTATTAAGTTGAGTGAATTATAGATGCATACTTCATCTCAAATGGTGTCCACGTAATGGGATTATTCAGAAGATAAAAAAGATTGTAGCTAGAAGAATAGAGATTCAAATAGATTGATTGCATTTCATCAATCATTCATTAAAAAAACCTCTATCTAAATTATAAGAAATATATACACTCAAAATTATATCAACTTATAGACTCAAAGACAGACTAATCTTCATGATAAAAACCTTATATGTTTTACATTAAACTTCAAAGTTCTGTATCGAGCTTGACCTATCTTTTAATCACATGGTTATTCCATCTTTGATTAATCCAGCCTCCATAGCCTCTACACAAAACAATATCCATGATAACAAAACCATATCTTTTAAACCATTGTCTTCATTATTTCCCAAGCTCTAATTCTTACAGCCTCTACATCAAACAACCTCTCTAGTTTAAGATTATGCACTAATATAGAGGTGAATCTCTTTAAACAGTAAAGATCTGTTTCAAAACTTAGTTGCTATTTTTTCCCAAAGACATAATTTTCAAGATAATTAAAGAAATTAAATTGATCATCATATTTCATCAGCATCTATCATTGATTATCAATTCTCATCATTCATCATCTTTCATCATCATCTATCATTATCATCATTCATCATCTACGTCCACATACAATTCATGACAATGCAAGTAAACAAGAAACATACATATAATTCATGATAATCACCATCTAATCACCATATAATTAAATTCAAATAACATATTACATACGCAATAGTAGGAGTTTAGTCAATAATAACAGTTTCTAATTTTGAGAAGCCTCTTTTTCTTTAGAAACTTCTACTGTACTCTCTTCCCCAACGGCTTCTACCACTCTAGCTGCACCTCTTTCCCCAACACCAGAAATAACCCCTGAACATATGAGATCTTCTGCAGCACTGTCCAGATTTTTTAAAATTCTTTCCTCTTGATTTGTTGCATCTCCGTGCGACAGCAAATTTGGATCAGCAGCTGCTTTTTCTTTGAACAAGATGTCAGGGTCAAGACCATGCTCTTTAATTATCCGCTTTAGTGTATTGTTTTGTTTGTTAACCAAAACAATATTTTGCTTCATATTTTTTGCAGCGGATAAGCTGTTCTTTGCTGTTTCCAAGTGAACTTGCAAAACCTTCGCCTGACTCTTCAAATTTTCATATTTCAACTGCACCAAAAAGAGTAATGTCAATTCAAAATATTAATGTAAATTCAAAATTTCAAATTAACAAAAACGATTGTTTGAATGTAATAGTACTTACAACCGCTCTATCTCTTTCGGCATTTGCGATTGATACCAAATCCTTGTCCTTTGACCATTTGTTAAAATATGCCTGGGCCTCGGCACTAATATTTTCCAATCTGTTTAGTACCTTATCTAAAATGTCGTCTTTATATTTGTTGTTAAACGTGACAGTCCCACTTCTTGCTTGGGTAAGTAAGGAATCCATCTTCGCAGTTGATTTTGGACTGCAGCGTATAAACTGTCCCGTTGCCAATAATTTTCATAACGACTAATAATCTCATTGATAAGAACTTTGGCCCTTTTCTCCCATTCTATTAGCTCTTCGATATGAGGAACAATAAACTCACTGACATGGGATTGACAATCATTACCAATTAAGTTCTCCAAAGGATAAGGTGGAAACTCTTCACTATCTGATTCTGATGCAGACGATCTTGCTGGAGAAGTGTGGGGGCTTTGACCAAGATCAACTGCTATTTTCTGTCTTTGGGTGGGCTGATCCTGTTTCCGAAAAAATAAATCAAGATTTAGATAAATAAATTTAAATCAGAATGTAATTTAAAATTGTAAAGCATATTAAAATTGAAATTTTAAGTATACCTGCTGGCCTTGAATCATCTCGCGGGTATCGAAAAAACCAGTTGGGTCATTGCTATCAATGCCCAAATAATCTTCATCTAAATTTATATTGTTCAAAACAGATATGCCCGTTGCACTGGGCAAGCCACCAAGTGAGAGAGTTGGTATACGAAACGAGGAGTCAAGGTTTAGTGTCCCACTGGGGGCCGGAGCAAAAGTCATGCGTTTACCAATGGTCTTTTTCACTGTTCCTCTGGTTGGCATTTTAAAAATTAATGGTTGAGTTGGTGTCGCGGCCGTCGTTTGATCATGAATGACATGCGCTGTAAAGTACAAGAAAAAAAGAAAAATGTTAGAACAATTCAAAAGTCAAAACTATGAAACTAAATGTCCTATAGAAAAGTTGTACCTTGTTGTCGAGGGGGTGTTTTTCTCGGTGCTACGGGTGGCCTTGTAGGAGTTGTACTCTGTGGCTGTTCAGAAGATATCAATGCATGCGAATGTATGGAGTGAGTTGGGGAAGAAGGTTCCAAAATCCCTGCAATTCATCAATATTAAATGTTAAATCATTTGGTTAAAATTTAAATTGAAAAAAATCTGCAACTTTGGAATTTGTAAATAATATATGAGAATGTATTACTTCTCTGGCGTTTAACGAGTTCAAACTGTTGAGGGTTTGGAGAGGAGTGAGCTTCCATTTCAGATTGGGAGTCCCCCGAAGCCTCTGCGTGTAGTTGGCCTCTTCCTCTTGACATCTTTTTTTTTTTGGGAATGGCTTCAAGATATCTTCTCTGCAAAACATTAAAATTTAAGATTTAATAAATGTGCACTGTAATGTAGAAAATAGTAATACAATTACAAACTAAATAGTTTATACCTGCTGTTCTGCAAATGGAACTGAGAATTTCTTCAAAGCCTCATCAGAGCAAGTAGGAATTTGTTTATGTTTTAAATTTAAAAGTGCCTCATAGTAGAAGCCGAGGAGATAGTTTGTTGAATAAATGTAGGGTTTATCTGAGACTCTTGAATTTGCTATGTCAGTTCTTATTTTTTTCGATAGAAATGTGCACCAATCGAATTTTCGTTTTGTGATAGTGGCACAAATGTATGCAATGGCCCAATTTGGTATATCTGTTTGGCGACCCTGCAAAACAATTCTGGCTTGAAAAAACGAAATAAGTGCAGCCAAAAAGTGATGTGCAATTGATTGTGTATCTACACCACGCCTGGATTTATTGACATGGGCTGCAAATACGAAACAGTGAAAATTAGTATAAATTTATAACAGAATTGTATCAGACTAAAAAACAGATTAAAAAATATGAATTAAAATGAATTATACTTACAATCAAAATGGAAACCGTACGATGATTCGAGAAATTTCTTGTCATCTTCCGTGAGTGTTGCCTTGGTTGTCACAGTTGGTAAATTTTTGTTAGGAAGGCCCGTAAACCGATGTATGTCATTTGGTTCAATAGTGAATTGGAACATTTGGCCATCGTTCAGAGTAACATAAAATATACCGTCCTCTGAATTGTAGCATGACAGAAGGTAATTCAAAATATCCGGATCTGTTTCGAAATGTGGCATATTAACGAGCCCTGTAAATTCACACGCTTCCATTATAGCTGAATATTCTGAAGACATCTTTAAAGCCGTATGGATGTGAGGGCATAAGGGATTCCTGTAGGTTATCTTCGAAAGAGATTGAGTTGGATTGGCCTGAATTTCTTCCTGAACTTGCAATTGGGAAGCATGTGAAGTCGACATTGTAGTTGCAATAGCGTCTTTGTCAAAGATTTAGACCTGCAAAAATTCGAGAACGGGAAAACGAAAACGAGAAAATGAGCGGCACATGGCTATTTATAACCTAAATAGGGCGTCAATGTCCTCAATTGACGCGCGTCATCTTATTCTGTTGTCGCGCGTCATCTAGTCCCTTTGTCGCGCGTCAATTGAATTTAGTGTCGCGCGTCATCTAGTCCCTTTGTCGCGCGTCAATTGAATGTAGTGTCGCGCGTCATCTATTCCCTTTGTCGCGCGTCATCTATTCCCTTTGTCGCGCGTCAATTGAATGTAGTGTCGCGCGTCATTTACTCACGGTGTCGCGCGTCAATAAAGAATGTTGTCGCGCGTCAATTTAATTATAATGTCGCGCGTCATTTAATTACATTGTCGCGCGTCATTTAATTACAGTGTCGCGCGTCATTTAATTTAGTGTCGCGCGTCATTTAAATACAGTGTCGCGCGTCATTTAATTACAGTGCCACGCGTCAGTCTTAGATGATGTCGTGCGTCAATAGTGGCCGCTGTCGCGCGTCAATAGAAGTTGATGTCGCGCGTCAATAGTGGCGATGTCGCGCGTCGGTGTAGAACAATGTCGCGCGACAATTGTCTCCACTGACGCGCGTCAGACTACAGTGGTGAAAAAGTCGCGCGTCATTACAATCTATTGTCGCGCCAGTGTCGCGCGTCAGTACTAACTATTGTCGCGCAAATGTCGTGCGTCGTTACGAACTAGTGTTGTCGCGCGTCACTCATGGTACCTTGTAAAACCAGGCGAAATTTTTTTTTTTCAATACTGTCAAATTCGCCTTTCGCTGAAAGTGGTTACGGGGATATTCGCCAGGTATTTTCCACCTTCAATTTTATAGGGGTGTCTTAAAATGAACCCCGATTACCAAAGACCCTTAATTTCTGCTTGGTATTTGGAGATTTGCAGAGCCTCTGAAGTCTCCAATTATCTAGGACACGCCGTGATTTTATGGCGTATTTTAATTTATGTAAAACTCTAAAAACAATGTTATTATGTCCTTTATAATAATATCAATCCCTCTTTAATTTTTCAAGTAATTCAATGAATATATAGGAAGATATTGATTTTATTTAGTTCATTGTCCCTCTTGAAACTCGGTAAAATTAGTATTTTATTTGGCTGCACATTTTCTATATTTTGTAAACTTTTAAGTGGTATCTCATTGGGGATATTTCAGTGGTATCAGAGTTGTTGTTCCTCCAGCCTATGTGGGTTAAATATGGTAGTTTAGAAAGATCTCAAAGGGGGTTTTATGAAGGAAATGTTCACCAACATGGTAAAACAACAGAAGCCACTAACCATTATTTGAGTCACTCACTCAAAATGTGAATCAAAGCAGATCTAGGGGCAATAAGGAACATGGTGAGAACAATGATAAAGGGCAGCCAATAGAGATGATAGATGAGAATTCTTGTTAGAGGAAATACTAATCTTTGAGTAGGGGTTTCGAGAGATAATATGAAATTTCCATATTATTGCATGATGAAGATTGGTAAAAAGCCCAAGCGAGATCATCATATGTCAGGTACTTGAATTAAAAAATAAATCATTTGAAGAAGAAGAATCTTCTAGAGAAAAAGAGGATGTAATGGAAACTATAAAAAGGTGTGAGGAATGGAAAAGTAGAGCTAGAGCTGCTAGATTAATAGCTGCCCAAACAAGTCAACACCTACAAGAGTTCAAGGAAAGAGGTGGGAAAATGATGCAAGGAAGCATACACCAACGAAAGAAGACTCTATGGAGCAGGTGACACATGAGAAGGATCCTCACATGGACACTAGCATAAAATTGTAGCCTGCTGTAATTTCCAAACCAAAAATTTTGATCAGCTTTCAGATACTTTTAGCAGGCACTCAGGCAACAATGTTGGGGGCAACTCAACATATGTATATCCTGAACACATAGAGGACATTGATGGCCTTGAAAGGTATGAAGAGCACACTAATGTGTCTTATTTATTGTTGTTTGTTCCAATTTATTTCCATCATGAGTTGCATGGTACGATAGATGATGAAGTCTTCATCGGGAGTTTGTTGGAGTGAGGGCATTTGGTCCTCAAAGTGCTCAAAGAATCAAAGTACACTTTGTTGTTAAAAAGAAGAGTTGAATTCAAGGTGCATTCATAACTTTAGCTTCCTAAGGTATGAGAATGGTTACCATCTTCCTAGTTTGTTGAGTTCTTCTATGTTGTTTCCATGCTTCTATTATTTGGGACCACATTTACATGCTTGGATGATTAAGGAAGACTATTTCATAATCAAATTTTGAGGTATGATAGATGGAATAAACACATCCTCCATTCACATTGCTCTTGATTAAGCCAATAAGCATATGTTGGAAAAGAAAATAATGCAGGGGCCCATGATATTGAAAGGACATGAGGTATGTGGTGTATTTATTGTGGTTGAAATTTCTAGAAGTAAGGTTGTTTTTGGGATGTCATGGTTGCATGATGTTAAGGAAAAAGATGATGCATGGGTTGAAAAATCAAAGGATAATGAAGATGTTGATCCTATATCATAAATTATGAGTTGCAAAGGCATGACGAGCAGCCCCAATTATGCTATTTCCAATGTGTGGTCTTCTCTCATGACGAGAATCAATGGGTACAAAAAAGGGTATGAAGTTCCTTATGATAAAGGTTATGGATGCATGAGTTATAATATTGATTTCCCTTTCTCTTGCATTTACGGTGAAATGAAAATATGGGGAAAGAGAATAAAGTATGATGAGGAGCAGCTATGTGTATTCCCAACATACAAGGAATCGATGAGTTGTGTCCATGGAAAGATATGTCTTGCACAAAAAGAAGGTAACTCATTTCTTTATTATCAATAAGAGATGTGAAGTACTTGAATGTGTTTGTACATTTAGGTTACTTGAAGTTGGAATCATTCATTGGACATATTGGCTTCCATCTTTTGGGAAATTTTCATTCATCCCTCATGTGGATAAACTAAAAATTTTCAAGAAAAACAAAGAAATCTAATTTCGGGGTATACAAGGGTAGATCGCAAAGATGTGATTGGTGAAGAAAGAAGCATGTTGTTGTGGTGGTTTAATTGTGAAGGAATGCAACCTCTTGTGGTTCATCGTGACATCACAAGGTATGAGACAAGTGGTATATTTGATGACTCCTATTCCGATGGGTTGTTTGCTGCATACACAGAGCACACCGGGATGACTTATGAGAAGAGCAAGGGTGACAGAGGTGAGGAGATAGAGACTCACAAGATGGATGATGGAGATGGGGTTACGTTGGATAGTGCTGATGCGGGGCAGGAGGAGGAGACTTTTCCTTGGAAAACTATAGCCACATTGTCTAGTACTTTGATGTATAAGGCATTTAGGATTATAGGAGTTATGCACGATCAGCGAGTTGGGGTACTCATTGATAGTAGGGGAAACACACAACTGTATTGATGCCTCATTGATTGAGAGGTAAGGACTACGATAGAGGATTTTGAGGGCCTCAACAGGGGTTGTAGCCAATGGCGAGTCTTTGGGGTACACATGGTGGGTTCCCTAGGTGAGCATCACGATGGGTAACTATACAGTTACTAATGATTTCCACATTGTTGGAATGGGAGTGACCAACATAGCACTAAGAGTGTAGTGGCTTCACTCTCTTGGTGAGTCTCGGACTAACTTTCAGATGATAGAGTTGAAGTTTAAGTCTAAGGGAAGGAATGTGTTTTTGAGAGAAGTATCTGCAGGAGCACCAAGGGTGGTTACAATTGAAGGGAATAAGAGAATTATCTAGCATGGTGAGGAGTTTTATTATTATGGATCGATGTGGAGTATGATGGATGTGAGTGTCGCCAAAGCAATGTTGCACATGAGGTTGTTACTGAGATTAGGATTATAGGATCAGATCATCCGAGCTTATCATTATGTTGGTTATTTGAAGTTTCGGTAGACTGGAGACCTCATTTTCTTGTTGAGTACTCCAAGGACCGAAACACTTGTGAGATTTTGGATGTTCACATACAAGATGGCAAACTACATATTGAAGGATGAGATGCTCCTCTATCGGGAAGATTGGGCCTCGTGTCATATTCATGGTTTCTTGATGGAGATACTATGACATGTGCATTGTCCTTCCATGATCGGGCATTTGATCTGCGATGAGATCTACATGTTCATTTCGAGAGGTTCATATGGCACGAGGTTGAGGAGGATATCCCCAACTTTATACAGGCATATATTGTTTGTCACTATGACAAGTTAGAGCCTACGAGTCATCATTTGTTGAATCGACATGGGACAACACTCCTATGATTTTTGTTGATTCTATGCTCGGTGAGCACTTCACCCACATGTTAGTCATTGGAGAGACGAAAGTGACCCATAGTTATTCAATCGGTTCACATTCGGTGCGGGAGGTAGATGATGTGGCACCGATATTGCTAGTTGACTGTCTACTAGAGTATTGGGAATTTTCCTCCATGGGGCACATCAAGATATAGTATTAAGAGCCTGGCTCTCACACGAGTGTAGGTTAGGTGGGAGAGTTAGCACATTGGTGTGTAAACAGGTTGTTTCACAGGCTAATACTAGGGAATCTATAGGATTCAGAGTGAGCTTTCATACCTAGGAGTTGATTGGAGAGGCTGTGGGTGATTCCGTGATGACAACCTTGCTTTCGCAAGGATTGGACCAATTGGAAATTTCGTTGTGGGTACAAGTGGAGATTCAGTTTGGGTATCATTATGCTTCATAGATAACATTGCTCTTGGTACCATATGGAGGTCATGATGACGGCATGGGGTTTCATGGCTACTTCAGATTACATGGATCCTTGGTGGATGACAGGGTGAGATGGAGAAACTTATGGAGTGGTATTTAGTTGTTGCAGTAGGACAGGATAATGCTTGGGGTCAAGCATTTCTCGGGAAGGAGGACTCGTAATGTCCCATTTTCTGCGCCAAAGGCCCAAAGGCCAGTCGAGTCCTAGCCATGGTCAAACACAGGGGCCATGAAAATTGGAAGCTTTTGGGAAGGGGGCCCATGGTTTTAATATCTCGGTTTTGCGTTACGGGTCACTTTTGGATAGGATGACTCAAAGGGGAAAAAGTAACTATAGTTACTCTTATTTTAATTGCCCCTCCTTGGAATGAAATGTGCCTAGGGTTATGGGGCTTGTTTTCGAGGAGAAGTATATAAGGAGCCAAGGAGGAAGAAAAAGGAAATTTTGGACATACATTTTATTGACCCCTTCATGTGCAACTCACTGTTTTCGTGCATCTACAAACTTGTGGAGTCAAATCCCACAGGGGACCCTAGTTTTGGTTGTGAGATACCCATCCCTAGCTAGCAGGGCATTCTTTGATAGTGAGATATCTACCCTAGTCTGTCATTTCGAATCCATTTTTAGGGCTATGTAGCGAGACAATATCGAGGTCTCAAAGAAAGGAGTTCGCAGATATTTGGTGACATTGGAAGAGGATAATTAGTGGGCTCCAGTATCCGAATCCCGACAGAGATCGATCCAAAATAGCCATTTGGGTAAAGCATGTCGAGTTTTTGGAGGCATCTCGTTGAAGGATTTTGTAGGTTTTGGGGTGTTTTGGGAAAAAAGTAGAGGGGCCCATATTAGATTCACGACAGCCTTTTGTGCTAGGTGTGGCAACACGGCGAGGTGTGTCCATCATTTTCCAACCCTTGTCCAAGTGTGGCGACCTACGGCCCTCTGTTGGGGGTTCTTCCAAATAACCATTCCTAGATTTGAAGGTGGAAATATTATTTCCCTTTCTTGTTAGTGTTATTACCAAAGAACCTTAATTTTTGCTTCGGTATTTGGAGAGTTACAAGCCTCGAAGTCTCCAGGTTGTCAGGGCACGCTGCACTTTTTCTAGCAGCATTTTAATTTATGTAAAACTCCAAAAATAGTGTTATTATGTCCTTTATAATAATATCAAGCCCTCTTTAAGTTTTCAAGTAATTCTAATGAATATTTAGGGAGATATTGATTTTATTTAGTTCAATGTCCCTCTTGTAAAAATCTGGTAAAATCGGTATTTTATTTGGTGCACACTTTCTATATTTTGTAAACTTTTAAGTGAGATCTCATTGGGGATATTTCAACTACCCTTTCATCTTGCATAATTTTTTGATTTTAAATGTGAAAAATATGGCCTACATGTTTTGTGGCTTTTAGTGTGTAAAAATAACTCGAAATCTAAGTCCGATCATTTTGATTTCTCAAATTGCGTTTTTATGAAATTTATACCCATTTCGACTACACGTTTTTATGATTTTTAAGAAGGAAAATACCCAAAATATGGGCCTAATCATTCTGATTTTAGGACCGAATTTTTATGAAATTTATACCCATTTTGGACTACACATTTTTTTATTTTTAAGAAGGAAAAATAACGAAAATTTGGGTTGAACATTTTGATTTTTTGGCTACATTTTTATGAAATTTATACCGATCATTTTGATTTCTGGGTTGCATTTTTATGAAATTTATACCCATTTTGGACTACACGTTTTTGTGATTTTTAAGAAGGAAAAATAACCAAAATATGGGTCTGAACATTTTGATTTTGGGCCAAGTTTTTATGAAATTTATACCCATTTTGGACTACACATTTTTATGATTTTTAAAATGGAAAAATATGCAAAATCCGAGTATGATCATTCTCATTTCTCGGGAGTGCAATTCTAGCAATATTTAGATGACATTAATGGTTGTTTTTGAGTTGATTATACTCCCAATATGGAAAAGTATATTTGCATGTTTTAATTAAATAAATGATCTAAATCAGTTTGGTTACATACCTATTTTTAGGACAACATGAAACCAGATTGTTTTGGTGGGAGCTTAAATTGATTCAAAACTTACAAATGGAGAGAGAAAATGACTAAAATGTTTACGAGAATGGAAATAATTCATTTGTGGGTTGATCAATGATTATTTTTTTAAATCGATGAAAGATAAGTAAATAGTTGAAATAGGAAGTTACACTAAATGATTGTTATTAAAACGTTACTTCTTAAGTTATTAATAAGCTTTACCTTGCGGTAGATAAATTATAATGCTTGATTATTATCGTTGTTTTGATGATTTGAGGATGAGGTTGAAATATGATGTTTGATGTTATCATCCGTAGAGAGAGAATTACATTATCATGCCAGTAACAAAGTTATGATCATGATAACATAATTCCTCTCATTATTAAAACACATTATAGAAATGTGAATGATAATAAAAAAGATAAACCAACAAATGAAGGTTTTTGGGAAAAAATTATAATGTTATTTAATTTTTGTTTTTGTATTGATAAACATGCTAAGAAATGATGTTAAACATTAAAATGGAAAATAAATCCTTAACCATATGTATGCATGCTAGTACATTGGGAAAACCATACAAGCATACATACATACACTTACGGAGGGCAGTTTGTCTATGTTTAGAAGAATTTTGAAACATGAATAGATGGCTGATTTTCCTTTATAATTATGAAATCAAAACATATTATAAATTCTTTAATGGAATGTTTTGGATGAGAAATGTTGTTTATGAAGTGGTGTACAAAATAGTTGTGTTGTGAAAGGATGAAAAATCGTATTTATTTGTGAAAACTATATGATTAGCTTGCATTAGCATAGTTGGAAAACTTTGGCCAAAGTAATGTATCTAGTTGTATGCATTGTCAGTTCACTTATCCTTATTCTATACTAGTCAAGAATCATTTGATGGTATTGGTTATTGTGATCTAATGATGGGTTGTATTTTTAGAATTTGGGTATATTACACATGGTTCTCAATTTACTATTCCTTGTTGATAGTTAATTATCTCAATCTGCCTTCCTCATGAAGGTTCGGGGCCCTCTTTCTTGTGAGATGTGTACAGGGTAACTAAAAGGTTCTTGATGAGGAGGATTAGTGCTCTGATAATGCTCTCCCTCTAATACTGATTGCACATTTACGATAGACATGTACATAGGAAAATATGAAAGCAACTTTTAGAAAGAACAAGATTTCATTGATTTTAAATACTTGTACTAAGTTTGTTATTATATAATGTTTTACTTGAGATAGGCATGTTGTCTCATACTTGGATAATAAATATGATGTAACTCTGATAATTATCATTGATTTATGAACTAATTATTGGTAATAATTTTGTATAGAATATTATGAAAACAATGTATAAAGTTTTAATTTGATCTTTGAGTTAATTAGTAGTAGCCCTATACAATTTAATTATGTGTGTCAAAAATTATTCTAAGTTAATTTAAATAATGTCTTACAAAAAAATATTTCCACTTTTTAGACTTATGATAATGTATGGGAATGTTACATTTTAGTATCAGAGCGACCTTTTAACTAGGTTCTCTACACTTGGACCTAGTAGTTCAAGTACAATAATATTTGACCAAATTCCCTATGTATAATGGATCACACAATAAAACATGTCAATCTGAGATCCATCACTACTTCTAGAGACCAAAAATAAAATTAGACCAGATATGGGTTGCCCTCCATAAGACACAGGACCCCCTCACTACATTAGAATAAAAGGTTCAAGAAGAACCTACGGACGAAAGGCAAGATGATGAGGAATAAGAGAATTATGAGAATGAAGAAGAATAAGAAAGGATATAAGCCAAGAAGGCACAAATGGTGGTAAGACTATCAAGAGATTTAAAGAGGATTAGTCTTAATTTTGACAAAACCACACTCGTATATGGTATTGAGTCTTAGCTCAATGAGATGGAGAAGTACTTCGAGATATGGCCTTTCTCTATGGAAACAAAACTACCGTATGGATATTATCAGTTGTCTAATGAAGATTCATCATGGTTGGATGATAAAAAGATGAAGCTCGACATAGATATTTCTATCATATCCTGGGAACACCTTAAGGGGATTTTTTGCCAACAATGGTTACCACAACTATAGTATTATCAAAAGATGATAGAGTTCCAAGGGTTACATTAGGAGAAATGTCAATAACTAAATATTGGGAGAAGTTCACCTGAATTCTCAAATATATACCTTAGTCTTGAAATATGAAAAATTTAGAATTCAAAAATGTATTCTAGGACTAAATCCCACCATTGGTGGAGAGGTGGATGTTCATGGACCCACCACTATGGATGCACTATTTGAAAAATCAATCAAACAAGAATAAAAAATGCAAGTGGTAACATCTTTCGGAGAAGAAAAGAAGGAAAAAAAGTGTTTATACCTACCCCCTATAGACATCAATTACCACAACTATATTATGATCGAAGATGATAGAGTTTCAAGGGTTACATTAGGGAGAAATGTCAATAATCTGAATATTGGGAGAAGTTCACTCGAATTCTCAAATATATACCTCAAGATTTAGAAATATGAAAATTTTAGAATTCAAAAATGTATTCTAGGACTAAATCCCACCATTTGTGGAAAGGTGGACATTCACGGACCCGCCACTATGGATGCAGTGTTTGAAAAATCAATCAAACAAGAATAAAAAATGCAAGTAGTAACATCTTTCGAGAGATAAAAGAAGGAAAAATAGTGTTTATATGTACCCCCTACTGAGACACTAAGAAGCCCCGGTGAAAAAGGACAACAAGAAAGGAAAACCATTCTAAAAATGTTCCAAAAAAATAAACCAAGAAATAACTCCAATAAAAAAATGGCAATTATGATTTCAAGGAAAAGAAAATAGAAAGAAAAGGATCGATTGGTGGATGTTTTAATTATGGAGGTGACCACTATACCAATAATTTCCCAAATAAAACTCGGAGAAGTTTCTAGTAGCGATTAACTATTTTTTATCAGAGAGAGACATTGCAAAGAAAGGATACATGTAGTGGTGAATAACCGCTAGGAAGAACATCAAGCTATGCAAATGGAAGCTTTAGGTATGTTGTTTTATTTACCCATAACTATTTTGATAGATATTGGTGCTACAAAATATTTTGTTTCACAAATATTGTTATCTAAACTACCTAGGAGAGTAGGATATATGGAAAACTCATGGACTATACAATATGGAAATAAGAACGAGTTTAGGGTTAAACAATGTCTCTTTGAGGTAGAGTTGAAGCTTTCAGAATTTACTACTGAAGTAAAATTATACGTAGCACCTTTAGGATCATATGATTTTATCATAGGTGTAAGCTAGTTATCTCAACATAAGGCTAAGGTATATTGTTTCTCAAAGATAATAGAATTCTTAGATTATAATTGGCATTCTAAAGTGATTCAAGGCATAAAGAGAAAAATTAGTCTAAGACAGATATTGGCTATGCAGCTCAAGAAGACCAAGAAAAAGGGGTGTATTCTTTATGTTGTAAATATTTCAGACATAGTAGAAGAAAAGGATCCCACAACGGAGGAATGCCTATTTTTGTGGTATTATCAAGATCTGTTTCTGAATAATTACTTAGACTCGCCACCTAAAATAGAATTTAATTTCCTATCGACGTAGTACTTCCGACACATAACCCATTTTTAAAAACCTTATAGGATGACTACTATTGAGCTAATAGAGCTCAAGGCTTAGTTGCACGAATTAATGGAAAAGGTGTTGATACATCCTAGTTTTTCTCTGTGGGGAGCACCTATAATATTTTTGAATAAGAAGGATGGTACTTTAAGATTATGTGTGGATTATAGTTCTTGAACAAGGCTAAAATCAAGAATAGGTACCCATTGCCTGCTGTCGACGACCTTTTCGACCAAATGAGAGGGTCCATTGTATTCCCCAAGATAGATCTTTGTTTAGATTATCATCATCTTAGAATCAAGGAGGAATATATTCATAACACAACACTTAGAACCCGGTATGGACACTATGAGTTAACAATTTTACTATTTGGGTTGACCAATACACTTGTTGCCTTCATGAATTTAATGAACAATGCATTCCGTGATTATCTTGATAAGTTTTTTCTCATTTTCCTTGACGATATCTTGATATATTCTCATAACTAGAAGGAACATGATCATCATTACTTTCTTATAAAACAATCTCTATGTGAAGTTCTCAAAATGTACTTTCTTATAAAATAAGTACACTACCTAGGTCATATCATCTCAACTAATGGAATAGTATTTGACCCAACAAAGATTAAAGACATTATGGAATGACTGACACCAAAGAATGTCCATGAAGGAGCTTCATGGGATTGGTAGGGTGCTACAGGAAATATGTACTTAGATTCTTCAATATTTTCAACCCTATTATCTCATTGTAAAATAAGAGTAAGAAGTTGAAGTGGACCGAGAAATGTGAACATGCTTTCCAAGTGCTTAAGGATAAGTTAAAAACGACACCAATCGCTCGTGATTCCTAATCCAAATGGCGCTTTCACGGTAGTGACAGATGCATTGGGGATTTTATGATGGATTACTCATGTAGGATGGGCAAGTGGTTTCCTATGAGTCCCAAAAACTCAAGCCACATGAAAAATTTATTCTTTGCATGATTTATCATTAGCCGCTATAGTCCCCGCATTACAAGTATGGAGGTATTTTCTCTTGGGTAAACCCTATGAACTAAAGATTGATCATTTGGGGTTGAAATATATATTTACTCAATCGAACCTAAATGTTAGGCGGTGAAGGTGAATAGAATTCCTTAAGGAGTACAACTTCCATATTTTTATATCAAAAAGAAAGAGAATAAGGTGGTTTATGCTCTTAGCCGTTGTAGGTATTTAGCCACATTGATCACTCATAGATCATATTTCAATGAAGAAGCTCTCAAACATGTACCTACACATCAATTTTATCAGCAAGTTAAGGAGCCTCTAGCAAAATCCTATACATCATAGATATGATGGTTACACTTTTGAGAAGGATGGATTACCACATTATTATGGGAAGATGTATGTACCAAAGGAAGCGAATTTGAGAGAGACAGGTTCTCAAGGAGTTTCATAATGCTCTATATTATGGACATCTAGGAGTGAATAAGATGCATGATGATTTGAAAACTCATTACTTTTGGAATGGTTAGAAAAGGGATGTGAAATATTTCATATCAAAATTTTTGGAATGCTAATGATTCAAGGCCGAACATGTACATCTAGAAGTATTTTTATATCCGCATTATATACCACTATAGAAGTGAAAAGTGATTAGTATGGAATTTTTGTATTAACTACCTATGTCCAGAATAAGCATGATTTGATTTTGGTTGTGGTGGATAAGTTGACCAAGGTATCCCACTTTATATGTGGGAATTTGAAGGATGAATCACCTGCTCTCTTAAATAAATTTGTGCATGAAATATTCAGATTACATGGGATACTAGAGTGCATAATATCATATAGATATCCCCACATGACATCTAGATTTTGGAAGACGTTTTATGCAGCCTTAGGAATGAAGTTGAACTTTAGTTCCACTTACCACCCAAAGACCGATGGACAAACTGAGAGGGTTAATTAGGTCCTTGAGGACATGCTTAGGATGTATTGCATGGATCAACAATACAAGTGGGAATATTATCTTCCTTTGGTATAATTTACATATAATAATACATACCATTCTACTATGAAAATGACACCATTTGAGGATCTATATGGCAGAAGGTGTAGGACACTGATCAAGTGGGATAATGTGGAAGATATATAGGTGGTAGGACCTAACATGTTAGTAGAAATGGAAGAGAGGGTTAAGCTAATCAAGAAAAGGCTCAAGGAATCCATTTATAAGAAGAATAATTATGTTGATAAGAAGTGAATAGAAAGGAAATTATCCATTGGGGATAAGGTTTTTCTTCAAGTTAAACTAAAGAAGAGTTCCATTAAATTTGGGAAATCAACTAAGTTAGCACCTAGATATGTTGGAGCTTTCAACCCTAGAAGAAATAAATCCAGTGGATTACAGGTTGGCCTTACCTCCAACATTGTCTTGGTTACATAATGTATTTCATATATCATTTCTTAAGAAATATGTAGGATATTTAACTCATGTGCTAGATTGGAAATCTCTATAGGTTCGGGACTCAAGAAAGTGGTGATCATAGAGCCAATCGGATATTGGACACGCAAATGCTTATATTGTGTAAGCATGAAGTAGCACAATGTAAGGTCCAATAGGACTGATATAACAAATAAAGTGCCACTTGGGAAATCCTCGAAGAAACTAGATTTGTTTTTCTACATTTGTTTGATTGATAAATTGTTAAAAGCTTAAATTTTATGATTGTTTGATGACTGTAATAATTGGACTTTTGAAATCCATATAATACTTACTGATTTTTTATGATAATATTGATTTTAGCTTGTTGTTTTCATGACATTACAATGGTATATTAAAATAAAGACAATTTGATTATATTAAATTTTAAAGTTGAAACAAAACTAAATTGGAGCCCTTTGCGATCTCCGTTGCTTTTTGGTTGTGTTTTGGCTGATTTTGGGATGTTGTGGTGTTATAATCCCTCATTTTTTTAAAACTAAACTATATATTGTAGCTATGATAAATATGAAGGGAATTGAGTTCTATTTCGCTTAAAATTGTTGAAAAAACCAAATTTATTATTGTTGTATTTGGAAAAAAATTGCATGTAAATAATTAGTTTCCTATAACTTTTATTCGCATCAAGAATTTTTTAATATGAAAAATCTTAAAAATAGGAAAAGAATGCAAGTTTTCACATTTTATTATATTTGATATCGTATTTTGATGTATTCATCAGATGATGAATTTTTCAGGAAGGGAAGGATGTCACATCCCTCATTTTTGGATTTAGAAATATAATACTTGTTTAATCTGGATGATTAAAATGAAATGCTTAATCTAGAAAAATGTACTATTATGATTACTTTTAAATGATGAAGTTGACATGTTTATTATCATTATGTGGATTTTTGATGATTTAGACTACCTTTTTTAGCATTAGGTGAATGCAGGATCAAATACACCCTCGTTAAAAGGTGAGGGAGGGCATCATCGGGGAGAGGATGGAAGATCAAGATAACGAACTTAAAAATTCAAGGTAATTGAGAACCAAGACACACCACAGAAGTGGATAGTAGTATTTAATTATTTATGTAATGCATGATTTCTTTATGATATCTTTTATTTTGTCTATCCATTGATATCAATAGATGATGAGCGGATTACGCCAATTTGGCTAAACGCCTCCAAAGATAACTCTCTGGTCATCATACATTGTTATTTAACGATGTTCAGTAAGAAATTAGTTTATCTATTTTTATAAATAATTATAATAATAAATGTGAGTTTGAAAAAGTAACAAAATGACTAGAACATGTTGTTTCTTGTTTGAATGATGATTGGTTGACAATTAAATTAATTGTCTTTGTTCTCTCTCGACTTTGCTATATAAATGGGAAAAAGGCCTAATCTAGCATTGAGTTTTGGTTGATGTACCGAGGAGCATATGAAATAAGTGATGAGTTTAAATTATAATTTAATCCTAGAGAGATTATGCTTTAAAATAAATAATGACCTTACATTAAGTAAAATTTAGCCATTATTAAGATCTTGGCTATGCTTAATGAGTTTGCTCGTGTCACTCCCTTTTTGTATTGTTCCTCCATCATCATACTAGGGTATTCTTAGTGGTCCTATCATAGTTTTAGTCAGATTTTTCCCCACCTTTAAGGTGGTGAGTAGCCTATAAATGGTTGGTTCTCCATCTATTGCAATGAATGTTGCAACTGGTGGTGGAAATGGCTCCCAAGCGTGCTCGAAAGTTTGTGCTGAAGGTCTATGAAAAGGTATGGAATTTGAATCATCCATGGATGTTTTGATTTGTGTTGAGTTTTTAAACATTGTAGTTAAATTGTATCATAACAACTGCCTTATTACATATTTTTGTGGCCGCATTCCCTCTTAATCATATATGTAAAACTAGATAAAAACCATTGGGAGTCCAACGGTATCCTAGTTTCAGGCATCTATAATCTCACCAAGGGATTTTATCTCTTTTCATTTCATGAATCTTCATAGGTCCAAGCCCTCCTTCTTAAGGTTGCATGTTGGTATTTAGGAAACACCCTTTTGGTGTTTTCCCAATGGACTCCCGACTTTAACCCCACTAGTCAGTTTCATTGAAAATATCGGTTTAGATCGAGATTCCTAGCATCCTCGTTCATCTCTGGTATTTCCTTCCAAATATTGTTAAACCTATTAGAAGGGTGATATGTCATGAACATGATCATTTCTTTTATGCTCAACCCAATAAATGGGTTTGTGTTGAGGTTGACCTTGTGAAATATATACGGAACCATTTAGATATTTAAGTGGGGTCCCTGTGTTTCTCACGGAAGGTTTTTTATTTCAACCTCTCCAACACATTCTTTTTTTGTCAAGCCTAGGACCATCACATTCACAACTATCCTCTTCTAGATCAATCTAAACACGTGGCTTCTCGACCATCGTGTCCAAGCCCAAAGGGCTAACCAAATGATGGTTGGATTGTAGTTGGGAATAATAAAGTTTTAGGTGTGAAATCCACTTTTGTGGTGACCCTGCTCCTTCTCCTTCCCCTCTTTTGTCCAAGGATAAGTCAGGTTTGGGTCCTTCCCCCTCATCTGTTTCCATTCCTTCCCATCCCTCGCAAAGCCAAGTTTCACCTTCATAAATAAAGGATTCCAGGAATTTAGCTTCAATGTCTCAACCTCTACATCATTCACATAATCCATCCCAAGAGGTATCCCACGATCACGGGAGAAAATGGGGCTAAACACCACTCCATCCATGTTGAGATCTCTAATTCAAACTAGATCCCGCTTGCTAATAATTTTGTAATTCTTGGCTCGGAGGATGGTGTTCTAGATGGTTAGGGGGTTTGACATGTCTAATTTTTCATGAATTTCATCTCTTGGAATGTTCGGGGTCTCACAAGCCCTCTCGTAAATATTCTATGTGGTTAGCTTGTCAACAATTTAGTAGCTTGGATATTATTTGTTTACAGGAAAGTTAAATTTTTGGTTTTTTGCTTCAAAATATGCTAACTTGTATTGCTCCTGATTTTTTGCATTTTCATACTCTACATATTGATGGAAAAGGTGGTGCTAGTATTTCCATTTCCCGAAATTTTTTTCCTTAATTACCTCCTCGGGCCACGATCCTTCAAATCAGGTCATGTGGGTGATTATGGTTATTAATGATCTTTCTTTTGGTATTCTTAATGTTTATGCTTCTAATGATGGCACGGAAAGAACAACGTTATGGAAATGGTTAGGTGATAACTTGCCTCTTTCCTATTGGTTGGTTTGTGGTGACTTTAATATGATTGAACATCCTCATGAAAACTCAAAGGCCCTCCATATGCATTGGTGTGTCATAAATCTTGCATCTTGGTATTACTTTAAAAGATGTTGGGGGATTTCTGATCCTCTACTCTGATGGAGACACAAATTTAAGTCTCGAGCTTAGTATACTTGGACAAATATTTAAGAAGGATCTGATCAGATTTTCAAAAGGCTCGATCGTGTACTTATCTATCAAAGCAACATATCTTTTATTTTGACACACAAGGCCTCTCCCTTGTCACGATGTGGTTCGATGTTATTGTTATCCCAAATTTTCCCCTTGATAAATTTTGTCAAGACAACTCCTGCACATAAGGATATTATGAAGGAAATGACTCAGACCCACGAGCTCACATTCTAGGATGACAAACAGTTACATGTGGGCTCGAAATGGAGTAGTGTCATAGAGAGATCCACGTGTCCTAATGGTGCTTCTCCAAAGATGAATCCATAAAGGGAGGCTCAAACAAGCCCCGCATCTCCACGTGTCCTAGGTCAAAGTGGGTCATCGGGGGGAAAGTTGGTTTTTTTCCCCTTGTTATTCCAAAAGGGGTAAAAGTTGCAAAATGGGCTGCAACTCTACCCAAGGGAAAAATTCAGCATTTGAGCCTGAGTCAAGCCAAAGCCCGCCCTCTTGTACGAACTCGATACAAAGTTTGAAGGGGCATATCTTTCGACTCAGCGCTCAAAATATTGCAAATCTAATACCATTGGAAAGATCTCAGCCTTACCTATGCTATAGAGGTCTAAAAATTTAATTTTTAGGATCTTAGGTGAATAAAAATGGAGGAAACATATTTTGGCCTTCAATGCATGATCCATCTGTCTCAACAAATAGTTTGGATTCGATTTGTTTCCATCGTTTCCACTTCTTTCAAGGTGCTCGAACCAAGGATCGATGTAGTAAAGATGGATTTAGGGGAAAATTTTATCAGAAGCATTAACAATAGTGGTTGAGTTCTCGACATGATTTTTATCTTCTCCCTCTCTTTCTTCTTTCACTTTGAATCTATAAATACAGGGGCAAGATTTATTGTAAAGGGTTGTTGTTCATTCTTCTTCCCTGCCCCCCTCTCTCTTTTCTTCCCCAGGGTCGAAAATGGAGTCTAAACCTCCTTTCATGGCTTTGTAATGGCATTCTCTTTCCTCTTGCCAACTAATAATGTACTGTGTGAAATTTTGGAGCAATAAATTTTGTTATGTGATGCATCTATCCATCCTTTGCTTATTTTATTATCTCTCCTCACCTATCATCATTGTAGGGTATACTGTGCATATTCTGATGTTTGTTTCAGGTCCTGAGAGCTATGTTTAATGGGTTTTGAAGTGGTGTTCTGTGTGAAATTTATCTCTGGTATGTGGTGCATCTTTTCCACCCTCTCCTCTGCTCACCTCTCTCCACTTGCAACTTGAGATTGTGACCAACACTCCCCTTTTCTTGGTGCTATCACCTCATTAGTGTAGGATTTCCCTCTTTATGCACTTTCTCTCTCCATGTCTCCTTGGCATTATTAGGATAGGTATAGTTAGATGTCATTTTTGCATTAGGAGTAGTTTAGCATTAGGATCAGGAAGAAGAAGCCGGATTTCTCCGGAGGGCCATCTCAAGTCCACAAGTCCCACAACTTGAGAGATGGTCCAATGTTATGCAAATCACACCAAATGAGTCTGCCTTAGAAAATTATATTTTTAGAGATCATTTGGGGGTGTTGTGATTTCACATTAATAGTTTTGGCATGCTCGGTGGGACAGTTTAAAGCACCTTACCACTTCACTTCATTAGGTTTGATGTGCTCTTAGTGAAGATTTCAGCCTTTGAAGGCACTTTCAAGGTGACTCCATCTAGTCAAAACCTATTCTCTAATTTGCAGACCTTTTCCATCCATTTTCACTCATTTCATCCATTTTATTCTTCCATCTCTTTCATTTTCTCCCATTCCATGAAGTTGTGTAATCATGACTTCATTCCCTTCATGGAACTCACACTTACAAAGAACAATGCAATCCACCTCCAATGCATTTCCCAACTCCTCCAGATCAGCATTATGATCAGATCCAGACCATTATGCTTACCCATATGAGCAGTGTCAAAACCAATTTGACTATGAAGCTTATCAAGGACAAGGGGACACATATGATGGCGATAGTTATGCAGAGGATGCTGGTCTACTGGAGAAGATTCAAAAAATGGAGGCTGGCATGGTTCAATTTAGGGCAACAACTCAAATGATGGCTTTCAGAATTGGTTGCAGGGCACCTTGTCCATGGGAAGGCCCTTTTCCAAGACACTACAACCCTCAAGAGAAGCTAGACTTCATGATTGGAATGCTGCCCCAACTTGCATAGTGGATTGAGGACATTGGGGCTTATGAGAAAAGTGTGGGACAACCTTGTCAATGGGTAAGTCAATCACCAGCTCCCTGCCTTTCATTTTCTCTCCCTCAATCTTTATCATTTCGATAGAGGCAAGAGTCAAGCCCCTCACTTGCTGCCCCAAGTGTTAATTTCATTTCTCCATCCCCTAGTCTTCCATCCCACCTCAGTTTCTCTCCTTTTCCCTTCCAAACCCAATTCCCCTCTACAAGAGCCAAAAGAAATGCCTTCCCCTCCGCCACAAACAAGGAAAAAACTAGTGGAGACCCCACCCACCACTCCTCTTTCCTTCCCAAGTCCATGTTGGGAAGAGACTCCAAAAACTAGCCAAGGAGAACATCAAACAGAGGAACCCAACAAAGAAGAAATGATAGAAAATCTGAAGAGTTGGGCTGCTAAATTTGAGTTTTCAAAGGTTCCCTTGTTGGTTAAGCCTATGGAGGAGACTGAGGTCAAGCTGCAAGTGGTGGAAGCTCCAACTACAACAAAAGTAGGGGAGGAAGGAGCTACTCCTAATCCAAAAGAAGAGGAGTACATTCTCATTTGTGGAGGAGGACCATATAGTTTTAGAGGCTCCAAGTGTAGAGCAAGCCATAGAAGAACCTTCAGTTCTTCCTCCCACTTCATCCCCTTCAAGCTATGATGTTGAGGAAGAGTTTGAGCTTTCAAACTTCATATTTGAGGATAAAGGGAATCATGGTGAGTCAATTGTATATCAGGAGGACACCATGAAGGAGGTTGAGCACCTGCAGCATGACAACATGGAGGTAGATTATATGTCTAACTTGGAGGATTGCCTTGATGGAGGGGAACCCATGGAGATCACATCATTTTTTCCTCCATCCATCTTCCATGCACATGAACCTACTGCCATGAAGGAGGATATTCAAGTGCAAAAGCCTACACTCCATAATGGCCCTCTGGAACCAAGGTTAGAAGATCTTGATCTTCCATGTTCTTCAAAGGAGGAGGAAGAGAAAAGGTAGGAGGATGTCATCATCTCTCTCACACCATCCACCCAAGAAGGTCCACAAGAAGAATCCATTTTTGGAGTTGAATTTCAGAGAAATGGGCACATCCAAAGGATCAGACCATGCCCAATCAGATACTTGGCTTCATTAGAGCCAAGGGAGAAGCCAAAACCAGTCATGCCTACTCCAGGGCATGAGGATGAGCATCAAAGTACCAAGGGTCATCATCAACACCTCCAGAAGTCTAATGCAAGTCAGCTTGAGGAGGTATTTTCCATTAATGTTGATACCTTGATGATTTGGGTGGAGGACCGGCTTATTGTCAGTTTTTCACTCATACAAGTAGCTATATTTAGTGTCAAATCATTTGCATGGCTGCCCCTCTTGAGAAAGGGAAGCTACTTCTCCCTACCTATAGTAGGATTTGTTTAGCATTATTTCTCTTTGGTTAGTGTAGGAGTAGGAGTAGACTTTGTTTCCAGCAGAAGAAGTGCTTATGCACGCTCTACATGTCTCATTTGAGGCATGTATGATTTGGTCTTTGTATATAAGTTTTGTCCATTTTTCTCCAAGGGTGCATAAGGCCAGGCTCTTCAATATTCATGGCAAGAAGACTCATAGCGGTCTATAACAGTTGCTAGCTCCAAAATGGAACAAATCTAGAGCAACTTAAGCCATTTCAAAATAGTCCATTTCAGGGATAGGTGAAAGCCCGGGTCAATACAATTTTCTACTCTCAGAAACTCCATTTTAAGATTTTCTTATGAAAATTGAGAGTGTCGATGTGCGGGCGATTCAGAGTTAGGTAGAGGTCAGTGAAGTGTAGAGATTCGGGAGTCCATTTTATAAGAAGGATCAGTGTCAGGCCATCATTCTTGACTCCATGCCCAATGGATGCTTCAAGGCCACTAGTCTCTTCATCTAGCAGGCAGATGTCCTCGTGAGTTGCCAAATTGTTATCCCAAATTCACCCCCTAGAAAATTTGGTCAAGACAACTCCTACACATAAGGAAATTATGAAGGAAATGACTCAAACCCACAAGCTCACATTCTAGGATGACAAATAGGTTACATGTGGGCTTGGAAATGAAGGAGTAGTGTCATAGAGAGAGCCACATGTCCTAGCGGTGCTTCTCCAAAGATGAATCCATAAAGGGAGGCTCAAACAAGCCCCGCATCTCCACATGTCCCAGGTCAAAGTGGGTCGTTGGGGGAAATTGGTTTTTTGCCCCTTGTTATTCCAAAAGGGGTAAAAGTTACAAAATGGGCTGCAACTCCGCCCAAGGGAAAAAGTTAGCGTTTGAGCCCGAGTCAAGCCAAAGCCCGCCCTCCTGTACGGACTGATACAAACTTTGAAGGGGCATATCTTTTGACTCAGGGCTCAAAATATTACAAATCTGACACCATTGGAAAGATCTCAGCCTCACCTATGCCATGAAGGTCTAAAACTTTAATTTTGAGGAGGTTAGGTGAAGAAAAATGGAGGAAACGTCTTCGACTTCAATGCAGGATCCATCTATCTCAACAACCAGATTAGATTTGATTTTTTTCCACCGTTTCCACTTCTTTCAAGGTGACAAACCAAGGATAGATGTGGTAAAGAAAATTTGGGGGAAAATTTTATCAGAAGCATTAACAGTAGTGGTTGAGTTCGACCTAATTTTCCCACTTCTCTCTCTCTTTCTTCTTTCAGGTTGAATCTATAAATACAGGGGTAGGATTCATTATAAAGGGTTGTTGTTCATTCTTCTTCCCTGCCCCCTCTCTTTTCTTCCCCAGGGTCGAAAATGGAGTCTGAACCTCCTTTCATGGCTCTGTAATGGAATTCTCTTGCCTCTTGCCCACTAACAATGTACTATGTGAACTTTTGGAGTAATAAATTCTATTTTGTGATGCATCTGTCCATCCTTTTCTTATTTTATTGTCTCTCCTCACCTCTCATCGTTGCAGGTATACTGTGCATATTCTGATGTTTGTTGCAGGTCCTAGGAGCTGTGTTTAATGGGTTTTGAAGTGGTGTTCTATGTGAAATTTATCTCTGGTCTGTGGTGCATCTTTTCCACCCTCTCCTCTGCTCACCTCTCTCCACTTCAAGCAGCTGAGATTATGACCAGCATTCTTCTTTTCTTAGTGCTATCACCTCGTTAGTGTAGGATTTCCCTCTTTATGCACTTTCTCTCTCCCTATCTCCTTGGCATTGTTAGGATAGGTATAGTTAGATGTCATTTTTATATTAGGAGTAGTTTAGCATTAGGATCAGGAAGAAGAAGCCGGCTTTCTCTAGAGGGCCATCTCAAGTCCTGCAAGTCCCACAACTTGAGAGATGGTCCAATGTTATGCAAATCACACCAAATGAGTCTTCCTTAGAAAAGCAAATTTTTAGAGCTCATTTGGGGGTGCTATGATTTTGCGTTAGTAGTTATTTTTTCATATCACCATCTGATCTCTTTCAATATTATATGGTGTGGGGCTCCGTTCAAAGTCTAGTATAATCAATTATTTCTTAATATTTCCTTACTAAGTCACTCGGTGGTGGTCCTTATTGTTAAAGTTTCAAATATGGTTTCGCATCCACATTTTTATGCTAGCTAGATAGAGTGGCGGGAGGTGATGATCAAGTGCACCACCTGATTCCTCTGCCAATTTGGGAAACAATTTGTTAGGTACGCAAGTAGGAAGACTTGGCTCTACACAAAGAGTTTTGATGTGTTTCTTTTCTCTTTGAATCCAATACTTTCGACACTTCTCTTCATTTGTAGGATTCCAACATTCAATATAAACTCAAGCTCATGGAATCTCACTCGACCTGTGGATCCCAAATCCAGTCAAGGTCACATTGGCACAAGGTGGGAGACAACATCCAAGCAGTTTTTTAAATCCCTCCTTGTCAAGCAAGCTCGAGAACATATTAAAGCTATTCAAGTTGCTCAGATTCAAATGATAAAAATGGGTGAGATCACTAATGATTTTATGGAACACTATCAGTTAGTTTTCCAAGCGCAAGAGATAACAAATGAGCAAGTGAATACCATGCAACAATTTGTTAAGGTGGTTCCTGTCAAACTTTCTCCTTATGATCATGTTCGATGCAATGCCCCTCTTACTTTGGATGAGCTATATGCTGCTCTTATGTGCTTAGTCGATGATAAATCTCCTGGGCTAGATGGATTTCCTTGTGAATTCTACAAATATTTTGGTCTTTTGTTGGCCCCGATCTGCTTCATGTCTACAATAAAGCCCTTTAATCAAATTCATTAGGGATCTTCATTAATAAAGGAAACGTCAATTTAATCTCTAAAGAAGTCAATATTGAACTAATTACTAGCTGGAGACCTATCACGCTTCTGAATGTTTCTTACAAAATTCTTGCCAAGGCCCTTACTCTTCATATTATTGATCTGTTACCTAATATTGTTTGACTAGAGAACATGAGGTTTATCAAAGGAGATACATTCGGATAATAGTATTGTGGTCTGGGAAGGAATGGAATGGGATCGAATGTCTCGTCAATTGCCCTTACTTCTTAAAATTGAATCGAGAAGGCTTGTGATCATATAGAGTGGCCTTTTATTCTAGCCATGCTCAAGGCATTAGGATTTGGTGATTTTTTTAGTTCAAATGTCCAAATGCCATTTTCCAATGCTTCTTCTTGCCTCACTATTAATGACCAACAGCTTCTATGTGATTTTCCTCTTCCGTTCTATCAAACAAGGTTTGCCTCTTATGCCTACTTTTTTGTCCTATTATCTCGATTCTCTCGGATATCTTATTTTTAATCATGTTGATCGGGTCACATTTATGGAATCTTTTTTTTAGATCATTCTACTCAGCTCATTAATGGTCACTTTGTTAATGATTAGTTTCTCTCTTGCAGAAACTAAGCATAATTTTATTGAAGTTTTCAATTTATAGATACCTTTTGTCTTGCTTTAGGATCCAACATTTAGATGGCTAAAACCTTGGGATATCAGCAAAGTGGTTTGCATATGCATGAATGTTTAAAATATTACCCCTAGAAATGGATTGAGCACGAGAAACAATTTAAATTTTTGGGCATTCCCTTTTCCTTTGATAGTGATTCTGTTACCCTATGACAATATGTGATTGATAAAGTTGAGCATAAAGTCTCTTGGTGGGCATCTAAATCTCTCTCTTTAGCTAGAAAATTTCAGGTGTGTACCAAGATTCTTGTGGCCACCCATGTGTATTATTCTTCTTATTGGTGCCCCTCTCGGGCTTCCTTTTCCAAACTTGCCAAACTACTATGGGATTACCTTTGGTCTAAAATCTCGCTACGTGGGATTTCATCGAGTCATTTGGGATGTTTGTTGTCTTCCTTATGATCAAGGTGGTATGGGAATTATTGAATTTTATCAACAAAGCATTGTTTTATGTTCTAAATGGGTTGTGTGCTTCCTTTTGGGTAATCAAGCTTGGAAAATTTTTCTTTTCCATTGCATTGCCTTAAGTTCTCCTTATGGTAAAAATATTAGAATAATGTAGGGTTACATACCTTATTTATCAATAAGGGGCATGTTAAGATTAGTGGAACATTCATCACCAAGAGAATATGGAAGGATTCTGAAGCTGTGAAACCTCTGCTTCGTTGGATTAGAGATGGATTTCACACCAAGATTTGTAACTCCCAAAATATCTGGTGGTCTCCCATTATCATGGAGGATAATATCCCACTTGCTGAAACTTTGGGCATCAAAGCTCTTCATTTATCTCAAAAAGGAATTCACACCATTCAATATTTGGTTTCCCATAGAGATTGATTCATTCACTCCGAGATTAAGATGAAATTCAATCTTTCCAATTCAGACCTTCTATTTATCCACATAATTCAAGAGTTGATGCCAAATGTCATGCTTCACAAATTGGGTCTTAAACCTCCTAGGATTTGTGGTGGAATCATAATATTGATTTTTTCATTATAATGCAGGAGCTATTTACCAACTTTTGATTCCTATTTCACCTACCATGTGTTAAGTTGTGGAGCTAAATAGCTTCACAAATGGCATGCATTACATGTTTTTTGGTTTGAACAGGAACCGACATCAATTGGGTAATGAGCGTCGGTGGCCTAGAGGAATTGACATCAGTTTGGTAATCGAAATCGATTATCTATGCGTTCATGTTTTTATAAAGGTGATCGAGAGGGTTGTAAATGCATAGCTAAGTTTCCCTAAAGTTTGTATATGCTTATAAGCTAGAAAACTAGGGTTAGAAGAGAGAGAGAATAGATATTATTGTAAGAAGGTTTTCTTGGAGAAAGATCAGAGAAGCTTGTGAGGAAAAAGTATTGTACATCCATGAGAGGTGTGGAAGATTGTAAATATTCATTATATTTCCTCTATGAAGAAAGAATAATAGATTGGTTATTTCTTGGTGGATGTAGCCCACATTGGGTGAACCATGTTATATCTTGTGTTACTCATTCTCCTGTTGTTTATTTTTCTTCTGGTTTAATTTCCATGTTTATTACTTGCATGATTCAATTGAATATAGATCTATAAAAATTGGTGTGTGATCTAACCCCAACACCATCTCCAAGCTCAATGCTCATTGGGGCTTCAATATGCCCAAACTACTTGGACTCGATGTCTTTCTCATGCCTAAGAACCTTTTTGTTGGAACCCGAAGTCAACCATTTTCTGCGGTGTTTCATTTATCGGGTTTTCCTTTAGGTGAACAACTCACTCACATTGGCATTCATAATTCTAAATGATCTTTTTGTTCTCACTTGGGTTTTAAATAATTATTTTAGTCTTGCACTTGTGCTCAAGCTATTTAGTCTTGGAAACAATACTTTATTCAACCTTTCCACCGTAATTTCTTCCATTAGTGGGTGGAATTGTTTGAGGATTTCAGTATTTGGCCATCCTATATCGACTCTCTGTGGAATTTTTCAAATCTTGTATTCTCTTTCAAATTTGGAAAGCTCATAATGTTGTTATCTTTGAGAATGATCATTTTGTTGCTTTATTTTCCACTAATGATAAAGTGGCTATTTTGTTTGTTGTGTGAATACATATTCAATCTCAATTTGAAAAAAAATATCTAGATTTTTTCCACCTACAAGAAGTGCTTGCTCTCTAGGGGAGTGTTCCATGCACGATGAGTTGGGTCCCCCCTGAACCTTTTCCACTGCCACCTTGGCCATCAGCGACAGACCATCCACCTCTATAAGGTATGCATCAAAGAAGTCACTCTCATAGCCATCATTCCTCATCTCCTTAGGGTTTCCCTTCAACTTCATCCTCCTCGAGGCTGAAATGGATTCATCCTCCATAGGGAAGGCAATGGCTAGTTCTCCATTATGGGCTTCTCCTCCTCATAGTTCTCAAGTGTTTGTTGGTTCTTCGCCCCTCTGTTTGGGAATATTGGTGCCTCTCAGAATTCAAATGCCCCATCAAGATGGTTGGAATTTTGATCCTTCATCGATTCAGCCTTCCATTAGAGATTACATACCTCCTCAAGATGATCTTCCTCCTCCCCAGTGCAGCGGTATGTGCTTAATTTGTTCTAGTTTGATGTTTTAATGTGGTGTTAAACTTTTCCCGATGGAAATTTCTTTTGTTTTCTCTTTGGGAATTTCATGCTTTGCCTTCGTGGATTTTTTTGGGGACTTTGTGAGTTTTCTGGTCACCCCTACTCTTGTAACTCTTTTATATTTTTATTAATATAATGTGCAATTCCAATAGTAAAAATTAGCTATAATGTTAAGCAATTAAGGGATAAGAATTAGTTACGCTTTTCATTAAAATGAAACTTAGCTTTAATGTTAAGTAGATGAAGATAATTATAAGTTAGTGCAAAAAGGGAAATTCATAGAAATGGATTAAAATATGTATAAGTATTTAAATAAAACCATGTGGATACGTGGTTAAGGAAAAAGATAAGGTTTAGTTAAAAAGATTATTAAAAATCATGAAAAGAAATTAGAGTGGGATATTTTATTAAACATGTGGATACGTGGGAAAAGTGAAGGAGAAGGAAAGTAATATAGGAGTTAATGTGGGATTTAAGTAGACGTGTGAGGAGAAAATGGAGGAAACAAATAGGGAAAAAATAACTATTTCACATGGTTTTATCTTGGTATGCATATACGGGTTTATGGATGGAAATGGAAGGATTGGAGCTTGGGTATTTTGGGCAAATATGATTGTAAAACATTCATAGGAAAGGGTTTTCTCTGGTTATCTTGTTTTGCTTAAAATAGTGAATTGTTCTTTTTGTAAAATAGAATGCATGAAAATACCTATTTTTAGGCTTTCATTTTGAAAAGAAATTTGTGAATTTTTATACCCTTTTGGGTATTCATTTGATTATGGTTTTGGACTACTATTTTTTGTTATTTTTGAGTCATAAAACACCCAAAACTGGACTTGTGCATTTTTTGGTTCTAGTGTGTGAACTACCCAAATCTGGATTGCATGTTTTTGGTGTTATTCTAGTGAAAAATACCCCTTTAGGTCAGTTTGTTTTTTGTGGTTTTGAAATGTGTAAAACACCCAAATCTGAGTTGCACGCTTTTGTAGATTTAAAATGTGTAAAACACCCAAATTTGGGCTAGAACGTTTTGGTATTATTATAGTGATAAATACCCTTTCGATTCAAAGCACACTTTTGTGGATTTGAAATGTGTAAAACACCCAAATTTGGGTTGCATGTTTTAATGTTATTATTGTGAAAAATTCACTTTCTTCCTACACATTTTTGTGATGTTTAATGTGAAAAATATGGCCTGCACATTTTGTGGCTTTTAGTGTGTAAAAATACCCAAAGTCTGGGTCTAATCATTCTTATTTATGAGCTGCATTTTTATGAAATTTGTACCCATTTTGGACTACACGATTTTGATATTTTGAAGAAGGAAAAATACTCAAAATCTGGGTTTGATTATTCTAATTTTTGGGCTGCATTTTTATGAAATTTATACCCATTTTGGACTACACGTTCTTCTCCGATTTTTAAGAAGGAAAAATACCAAAAATATGGGTCTAAACATTCGATTTACGGTTGCTTTTTTTTATGAAATTTATACCCATTTTGGACTACTCATTTTTGTGATTTTTAAGAGTGAAAAAAACCCAAAATTTGGGTTTGTCCATTCTAATTTCTATAACTCGCACTTTTAGCATGATTTAGTTGACATTAATGGCTATTTATGAGCTGATTGTACTCCCAATATGGAAAATGATATTTTCTTGTTTTAATTAAGTAAAAATTCTATATAAATCATGTACTTGGGTACATTTATAGGTCCTAAAATCATACTTGCATTCAAAGGATTCCTAAGCGAGAAAATCAAGAATTGACAACTATATTTGGCTTTTTTACTTTGTTTTTTATCTTCTTTCAGGTCTTTGACACCCTACAACCTAATCGGTACTTCACTTGCTTATATTTTATGGCTTCAGACACCAACACCTGTGATAAGATGCCAACTCATAGGCATTCTCATCCTTTTGGTCACCCTTGACCCTTTTCTGTCTTACTTGGTTCTTTTGGGTCTCTTTTATATTTTGGGCATCTTATTTTCTTATGGGTCAGCCTTCTAGTTGTCAATTATGAAATTAAACCAAGGGAATCATATAAATACAAAGCTACATGACCAAAATAAAGGACCAATCTCTAAGCATCTATTATCATCACCTAAGGTTGCATCCAAAGGCATTTAAGAGCATCAAATGCATCCATCTAGCACTCATACAAGGGACAAAGGACTACATTTTCTGCATACACTTCATAGGAAGGGGAAGTTCATTTTTCCATCCACACATCTATTTACATCAGTGTTATCCAAAATTCACCCCAAGGTAAATTTTGATAACGTGCATCAAATTCTTTAGTCTCGGCAAATAGTTTGAGTCAGGGCAAAAATTCATGTTTCTAGAGTCCCCTCATATTTGTCTAACTCCCCTGTCCAAGAGGAAGAGAGTAAGTTCTGAGAAAATGTAAAAAAAAAAGGTTCAAAAAGGCAAATAGGTCGATCTAGGAAAAATCATGAAAATTGGCTAAGTCCTGCTCAAGGTCGCCTCCGGGACGTTTGGGACAAAAAGGCGCGAACCGCCGCCGCGCCTAAATCAAGCACAAACATCAAACGCAGCGAGGACAAATGGAACAAAAATACGCGGCGGCGCGAAAAGCCGAATTGGCTGAAAAATGGAAAAAATTGGCTAACTGCTGAAAGGGTCACGATCTGGGGCGTTTGGGTCAAAAATACCCGAACCGCCGAACCGGCAAAAATGAGTCAAGGCAGCCCGAAAAGGTTTGGGACGCGCAAGGGCCAAAGTGATGCTGTGAACCCGGCCGGATCGGCCGAAATGAGAACTTTTTCCCGGCAGGTTGGGACAAAAGGGCGCGAACCGCCGAACCAGGCGAAATTGTCCCCAGCATTTTGGTCCGAAAGCAAATGAGACGCACGGGCCAAATGGGCGCGAACCGCCAGCGGTTCGCGAAATCAGCACAAGGAGCACCGTGCCAAATGGGACAAAGGGATGCGTGGGGCGCGAAAAGCCGAAATGGCCGAAGGCGGAGGAGAAAAGTCAACGTTTGGTCCGAAACTTGCCGCCATAACTTTTGACTCCGAGCTCCGATTTTCATAAAATTGGACTTTCTGGAACGAGCACGACGTCCTCTACGCCACAAAAACTGGATTTCTTAATTTTAATGAGGGTAGATATATCTAAATTAAAGAAACATATTCGGCTCCAATTAATCAATGCTCATTCCCGTCAAATGACAAAAAACGCCTGCCAGGCCCAAAAGAGCTGCCCGCACTCAGAAGGCCATAACTTTTGCATTTCTCAACCAAATCGCACAAAATTGGTACCATTGGAATCGTGGTTCCGAGCCCGATGCACAGCAATCAAGAAAATCCAGATTTGATCAGAAATTGATTGAGTTTTTAGGGAAACGTGGCCGGGTTCAGAACAGTGTTTTATTTGGTAGCTGGGAGTGCAATTAAGAGGCATGGTCATCATTCCTTCTCTGCTGCACGCAGACATGGGATAGTATGGGGAGCCTTTTGCAAGTAATGTATACCCATTCCACTCAATTTAATGCCTCTTACAGGTGGTTGAAGGACAGATTTCGGGATTTCCACTTTCCCTTCTCTTCTCCTTCTCATTTTTTCTATAAATTGGAGTGTTGGGCTTATTGTAAAAGGAGAGTTTTGGGTAGCAAAGCTCTGTCAAAATTGCTTTGTGAAGCCAGTGTGTTGCAGGCCCTTGTAGTGGACTCCTTGCATGGTGATCCAGGCCCTTATCTTGTAATAGATTGAATCGTGTATATCATGAAGCAATAAAATATCGGTTTGTGGATATATCTTCCCTGCTTTGTGTTTCCTTGCATTCTTCTTGCCCTTTAATCTTTCTACAAGTATATTGTGTCTATTTATTATGTTCTTGCAGGAATTCATTATTATTGTGTGTGCTTGGGATATTGCTTTGTGAATGCATTCTGCACTGGATTATGGTGAACTGTCATCACCTCTTCTAGTGTGCACTTTGCTTCTATATTTCACACATTTGGAGATTACTCTCACACCCTCTTTTCTCGGTGTATCACCGCTTTAGTGTAGGCTTTCATTTTATGCATTCTCTCTCTCGGTCCCTTGGAATTTTAGGTTAGAATAGCTAGTTTCTCCTGCATTAGAGTAGACTGTGGCGTGGTAGTTTAGGAGCAAGAACCAGCTTTTCTCGGAGGTCTATCTCAAGTAGCAAGTCCCACAACTTAGAGATAGTACCCATGTTATCCAATCACACTGCTTGGATGCTTAGAGTGATCAAACTAGAAATCGATCAACATCCGGGGTGCTTTGTGATTCGGTGATAACAATCGATGCATATAGCTATCTCCCACTATCACATACAATTGCATAAGGGATTCCTTGGGCATGATCCTTTGACACACAAACAAGAACTACATGGATTTTAAGATGTAGTACAACGCTTAGTTGTAAGTTCACTCATTTGGGTGAACATCAAGGCCATCCAACTCCCCATTTGCATATTTTATTTTGGGATTTGATGTAGTTTGAGGATTTTACAAGTCACCATCTCTTTGTAGGTTACAAGAAATTGCTGTAATCATAGTGTGGCATATAGGTGACCAACAATGACTACTAGTGACCATCTTAGGACACCGAGAAAAATTAGGTTCTTAGCTCCCGCATAGACACAGGCACCCAAAATAAGACTCGGCATCTAGGTGCCTTGACCCGGTTTAGGTGCCCTAAGACGTACATATCCGATAGCTTTAGAATTTATTGTGCATAGTTGCAATGTCTTCCCTTCATGTTCATCAATTTTCCAATCTAGATCAGTTCCAGGAAAAGTGTAAAATCAGCTAAATCCTTTACCCTATATCTTTCACCTAGGGTTTCATATTTCATTAGCTTATTGCTTGTGTCAAATTTATACTTTAATATTCATTTATCATACGTGACTCTGTAATTATAGGGTTTTACAAATTCTATATATTTGTTAAATCATTTGGTGAACCCAACTTTGAAAAATTTTGGATCCTCATTTTTCTTCTCTCATGGCTCCTAAAATTCCTCAAATTTCTTTACATGATTTACTTCAAATGCATCCCAATTGCAAGGTTGTTCTTCAAAAATCTCTAGACACTATGTATCTACCTCACAATATGCCACCTATATAAATAAGTGTCATTTTTAATCATTTCTCTTATGACCCTAGCCTTCATGATCCTCCATCCAATCAACCCATCTTAGAGTCAATTCAAGCATTAATTCTTTGTTTCAAGATAAAATTCAAGCTATGGAATCAAGATTACATATCTTAAATATGAAATTCAACATCTCAAGGATGCTTCTAAGGCTCATGCTAGTTCTCCTTCTACATCTCATTCTCCTCATCCTAATTCTATGCCTTCTACATATTCTCATATCGGTGTGCCTCAAGATTTATCACTACCGCCACCTCTCATTTTTGACTTAAATGCTAAGCAAAATGACATTCTTCCTGAGATTCTTAAGAATCAATTGATCCACTTTTCATCTAATCATTGGTATCCTCCTTATCATCTTGAAAAAAATCAAGGACATCCATATTGCAATTATCATTGAATTAATGGACATAATAACAATGATTGTTATGCTCTTAAGCAACAAATTGGCCACCTTAAGCATTATGATCTCATTTTTGTTGCTACAAAAAATACTGCTACATGTTCATCTCAAAGTGCTACATCCCAATGGGTTCCTAAATATGATTTATCTATGACTAATGAGCATTGTGTTATCAATTATAAAGTGACTTCTTCGATCACTCAAGCATCACCCAAGCAACCTACTACTAAGCAATCATCTCTCAAGGTCCTTCCTCCATCACCTCCTCTCTTACTAAGTATTCTAACGCAACGTCACCACCTCCTAAGAAACCTCCTCTACACATTGGCCCAACCCCTCTTCCTCTTAAGTTTTATACAACAATAATAGGTTAAACTAAGACACCACCTCTCAAAAGTAGTTCATCCTTGTGTCCTCTCAAGTATTTTACAACATTATCAATCCTGTATAAGCTACCACCAATTCATTTTTTCAAACAAATTATTCCTTATTTTGATCCTCAAGACCCATTTCAAACTCCACCACTATGGAAAGGTCCTTCTCACATCACCGCATATATCTCCATCACTCACATAGTTGGGAGGCATCATATCTTCTCCCCCTTTCATTGTTATCAAATTTCTCTATCATCTCATGCACTTGATGCTTTGTGCTTAAATGTATAATATTTCTTAAGCATCATCACAAACCCCTTGATACACTTTGATTCATCATTACCCTCTAACACACTCTAGTTCCATGGTTCATACTTTCTTTCTTTGAGGGTCTAAATATAAAATAAACCTCACCACATTCACTCATTACGTTTTATGTGTCATTGATCAATTTTTCTAGTGCACATTATCAAACCATTTCCCGATGACGAACTCTTGTTCTATGGTTCATTCTTGATTGTTGAGGGGTATTTTATAAATGAACCTCATCTCATACTCACACATATCCATTGGGGGAAACGTTGTTCCTATCACATTTACTTTTCCTTCCATTCCATTCACATTCACAACATATTGCATATCTTAGTTGCATATATTTTTTCTTTCTTATACTTACATGTACACTTTTTCCCCATGCTAGATGAATACTTAGTTGTGAATGCATACTTTCTAGAAATCCTTACACACAAAAATGATGCTTGAAATTGTACCCTTTACATGTCCCACCCAGGACTCTGGGGGCATCCACGTTATACTCTACACATCACAAAAAGTTATTGTTCCATTCTTTACTACTTCCTACTTTTACTAGCACACTATTTTCCATGGATCTATACACGATTTGACATACTCTTTATCTTTATAAAAAGATAATAGGTGCTTCATGTGTAATATTTTCTTTGCAGGACTATTTTCCACCATGGTTGTGTGTTATTCTTTGTTTGCCACTATTTGTTATTGTATGCCATTATTTGGGATATGCCCTATGTCTTGTTTGATCATTGCTTGTATGCTTTTGGCTACTTCGGCCCTGATTGTCTTGTGACATTGTGAGTGATGTCCCATGTTTAAAACCCACTTTTTGCAGTCTACTTTGTCTACATTATTGTTTGTTTACATTGTCTTATATAGCATGTTTGTCACTTTTTCTACTAACACATATTTCTAGCCACTTTTTTTACATGTGTCTTGGTTTCTACCATACATATTCCCTCCCCTTGTGGGGTATACACTTGAATAGTTTCAAATTAGCATCAAGTCCTCTCTTTGGGCCGAATCTACTAGAAACATTTCATACACCCAAAATGGGGGCATACATTGGGTGAATTATTCACCCCATACAAGCAAATCGAGCTTCAAGCCTACACAATACAAGAACATAACAGTTTACAATTATAGAAATGTCTCGTATTCGAATTGGGTCCTCAGTTCAGCATAGATACTAGCACCCAAATACAAACACTAGCACCTGGGTACTCATGGCCTTTCTTGGGCATCTATGACCAGAGGGAAGTTACAGTTACTTTCTCATATCGGCACAATTTTCAGGAATTCACAAAATAGTTTTCACAGTACAAGCACAATCCTCTAGTAATCAAAATGCATTCTTTCTTCATTTTCTACATGGAATAATACATAACTAAACAAAAATCACACCATCTATAGTGGTGTATAAATTTGAGAAGTAGTCATAAAAGGATATTAACACTAGATATCTCTCCCCAACACTCTTCTATCAGTGACGTAAAATTTCCCAAAAAAACTCGTACTGTGTGAGATCGCCCAAAAACTCATTTTGGTGTGAGATTTCCAAAAAAAACTTGCTCTTGGTGTGAGATTTCACAAAAACACTTGCTCTTCTACAACATTTTCTATCATTTTCACTCTTCATGGATTAGGTGCACACTTTCCTTTTACTACTTTTTCACATTTACATACTTTTAAATATTTTTATAGAGTTTTCATAATATATGACTTTGACTACTCTTTCACTCTTCTTTTACAGGTTCATCCTTAATATATAAGAAGAATCATCCCTACATCAAGCTACAACAACAATAGGTACAACACCATACACTTCACCCTTAGGGTCACTTCCTCTTTCTTAGCTTCCACGCTTCATTTTTATCACTTCACGCTTTCACTTGTCTCCTCGGCATGCTATCACCATCATATTCTACATGGTTATCAGTATGCATATTCTATCTACTTTATGTTATCAATTATTCACTCAACAACATAAAGTGGGGGAAAATGTAGACACAAAATCATGTACTTTGGTACATTTCTAGGTCCTAAAAGCATACTTGCATTCATATGATTCCTAAGAGAGAAAACTAGTAATTGACAATTATCTTTGGCCTATTTGCTTTGTTTTTGTCTTCTTCTGGCCTTTTACACCCTACATCCTAGTTGGTACTTCACTTTCTTATCTTTTATGGATTTAAACACTAGCGCCTAGGCACCCTCGTCCTTCTAGGCACCCTTGACCCTTTTCTATCTTACTCACTTCTTTTGGGTTTCTTTTATCTTTTAGGCATCTTATTTTCTTATGGGTCGACTTCTAGTTGTCAATTACAAAATTCAACCAAGGGAATCATATAAATACAAAGCTATGTGACCAAAATAAAGGACTAAGATCTAAGCATATATTATCATCACCTAAGGTTGCATCCAAAGGCATTTAAGAGCATTAAAGGCATCCATCTAGCACTCATATAAGGGACAAGAGACTGCATTTTCTACATACACTTCATAGGAAGGGGAAGTTCATTTTTCCATCCACACATATATTTACATTGGTACATCTAGTTATCACATGTTATCACATGCACTTGTACAAGGGCTTCCTAGGGCATGATTCTATCACACATGCATGATAAATACATGGATTTTGAGATGTAGTGTAGTGCTCGGTCATAAGTTCACTCAGTCGGGTGACCATGGGGGCAATCTGACTCACCATATTATATCTTTTCTTTTTGGGATTTGATATAGTTTGAGGGTTTTAGGTCATCATCTCTTTGCAGGTTACAAGAAAATTATGTGATCATATTGCAACATATAGGTGATCAACAATGACTACCAAAGAACCATATTACGACACCGGAAAAATTAGGTTATGAGCTCTTGCACAAACACAGGCACCCGAAATAGACTCTAATACCTAGGCACCCATGACCCAATTCAGGGCACCCCATTCCAGGAATATCTTACAGCTCAAGAATTTATTTTTCACAATTACGATAATTTTTCCTTCTTGTTCATCGCTTTTCCAATTCATATCACTCGAAAATTGTGAAATCAACTAAGTCCTTTACCCTCTATCTTGCACCACGGGGGGTTCACTTAGTAAAAGTATGGTATAACACGTTCATTCGAAGGGTATTAAAGAATACCCTTAATGTTAGTTTTTACCTCTAATTATTCAATTGATAATACCCCCTCCCATTATTATAATGAAAATACCTCCTATTTTTTCCATGTACCTTACCCATTTTTCCATTACAATTTTATTTACCCCTTTTTATTTATACCCTAATATATCAAACAAAAATATATCATGTTTCCTACTCAATTATTATTTTCTTAATATGTATTTTCTCTAGAAAGAGAGTTTGAAGCCATTCAAGACCTATTACCAATTACCTTAATGTTAAGCTTTAACCATTTATCAATATTTCTTCAAATAATTAATATGGTGAAATAATATCATGTGTTGAAAATCATACTCAATCCTAGTTTTCTACCATCTTATTATTTCTTTCTTAAGAATCTCCTAATTCAAATTTCTTTATTCAAAAAGAGATTATAATATAACTTTATGACATTGAACCTTTTACAATTTTAAGGTATTTATCTTTAAAAACTAGGGTTCAAATGTTTTAGTTTTATATTAAAATTAATCCTACCTCTTCTCTAGCCCACCTCTCTAACCTACCCCCAATACCTAATTTAAAATATTAATAAATTAAACCCTTTCACCCCCTAATGTCTACCATTATATTGACTTTGTTTTTATCAATTTTAATTACCTCAATATGAATTCATGTGCTAGGATGTTGCCTTGTTAATTAACTCTACGTGTCTTGCACCTAGGGTTTTATATTTCATTAGTTCATTGTTTGTGTCAAAATTGTAATTTAATATTCATTTATCATATGTGACTCTGCAATATTAGGGTTGTAAAAATTCTATATATTTGTTAAATTGTGTTCTATATCAGTTTGGTTGCATACCTATTTTGAGAACAACATGAAACCAATTGGTTTAGTGGGAATTTAAACTCATTCGAGCTTACAAATGGAGAGAGCAAATGTCTGAAATATTTAGACAATGGAAATAAATCATTTGTAGGTTGAGCAATGGTTAATTGTTTTAAAACAACAAAAGATAAGTGACTAGTTGAAATAGGCAATTACGCCAAAATATTGTTATTAAAACATTACTTCTTGAGTTATTACTAAGCTTTACCTGTGGTAATAAATTATAATGCTTGGTTATTATCGTTGTTTTAATGATTTGGGCATGAGGTTGAAATATGATGCTTGATGTTATCATCCATAGAGAGAGACTTACGTTATCATGCTTGTAGCAAAGGTACAATCATGATAACATAAGTCTTTAGCTTATTAAAACACATTATAGAAATGTGAATGATAGTAAAAAGGCTAAAAAAGCAAATGAAGGCTTTTGGGAAAAACATAATGTTAGTTAACTATTATTTTGCGCATTGATAAAAAAAGATAAGGATGTTAAATGTTAAAAAGAAAATTAAATCCTTAAGCTTATGTATGCATGCTAGTACGTTGTGAAAACCGTACAAACATACATACATACGCTTACAGAGGGTAGTTTTCCTATGTTTAGAAGAATTTTGAAACATGATTATATGGTTGATTTTCCTTTATACTTCAAATCGTAACATATTATAAATTATTTAATGGAATGTTTTTAAGAAGTGGTGTATGAGATAGTTGTGTTGTGAAAGGATGAAAAATCATATTTGTTTGTGCAAACTATATGATTAGCTTACATTAGCATAGCCGGAAAACTTTGGCCAAAGTAATGTATCTAGCTATATACATTGTCAGTTCACTTATCCTTATTTTGTACTAGTCAGGAATCATTTTATGGTATTTGATACCTTGATCTAATGATGGACTGTATTTTTAGATTTTGGGTATATTACACATGGTGTGTTTTGGTTAGTGTTATCAATGTAGAAAATACCAAAAAACTTAAATGAGCAGGATTTACTGATACCTGCACCGACAATCGCAATGTCGGGATGATCGAACGTTAACAATGTGAAAGAATGCTCCTCCTTTCACCGAGCGAGAAGATGTGTAAGAAATTAAAGTTATACAAAATATGTTACATAATTATGATAACAAGTTATTTGACAAAGGTCGATCCCGGGAATCTAAAGGGACTTCCTTGGAGGTTTTCAACTCATTTGATACAATTAAGTTACTTTTGACAATGGTAAGATAGATGAATAATGAAAAATATGGAATTCAAGGGGATAGTGAGACCTGTTTAGCTTTGTAAGTGGCCTAGGTTAGGGAAGTGGAAAGCTCAAGTCTTCAAAGTAGATGTACCATAACTCTTTAGTTGTTTCTCTCTTCTTAGATGATTTTGACCTGGTCTTCGATATCTTCAATTTTTGGTGTGAATTTAATAGCTTACAAGATGATTTCGTGGAGGATATCAAATTTTTCCCCCATGAACGATTGTGGGATGATTAAAAGGTTATAAATGTTATTGATGGGGTACAAGAGACTTGGAACTATCATCTATAGAATAGATATGCTTACAAATAATTGATTAGACCAAAACTGATTTATAAATATGGAAAAGATGGAATAAATGATAAAATGTATAAATTTGAATGTGATCATCAACGATCCATGTGGATCATGGGTGATCATACATATCATTAACAATTAGATAGATCGTTAACAATCACCGTGAAAAGTTGATATCTAAATAAAAGAGACACTTTGACAGAAACACAGACTTGGGATGGTTGTTTGACTCCTATGTGATATGTAAACAAAATGAAAACAGATTTAAATAATAATTTTCTTACCTTGGACGCAAGAATGGAGTAAAAAGACATGTAGGTACTAATAGAGGATATGTGAGATATATGATGGCTTGATAGGAGTGTTGAGGGTGTCCAAGGTGGTGATAATTTCATCTTGTTCTAAAACAAAAACAGAGCTTCGTTGCAGACCATTCTTGCTCCAAAAAATAATAGTTTTTCTATCCTATTGATAATTGTCGGTGATCGGTTATGATCGGTGGTGATCAGTAAATTTCAGGGAAAACAACTTGGAAGTGGTTTTAACCACTTCTAACTTAGGATTTCACAAGTGGGGATGCGAGGTGAGGAGGTTAGGATGTTAGGGAGTTGGGTAATGGGGGTAAAAATGGGTTTAGATGGGTGGTAGATGGTTAGGAGGTTAAAGTAGATTTACGGGGGTAAAAATATGATTTTACAGGATGAGGGTCGTGCTTTAGGTTTAAATATATTTTTTAATTTAATGTGTGTACAAGGTATAGGCAAGTTACCTTAGCTAAAAAAACCTAGTGTCCACATTTTCCCCTTTTTCAAGTGGTTTGTGATGGAAAAAATATTGGAAACAACAAGTGAAATGATTGGATTTTTTTCCGATAGGTGGTTCACCCTCAAACTAGGGGTGATTGAGATGAAGTGTAATAATCACCAGTTTAAAAGAGTTACTAAAGGATATTATATGATGTTTGTGTTTTTATTTAATTTTCCCTAAGACTAGGCATGAAAACAAGATTTCCACAAAGGTGGACTTACACTACCATGGAATCAAATGATAGGGGAACCAAGGGGTTCACAACCTATAGATGTATGACTATTGGGTAGAAGTTACAGGAAATGATTCAGTTGGGTATGTTATCCATGCAAATTTGATAATTGGTGTTGCCACAAAGGTGGGATTTTAAAGTTAGGGATTAAAGTGATATGGGAACCAAATGGGTTCGTGTCCAATACACATATGAATTTTTCAAAGTGATAAGGCTACAAGATGCGGGGTGGATATTTGATAAGGGTAGGCTTGCATTGATTGACAAGTTGTGAAAAATCATAATTGGATAAGATTATGGGGCCATAAAAGGATGTGTTTGATAAAGGCGATTAAATCGTTAGAAATTACCTAGATCACATTTGATTAAATAAAATCGTCATTGATTACACAATAACCGCCAATCGGGCAAGCGGGAAAAAATTGAATATAAAAGGGTGCACTGGAGATTCATTTGAATCATTGTGTATTTTGGATATTAATATTTTTAGAGATATTTGTGTGTAACTTGAGTTTGATTAAGCTAGATGGAGGCAACTAGAGTTGGACAGAGATGTTGGAGACCCACACGTGCTAAGGTAGGTGGTGTTCTAAAATTTGTCATTTTGTGTATATATATTGTTTAGATTTGGGTTATGGGATTGACGATGATTTCGTATGAGATCATGGGGTGATTCATAGGATCGACAAAAATTGATGGTGATCACCTGCAATGGATAGGATCACCAAATTTGGTTAAGTGATTTTTATTGGGTATCAGTATCTTATGTTTTTTTTTTTTTTTGCCCTAGAGACTGATTGACTACATGGGACAGGTCCCAAGGATTATTGATAAGGTTCACAAGTAGTTATTAGATGAGGAGTGGGGTTATTTAGATGTGATGGGGATAGGTGGGATACGTCATTACCGAGGTATCCATAGAGATATTGGATTATTATTAGCTTTTTTGAAATATGGGACCTGTTACATTCACTTTTTAGTTGTCGATAAGGGAGATGACATTGATTCTAGAGGATATGCACCAAATTCTCTGATTTCCAAAGGCAGGGGGTGAGTGGATTTATACTATTGATGAGGTAGGATGGGACGTTGTGATGTATCATTTATATGGAGATGATGGTTTGGAGGTTGTGTTTTATGTTGGAGGATTTTCTTATGGGTCCTTATATCATGATGATGAGGAGGGTCGGCTCTAGTGACCATGATGATGTATGGGATTAGCGTTACGCCTTACCAAATTTAGTCGGGGTGATTTTTCATGGATGATGACAGGTGTATTAGGAGATATGATCAAGCACAAGAAAATATTTACTTGGGCTCCTGCTTCATCGCACAAGTTTACATGGAGTTGTGGTCTTGGAGGACTAAATGCATGTTTGATGTTGATGTATCATTTTTGTTAGAGTGTTGGGCTTACGAGCACATTACAGTGGCTCAGTCGAGAGGATTTCCATAGATGAGATGGGTGGATTTGGATTATCTGGTAGGTTTATGAGATGGAGATTAGATCATGGGGCTACAAGGCTGACTAGGGATGAGGATTACTATAGGTAGCTCTGGTTGGCCTAGAGGGGGATGGTGTGATTTGGAGGTCGTATACAGGTTTCCCAAGATGGTTGGATATAGTGAGAGAGTTAGTTACTATGTAATAAGATGGGTGGGTGTGAGGGCAGAGGGAGGGTGAGTGGGAATTGATATGATTTGGGCATGTGTGAGCGCGGATGAAAATTTGGTTTAATATAGGATGTGTCGGAGGCAACAGGTGGCCTACCTGGAGAGATGATGCCAAGATATATATAGCACTACCGACTATTAGGGAGACATTGGACATAGGAGATGTGGAGGACCAGGGGGTAGTGATAGGGAATGATGATACATTGTTAGAGGCTATCATAGCTTGTTTGGAGGCCAAGAAGGCTGCATTGGTGGTTGAGAGAGCTGACTGGTCGTATCTTTCCACCGTATAGGAAGAGCTTACTCAAGCTATAACTCGACCATGATCAATATTGACATCGAGAGAGATGCCTTGTGAAAGGCTTACAGAGTGACGAGTTCTTCTATTTCGGGGTTGATCTACATACAATGAGAGATCGTGATAGTGGTCGATGGGACCACTTGCTAGTGCGTGTCCGGCAAACTACCATTCGTTATGTGATGAGATTAGATATTATGAGGAGATAGTGCAATGGCTCGATTACCAGATGAGCCTCATTTTACAGTGTATCTGGTGCGGAGGTAGGAGGAACTGTCTGGGTAGTGCTATGATTGTTGGTCGATTTCATAGGTCTAGACAAAATACTAGATAGAGGTCATGGTGATGATTAGGGAGTAGTTCCCAAAGGAGTGTCTAATTTTTGGACATTTATTTTACTCAGTAGATATGGATGTGATGATATTTTTGATGTATGAGGATCTCTTGAACCCTCTGTTGATGTATATATTTGATACATGAGGTTTTGGGACCCATGATGATGTATATTTTGACATACCCATATATATGATTATGATTTTCATGTGATGTTGATTTTTCATGTGTATGGTGTTGAATTTGTAGTGAGATATTTTAAATTTGAAATGACTTTAGATGTGTTTGATATTATGTTAGATTTTTAAATGTATTTTATTTGTTGATGTGATTTCTAGAATAACTTTTGATATGGTATTTTTATAAGATATTTTGATAGTGTTAGATGGATTAGATGTGGTTTTCATTCGTAATGATATTGAAAAATGTATGTGGATTTCAATCATAGTGATATTGAAAAATGTACTTTAATCATGGTCAAGAATAAATGTGGAATGTTTTATTTTTAAATTGGACTTGATACATATATGATTAGATGGTAAATGATGATGATGACAATGCACTTGAGGCCTTGTAACAAAATTTAACATATAAATAAAAATAATTAGTCACATGTAGGATCATGGATGTAGATGGGAAATGTACTTATGCACCTTCTTATAACATGAGAAGGGTTAACAAGAATATTTTATACTAAAGAATAGGTTCTCCATTTGATGTCTTTGTAGGCTTATGCCCTGGTACCTATTAACACAAACTGATCAATGTGAGAAGTTTTCTTTTGATGGGAAAGATGATTGATGCGAGAATATTTCCTAGGATGATTTTTCATTTTTGAATTTGATATGAAGGTTGATCGATGTGGGAAGCATTTTTATAATGATATGGGTAGCCATCCTTCAAGGGAGTGGTCTACGATTTTTTATTTTGATTTTTTTATAGTCGCCCTTCATGGATCGGTCTATATTTTGATTGATGATTTTCCTTTGAGGCATCAATCTATTTTTAATAATATGATTAATAGTTTTCCTTTGAGGGACCAGTCTATATTTTGATAATATGCATCCATAGATATTCTTGATTTTTTAATTTTTATGCTAAGGGCAGGCCTAGTAGACCATTTAGAGGAGGGGAAAAGACGTGTGTATAGACTACACATGTGTACCCCTTAGCATGGTTTTAGTTGGTGGATAAAAGGTATATGGGAGTAATGATTGTGTGGTTACTGCTAAGGAGGAACTTTTCCATGCGGAAGATGCGATGAAAAAAATCCATGGTGTTCATCTTTAAGGTTGTGATTTATATGATATTGATGATGGACTACATGTTTCCAAATCATTGATGTAGGAAATGACAGTTAATGGTGGAATGATATATTTGATATGACTAATGTCATGACAGTAAATATGTTAACAATAGAAAGGTCATAAGTGCAAGGCATTCAAAGGATCCTTTTCATGTTTACCCTCAAGGGAGGCTATATGATAGGCTCTGGCCCATATTTGTGAGTTATGATATATGGACCGATCTAGTTAGGGGTGAACTTTCCACGTTTACTCCTTTCCATAGTAGTGAAATTTTGATTTTCTTTAGGACAAGATCACTAATTTTAAAGGCATGTTATTTGATATCTTTTTTATAGGATTGTTTGGTGCGTTATTGATAATCATGATGATTATCGAGGGTTTTTAGGTGGAGTTTGTCTAACAATTCAAGTTATGCTAGATGTTCTTGATGATAATCCTCATCAGAGATAAAATATCTTAGGGAAATATGGAGATATGGGATTTAAAATTCAAGGGGTAATACCACCTCGGAGCCATAGACTAAAGAAAATGGCATAGCACCTATAGGAATATGGATGCTAGTTCGATAATCCCATAGAGAAAACAAGATTTGGAGATGTCAATTCCTACCTGCTTGGTCAACGATTTTCATGAGAATTTTGTTGAGTGTTTTGTTAGAAGCTTCTACTTGACCATTTGCTTATGGATAATAGGGTGATGAAAAACTTAGTTTGATGTTGAAAGTGTCACATAATTTCTTCACTTCCTTGTTTTTGAAAGACTTTCTATTGTCGGTGATAATTTTGTGAGGAATTTCAAAGAAAAAAATTATATACTTGATAGATAAATCCAACAATGTTTTTCACTTTAGTAGAGACCAGGGGAATAGCCTCTACCCATTTAGTGAAATATTCAATAGCAGTGATGATAGAGTGGTGTCATTGTGATGAATGAGGGTTGATAAGGCCAATGAGATCTAAACCCCATCAGAAAGGCCAAAAATTCTAACCGGCTTGTTAGGCTTGACTTGGGATATGGATGACATTGAAATGTTGTTGACAATTGATGCATTTCTTGACATATGCACAACAATATTGATTGATGGTGGGATAGTAATAACCCATCTGTAGGATGCATTTAGAAATGAGTAAACCATTAAAATGTCCACCACATATACTGTCATTGATTTCTTAGATAACTCTAGTGGATTCATGAGATTTGAGGTATTGTAGTAAGAGGTACTCAAATCCACATTTGTAAAGAGTACCACCTATGATAATGTATCAGGTAGGTCATTGTAGAAAAGATCAATTAGCATTTTTAGATAGATGAGAGGGAATTTTAGATTTAGACAGATAGTCATAAGTTTGGGAGTACCAGGGTTAGTTGATAGATGATAGGCTTATGATATGAAAGATCGATAGGGAAAATGTGAGGGATTTGAATGGAATTTTGAGCCAAATATATGACTACTGGGAGCCATCACCCCCTCCTCATGGGGCATCGAGCAAGGAGGAAGTAGGGTTTTAATCAGGTAAGGAAGGAGGAGGAGAAAACCAATGTATAGGAGGCAACACCTATGGAAAATAGGGTAGGGTTCCTCGGGCTTCATTTAGGGATGACCTAAATAAAAATGGTGACAAAGTAGATGGCAACCAGTTTACTCCGGTAGATCTAGCGAAGAAACCCCTACACTAGTCATTTAAAATTCGTGAGGTAGAGGATTACTATCATAATATATCTCGGGATGTTGTGATCGGTAAATTCAATGGCTTATGGCCTTCCTCTTCCACCCTATAGCAGATTTTTCACAACCGATGCATAAGTTTGAAATTTCTCTTTGTTCCAACAATTTTTTTGTGGTCCATTTTAAAGAATTAGAAGATTACAAATGATTCATGTCTAAAGGTCCATGGTTTTGGGGCAATGCGGGTCTATTTTTCACTCCATGGTTTCCCAACTTTGATCTTAATACTCTTTCGGTTACCAAAACACATGTTTAGGTTAGACTTCCTAACCTTCCATTGCATCTTTGGTATGCCTTGGAGGATATTGGAAATGTAATGAAATTACTTGATTAATTATTATTATCACCAGAATGGAACACCAAATAACACAATATTACAGGTAAATTCTCTCAATATGAAAGTATAATAGCTTGGCCACTTCGAGGGGCAACCTCCAGAACATATAATAAGACTCAAATACTCAACATAATGATCATCCACTACCTATAACCCCTATTTATACTATTCCTATGCTATGGCCATCAATGAAGGCCAACCAACCAATGATAATAGATCATATATAATAGAGATACATCATGATATTAAGTTATGATAAAGAACAAGTCAGCTATATCCATCCCATGTAAGATATATAATTAAGGGCATAACATGCCCCTCCCCTTCACAAAGCAACATTGTCCCCAATGTTGGGAAGCCCTAGATGTTGCTGCATGAATGCTTCATCTTCCCATGATGCATCCTCAATATTCATATTCTTCCACTTGATCAGGTACTCGGTAATGACTCTGGTCCTCAGTCTTTTGGTGCGTGTCTGAAGAATGCCTTCAGGTTCCAATATGATCCTTCCTTCCTCGTCTAGTTCTGAAAGCACTGATTGGGTGGAAATGTGCTACCTAATAACTTTCTTTAAGCAAGAAACATGGAAGACTGGATGTATTCTACTTCTTGGAGGGAGCTCTAGCTTATATGCCACACTACCAATTTTTCTAGCAAAACTTGGTAAGGACCATAGTATTTAGGAGCAAGCTTATTATCCTTTTGTTGTTGTTTCAAGGATAATTGCTTATATGGTTGTAACCTTACAAAAACAAAGTCTCCCTCTTCAAAGTGTCACTCACTCCTATGTTGATCAGCCTATTGCTTCATACGGTTTTGTGCCCATGCCAAATTTTCTCTAAGACTAGAGAGTACCTCATGTTGATGCTGAATGTGATCTTCGACTGCTCTCACCTTTGGTTTGACCTTCAAGCTAGATATGAGTGATGGAGGATGGTACCCATAAAGTGCCAGAAATGGAGACATTTTGGAGGAGGTATGAAATGAATTATTGTACCACCATTCTACCAGTGGCAACCATTGCACCCAACGTTCTTGTTTATCTGAAGTAAAACATCAAAGATATCCCTCTAAACATTTATTTACCACCTCATTTTTCCCATCTGATTGGGGATGATAAGAGGAACTCTAGGCTATTTGGGTACCTGGACAAGAGAACAGATCAGTCCAAAAGTTACTTGTAAATATTGGATCATGATCACTTACTATAATTTTTGGCGTGCCATGAACTTTTGAACTGTATCCATAAAAGAGATGGCAATGGTACTAGTTGTGAAAGGATGAGCCATAACACAAAAATGAGCATATTTGGTAAGTTTGTTTACCACGACCATGATGACACTTTTCCCTTCTGATTTAGGTAATCCTATGATGAAATCCATTGATACCTCTTCCCATATCTCACTAGGAATAGACAGAGGTTGGAGAAGATCAGGTGTCTTAATGGTCTTGCCCTTATTTTTTCAGCAAACCAAACATTCTGCCACAAATTTTTGAACATCACCTTTCAACCCCTCCCAAAAGAAATCCTTCTTAACTCTATGATATGTTTTCAGGACCCCAGCATGGCCACCTATTGGAGAATAATGTAGCTCTGAAAGAACATGGTGTTAAAGTGTAGAGTTCTTACATAGATATAACCGATCTTTGTACCACAATGTATCCCCCTTCCATATAAATTGATCTCGATATGGATGGATCTACCCGAGATTTTTAATGAGAGTATGTGTGGTTGTATCTTTCTTCCATTCTTCTCATGCTTGATCTACCCAATCTACATGTAGTATAGAGATGGCACATAACAATGCTTCGGCGGACTCATCCCTCCTAGACAAAGCATCAGCGACCAAATTTTCCTTTCCTTTCTTATAAACAATCTCAAAGTCATATCCCAACATCTTAGTGACCCATTTTTGTTGTTCTTCTAAAGATAGACATTGTTCTAAGAAATATTTCAAACTATCATGATCAGTTTTTACCTTAAAATGTCTACCCATCAAGTATGGTCTCCATTGTTTGACTGCATGTAGTATTGCCATCATTTCCTTTTCATATGTGGGTTTTAAAAAATTCTTTCCTTTTAGTTGTTGGCTCTCAAAAGCAATGGGGTGTCCTTCTTGCATTAGTACTACTCCGATTCCATTTCCTAAAGCATCGCACTCAACTACGAAAGTTTTGGAGAAATCTGGGGTTGCCAATACTAGAGTGGTGCACATAGCTACCTTCAATTTTTCAAATGCCCTAGATGCTTCCTCATTCCACTGAAAGGAGTCCTTCTTCAATAATTTTGTGAGTGGTGCTGCTATACTGCCATAGTTTTTGACAAATCTACGATAATACCCTGTGAGACCTAAGAAACCTCATAATTGTTTGAGGGTTCTTGGGGTTTCCCATTCCACCATGGCCTAGATCTTGTGAGGGTCCACCTTAACACCTTCATGAGAAAAAATATGGCCCAAGTATTCCACTTCTTTTACCCCAAAAGAACACTTTGAAGGCTTGGCATAAAGTTGAAGTTTCTCTAAGACTTCTAAGACAGTATTGACGTGATGTAAGTGTTTCTCCCACTATTTTTTGTAGATGAGTATATCATCAAAAAATACTTTGACAAAATTTCTTAGGAATGGTCTAAATACTGAATTCATCAAGCTTTGGAATGTGGAGGGAGAATTGGTAAGGCCAAATGGCATCACTAGGAATTCATAATGGCCTTGATGAGTTTTGAAAGCTATCTTATGAATATCTTCTTGCTTGACTCTAATTTGGTGATACCTAGAACGCAAATCTAGTTTTGTAAAATAAATGGCACCATGCAACTCATCTAATAAATCATCAATGACGGGAATAGGAAACTTATCTTTGATAGTGAACTTGTTAAGCTCTCTGTAATTTGGACACATGCACCATCTTCCATCCTTGTGACACACCATCAACAGAGAGTAGAATAGGCACTTTGACTGTGATGAATAATACCCATTTCCAACATTTCCTCCACCATCTTCTCGATCTCACTCTTTTGCACATATGGATATCTATAAGGCCTGATGTTGGGGGGTTGGCTTCCTGGAATCAACTAAATAGCATGATCATGCTCTCTTTCAGTGGAAATCCTCTTGGTTCCTTGAAGAAAACTACATGTTGATTAATAACCTTTTGAATATCAAGATGAAATACCTTCATTTGCGGTTAGAATTCTATAGAGAATAATCATGCTACAAAACCTTCAGACCCCTTTTTAAGAATCTTCTGCATTTGGTGAGAACTCACCACTAGAGGATCTTTAGCTTGTAGACCTCAAAGTTCAAATTTTTTACCCTCAGAATGAAAGCGCATGAACAATTATTGGAAATTTATCTCTATGGTGCCCAAGGTAGTGAGCCACTGAACACCTAAGAAAATATCAGATCCACCCATGGGAATAGCAAACATCGTAGATTCCAATGTGTAATCACCCATCATGATTTTGAATTTATGGCATTTACCTGAACATTGGACTGTGCCACCATCTGCAATCATTACTTGAAATTCAGGTGCTAGGTAGATGAAATAATTTAGTCTTGTTGCTAACTTATGATTGATGAAATTATGTGTGCTCCCTGAATCAATCAAGATTTTTACCTTCTGCTTCTTAAGATAACCCACAAATTGAAGGGTTTGTGGAGTACTAATACTTGATAGAGCATGGCATGAAATAGTGGGCTGAGGATCTCCAAATTCTTCCTCTAATTTTTCCACTTCCTCTGTTGATGTTGCCTCATATTATTCCTCATCACCGATCTTTCAATGTAGAACAATTTTTTCTCAGAACATTTATGATTTGGTCCATATTTTCTATCACAGTTAAAGCATAACTCTTTGGCTCTTTTTTCTTCAATTTGTTGAGGTGTCAACCGAATTGGCTGAGGGTAAGAAGGAGACAACATGTTATGATCTTTTATGTTAGAAAAGGTATGCCTTCTACTAAAAAGAAATTTTTCCTCTACTCGACATGCCATGATAATAGAATCAGCAACCTTGAGTGGGTTAAACATGCATAACTCATGCTCAATGTGGTCCTTAAGACCCCTAAGAAATAGGTCATTCAAATACTCTTCTGTAATATCCTCCACACGCAAGGATAAAGTTTGGAATTAATGGACATACTCCTTAACTAAACCAGTTTGGCGTAACTTTGCTAATTAGTTGAAGTAATTCTCAGAAACACTAGAACTATAGTGCAATTGAAGCTCTTCATGAACATTTTCCAGTGACATTTAGGCCATTCTTTTGCCTTTGAGGACATAACCAATGATACCAAACAAATTGATCATGTTCTAGGTATAAGGATGCCACAGCTTACCTTTAGTCCTCCCGGGATCCGATGGAGATCAAAGAAATTTTTCATTTGGGTAATCCAATTGAGTGGATCCTTTCCATAAAATTTATGCATTTCAAATTTTGGAATCATGCCCTCCATTGGTGAGAAGATCCACTTGAATGATTAAAGGATCCTCCTAGATTTGAGTGATTTGGATTTGTGTGACCATTTCTAGTAGAACCCATATGACGAGCATTGGAATTTGTATTAGAAATAACATTCAACAACTCTGCTACATTGCATGAAAATCCTTCGAATCTCTTTCCCCGAGGCTACCTTTCAGTTGATGAAGCTCAACATTAAGGTCATCCTTACTCACCGTATTGTTTACCCTTTCCTGAAGTTGATGACCACCTCGCATTCTCCCGAACTAGTAGAATCTAAAGCCATATCTTCCTTATTTGGAGTCATTTCTGGAGTTTCTCTTCCTTTTCCTTGGCCTCGGGTAGATCTACCAGCCATGACAAAGGATGTGGGCCTGGGGTAGACTTAATAGGGAAAACTTTTAGGGTTTAGGGTTTCATAATTTTTTTGGCCGAATATAGGAATTTATAAAAAAGAAACCCTAGCTATTTTTTGGAGGGCTTTCCGAAAATATAAGAAATTTGAAAATTTTCCAAAAATTATGCCCTAGGGAGCCAAATTATGAATAAATATAGAACTGTAATAAGTTTTGCAAAACAAGTCAAAAATTATTGAAATTTGGAGAGAAGCTTACTTGACTTATTTTTCCTCACCAAAAAAACAATTGCAGAAAAAATTATCTAGAAATCTTGAGATATAGCCAAACCTTCAGAATTAGGGTTTGACGTCATCCTAGCCAAGATCAAGCTCTGATACCACTTGTAATGAAATTACTTGATTAATTATGATTATCACCAATAATAGAACACCAAATAACACAATATTATAGATAAATTCTCTCAATATGAAAGTATAATAGCTTGGCCACTTCGAGGGGGCAACCTCCAGAACATATAATAAGACTCAAATACTCAACATAATGATCATCCACTACCTATAAGCCCTATTTATACTATTCCTATGCTATGGCCATCAATAAGGCCAACCAACCAAATGATAATAGATCATTTATAAAAGAGATACATCATGATATTAAGTTATGATAGCAACAAGTTAGCTATATGCATCCCATGTAAGATATATAATTAAGGGCGTAACAGAAATGTCTTGGGAAATTTTATAAAAGAAGATATGGATAGAACCCACTTGGATCTGTGCACCTATGCTTGCATTTGTGTCAAAATTGATCTAAGTAAAGGATTATCAAACCCAATTAATCTAAAAATTGTAAATTATCAATATTCTTGGGCCTTAGATTATGAAAACGCAACATTCTCGTGTATATTTTATAGAAACCATAGTCATTTGCCGCCTTCATGTCCTTTGAATAAAAACCTCAATCTAGTAAAAATGGTAGAGTGGCTTCTTCCGGTGGTTGGGGTTTTCTAAATCCGGATTTGGTGGATGTCATGTTTTGCAAGAAAGAACCTAGAAAATCTAATATAGAGGACAAGACAACGAAAAAATGGAAAAATAAAAGATGGATATAAAGAAGGAAAATCATGGGATTTTGGTCTTGGGAGGAATGAAAAGAGGACATATTTCGAGACAAATTAGATTCGGATCGATTCCTCAGCTAATCTAGCTACTTCATTTAATCCCAGTGATCTCACATTGGTGGTTTCGTTAGATAATGGCAAGTGGCATGAAGTGAAGAAAAATAAAAGTAAAAAGGTTGAATGGGTACTATTGAGGATTATTTCTTGTCCTAGAGTGGGAAATATTTTATGTCGGGTGATATTATGTTGCCTAGGTTTGAAATGTAACCATCTAGGGATTTTAAAGCCCAACTATTTGGAATGGGAACGGGTCCCATAATCCCATTTTAACAATCATTTTGTTTGGTGTACCAGAGGTCTATTTGATTTTCTTTGATGAGATTGATAGATAGGATTTAATTGGTGTGATATGGTTGATTGAGTTTATGCACAACAACGAACAATTTGGAATCGTTAGTTGATAGTGGTATGAGTGATGTTAGGTAAGCCATTGATTCGCAAACTTGTTAGTAGAGCGTGGAACTGTTTGAATGGTGTATTAATCAAACTCTTCTAAGAGGTATTCCAGAATGCTTTTGTATTTTTATAAAGTTTCATTTTTACATTGATAAATTCTTTTGATTTGAATGATAACGATTTGAGTGTCTTTGTAGATGTCCGAATTTGAATACCAAGCATGATAGTAATTTGGAGACACATAATGAGAGCTTTGTATTCAGCCCTGTTATTAGTGCATTCAAAGTTTATTTTGAAGGATAGATGGATGGGATTCCCCCATGGAGGCATGATGATGTAGGTACATCCCCTTGCTAGAACTTAGATCCATCAAAGAAGACCGCCATTGTGAAAGGGGTGTATTCTTGGTTAATAGTGTTGATAAATTCATTAGGAAATTTCTCATGCGGTAGTTGATTTTAGGAAGGGAGGTTATGCAAGTTGGTAGATAATGGCTTGCCCCTTAATGGGTTTCTATGATATTAACTCTATATAAAAATCATTCATGAGCATGATCCAACGAGTGATGTGTTCATTTTCACATGGTTTAGAATACATGGCTTTGAGAGGATTGAAACTGGTGACAACGTATGTTTTATGATTTAGTAGATAGTGGAAAAGTTTGAAAGTTACAAATTATAAGGCACAACATAAATTTTTAGCTTCATGTAATGGGTCTCATATTCATGGAGTGTATGACTTATATAGTAGACAATTTATTCTTTACCCTTCTCATCTCGGTGAGCTAGCATAACACCAAGGGTATGGCTAGTACCAGTATATATATAAATAGAAGGGTTCCCCTAGTGTGGAGGTGTAAGCACAAAAGGTGATAAAGAAATATTTTTAAGGTCTTCAAATCCCTTTTGTGATTGTGATCCCATTTTAAATGGAAATCCTTTCGAAGAAGATGATGAAAATGTTGACAACAATATGAAAGTTGTGAGATGAAATGATGGAATGACTAGAGTTGACCTTAAAGGATATATAGTTGTTTAATATTAGAAGGAGGAGGCATCTCAATGATGGATTTGATTTTGGTGGGGTCATCTTTTATGCCCATAATAGAAACGATGAACCCTAAGATTTTTCCAAAGAGGAAACTAAATACGCATTTTGTCGAGTTAAGGTGGAGGAAGTATTGTATGAGGCAAGTAAAAATGGTGTTGAGAACAAAAAGGTGATCCCTGTGTTGCTTAGATTTCCTAAGAGCTCTTCAACGTAGTCTTCTGTAGTTTTATGAATAAGATCATGAAATATGTATGTCATTACGTGTTGATATATTGCTCCTAGGTTTTTACATCCAAGGGAATAACGAGGTAGCAGAAATTCGTCCAAGGAATAATGAAGGATGCCTTATGTTGTTCTTATGTTGCAATAAGGATTTGATTGTAGCCAAAGAAACCATCCATAAGAGATATCATTTTGTGGCCATCGGCGAGGTCAACAAGTTGATTGATGTTTGGGAGAGAGAAGTCATCTTTAGGGCATGAGAGATTGAGATTGAAGAAGTCTGTGAAAATGCATAATTTTCTAGAGGCTTTGGTCATGGGTATGATATTAGATACCCATTGTGGATAGTCAATGGGAAATATGAAGTTAGCAAAGAGAAGATGTTGTAATTATTCTTTGATGAGGAAGCCTATGCATATTAAGAATGAAAATGTTAGGTCACTACCCAAGATGTCACTATACGACCATGCAAAGTTTTGATTGTGTTTTGAAAGGAAATCCATAAAGCCTTTCAATTCTTCTGGATTTTGACCAAATTTAACTATGTGATGGTCCTCTAAAATTCTTATGTTGATGTCAATGGTGGATTCGTTAAGAAGTGTTGATGTGTTAGGTGGTAGATTATTTTGAAGGTAATGATCCTCTACCCCCATATAGGAGAGGATAGATTGATCATGTTGGCATTGAATAATATCAATAGTAAGGGAGTCTTCCTCTACCATTTTAGGTAATATTAGTGGGATGGTTTTAGTACCATCATTGGTGTGATAAGTGAGTGGTCCTAAGGTGATCATATTGACTAAAAAATTAGGAGGGATGGAGATGGTGTCATGTGTGTCAACAGAGTCATCTTACAAATGTGGAGAAGATGGTTTTGATTTTTTTATAGATCCATATGCGGTGTTTTTGGAAGTGTTCAGATAATATTTTTTCAAACCTAACCCATATTTCTTGTGAGGCTTGTGAGATTGGTCAAATACTAATTCGTGTATACCATATTCATAACGTCCTAGACCAAATCCCTTCCAAGCACAACGATGGAGATACATCTGTGTAAATGATTAATTATATAGAAATGAAAATTTGGGTATGAAATGTTTCACATGATATAGATTGTTATAATTTTGGTAAGAATGATCGATCCCTCCACAGACAAGATTAGTTTTAAGATGAGGTGGATCAAGGAAATGACATATCCAACGTTAGGTTCATACATTGGTTTTTTGGCCATTTCTTTCATATTTTTTTGGTGTAAGAAGAGAATTAGGGGTTAGGATGTGGTACTCCCCCAATGAAATGCATTCCTTAACATTCTCAAAGGAGGTGTCATTCGGTAGCTTTGATGCGGTGATGGAAGAACTAGTGGAGGCTTCGTTATAGGAGTTCGTGTTTGTTTTAGGAATGAGGATGTAGTTAGGTTGATAATTCATATGACATGCTTTAAAAGGGTTCAAGTCAACACAAATAGTAAAGGTCTTACCTTCATGTTAGTATTTTAGACAATAAGGTGGATGGATGGGATGAAACGTATAGTGTGTATCCAGGGTCAAGCTAACAACATATTGTATTAAAACTCCCTGTCTACAAGATAGAAGATTTTTGAAGGGTCTTGATGCTGAATTTTATGACTAAGATAAGCATTCCCAACCTAGGGGAAATGGTGTCGTTGAAGGCACGTAACATTGCAAGTGACCGAGCTACGATGGTGTTAAGTAGTTAAAGCTAGTTAAAATCATGTGATAATATGATATCGATGCTAGCACCATTGTCTATCATAACTCTATTAACAAGAGCATCACCGATATGGGTGGTAATGAATAGTGAGAGATCATGATCTTTTGGTTGTAAGGATGGGATCTTGGAATCATCAAAAGTAATTGTAGAGGACATTTTGAGAGTGTCAAATAGATTTATGAATGGTTGAGGATCACCAAATGGTACAGAGATGGATTGAAGGGCCTCAATTGTCACTTGTTGATGTTGTGGTGAGGTTTAAACAAGCTTGTAAAGGGACATCTTCACAGGAGCTTGGTGGAGTTGTTTGATGATGGTATTTTATATAGAGGTGGTGGATTGAGTGTGTGGAGCAGAGAGGATGGATACCTTATCCTTAAAATATGATAGAGTATTAGATGACTTGGGTGCAAGATATTTGAGACCTTAGGCCTATTTTTATCTAAATCCTTAGGGTCTTGTGCGTGGGATCTAGTTGTTATATGGGAAATGTTGATTTGATGAAGTGAGGTCTTGTTAGAAGAGACCTCACTTTTACTAGATGTGGATGGAGTGTCAGATGATGATTTAGAAACACTTTAATGAGTTGGTTTGAATTGATTTGGATGCTTAAGATTTACAAGGAGAATCCCTTTACTATCAAGACTCTTAATAGAAATGTGGAAGGCTTTTCATTCCTCGGTGGAATTTCCAAGTGTTCGATGATAGGCACAAGATGCTTCAAAATCAGACCAAGAAAGTTTCCACCCTCGAGAGGTAGATGTTTTAAGAGGAGGAAGTGTTATAATGGAAAATTTGATGATATTTTCAAGATTAATGGTATAGTACCATGCGAAGTTATCTCTGTGATGATGATATCGAAGGGAGTTTTATGACACTATATGGTTTAGGAGTCAAAGATAATGAATATGTAGTGTATGTGACATGTTTAGGTGTCATTTGGGAAATAACCTTAGATTGTGAAACAATGATTAGGAATTTGGATGAAGGATGAGGCCCTAAGATAAAAGGAAAGGGATTTATATTTTGTGTTGAGGATGTTGGACGACTATGTGATATGATTTATATTTATTTATATGGATGGATGGGTGGTTGTGTGGTGGAGTTTTTAAGACTCTAGATGTAATGTTGGGTGACACAATCTTCGTAGGATCTCTTCATAATTTGTATGATGGGTTTTTTTCTCTAAGGATTTTGAAGAGGCCACGGGTGGTTTTGAAGTAGAAGTGGCAGATTTCGAAGGGTTGTGGTCTAATGGATAACATGACTAGAGGGGTTGGAAGACTCATTAGTTGGTGTTTCGTGACAAAAACATTGGATGTTGAAAGTGTGCATGATTCAAATGGCATTTATGTGGTAGAAACAATATATGTTGACGATATAGATGAATTAGAAGATGTTCTTGTTCTAAAAAAAATAGATGTTGAAGGAATTAATCGATATATCTTTAATAGTGTTAATGGGGTGATGTGAGTAGATGACATTGGATTGGGGTTGACTAGTGGATGGAGGGTGATTTGGAAAGGGTTGTTTAAAGACATCAAAGTTATGATTTGGAGGTGCATTCAGATGTCTAGTTAAAGGTCCCCTTTATAGATAATATCCTCGATGGAATTTCTGGATGAACGAGACATTTTGATGTCATGTTCTTTGACCCGATGGTATTTTCAATAGTCATTTTCCCAATTCCAAGAGGGTTTTGAAATGGATATGTCAATGGGATGGATGGGAGGAAGCATGATCTTGCACACCGCTAGGAGATTTTTGAAGAACGAGCTATAGGATTCTTCAATCGGTGTATAGTTACATCGGGGTCGGGTGTTTTCGAGTCGAACAACCTTTAGATGTGGATTTTACAGCAACAACATTGATTGATCCTTTAGATTTATCATTATTGGAAGTGGGTTTGAATGAGGACTCAGGCTTAGGTTTCTTTGATCTAAGTTTGACCCTACCATCTTTGAGGGAACACAACTCTAGTTTGCGAGCCATGGTGAAGGCTTCATCGAATGTTTGAAATGATTAGATTTGTAATGTTGATGATATGTATTTAGCACAAGAATGAGTGAACAAATTGATTAATTTGGTTTATGGGAGGGATAAGGATAAATGATTAATGATACGCCTCTAGCGGGTGACAAAGTTTGTAATAGATTTTTCTTCTAATTTTTTGATGGTGTAAAGGTCTCAGTAATGGTAACCTTATAGGAAATGTTAATCTAGATTTGTTCTAAAATAGTTGTGCAAGTTGTGTGAAGGAAAACAATGAGTACCGTGTAGGATACTATTGTACCAATCCAATGCGGGACCTACTAAAGACATAGGGAATGTTCTCAACATGAGGTCTTGATCATGTGCGATAAGATATCATGCATGATGGAAAGCTCGAATGTGTTGTTGAGGGTTCTCTTTACTATAGAATTTAAGGAACTTCAGGAGTTCCTAGTGTGGAGGGTAGGATTTTTATGGTGTGGAGGGATGAATAGGTTCGTTACAAATTTTTTCATATGAAAGGGTGTTTTTAGGACCCATGGAGGAAAATTCAAGTCTAGAGATCTTGTTCACCAATACTTGAAAAGATCATTTTACAAGGATTTTTTTCGGGGACTAAACGATGATGGGTATGGTGTATTATATATAGCAATGGACGTGTTAATCGGGGTTATGAAAACTCGAGGTATATATTGAGAGGGGATGGAAGTATGGATGAGAGGTTGAGATGGTTATGGTATGTATTGAGACGGGATAGAGGTGTTGATGAGTGGTTGGGATGGTTGAGGTATATAGTGAGTATGAATTTGTGAGACAGGGGCTAGTTGATGTCTGATTGTGAAGAAGGGTGAGTGCTAGCGATAGAACTTGTATTAATGAGGGGTATTAATGTTGGGATGGACATGACCACATTCTAAATAGAGGACGTGGGTTTTTGTGAAGGGGTGGGTTGAGACACACTAAGTGGGATGGCTATCGAGCTTACTGGGGGTGTTTGGGAAGCACTAGAGGCTATGGGACTAGAGGTAGAAGGAGATGTGTTAGTTTTTTTGTGAAGATGATGAGCCTAATGAGGGTCCGGTGATGAGGTCGTTTTTAATTGGTTGTCTTGTGATGAGACAATTTTAATATCAAAAGTAATGATAGGGACCGATGACGCGGAAATGATGTTCTGACCCATCCGTAGTGGAATAAGGATGAATTTTTTTGGTTGATGAGCTCCTAATTAGGGTCACCAAGCGAGAAATTTGGAAAGTGGTGGTAGTGATAGGAGGTCATTGGTCGATGTATCTTGTTGGAAGAGTACACCTCGGGCATCGAGATAGGCGTTAAGAGTCATGGGGTTTTAATCCAAAATCTTAGTGAAGAATAGATTGCCACTATAAAAAAATGAGGGTTGGGTGGATCTGAAATCTCTATTGTGGTGATTGAATTCTAAGAGAATGAGGGGGTTCCTTATTAGTAGTTGAGGGTTATCAAAATTGATCGATCATACAGTATTTTTGAAGATGAATCTAAATGTTATCTAGGGACCGGTGACAGGATTGGTCATATTGTTGTAGTTTAGACAAGTGTGATTGTTATCTAGTTAAAACCATGGATTAAACAAAAAATCACTATGAAAAAGATAATGCAAAAGATGCTTTATTATAACAAGCGTAAATAATTCACATAATAAGTTTTTTATCTTGATTATATTAGAAAAATTGTGAAATGTGAAAAATGGCTGAAAAGATAATAGGAAATGGAAATCTAAGGCTGGTTTAAGGTTAAGTGAATGGATGGATTCCTTGATATACCCGAAGGTACGTGAGGCCTAAATCTATGTTAGTGTTGGTATGAGGTGTGGTATTGGGTCCTACCCCCTCACTTCACGGTCTCGCATCGATAAGGGTATCGATTGCTTAGCTGATATACTTCCCACCATCTTATTTATACTCAGCCAGAACATCGAATCAAATTATCATCTTGGTGGTGAAATCCAAGTAGGTCCACCTTGGAAGGAGTGTGAATACAAGTTAAGTTTAACTTGGTTTGGTTGTGTGTGAAGGTAGTTTTTATTGTAATCCCTTAAGCTCCTAATTAAGTTATGTGATCAGGAAGACATGAGTGTTCATTTTAATATCCAAAGAAAATGTTTTGATTTGATGAGGAAAAACACACAAATGTAATGTTGAAATAGAAAATTATATAAGAAAGGAGCGTACTGTAATCACTTTTTCCTTTTTAATTTTTGATTTTTTAAGTTTTAATCAACGGAAGCAAAGAACGCGCTCTCAAGCTAAAATGTTAGACGAAATATAAAATGAAATAAATTAAAGCCAAAGAAAAAGTAAATATAAATGAAAAAGGGACTAAGATGTCCTATTATGCATGCCAAGATGTTTAACATGTTTTTCGGTTAGTGTTATCAATGTAGAAAATACCAAAACTTAGATGAGAAGGGTTTATTGATACCAAGACCAACAATCACAATGTCGGGAAGATCGAATGTGAACAATGTGAAAGAATGTTCCTCCTTTCGTCATGTGAGATGACTTGTAATCAAGAAAGCTATAAAAAGATGTTAGATAAATATGATAACGATTTTTTCAAAAAAGGCCGATCCTAGGAATCCAAAGGGACTTCCTTAGAGGGTGTCAACTCATTTGATACAATTAAGTTGACACCTACTTGTATCAAAAATATTCTATGATCCATGTGGATTGTTGGCAATCGAGATAGATTGTGGGTGATCATACGAGATCATTAGCAATTAGATAGATTGTTAACAATCCCCGTGAAAAGTAGATATCTAAATAAAAGAGACACTTTGACAAAAAGAGAGACTTGGGATGTTTTTGACTCCTATGTGATATGTAAACAAAATGAAAATAGATTTAAATAATAATTTCCTTACCTTGGACGCAAGAATGGAGTAAAAATACTTGTAGGTACTAGTATAAGATCTGTGAGATATTTGATGGCTTGATAGGAGTGTTGAGGATATCTCAAGTCTAGAGATAATCTCATCTTGTTCTCTAACACAATAGATATTCCTTGGAACCATTATATAAATTTTGGGGAAAACATCTTAGAAGTGGTTTTAACCACTTCCAACTTAGGCATTCACATGTGGGGGTGTGGTGAGGAGGTTAGGATGTTAGGGAGTTGGGTAATGGGGTAAAATGGGTTTAAATGGGTGGTAGATGGTTAGGGAGGTCAAAGGAAGGTGAAAGTAGGTTTACGGGGTGAAAATATGATTTTATGGGATAAGGGTAGTGACTTAGGTTATAATAGTTTTATTGATTTAATGTGTGTGTGCGGGGTGTAGGCGGGTTACCTAAGGTAACGAAAACTTGATGTTTACACATGGCTCTAAATTTATTATTCCTTGTTTATAGTTAATTATCTCAATCTTCCTTCCTTGTGAAGGGTCGGACCTCTCGCTTATGATAAGTGTGGAGGGGAACCGAAAGGTTCTACGGTAGGATGATAGTGCTTTGAGTATGCTCTCCTATGATATAATTGCACACTTGACATAGACATCTACACAGGAAATTCTAAAAGTAAATTTTGGAAAGAACAATTTATCATCACTTTTAATTACTTGTACTAAGTTTGTAATTATATAGTGTTATTCTTGAGAAATACATGTTATGTCATAGTTATGTTGTCGCCAAATCACTGCACCCTCTAAATGGCTAGAATGTGAACAAGATGGGTGTGATTGGAAAACATGGGATCACCTCTCAAGCTATGGGACTTGGGCTCAAGGTGAACCTCCGAGAAGGCCGGATTCCTCTTCCTAAACTAAGTGATGTACTACTCCTAGTGTAAAAATGGTTATCTATTCCTATGCTAAAATTTTCATGGGTTTTAGGGAAAGAGATTTGCAAGAAATGAAACTATACTAGGGATGGTGATGCACCAAATAAAGGGTATTTCTATACTTAGGAAGGGTTAACTTGAAGAGGGTGTTGTGCACCACAAGACAACTTCACCTACTACAACTTAGAGAGGGTAAATGGTAGACCACAAACTAAGAAGCATGCATTCCCTTTGTTAAAATTCAATTAGATAATGGCATATCAGTCTTCCAATGAATAAGGATGAACTTGAGAAGGGTGAACAAGCACCACAACTCAACCACATGTAATACTCCACCACTTGATAAGCACATAACTCTAAGAACCTACAATAGAAACTTAAACTTGCATACATACTGCAAGCATGAGAAAGGCACAAAGAAGTATAGAAGCATGAAAGGACCAAGATTAATCACAAAATGCACACTTTTATTACTTCAACAACATACACAATGAATCATACATTCAAAAGAGGCAATAATTTCCATTACAGAGTCTTGAAAGGAGGCTTGAAAGTTCCCACTGACAACATACAAGAACAACTTTCCAAATAAAGAGGTTTCTTGAAAAACTATACACTTGTCTCAAAAGTCTAACTTGTCCAACCTATTGGAATGAGCTTCCAACTTACATTTATAGAAGAAGTTGTGAGAGAATAGAGAATAATTCATAAATTCCCTTCCTAAATTGAAGGCACATGATGTATTTATTATAGTTGGTTGAACCACTTGAGAAGGTTCCATCATGTGCCATTAATGCCTATTGACTTAATCTTCTCAATTAATTAAAAGAATATTTTAATAAAATATTTTAATAATAATAATAAATATTATTAATAAAATATTTTAATAAAAATATTAATTTAATTAAAATATATGGTGGGACCCCCATTGATTGACCAGCCTGACTTGAGGAGGGGGGTCATATGAATGGGTCAAAAACAACCCAACTCGGTGGTTGGCTCGCCGAGCCAACTTATCGAGTCAGGGCTCGAGCTCCCTCATCTCCTCGGCATCTATTTTATCATTCCCAAGCTTTGACCAAGTGATATTTATATATGCATCGAGCTCGTTTATTGACTCGATCCCACCATTGACGACTCCATGACAAAACTCCATACCAAAAACATCGACCTCCTCCATTCTTCACCCCAACCAAGATCACATTAAATCGATCTCACCGCCAACTCGCATGATCTCACTTGGTATTGGCCTTAACTTACTATATGCATGGTTAAAATTGGTGAGTTGATCTTATATACGCTTCTATGGTTACCAAGCTCTCTAACACTTTTTGCATTGGCATCCAACTTTGCTACTCCCGAACGACTCGGGATGAGCCCTTCCACAAGCTTAATACCTAGATGATCAACTCGACCATTTCTTCCAATGTTGCAAACCTCCGATGTCGAGTTCATATCTATTGAGCTCCACGTTACATTCCTTCATCACATCGACTGAGCTTATCAACTTTTCTATCTACTTGGTCTCAACACCCCCTGTTCTTAGCTCAATGTATTGAATTGATTTCACCATCCACGATAGATTGATGATTCTATTTTCACGAACTCATTATTTCTTTCGACTCTATCCATGTCACTAGTTCACAAAAACTCAACCAAAATGAGTAACTCTAACTCATGCATCTCCCTTGATCCATGAGCTATCATTTATCATGGTTGCTCATCTTTTATGCATCGAGTCAGGCAAATGACTATACAACAAGCTCCTACCACCGAGTAGTTGGAATCGCCATAATCTTCCATTTGAGTCACTCCAAACATAACATTAATGTATTAGGCCAAAACTTTCATTTAATTTTCGATTTCCGAGCCCTTCATCTCACCATATGAATAACTCTGTTTGTCTGAGATCACTCATAGATCTCCTTGCTCTTAAAGATTTGTTGGCCGAGTGACTCGGCTTCGACTCGGACCATCCCAAGTCATCTCTCAAGCATCACATCAACTAATCTCCATTAGCTTCCTCACATCGACACACCACCAAGCTCCTTTAGATCTCATGCATGTCCATCTCAGTCTTAACTCGGCTTGCCAAGTCAAGCTCTTCTTTCTTCATACAAACCATGATTTATATTGCTCTAATCATGCCAACTCGAGCTATTCATTACAAGATTACCCTAGCTCAACAACCCTAATCATCGCATCGCCCTTGAGAGATCAACTTATCTTGTTTCTAAAAACTTTGAGTGATATGGCAATCTAAATTAATCCTTTGTGTTGTGTCATCTTGGCTAACTCACAACTCGGATTTATGAGCCCAAAAATTTGACCACCGAGCTTTGTTAGCTCATACCCGTGAACTTGCCACCAAGCAACTCCAACATGGTGTCACACCTCTGAATGAATCATCCTCATATATGATTTTGGGTTGGGACCCATCAAACTACCCACCGAGCTCCCTCCACGAGTCTAGGTGATCTCTAGATGCAAATGATGAAAATCGATATTCTTCTCTCGCACTAGGCCTTCAATCGATCACCACATGCCTTTGCACTAACTTGTGTCATGAATTCCTCTAAATTCTGCAACATTGGATTAGGGATTCGATGAGTCATGCAATTCATGGTGCACTTCAACTATTTGAAAATCCATTATCAAACTCGGTATGTAATTTTGCTCGAGTTTACAAAACAAAACTTGATCTCCTTAATTCATAGCCCAATTTTTTTCCCACACCACTTGACACTTGAATCAATCCTCCACCCATGATGTCACATCTTATGAATTACACGTCGATCACTCGCCATGAGTCGGTCATCATCCACCTCTTATGGCCACTCGACTCCGGTGGTAATTTGTCAATGAACTGACATTCCATCTTTCCTAGCTCGAGAGATAAGCCCCAATGTTACCTTAACATTTCTCCATCATCTCTTCACTCTTTGTGTCCGGGATCTCGATGGGAGGATTTATTGGTTTGGCCTTCCATCTTGACATTTCCACCATGGCCGCAGGCCCCTCAAAATCCCAAATGAGCTATGTTATTTTGAAGCTTGGAAATTTGGTTTTCAATCTCCATAATCCCTATTATGGCTTAAACCTCATCATTCTCCACCAGCTTGTCAAACTTTGCAATCTAACCCAAACCCTATGTGCTCACTGAGATCTAAAACTAGGGAAACACAAGCTTCTCATTTAATACAACCAACTCTCGCCTCGGTCAAACAACTTTCTTAACTCGAGATGGTCCCCATGTGCATAACTCAAACTTGCCACGATACCTAATTTGCTCCACTGGGACTTTTCAATATTCCATTGATGCTTTAACTATTATGGCTTAATATTGAGCTCAACTCCTTGAACCGAGCTCCCATTTTGACTTAATGCCTTCCCGACCTAGCTAGCTTCTTCGAGTAGCTCATCGAGCTACTCGGCAAGCTAAATTTTTGCTCGATGGCCCTTGGCCTATTTTGTAAAATCCTCCCATTTTTGGAAACTTTCCCATATTTTCTTGACTCGACCAACTCTTTTCAATGTTGGGCTTGGTTGACCATTGAGTTGAGCTCCAATGATAAATGACAAGTTCTCAACCAAGCTAACACCAAGTTATCACCGAGTTGAGCTCAATTTGACCTCATTCAATGCTAGGTGAGCTCACCTATGTAAATTATTAATTATTTTAATCGTGTTATCTCCATGATGACCGAACGCGAGTCCCTAGGACCAATATCATACTTTTATTGTAATGTGACCCCATTGTCCAATTTTTTCATGTGTGTAAAATTGGATAACATTTTTGGCGACCTCTCGGGGATGATTGCCTACTAAGCATGATTCTAGTATCCTTAAGTCATCCATTGAGCATGGAGTCTATATTGGCGTCCTAAAATTGATATGATCTTCCATGATGGATTCTCAAAATCCCCTTGAGTATTTTCGATCTTGGACCTCCCTGGAATTCTAGGCATGAGGTATATTGCATCTGATGAATACTTGGCATCTATGGCATACTGTGGAATTTTGACTAAAGTAGCATTATGAAACTCTTATGGAAACTTTGAACCTTCCTTCCCTTGAGAAACTTCCAAGGATGATATAATGTGCAAGAACAACACAAAACAATACAAGGAAAGAAAAAGAAAACAACACACAACAATGTGCCTAATCACTTGGAGGAAAACACCTAACTAAACTATACATGGGGTGGAATGATCTCAAAATAAAGCTTTAAGATGTATCCCATTCACATGAATGGGAAGTTCTTCTCCATTGAGCTTGAATAGATAAAATTAATTCACCTCTTTGCAACTCATGATGATGTATGGACCACTCCAGAGAGCATCAAACTTGGTTATTTTCCTGGTTTCACTCTATCTTCATTCCATTTAAGAACTAAATCTCCCTCTTCAAAATGCATGTCAGACTCCTTCTTGTCAAAATATTTCTTAACCTGAGCCTAATGTTGCTCTAAAGTCTTCATGGCCTTGTTCCGAACTTCTTCTAACTCCATGAGCTCAGCAAACTTGATCACAAAGGATCACTCTCTATAAATTCAAGTCGATGAGATAACTCAAAAGAAGGTAACTTCAAGGAGACCGGAAGTTTTTCTTCCCTTCCATATACAAGCATGAAAGGAGAATTCTTGATGGCCTTTTTAGGTGTGATCCAATCTGCCCATAAGACAATCTTAAGTTGTGTATGCCAAGTCCTCTTTTTAGTCTCTATTATGCAATTGATAATCCTTGTGAGGTTTTTGTTGCTAGACTTAGCCAATTCATTTCCTTACGGATAGTAATTGGATGAAGTCTTGAGGTAGACCCCATTTTTAACAACCCATTCACTTAGCTTCAGACCAATAAAATCCATCACATTGTCTAAAATAATTGTAAATGGAACACCAAACCTTATCATTATACCCTCCAAGAAATCAAGAACTACCTTCTCATTGCTCTCCTTCAATGCTACTACCTCTATCCATCGATTAAAATAGTCATTGCAGTAAGGACCCATTTATGTCTCATCACTAGATGGAGGATTAATCATTCTCGATGAAATCCAACCCCATTGAACAAAGGGTTGGTCCACTTGAATTGGATGCAGTGGAAGAGCTTTCAACTTCTGCTTTCTAGTGAAAAGGGCACATTCCTTACACTTCCTTACCCAGAGATGGGCATCTTTGAACAAATCGGCCAATAATAACTCGACTCACATGATCTTGGTAGCATTTTTCATGTAGAATAATTTCCTCCAGATAGGCCATTATGAAACTCTTCTAGTATCTTACTTACATGTTCTAGTCCCACACACTGAAGGAGAACACCATTCAAATCCTTTCGAAAGAGAACATTATCTACTAGAACATATGGAATAGAATAAAGACGAAAAGTTCATCTTTGATTTTTATCCATGTTCACAAGATATACTCCTGAGAAAAGGAAACTCTTCATTTTGGATAACCAATTAACTTGATCATCACCCTCATCAGTGTTTAGGAGTGTCACGTTCTCATTGCCTTTTGATTCCATGTCTACAGTGAGTTATTGACACAAACCTTTTCCTCTGACAAGTTTGGTAACTTTGATATGCACGTCATACTCCATCACCTTCATGATCTATCCAGCATGCTTTTCATTCATCTCTTTGTTTAGTAAAAAAGTTCGTGACATTTGGATGAGACACCATTAGATGAATTTTATTGTTAGAAAACATGTGCTTGAATTTATTCAAAGCTCAAATAACCACAAAGACTTGTTTTTCAATGAATGAATATTTGAGCTCATAGTCTTTAGGGATTGACTGAAGAAAGCAATTGCTTACTCAATCAGTTCATTGTTTTTCTAGGTGAGGATACTTGAAATGTTATCTTGACCTACAAAAGCATAAAGGATAAGGTATTTATCAAACCTAGGGTTCACCAATGTGGGATCTTGATAAATGGCCATTTTGATGGCTTCAAAGCTCTCCCTTCCTTCCTTTGTCCATGAGAATGGCATGTTTTTCTTCATCATGGCTATCAGTGGTTTAGCCAATGTTGTGAATTGAGGGATGAATCTCTACACAAAATTTATGGTTCCCAAAAAAATCCAGAGACCCTTCCTGTGACTTGGGAGAGATAAGGACATAATCAAACAGATCCTGGTTGGATCAATAGAAAGTCCTTCCACTGAATCAACATGCCCTAAAAATTTTCCCCCGTGCATTGCAAAATTATATTTCTTGGGATTTAGTGAAACCCCAAATTCTCTACATCTTCAAAAAACTTCCTTAGATGCATGATATGGTCTTCTGCATGCATGGATTATATAGTTATATAATCAAGGTAAACCAAAATGATAATGTTTATTAGTCCCTTAAATGCCATGTCCATGGCTCTTTGGAAAGTAGCCCCGACATTGGAAAATTTGAATGGCATTTTGTTATAAGTATATGTGCCCCACTTAGTAGTGAAAGCCATTTTGAATTGATTAGATTCTTGAACCAGAATTTGATTGTAACCTGAATATCCATCGAGAAAATAAAATATTTGAGCTCCTGCCACTATTTGAAGGATTTGCTCCATTGATGGAAGAGGATAATGGTCTTTCAATGAGGCACGGTTCAAATCCCTAAAGCCCACATGTTGAGTAGACAGAGGATGACACTAAGGAGAGGGCACATAGAAGATTCACATATGGGAATATGGTGCATTTGAAGGTGTGGAAGGATAAGAAAGGAAACATGCGTAGGGACAAGTTGATTTGGGGACTTAGCCATTTTTCAAAGTTACGGGCTATTTTTGGAGATGGCGTATAGAGCACACAATGGGATAGATACTTATACGACACACACATTCTATTTTGGGGATGAGCGTATACTAAGCACCATGCATGAGTTCGAGATAATAAATTGACTACTAATGCCGCTTAACTATAGGAGATCTATTATTAGCACACTTGCATGTGTGCATATTATTGTAAAGGTGCATGGCTATTTTCAGCATGCGACCTATTTTGAGAGGTGTGTAAGCGGTGAAGGGAAAGTCCCCACCCCTATAAGTATGTATTAGTCTATGTAGTTAGAGAGACACTGTGTATGAGTTATTATAGAGTTATGATGTTAGATCTATTATGTGCATAAAATTATGGTAATGCTATATGATGTAAGAATATTTTGTATTTACTATGTTTAATATAATGGAGTATATTTGGTGGATAAAGGTGTTAAACATGACTTGTAATTGGTTCTTGCATGGTTGATTTCATTATGATTATTGTTTAACTCGTGATTCTTTAAGATCTAGATCTAGAATGCTCTGTGGAATGTTTATGGCTAGTTAGGGTTTTAGATCTATGCTTTATCTCCAACACATTAACATGCTACACAAGAAACTCTAAAGAGGGGTATGGTACCTTTGCATGCTTTGGGTGAGTGCTCATCTCAGGATGAGTGATGTGTCAGCGTGCCTAGGTTGTTCATGGTAGATTCTAGGATGCATCATTGGTTTCATTGTTGGGACCTCTTTTTCAGTTGTTTTCAGGATGGTTCGTGATGAAGACGTACTGGTTGACCCTAGCAAGTGTTGAGGAGTGGTTAAAAGATTTAGAAGAAGAGTACACACTAAGGTTCAACATTGGATCTCGAGTTTGACCCATGCGAGTGGCTGGAAATGAATCTATATGACTGCTCCTACGAGAGCTTCTTTAATATTTTCCCAAGATAACTACACAAGTGGTTGGTTACTTATGCATCTAAATAGAGTTGGAGATATCACACACTTTTCTTGATGCGAAACAAATGCAGCCCCGTATATGATGTTGATTTTATTTGGACACGTATTGTGGATACTTGGTTCAATGGTGTTTTGAACATTTATATTTAGGAGTACTTAATTTCCACTTATTCTTTTCGAGGTAGCTAAGTTCTAATTTTTACATTATCCCAAGGGAACTTACTTGCAAGGCATTCCATTGGTGATCAAGATCTTGATGGTGACCCTAAACTTGGAAGAAAAATTGATGGCTAGCTAAACCCCACCACGCGTGGGGGTAGGAGCATGTTTGGTGAAAGATGGTGGACCTAGCAGCAGAAAGGAAGAGAGAAGAAAGGTAGCTTAAGTATAATGAGGTGCACGAGAGGGAGATGGAAAAGCAGTGGGATATTATAGATAGGATGGCATTAAGGAGAGAGATGGCCCGTGAAGGATTTGGAGCTAACATAGAAGGTGTGGAGCCGAGGCATCAAACTCCCCTATTCGGGAAATAATGATAGGGAACCCTCCTCATCCTCACACGAGAGTGCACCAACAGAGAGAGTGACTTGGGCCGCAAGCATGCATCTGAATCTACTTGGCAACCTAGCCCTTGTGCTTGGTTTTCCATTATCTAGTACATCCAATAGTCAGTAAGCTAATTTGGGTAGTAGGGAAGCAGGAGTAAGTCACATAGCAAGTACATCTATGGCAGGGCAAACATCTTCATTGTTGTTTGGAGGTACCTTTTCAGTGCATCATCGCATAGAATTTGAGTGTGTAGAATTTTGGACTCACTTTTGGGAGTAGTACCACCATGTAGACTATAGGAGTTTAGTTTAGTACTATTGTTGGGACACATGGAAGTACATCTTCTGGTCTACTTCCGGCTATAGGTGGAGGATCAGGGGGTATAGGTGGCTCTAATTCTGGTGGATTTGGTGGTTCTGAAGGAAGAGGTAACATAAGAGGTTCTAGATCGGTGGGCAGGGTCCGTACCAACCCTAGAATATTTACATGGAGATGTATCTCCATCTTCCAGAGTATAGGGGCATAGAAGATGTTGTTGAACACGTGCACATGTGTGAGATATTGTGGTGCGCAAAAGGGATCATAGCTTCTAAGTGAAAGGTAATTCAATTTGCAACTACATTACAGGGACATGCACACAGTTGGTATAGGAATTTTGACCCTAATCAAACTTACATAGATTATGCAGCATTAAAATATTCCTTCCTTAAAGAGTTTTATATCCCTGAATTTTAGCAAAAGAGTATAAGCACGCTCAAGGATATTAAGTAGGGCACTATTGAGAGTGTCACGGAGTATGATTCCTATTTCAAAACACTTTTATCAAAGTTTTCTTATGATATTCATGCAATCCAAAGCATTCACAATGGTTCGTTGCAGGACTAATCACACCCTTTAGAAGGAAATTTTCACATAAGACATATATTGATCCGTGTGAAGCCCTTGAAGTAGCTTTGCATGCTAAGGTAGTTGGAAGTATAGACACTAGAGTCAGTCCATTCTTAGAAGCACAAATTATAGCTATGGAAAAGCAATTAGAGAAACTATCAACAAATTTAGCACATGAGACGTGCACTAGGATTTGGTGTACAAAATGTGAAGTGGAAGGGTGCACTAAGGATAGTTGTCCCCGCAGGTCAATGCATTCATTATTGCTAAACTATGAGATATGTCATCTAAACCATGGTTAGTCACTACCCATTATTACAACGCATGATAAGGAAGAATGTATCTTACTATTGTAAAATTTTCCATTCCACGACTCACAATACAAAAGACTCGCATGTTAACTGGTTATCTCCATAATGCTATAGATATTGGTGTGCGATAGATAGAAGTATCAGATAACTCTAAGGGTAAAGGTGAGCACTAGGAATAGGATCAAAATCAAGTGAATTATGATCAAAACTAAGGGCACTATGAAGGAGGACGTGGTAGAGTTCGAGGATACCATGGTGGATTCAAGGGTCGAGGCCATGGTGGTGGATGAGGCGAGTTTCCTCACAAAATATGTTTTACATGTGGATATCCTGACCACTACAGAATGAATGTACTCAAGAATATTACTTGTTCTTTTTGTGGGAAGATTCATAGCTATGAGGAATTCCTAGATTTATATGAGCATCTTATCAAATAACATAAATAAGAAAACAAAGGCGCAGGGATGGTTAGAATATAGCGCACTGTGGAAAATCATTGGATACCAAAATTGGCACTAGAACCTGAAGTATAACTTATGAATATTACTACATGTGTTGAAGTTCCAGTGCCGAGAGAAGTGTTACAATGCAGGCCTACCATCACTAAGGAGGACGTTTTGCATGCAAGGTATCTGGATCCTATGCACCAGAAGGAGGTTTATCAAGAGACCATGGAGGTACTTAGAAACCTTCAAGGAAATACAGTGTTTAAAGGATTAATCATAGAAGATGGAACATAAGAAGGCAACAGATGTGGTCAAATTGGATATTGATGACTTGAAGGAAGTATGCAAAATGTTGCACCAGGATAATATCATTCCATTACTAGGGATTTGGCTAAAGGGAAACACTCCACATGTGAATATTGAGAATGGACGTCAGATCTTGCATGCAAATATCCCCCTCATAGCTTAGATTACAACAAGGATATCACTCTGAATGTTGTTGTGGATGGATGGATCTTGAGTAATATATTGATTGACATAGGCGCGAGGTAAATGTGCTTACTTTAGATGCATGGGTACATATGGGGAGACCTCCATTACAGCCATCTTCTAATATATTGTTTATGGCTAATCGAACTAAGGCCACTCCCATTAGATTTTTAAAAGATGCATCCATTACTATACAAGGGCCAAGTTCACTTGGGATTTTGAGGTTTTAGCACTTGTAGAAGTATAAAGTTTCCTAGATCTGCTTGGGCACCCTTGGTGCTATGTAAATAATGTTGATCTTCGATTCAAAAAAGGATATATAAGTTTTGAGAACAAGGAGGAAATATTTATTATCCCTTTAACGGATGGGAAATCTATGCCCTATGTTGAGCCTTTGAGTGAAAAATATCTGAATAGGATTTATGTACTCATCATTCAAGACCCGTATATGTAAGCCATTTAAGGAAGGAATCCTCCAGTGGAAAGATGCACAGTCTATGAGTGATACCACAAGTATTGCTTGTGATAATTGGGCTCATAGAACTTATGAGATGGTTAGGCATGAAGTAAGGAGCACATTTTCGTGGAGAAGCAAACCTTGTTGCATTAGGAGGATAGGTAACAACTCTGTACCTTGGTACACTAGAGAAGGATACCCTATGGTATTCCTATGTGCCATGGAGGAATAGTGGACAAACCAATTTGAAATAAGAAATATGTTAGCATATACCCTGTGCGGGATGGTAGTGTGCTGGTGGGTGGTTCACAGGATAATCTTGTAGAATGGAATGAAGTTAGGATTTCTCTAACAACTCAATTTTCTAGGAGTAATGCACCTACTCAAATTTGCACATATCATGGTAATAAACTTGTTCAACACCACATTTAGCAAAGTGTGAGAGGCTCTGGATAGAGGGGAAGGAAGCTTTACCACCTTCACTATGGGTACACAAAATTTATTCCACTTTACAAGGTTGCGCACGCGCTTGGTATGTATATGTGGAGCTACATAGAGAGACTGAAAATTGACAGGATTTGATTGCAGGAATGGTCCAAAATTTTTACTACTTCTCTACTAACCCTCCGGACTTTTGAAAAGGAATCAAGGGTTATAAAGTGCTTAACTATGGGAGAAAGTGTAAAGGAAAAAGAACTCATTCAGGAGTTATTTGGTGAGACAGACTCAAGAGCATGCTTTGATAAAGAAGAAGAGACAGATGTCGTGTTACTTAAGCACACTTTCTTGGAGAAAGAAAAAGGAAAGATGGTACACATAGTGGATGATGGGGAAGTAGAATATCTGGATATAGATCATTCAAAGGGGTATGCACGAGGTGTTAGACATTGTGGATAAAAATGTGTGCGCCTATCATGAACCCATAAAGACAAAAAAAGTGAATATTGGTATGGATGTTGAACCTAAGGAGGTAATAATTAGGGATTATTAGTATGATTCGAATTGGCAAAATTCATTTGGTTACTTCATGATTTTAAGGGCTTATTTCCTAGGTAATACATGAATTAAAAGGAGTGCATGAAGTGTTAGGAGAGATGAAGATTAGGAAAAGACCCTACAGAATGAACCATAACCCGTGGTTAAAGATTAAGGAAGAAATTGACAAGATGTTCAAATATGGCATCATCAATCCCCTGGAAGAATCAGAGTGGGTTAGCCCCATGGTCATCATTATAAAGAAATATGGTTGGATTAGGATTTGTGTGGATTACAGGGAACTGAATGTTGCATGTGTGATTGATCCCTTTCCTACATCTTTCATAGAGGAGATATTAGAAGGCATTGCAGGGCGCGAAATCTATTCTTTTATAGATGGATTCTCTGGGTATCATCAAGTCATGATTACACAGGAGGATCAAGAGAATACAACTTTCACCATTGAATGGGGATTTTTTCATATAATGTGATGCCCTTTAGTCCGAAAAATGTGCTTGTTGTATTTTCGTGCATAATTTTTCAAGCATTCCAAGATTTTATTCACGAATTCTTACAGGTTTACTTGAATGATTGAATGGTATATGGACTTGTTAAAGATCACTGTGACAATTTGGGCTTAATGTTTAAAAGGTGTAGATAATTAAGCATCTCTTTAAACATCAAGAAGTGTGTGTTTGCTACACCTTTTGGCACTTTGTTATGAAACATTATCTCGAAGGATGGGTTATTAGTGGATCCAACTAAGGTTGTAGTTATTGTAGGCCTAGAAGAGCCTACCAATCAAAGTGAGGTGTGTAGATTCTTGGCTCACACTTTGGGTATTATAAAAAAACATATCAAGGGATATGCTAAGATTTCTACACCCTTGGAAGAGTTACTTAAAGAAAAAGGGACATTTTATTGGGGAAAACCGTAGCAGCGCACATTTGAGGCATTGAAGGAAAGAATTACTACAACACCTATTTTGTGTTTTCCCTCATGGAACCAAATGTTTCATGTACATGTGGACACCTCTAGCATAGCCATTGGTGTGGTGTTAGCTCAAACTAGAGAAGGTATTATAGATCATCCTATCTATTTTGCTAGTAGAAATTTGACTCCTACAGAGAATAATTATACGACTACTAAGCGCGAAGCTTTGTCAATGATCTATGCCTGTATAAATTTAGAAAATACCTGCTAGCAACACCATTTGTATTTTACACCGATCACATGGGATTGAAATACTTAGTAAACAATCTGTTTTTCACGAGGGCACATATGTCGATGGGTGCTCTTATTACAAGAATTTGATTTCACAAATGTGGTAAAACTTGGTAAAAGTAATTCGCCCCGGACCATTTATCAAGAATTCAGTCGGGAGGACACGAAACAATTGAAGATACTATGTCATATGCACAGTGTACATGTTATAATGTGCACCTTCGAATGGAGGATATTTCTATATGTTTATGTTGAAAGAGTTTGTGAGAATCAAATCAGAAATGATACACCACGAATTAGTTGTACTCAACAAAATCATAATGGCTCCATCATAATCACAAGGATCGATCAATAATGGAAGAACTTTCTCAATAGAAACAAAGCTTACACATAGAGGAAAAAATTTGGAGTGTCTTGGCATGCTCATAAATTAGGAATGAAAGGGTACATATAGGGTGTTGAGTAACCTTAGTGCCTGACACACAAGTAAACCCTAAACGTAACCCATGTGAGATGACCCTCCATATGTGAGTGGAGAAAACATAGGATCCCACACATCAACACCCCCCTTCATCAAAGCAAGGGTAGCAGCATGATGAGTCGGAACAAACAAGAAGACACCCCTAAACAACTATGAAAGATGTGTCAATGGGGCCTGAAAACTAAAGGCCTAATAAGGTTCCCATATACAAAAAAATCATCCTAGAAGAAGAAGAAGAAGAAGAAGGAATATATAACCCAAAGAAGATGAGCAGCTGCATGCATAAGACCTCACCCCAAGAAGAGATTGTAAGTGAAGAAACTTCACCTCAGTGAAGGGCTTGGTAAATATATCTACAATCTGATCAGCTATCTGAATGTATTGAATTTCAATGATACCATCATGAATAAGCTCTTGTATGAAGTGCATATGGATCTCAATGTGCTTCGTTTATTGATGCTAAAATAGATTTCTACAAATTGATATAGTGCTCATGTTATCACAATAGATAATGGTAGGTCACCGAAAGTGGATGCCAAACTCTGTCAGAATACCCTGTAGCCAAACAATTTTTGTGGCAGTGTTAATTGCTCCTCTTTATTCTACCTCTATAGAAGATATCATAATTACATTCTACTTCTTACTATACCAACTAATAGGACCCGAACCAAGAGAGAAACTATAGCCAGAGGTAGATTTTCAATGATCTAAGTCACCGGCCCAATCAGAATCTGTGAACCCAATCAAGTCAATATCCACCCCTCCATAATAGTGAATGCCATCAGTATAGGTGCCATGAACATAATGAAGGATCCACTTAGTTTCTTTCCAATGTAGCTCATGTGGCTCCTGCATGAATCTAGATACAATCCCGAAACATAAGATAAATCCAGTCAAGTGTGATTCAAGTAAATCAAGATCCCCACCAACTATCAATAAAGGGTACCATCAACCAAGGGAGTAGAGCAATTAGAAACCAAATTAACCCCGGAAAGAAAAGGAGTAGGAGAAGACTTGCAATCAGACATCTAAAAATGAGCAAGCAAGTCAAGAGCATACTTAGGTTGCGAAATCACAATTCCCAAGTCAGATTGTGAAATTTGGATCCTAAGAAAGTAATGAAGTAGACCTAAGTTAGTCATGGAAAACCTGTTGGCCAAGGCAATCTTCACAGAATCAATGATAGAGGAAGAGTTTCCTGTGATCAACAAGTCATCAACATAGAGAACAAGGATGAGTATGGAGTCATCTTGCCATAGAATATAAACATTTGGATCAAAGTGACACCTAGTAAACCCTGATGTAAGTAAAAAGGAGTCCATCTTGGCATACCAAGCCCGAGGGCTTATTTAAGGCCATAAAGAGACTTCTTTAACTTACAAACGAGGGAGGGATCATGGACATAACCTAGAGGTTGTTCCATGTAGATATCTTCCTCTAGGTCACCATGAAGGAAGGCACTCTTAACGTCCATTTGATGGACTTTCCATCTGTTTGTTGCGGCAATGGCAAGGGTCATTCGAATAGAAGTCATCTTCGTAACCAGAGCAAAGGTTTCAGTATAATCAACCCCAACTATCTGGGAGAAACCCTTAGCTACTAATCGCGCTTTAAAATTTTCAATGTCTCCATCTACTCCATACTTTGTTTGGAACACCCACTTACACCAAATGATTTTTCTTCCTTTCGGAAGAGGGGTGAGATCCCAAGTATCATTATTCATGAGAGAGGAATACTCCTCATCCATGGCAAAATCCCACTCAGGAATACCAGAAGCCTCCCGAAAATACATGGATTAGAAGCAGAGGCAAAGAAAGAGTGGGGTCCAATGAAATATGAGCAAGTACATCTCATATTTGAAGTATCTCCAACTAAATCTCCAACACTTTGCAAAGTTTTCCTAGCCCAAAGAGGGCTAGGAGGATTAGACTCAAAGTCGGAAGATTCTTCACTTGAGTGAGAAGGGGCATAGTCCTCGTCATCACTATTGTTAAAATTATAAGACTCAAAGGTTTGATGGTCGAGAGGATCAGGAAGAGGAGCACACTCAACAACAACATAATCTGATGATTCAGAATCTAAATCAACAACCTAAAGAACCTCAATAGGTAGATAAGTAGAAGTCGAAGAAGACTCATCAAACTTAACACTTCTCTCAATATAAAGCTCATGAGAAGTAGGATTCAACAATCGATATCCCTTCATGCCATCAGAATACCCTAAAAAGATATAAGGTTTGGATTGTGGTTCCAATGCCTTGCATTTCTTCTTGGGAATTTGAGCCATAGCCTTGGATCCGAAGACTCAAAAGTGCTCAACATCAAGATTGTGTCCAAACCAAGCTTCAAAGGGTGTCATCCCTCTTACTACCTTGTGTGGAACATGGTTCTGAATGTAATTAGCACAATTCACTGCTTTATCCCAATACTGTGGAGGAAGAGACTTCAAGTGAATCATACAAGTGGCCATCTCCTTAAGAGTACGGTTCTTTCTTTCTGTTCTACTCCATTCTGAAGGGCTATAAGAAACTGTATGCTATAAGGAGATCCCTTCAAAAGTATAGAAATCCATGAACCTATTGTTTACATATTCTCCTCCATTGTCTATTCGAAGAACCTTAATAGACCATTCCACCTGTTTCTCAACGAAGAGCCTTAAATTCCTGAAAATATTCAAAGACTTCAGACTTAAGCTTAAGAAAATATACCCAAGTATATCATGAATATTCATCAATGAAGGTGAGCACATAAAGAGATCTAGTAAACAAAGGAGATGGAAATGGACAAAAAATATCATTTTGAACAAGATCCAAGGGATGAGTAGCTCTCTAGGATTTTCCTTTGTCAAAGTTATTTTCAGGATGCTTTCCAAGGGTACAACCCTTAGAAAAATTGACACGGGGTAACCCGTTGACCATTTCATTTTGGCTCAATTGTTCAAGGTAGCGATAATTTAGATGTCTGAAACACTCATGTCATAGCTTACTAACCTCATTTGCATGAGTGAGCAAGGTAGTGGGCGTAGAATCATAAGTAAAGTGGGAAAAGGTATACAACCGTGAACAGTGATCTACCTTTCCCTTAGCCACTGTAGTGTCATCATTAAGCTCACGAATAATCACCGAGTTAGGACAAAATTCCACTCACATTCCTTCACCAAGGTGAGTAATTTGGTAAACCGATAGGAGATTGGTAGAGAGATCAAGAACACTCAACACTTGGTTGAATGTTCCCCCATCCATCTCTACCGATCCACTACCGGAAACTAACATTTTCATGTCATTACCCATTGTGATTTAGGACATACCACAAGGCTCGATGTTGGAGAACTCAACATGTGAAGAATCCATGTGGTGTGAGGCACCGAATCTATAATCCATGTCAATGAAGGAGTAACTTTGGCTACAAGGGCCTTTCCTTTCTTCTTATTAGATTTAGACCCTTTTGCAGTAGAAGACTCGGTCTTTGGAGCATTTTGTTTGATAGACTCAGGAACACCTATTTGATTTTTCTCAAGTAAATGAGTAAGGTGATCAAATTTTTTTCTCATATATAGATGTTATTTATGACCAATATTTTTGTAATAGGAACACATAAACTTGTCTTTCTATGCTCTAGGCTCAGAAGTTGAAGCGTTTGTGTTAAATTTATTTTTGGTCTTGGTTTCCTTCTTAGGTTGATCCTTTCTTTCTTTCTTCTTTTCAATCTTCTTTTCCTTACTAGTACTTGCTACAAGGGCATGTGACTTGGACTTGAGAGACCCCATTTGAATGAGTTTGTCCTGTTCTCAAATGAGTTGGGATGAAAAATAGTCAAAGGAGGGCATATTCCAATCATTTCCCAAGGCAACTTTTGTAGCGTAAAAATTTGACACAAAGACAGAATATTCGGGACCTAACTTAGAGAGAATTGACAAGATCAGTTGAGAATCTTTCTTCTCTACTTGACATTCCTTTAACAACAATCTAGTGTGGACAAACTTAGAGAAGTATGCTTGTAGGTTTTCAAAATCACTAGGATTTAACCCTAGTAGTTCATTTTCCAACTCATGTGCTCTCATGTCATCTTGTTTTCCAAACATTTTATCTAACGTTTTCCACGTAGAATTAGGTGTTTCAGACAACTCAATGTGGAAGAACAAGTTAGGAGAAACAATCATGCAAAGAAGACCTAAAGCTTCATCACTACGGTTTAACCACTTAGATTTTTTAGGGTCATCGTCTGGTTTAGTCTCAGTTCCCATGGTGATGCGGAATAACCCTTTACCTCTTAGTTTCATAATCATTTTCGATCTCCACTCGAAAAATTTGAATGGTGTAAGCAAAGGAAGTGAATAAGCATCCATTGTGAAGAGAGAGAAAGAATGCAGAAAAGAATCACAACCACCCAGGACAATATAGAAACCCCCACTTTCGGCACTTTATAGTTGAGTGTGTTGGATATAATCGTCCGAGTGTGCATCTTGAAATAGTTGGTAACTCTCCTTGCAATCAGTGTAATAATGCGCAAGAGAGGAGACCACAATCGTGTTTCATGGAGTGCAGCAAAGTGACTCCGTATACAAGCACAATCAAAAAACTAGGAAGGAGGTGAAATCAATTCTTGGTTGTGAGAAAGAGCGTCTCACGTCGCAAATAATACCCCCTTGCTAAAAAAACGATGCCGGAAGTGCTCACTTGTTGCAAAGCAATAATAAGGGTAAAATACAATGAAGAAAGGAACTCAAGATGAGTCTGGAAGACCTCCAGAACGCCGGAAAAGGCATGCGGAAGACAAAAAGGTGCTCGGAGTGATACTGCACACTTGAGCACACAATTAGTAAAAAAATCGACAATAATGCCTAAAAATTATCACTTTGAAACACCCAATTTGGCTAATTTTAGAGCTATTGGAGTTTTTAAAAATGACAATTTAACGTTAATTTTAAAAGACGATTTTAATTATTTTATCTAATCGAGAATGAAGAGATCGTAATTAATAGAAATATATTTAATTACAATTAAATCTAATTAATTACAAATAGAAACTAATTAAGATCTATTAAATGAAATCTTAATTAAAAATCAAATATACTTCCCTTTTTAAAAAAATCAAATTTGAATGGTTTCCCACTACAATTTGAAAATTTTCCGTTAACTTGCCTTAAATAAATTTAAATGAACTTACCGTTACGAAGAAATTCTAATTAAGATCTAGTGCAAATTAAATCCTAATTAAAAATCAAATATACTTTCCCTTTTAAAAGAAATTCCCACCAATTTTTTTTTTAAAATGCCATAAATGAATTTTAAAAAAACTTACCAACCGACACGTGGCTCGATGGAAATCGTTGGAGGTGGGAGGATCCCAAGTTGGGTGCAGTCGGGTGTAGGGAAGATGGGGAGCTTGGAGTGGGAGGTGGGAGGATCCCACATTGGGTGGAGATCCATTGGAGAAGCCAACGGATCCAAGTAGGAGGAGAGAGGAGAAGGCTCGGGGCAGAGCCAAAACATAGGTAAGCGTGAACTAGGGGAAACCACGTAGAGCTCAGGGAAGAGGGCGAGCCAGTAAGGGTGAGCAAGGGAGAATGGAGATGGCTCGGGGCAAAGCCAAAAAAACTTTCTCAAAAATTACTTGCTTAAAACACAGCTCGTTAAGCATAAGGTAACATGGAATATCTTGTCCAGGGCATAACACGACTCGGCTAGGAAAAACAAACCGACTTGGCAGAGGTAAAACATGAGGTAGACCAAAAATCACTCACACAGAGCAACTCGGTTAAGAGGGTAGCTCGGAGGAGTTTGAAAGGAGCTCACAGGTGAGTTAAGGAGCTCAGTGGAGAGCTCAGTTGGGAGTAGTACACCAAAACACCACACTTCAAGCTCAAAATTCGAACATGTATTCTATAAAACCACCATGTAAAAAACACAAAGACCAAGCAAATAGAGATCTAAAAAATTTCCAGTTTAATAAAAAAATAAAAAAACCGAAAATAACCTCTATTTTAATTGATCTACCAATTTAGCTGCAGTTAGCTAAATGTAGCTACAAAACCCCTGAAAGCTTCAAGAATACCTGCACATGCACGAAGAACACAACAAACCGAAAAAACTTTCCAAGAACAACTTGTTAAATACGTTAGCAATAAATTTCCAGAATATAACGATCGAAAAACTTGCACGAGGAGTAAAAATGAGACCAAGAGTAATCGTAGTTCTTAAATGATGAATGCACGTATACACGATCTCACTATAATACCGAGCGCGCTTAAGCGTGTCATCCCTAGAGTAGTACTATGATGGGTGACCTCCTGTTAATGTTCTTGGTCTTGATTGGGTGTATACTTGGCTCCATCATGCGGGAGGGTGTTGGCATAGTAGTTGATTAACACGATGAGATCCCTCTCCACCATCAATTCGAGCTTTTGGTGTGACGAAAATTCATGCATCTCTAATACCATGAAAGAGTTTGTGAGAATCGAATCAGAAACGATGCACCATGAAGTAGTTACACTCCATGGAATCGTAATGGCTCCAACGTAATCGCAAGGATCAATCAAAAATGGAAGAACTTGCTCAACAGAAACAAAGCTTACACATAGAGGAAAGACAAAGTGGAGTGTCTTGGCATGCTCATAAATTAGGAATGAAAGGGTACATATAGGGTGTTAAGTAACCCTATTGCATGACACACAAGCAAACCCTAAACATAACCCATGTGAGATGACCCTCCATATGTGAGTGGAGGACACATAGGATCCCACACACCAACATACATGGAGTTATGGCGCTAGAAGGAATGAAATCCTTAGAGAAGAACAAATTACAATTCACACGACCCCTTTTTTTTGTTCGGTGGTGACCTATACAAGTTAGGCCAAGATGAGGTATTGCGTCGATGTGTACTAGATCACGAGCAAATAGATATCATGGAAGAGGCTCATGGTGGTATTATAGGTGGGCACTTGCGCAAGTGATTCCATGGTGCGTAAGATTATACTCTTTGGATTATGGTGGGAGACCCTCTACAAAGATTGTAAAGCATATTGTAAGCATGTGATCATTTTCAATGCCTTGGTAAACCTGGGCAAAGAGATGAAATGCCTTTAAGACCTATTCCTAGTGTAGATCCATTTGTGGAATGGGCTATAAATTTGTGGTTCCTATTTCTCCAGCCACGTGGAGGACTAGATCACGCTACATCATCACTTGCACAAATTATCTTACAAGGTGGGCAGAAGTAGCACCTACCAAGGATTGTGCAGAAAGAGCTACATTAGCTTGAGGTTCTTATGTGAAAATGTTCTTACAAGGTATGGATGCCTGCTAAGCTTGAAAAATGATAGGGGTACACATTTTTTGAATGAGACAATCAGGATACTATTGGATGAATTTATGATTGTGTACCATAAGACTACACCCTATCATCCTCAGGAAAATGGGACTACTGAGGCCTTCAACAAGATTTTGAGCTAGACATTGACAAAAATTTGTGATGTTGGAAGGAAATATTGGGATGATAAAGTTTATATTGTGCTTTGGTTGTATAGAACAACACACAAGAGGTTGAACAAGGCCACACCCTTTCAATTGGTGTTTGGCTCAGAAGTCATTCTTCGTATGGAATTCATGTTACCATCTTTATGTATTATGCATGTTGGAGGTCTAGCCGATGAGAAATAATTATAAAAAATAATTGATAAATTGATACAGCTGGATGAGATGTGTGCCATAACACGTTGGAGTCAAAAACAAGAAAAGGCCAGACAAAAGGCATGGCATGATAGGCACATCAGGGACAAAAATCTTGAGATGGGACAGATGGTGCTTCTTTATGATTCTAATTTTTGTGCCATCCAGGCAAGCTTAAAGTGCATTGGTTGGGACCATATGTTATCACTCATATACTTGAATCGGCACTTGCCAGTTAGAGATGCTTGATGGAATACAGTTACCTGGTTACTTCAATGGGAGTAGGTGAAGCCCTAATATAAATAAGTCTTCTTGGTGTTTGTAATAAGGCAATGTTTCCATTTAGAATAGGTTTTCATTTCTGTATTTCCTTAATGTATTTCCTTCTTCGTCGCTATGCTTTGTCAATTTAGTTTGGTGTTTTTGTAATAAGTGTGTTTGCGCATTGGAAGCTAATTACCATTTGAAGTATTTTTATGCACAAAGGACTACACATACCATTGGTGTGGGGTGGTTATTCACAACTGGGTATACATGAGAAAAAAACTATTACATGTGTTAGTAAAGTGTGGAAAGGAGTTGTTAGAAAGGATATTGCTAAAAAAATGGCCATAGATGAAGATAAATGAGGGAATAGTATAACGTGAGGTAAGCAGCGACCGTGGAGACTACCAGGGGAAGGCACAGTGGTGAGGTACTCGGGCGCATGGAAGCACACTAAAGAGAAGTCTGTAGCCAGAAGGTAGGAAGGTGCGCTAGAAGGTTATAGCTAGGGCGCAAAGATGTACCACACAGAGATTGTGAAAATGGTTAATTAATGAGAGGATTGTTAGTAGGTGAAGGAGCAATAAATGTACTAACTTTTTGAAAATCTATATAAGAACCTAATGTGGGTTCATTTTTACCTTTGTGATCATAAGTACTTGAGCGAGCTAAGTGTGATCGAAATGAGAAAATCGTGTTGAGGTGCGAAGTTTTTGAAACCATACATAGAGAGTAGACTATTGTGTGTAGGAGGCTTGCGTCCCCATTGGTGAAGGGTTTGAGCGAAGCGGAAGCATTGAGAAGGAGTTATGACACACAATTTCAAGCTAGGTCTTGCATATTTGAGCTAGGGTTTGAGTTTTCTTGTTAATAATAGCAAAAGGTTGGATTTTATGATAGCACCAAAGAAAGTAATGCAGCAGTACAAAAGGAAATAAGAAGGTAGAAGATCAAGTCAAAATAAGTGACTAAAACCATCGTAACTCGACAACAAGGGAGAGTTGGATGCGTTGCTTCGAATAAGAAGACCAACAAGCACACGATGGAGGATATGCGAAGTGTATGAAAATGTTGGGGAGAAATTATCAAGTAGGTAGGAGTTTACTAGTTGTATGACCTCCCATATTTTGAAAAGTATGAACCCTTATACTAAAGGCTGATGAGCCGAGTCCATGAGGACTTCTATTATTTCATCAGATGAAGGGTTAGGATCAAAGTAGCCTTGGTTTCAACACTAACAGGATTGAAGGGCACATGGCTGGACCTTGTTAGTGATCTGACTGATAAAGAAGCGGTCATAAAAACAAGAAAGGATTTGAGGTATACCAAGTGCCATGCGAAATGGATATTGATAAATTGAAGAAGTTTCCTATGGTGCAGGAAGCAATGCATTTGCTAACCAAGTTGAATGACCAGGAGATATGATCACAGGTAAACACCATGTGGCTTCACATTACAAAGAAAATGTCTCAAGGAGTAGTATACAACCTAGCAGGCTATATTGTAGACACCATTGTTGAGGAAGCATGCACAGGAGAAAAGATAAGTTTTGGCATTATCCTACTTTCTCTTGTGTTTTTAGAAATTGGAGTGCTTGATGGGCCAAAGAACAAGATCTAGGAGTACCCCTTAGAAAATAAGTCCCTTACGGAGAGGTTTGAAAAATATTTATGTGAAGGATCAATGAGTGGGCCATTTAAGTAGAGGTCGAGAGATGTGGTATGACCAACTTTACGCAGCATTTGAGGAGGAGTGGTGCATTCCCAAGGAGCTACCTTTGGTAGTAGGAAAGGTAGTACAGTTTGTGGTGTACCAACACTTCTACATCATGCGGTTTGCTATGAGGGATGGGACATGGAGCCCATGGTGCAAACTACCCTATGCCTTCATAGTGCACTACTTCTAGGCCTCAGTTCACATATTTATTGATGTGCATCATCTGAAATTCAACGTAGATAAGGTAGACTGTGACTACCACACCCTCAGGAAGACATATGTGTATCCAGGCCGGATTGCCTACATTGAGAGGCTCATCTCAGACATCATAAGTATGAATACATTAAACTTGGCTATTAGAGATATTTAATTTACACTCGTATACCTTCATATTAATCCTTAGGTGGAGAATAACAAGTATGCGAGAGAATGAGTTTGTGTTCTAGGACTGTTTAAGGGAAAACATACATTGGAGAATGTGTCAACTCCAAATCCTGTAGTGACTATAGAGGTAGATGGGGAGGAATAAGAACATGAAGATAGTGGTGGCTTGGATCATAAAGGTCGGAGGCAACCCATGGAAAAATTGGAGAATGAGCGCACGGATACCCCACCTTAAACGAAAGAAGGATACAGGACTTGGACATGGAGGTAGTCCATGAAGAGCATCATTTTAAGAGGGTATTCAGAAGAACAAGAACCCAAGGTGTGAGAACTCCACAGCTTGTAAGAAGATCACCAAGACTCTCCCCTTAGAAAGAGGCAACTAAGAAGAAGAGGAGAAAGCTAAAGCTGAATGAGGGGCGAAGGAGTGCAAAAGAGTACACCTAAAACCCCAAAGGCAGCCGAGAAGATATGGAGGAGCTTGAGATGAGGACATGAAGGATGAAGAGGAAGGTACGAAGGAGGCAAAAGAATCATAGTATGATAAACCTAACGCGCATGACACTACTTAGGACGTAGAGGGCAACACCAAACCTTGGCGCTCAGGTTCCTAAGGGGCCAAGAATAAGGAGAACAAGTGGATAATGCGTTGTGTCGAGTATGGGCTATGCTGAGGACACAAGTAAAATCATTTTTTCCCACTTTCAAAGCATAGTGGACCTAAAGGAGTTATACAAGTGGGAACTAATGGACCCAAACATGGCCACTACGTGCATACGGAAACTGATGTCATTGTCCATGAAAACTCACATGGACGAGCCACATTTTGATGTATGAGTGGAGTCTTGTGTGTCGAGAAGAGTGAAGAAGACACCTCAGAGCAGGAACATGACTATAAATCCCACTCTCATGTTTGATGAGTAGGTGAGCAATGCCTTGGTTAAGTTATCTACAGAGGTGGTCTTGGAGGAATATCGATAAGGTTGCCACTATTAGAGTGCTACTTGAAGATAACAAGGAAAAAACTGTAGAAATAGCACATCTAAAAGGAGAGAAGGATCTAGAGAAGAAAAATAATGAGGCCTTCATCAACATGGCAGAAGAAATTGGTGACTATGTCCTAAAAGTAAGACTACATCTGGAGTCTAAGGTACCTGAGAATTTTCCTTTGGCTATGCATTATGTGTGCACATTAGTTGATTTGGTGCTTGAGGATGGACCAATTTGAATGCCAGCACCGAAGGATCCTGAACAAGAAGCAGAGAGAGCCAAGGCCTCTGTGGTTAGAAATATTTCATCTTACGAGGCATTACTCCAAACTTTACAAGATGAGCTGAAGAAAGTAGATCAAGCTTTGAACATATGTGTAGCACTAGAAGTAGTGATCAGGATCAAAACTATTATAAAGGATAATGAAGTTTTCAAGGTAATGAAGGATGAGACTTTAGGGCACGCAAAGATATTGACATTAGTAAAGCAAAAGTGTGAATCCCTTACAACAACACAAAACCCGCATAAGGAGAGGTTGGATGAGATTGGAAAGCTCATAGTGTAAAAGATGGATCTTCTGGAGGGAAGCATGTCTTTTATGGCCAATGTTGTCCTAGTACTGCAGAATGAAAAGGGAGAGATCACCGGGACAATTTGGAAGCCGTCGCCACGGATGTTATAGAGAAGATAAGAAAAGTTTTGGATGATTGGAAAACATTAGAGGCTGAGATTAAAATAGAATATCCAGAGTTGATCCTCTCAGTTGAAGTAGAGGGTGTTGCAGAATAGAAGTCTATTCTTTGTACAGTAATTATTTACATTCTTTCCATTCTTATTCTTTATTGTTTAAGACAATCAGGAGGAACCCCATTTTCGAGGTGACAATGTAGTTTAGTGTGGGGTAATGTTGATCAAAAAGAGTATGACACTAAGGAGAGGGCACATAGAAGATTCACACGTGGGAGCAAGGCGCATTTGAAGGCGTGGAAGGATAGGAAAGGAAACATGCACCAGACAAGTTGATTTGGGGACTTAGCCATTTCTCATAGTTACGGGCTATTTTGGAGATAGCGTATAGAGAACATAATGGGATGGATACTTGCATGACAAGCAAATGCTATTTTGGGGATGAGCATCCACTAAGCTCCATGAATGAGTTGAGGATAATAATAGGACTACTACTGTCAATTAACTGTAGGAGATTTATTATTAGTGCACTTGCATGTGTGCATATTATTGTAAAGGCGCATGGCTATTTTTAGCATGCAACCTATTTTTGGAGGTGCGTAATTGGTGAAGGGCAAGTCCCCACCCCTATAATTATGTATTAGTCTGTGTAGTTAGAGAAACATTTTGTATTAATTATTGTAGAGTTATGATGTCAGATCCGTTACATGCATAAACTTATGGTAATGTTATATGATGTAAGAAGCATCTGTATTTATTGTGTTTAATATAATGGAGTATATTGGGTGGATAAAGGTGTTAAACATGACTATAACTGGTTCTTGCATGGTTGATTTCATTATGATTATTGTTTAATTCATGATTCTTTAAGATCTAGATCTAGAATATGCTCTGTGGAATGTTTATAGTTAGTTAGGGTTTTAGATGTATGCTTTATCTTCAACATGTTAACATCTTGCACAAGCAACTCTAAAGAGGGCCCTGGTACCTTTGCATGCTTTGAGTGATTGCTCATCTCAAGCTGAGTGATGTGTCGAGTGCACCTAGATTGTTTGTGGAATATTCTAGGCCGCATCACCACACATAACCAAATATCTCTGTTCTTTGTCCTTACGGGGACCAGATTGGCTACCCAAGAGGAATGTTTGATAGGAAAAATTATACATGCCTCGATGAGTTTGGTTAGCTCCTTTCTCATTAGTGGCTCAATTTTGGGATTAATTGGCCTTTGCTTTTGACAAACGGCTTGGCATTAGGATCTAGTTCGATGGTATGTTATACTAGACCTAGATCAAAACCACACAGGTCTTTATAGCTCCACACAAAAATTTCATGATACTCTTGACAAAGTTTGATGAAATATTCTTCTCTTCGGAAGTACATACTTTTCCAATCTTCAGAACCTTTTCATTGGCTACCTCGACTTCCTCAAAATATTCTTCTTTGACCACCATGTTATAGCTTTGTCTTTTGGCTTGGTCATCTAAATTAAATATGGATTTCGAGTAACTAAGCCTTTTGGTATCTTGTTGCTTTTCAATTGTATGATTTGATCGCCATATGATTCTTGCAGCTTATCTTGATTTTTCGCAGCAAACTCCGCCTCTTCTTGTAGGAAAAGGACAATTTGTTTTTCACTATCGAACACTTTCTAGCTACTCACATTATCGAGACTATAGGTTAGACCACCATTTTGAAAAAATGTTGCACTTCTTTCATGATATCAATGGGTATGTCGTATTGTGAGCCAATTGTAGCAAGCCTATCAACATCTTGGTTTTGATTTCTAGGAACTGCATGGATCCCAAAAGCTTCAAAATCTTTAATCAAGTCCTAGATTCAGTTATTTTATGATCTTAAAAGATTAGTTTTTGATGTGTTGCATGTCATCACTTAATGAATAACTAACTCACTATCTCTAAAAATAGTCGGGCTTTGATTCCCTTCTTTTGAGCTAGCTGAATTCCTTGCATAAGGGCCTCGTATTCAGCAAGATTATTAGTGCAACTGAATTTTAACTGGAAATATGAAAAGTAATTATCTCCCTCTAGATAAATTAGCATGATACCATCACCAGATCCATTCTTACTCCTTGAACCATCAAAGAATAATTTCCATGGTCCTTTAAAATTGTTTTACATTTTGACTAGTTGTGGTATGATCATACCTTCTTTGTGAATGCAGTATGTACCCAATCCCATCTCTTCCAACAAAAGTAGCAAACCAACTTCTTACTATTCCAATACATCATCATAGGGATCATATTAATGATCTCCACTCACTTCATCCAGCATAGTATTAGGGACTTCTTCAACAAGAGTGGTCCATGATCAACATCTTCTTCTTCTGGATCACCGATGGTATAATTCCCATTTATAGGACTAGCAGTGTAGGGTTCTACATGATTATGGAAAATTGGTTCTTCCCTTATAGTTACTTTGGTTCTGTATCGATTCTTGAGAATCATATGTGACCAATCAGCCTACAGATAACCGCCCATCTTGGCAGTGAAATCTCGTGATAGGCATATGGAAAAGAGAGGAGGGAGATCAATAATTGATATGTCTTGGGTGAATGAAAAACTCAGGCATGCATGGATGGTAAGTTGAATTCCTTTGATAACTCCAATAGTTTTAACAGATTGTTCCATCTAGTTGAACAACTCCTCTTACAATTGGTGTATATTGTATGCCTAGTACATCTACAATTTGTTTGGGCATGACCGAGCTACTGGCACAAGAATCAATCATACAATTATGTACTAGGTGGTCGCCAATGATTAGGGAAATATAGAATGGTGGTGGTTTTTTTTCCTTAGGAATACTTTTCCCTTCTGGTTGACACAAACTTGTAGCGGTTGTTGTTCCATGACCCGATGATCCGTCGGTTATACCAAAACTGTTCAGAGCCTCTCACAACAAATTTCTTTGAGAAGGAATTGAGAGTGCGTCCCACATGGTAACGCTCAGGTTGGTCTTCTTCATCTGTTCTACTATGCTGAAGGGAATTGCTCCAACTTTTTTGACACTTCTTTGGGCATTAGAATCCTCTTTTGGAAAGTTCTTATTGGGTACCGTGTGATGCATGAAGAACCTTCTTTCCTCACAGCTTGGCTAACAAGTGTTTCGCATTTTTTCCCGCATCTTTATCAACCGCCACTTATGGCTGAGGTTATGAAGTGGATGTTTGATCAGATTTGTAAGGTTGAGGTTCTATTGCTCTCTTTTTGGAATGAGTGTTTTCCACCACTGATGAGGAATCTGTATTCAACCCACAAAAATCTTTTGCTTGCCAATTTAGCAAAGTGGTTTCTTTAGGTGTCTGCATTGATCTACTATCACTGCGTATATGATTTTTTGTTGGATCGAAGGGGAAAATACGCTTTGAACCATAAGGTCTGGCTAATAACTCCATTGGGATAAATATTTTTATTATGGGGTTGAGAACAAGGATAACACCATTCGTAGTCTTGAACTAGATTATTATGGACAGTAATATGGCTATAGATGATCTAGCGAAAGAGGGTTTCAAAATTCAAAGGCCTGACATTCACAACTTGATTTGTAGCTTGATTTTGTGGTTGATTGTTCCCTTGAAAAGGAGGATGGTTAGCCTGATACTACTAATTTTGTGTCGGTATGGATGATTATATTGAAATTTTTGTCTCTTGAGTGTAACGAGATCGTTCCCAAAAGTTTGCAGTAGTGACTTGAATTCAAATAGATCATTTGAAGAGGCGGGGAAGACTGAGTTGGTTTATTGGAGGCTACTAGAATAGGAGCAATGGTAGGCTGATTGTTCGTAAGATCTGGAGACAATGGCATTGGTGGTCGTGGAGCTATATTTCTATCCTGAATCAAGGAATTCTCTACTCTTATGGCAACTTCATAGGCATCAGGTAGTGTAGTCCCTCCCATGGACTGGATCATAACTACTACATCACTATTCAAGGCTCATAAATAGTACAAGAATGAATTATTTGAAGAAGGCTTTATGAGTCTTTGGAATCCTATTCTAGGTCCTGTGGAATTGGAAGTTGAAATCACTCATGTATTCTTGGGGATCTCTCTTTATTGTAGTGAGTTGTTCCAAAAGTGACAGGTGATCACTCTTGTCTTCAAACTATTTACAGATATTTTCTCCTAACTCATCCCAAGTGGTTATAGTACCAACACTTAACCCTCGAAACCATTGAAGTGTTTTTCCCTTAAAAGAGATAAAAAGAAGCCTAACTGCAATTTTTTTATTTTTGATGTTATGTATCTTGAACAAATGCTAGCTACATCAAAAATATGTTCCATTGGAGTAACATGAGTTTCCCCTGTGTAGAAGGGTAAACTTTTGAGTGCTACAACACATATAGGGTCACGTTGAGCGAACAGAGGGAATTCTTGCATTAAACGGAGGAAAAACATGGTTCCTCGCCAAAGCAATGAAAGTTTGATTGTTCCTGGGTGAAGGAAACTGTCTGTAAGGAGGAGTTGAATGACACCTACGAGGTGATGCTTTGCAACAAACGTTATGTTGATATGCCTCTTCTCCTTCTCCTTGGAGGAGATAAGTATAGTTTGATATGTCGATAATTTCCTTTCTTTCAAGAATCTCTTGTCTAAATTATTCGCATAAGTTAACACATTGAGATTTGAAATCCATAACTATAGAGTTGTCAGTACTTTGATGAAGAGAAGTACCAACTCTTAGTCCCACCGGCATGCCAAAAATGTTGTCACCAAATCACTATAGCCTCTGAATGGCCGAATATAAACAGGATGTTTGGTATGATTAGGGAACACGGGATCACCTCTCAAGCTATGGGACTTGGGCTCGAGGTGAAACTCGAAGAAGGCCACTTCCTCTTCCTAAAATAAGTGTTGTACTTACTCCTAGTGTAAAAATGGTCATCTAGTCCTATGCTAACATTTTCATGGGTTTTATGGAAAGATATTTGAAAGAAATTAAACTATACTAGGGATGGTGATGCACCAAATAAAGGTTATTGCTAGACTCGGGAAGGGTTAACTTGAAGAGGGTGTTGTGCACCACAAGACAACTTCACCTACTACAACTTAGAGAGGGTAAATGGTAGACCACAGACTAAGAAGCATGTGTTCCCTTTGTTAAAATTCAATTAGATAATGGCATATCAGTATTCTAGTGAAGAAGGATGAACTTGAGAAGGGTGAACAAGCACCACAACTCAACCACATGCAATACTCCACCACTTGATAAGCACAAACTCTAAGAACCTATAATAGAAACTTAACTTGCACAGTGTACCTGCAAGCATGAGAAAGGCACAAAGAAGTATAGAAGGATGAAAGGACAAAGATTAGTCACAAAACACACACTTTTATTACTTCAACAACATGCACAATGCATCATACATTTAGAAGAGGAAATAGTTTCCATTACAGTCTTGAAAGGAGGCTTGAAAGTTCCCTCAACATACAAGAACAACTTACAGAAGAAGGAGGTTTCTTGAAAACTATACACTTGTCTCAAAAGTCTAACTTGTCCAACCTGTTAGAATGAGCTTCCAACTTACATTTATAGAAGAAGTTATGAGAGAGGAGAGAAGAATTCATAAATTCCCTTCCTAAATTGAAGGCACATGATGTATTTATTATAGTTGGTTGAACCACTTGAGAAGGTTCCATCATGTGCCATTAATTGCCTGTTGACCTAATCTTCTCAATTAATTAAAATAATATTTAAATAAAATATTTTAATAATAATAATAAATATTATTAATAAAATATTTTAATTAAAATATATGGTGGGACCCCGTTGATCGGTTTGACTTGAGGAGGGGGTCATATGAATGGGTCAAAAACACCCAACTCATTTGGTTGGCTCGGCCGAGTTGGGCTCGATCTCCCTCATCTCCTCGACGTCCATTCTATCATCCCTGAGCTCTGACCAAGTGATATATGTGTCTACATCGAGCTTGTTTATTGACTCAACTCCCACTATTGACGAGCTCCTCGACAAAACTCCCTACCAAAAACACTGAGCTCCTCCATTCTTCCCCGTAACCAAGCTCACTTTGAATCGATCTCACTACCAACTCTACATGAGCTCACTTGGTATTGGCCTTAACTCGCTATATGCATGGTTCAACTTGGTGAGTTGATCTTATGTATGCTTTGTGGTTACTGAGCTCTCCAACACTTTTTACATTGGCATCCAACTCTGTTACTCCCGAATGACTTGGCATGAAGCCCTTCCACAAGCTTATTACCCTAGATGAGAAACTCAATCATTTCTTCCAATGTTCATATCTCCGAGAGCTCCACATTACATTCCTTCATCACATCGACCAAGCTTATCAAATTTGTTATCTACTTTCTCTCGACACCCCTATTCTTAGCTCGATGCATTGAGTGATTTCACCGTACACGATAGCTTGATGATTCTATTTTCACAAACTCGTTATTTATTTTGACTCATAATCCATGTCACGTTCTCTCAACAACTCGACTCGACCCCGAGTAACTCTAACTCGTGTATCTCCCTCTTGATCTCGAGCTATCGTTTATGCTTGGTTGTTCATCTTTTGTGCGTCGAGTCAGGCCAATGACTATACAACGAGCTCCTACCACCAATTAGTTGGCATCGCCACAACTCGCTCCAAGTCGATCTTCCATTTGATTCACTCGAAACACAACATTAATGTATTGATCCAAAACCATCATTTCATTTCCGATTGCCAAGCTCTTTGTTTCACCATATAAATACATCAGTTTTTCTAAGGTCACTCGTAGAGTTCCTTACTCTTAAAGATCTATTGGACGAGTGACTCGACTTTATCTTAGACCATCTCGAGTCATCTCTCAAGAATCACGTCAACCAAGCTCCATTAGCTTCCTCACATTGACACATCACCAAGCTCCTTCAGATCTTGTGCAACTCCATCTCGGTCTTAACTCTGCTTGTGCACGAGTCAATTTTTTCTTTCTTTTTACGATTCATGTTATATATTTCTATAATCATGCCAACTCTAAGCTATTCATTGTAAGATTACCCTAGATTGACAAACCTAATCATCACATCACCCTTGTGAGCTCATCTTAGCTCATGTTCCAACAACTCTGAGTGACATGGCCATCTAAATTGATCCTTTGTGTTATGTCATCTTGGCCAACTCGTGAGTTAGCTTTCTAAGCCCAAAATAATTCAACCGCCGAGCTCTACTAGCTCATACTAGTGAACTCGCCACCAAACAACCCCAACATGGCATTGCTCCTCTGAACGACTCATCCTCATATATGCTTTTGGGTTAGGACCCGTCAAACTATCCAATGAGCTCCCTCCATGAGTCTGTTGAGCTCTACACGTGAATGATGAAAATTGACAATCTTCTCTACACTAGGCCTTGAATCGATCACCACATGCCTTTGCACCAGCTTACGTCATGAATTACTCTAAATTATGTAATATTGGATTAGGAATTCGATGAGTCATGCAATGCATGGTGCACCCAACCATTTGAAAAGCCATTATTGAACTCGGTATGCAATTTTGCTAAGAGTTTACACAAAACTAAACTCGATCTCCTTAATTCAATGCCTAGTCATTACCACACCACTCGATAGACTTGACTCGATCCTCGACCACCGGTGTCGCATCTTACGACTTACATGGTGGATCTCTCACCATGAATCAATCATCATCTCCTCCTATGGCCACTCTAACTTGGGTGGTAATTTTTTGATAGACCTAACATTCCATCTTGCCTAGCTAAGAGATAAGCCCCAGTTTTACCTTAACATTTCTCCACCATTGGCTCTTTGTGCCTGGGATCCCAATGCAAAGTTATTGGCTTGGCCTGCCATCTTGACATTTCCACCATGGCCGCAGGCCCTTTGAAATCCCCAACGAGCTATGTTATTTTAAAGCTCAGAAATTTTGTTTTCAATCTCCACAATCCCTATTATGGCTCAAGCCTCATCATTCTCCACCAGCTCATCGAACTTTGCAATCGACTCGAGCCCTATGCGCTCGTTGAGCTATACGACCAGACTGGCAACACAAGCTTCTCATTCAATATGACCAACTCTCACCTTGGTCAAACAACTCGCTCAACTCTAAGTCGGTCCCCCTTGTGCATAACCCGAACTCACCATGACACCTGAGTTGCTCCACCGAGACTTGTCAATATGCCATTGATGCTTTAACTATTATGGCTCGATGTTGAGCTCGAATCCTTGACCGAGCTCCCATTTTGACTTAATGCCTTCCTGACCTAGCCAGCTCATCAATGAGCTACTCGGTGAGCTAATTTTTTCTCGATGGCCCTTGGCATATTTTGTAAAATCCTCCAATTTTTGGAAACTTTGGTGTATTTTCTTGACTCGCTCAACTCTTTTCAATGTTGGGCTCGGCCGACCCGTTGAGTTAAACTCCATTGATAAATGACTAAGTTTTCAAACGAGATAACACCAAGTTGTCACCGAGTTGAGCTCATTTTGACCTCGTTCAATGCTAGGTGAGCTCACCTATGCAAATTATTAATTATTTTAATCATTTTATCTCTGTGATGATCGAACGCGAGTCCCTGGAACCAATGTCGTACTTTGATTGTAATGGGACCCCATTGTCCAATTTTGTCATGTGTGAAAAATTGGATAACAACTGATACAAAATATGATGTAACTTTAATAATTATCATTGATTTATGAACTAATTGTTGGTAAGATTTTTGTATGCGAATATTGTTAAAACAATGTATAAATTTTTAATTTGATCTTTGGGTTAATTTTCGGTATCCTCTATAGTCCATTTAGATTTAATTATGTGTGTGGAAAATTATTCTAAATTAATTGAAAGAATTTCTTGTAAAACAATATTTCCACTTTTTAGGTTTTTGATAATGTATGGGAACGTTACACTAAATATATCTAGTAATTACATAAAATCAAGGCCCACTAATAAGCTAAAACATGGGCTTTTAATGTTTGTGAAAGGAGTGTGTATCCCTAAATCATAGTCGATGGGGAAAAGCCTAAAGGGTGAGAATACCAAAGTGGTAATGTACATTTACCATTCCTCCCACTATCATAATTTGAGGAAAAAGAGACAATTCCCCTTTTTATTATTAGCATTAATAGGGATCGAGAAAATATATATATATATATATATATATATATATATATATATATATATATATATATATATATATATATATATATATATATATATATATATATAGTATATATATATATATATTCACTCATAAGTGTCAAAACTAGTTTATCACTAAGCTTCAAACCTATTGAATCACCTACAAGGGGATTTTGAACCTATTAAATTTTGGTTAGATCATTGATGCAACATTTATGTCACTTTTTCACTAATTCATTATGTGCTAAAATTATATTTTTGTTAAACCTAGCCCAAAATGCGTAAAAAATAATCACGGTTAATGCCTTGTCACATTTTTTTGTCATTCTTTTTGAATCGGTGATATCAAATTGATGCAAAGTGACATTGTTCACCATTTTTGAATTTAATTACTCTAAAAATTCAAATCAAATTCTAAAGCGATTGCTTTAGCCCATACAATAAGTTAGAAAAAAAAACTCCCATTTTCTTATTGGTATGATCATATGTCCACTAATTAAGACAAATTTAATTTAAATGATCTTTGAGATATTAATCGATCGTTTTAATAAATATTATGTGGAAAGTAATTAGGAATCAAATATTTCAGGCTTTCACATGCCCTACTATGAGAGATATGGCTTTTATTGCTCAAGAATTTTGGCAAAGTTAAGAGAATGTTTGCAAAAGTGAAATTATCAACTTGTATTTGGTAAAACCATACCATTTGGTTGTGTTGAGTTGTGGAGCTAAATGGATTCACAAATATCATGTTTTACAAACTTGCAGGTTTACACAGTAACCAACGTCGATTGGGTAACCAGCATCGATCACCTAGGAGCAACCGGTATCGGTTGGGTAACCAACATCGATTACTGTGTGTTAATTTTTTATATTAAACATGGGATTAGATCTAAACCTTGGTTATAAAGGTGATCGAATGGTTTTAAATGCATAGTTATGTTGTCATAATGTTTGTATATGATTATAAGTTAGAAAGCTAGGGTTAGAAGGTGAGATTAGAGATAATTGTAAGAAGATATTCTTGGAGAGAGATGAGAGAAGCTTGTGAAGGAAAAGTATTGTACATTTGGGAGAGGTGTGGAAGATTGTAAATCTTCATTGTATTTCCTCTATAAAGAAAAGAATAATAGATTGGTTATTTCTTAGTGGACGTAGCCCACACTGGGTGAACCACGTTATATCTTATGTATTTTTCTTCTAGTTTAATTTCCATTTTTATTGCTTGTATGCTTCAATTGAATATAGATATGTACAACATTGGTGTGTGTCTAACCCCAACAACTAGTATCAGAGATTTTTTTTGAGGGTTTTGTGTGTTGAAAAATTTACTCACAGAGGGATTTTTGATTGAGTGGGAGCACAACAATGGCAGAAGATAGCAAATACAAAGTGGAGAAATTTGACAGTCATAATTATCAATTATGGAAGATGCAGGTGGAAGATTATTTATATTAGAAAGATTTATATTTACCATTAGATGCGAGTGTAAAGCCTACAAATATGATTGATGAAGAATGGAAGATTCTTGATAGAAAGGCTCTGGGATCTATAAGATTGAGCCTGACAACATCTGTAGCTTCTAATATTACTAAAGCAACAACCATAGTAGATTTGATGAAATATTTAGCTAATTTATATGAAAAACCAAGTGCTTCAATAAATTTTATTTGATGAAGAAATTATTTAATTCTAAAATACAAGAAGGTGGATCTATTTCAAGTCATTTGAATGATTTCGGTTCCATTATAAATTAACTAAAATCGGTTAATATTTCGTTTGATGATTAAGTGAAAGAAATTTTATTCTTATGTTCTTTGTCAGATAGTTGGGATAACTTGGTTATGGTTGTTAGTAATACAACATCTTCTACTAATATTTTGAAGTTTGATGATGTGGTTAGTATACTTGAATGAAGAAATACGTAGGAAAAGTACAGGAGAGTCGTCATCTGGAAATGCTTTGAATGTAGAAATCGGGGAAGGTGGAAGGAGAGATTCCAAAGCAAGAACAATGGGAAATTGAACTCTAAGAATGACATATCTAAATCTAGAGGTAGAGAAATAACTGTTGGGAATTGTGGAAAGAAAGGACATGCAAAGAAGGATTGTTGGTTCAAGGAAAACAAAGAGAATGTACCAGATAAAGGTAAAGAGACAAATGTTGCAACTGAGGTAATGCAAGATGCCCTTATTCTCTCCTTGGATAGTAAAATAGAATCATGGGTTTTAGATTCAAGAGCTTCTTTCCATGTTACCCCTAATAAGGGTTATTTCAGAAATTATGTCCAGGGTAATTTTGGGCATGTTTATTTAGGAGATGATGAACCATGCAATATTACTGGTAAAGGTGAATTTCATCTTAAATTTCAAAATGGAAATACATGGATATTGAAATATGTGAGGTATGTTCCAAGCCTCGGGAGAAATCTAATTTCTATAGGACAACTAGGTGAAGTTGGTTGCATGGTTACATTCATAGCCGACTCTTGGAAAGTTACCAAGGGATCTCTTGTTGTGGCAAGAGGCAAGAAGGTAGAAACATTGTATTTGTCTACTTATATTACCGATTAATTGTTTGTTCTATCTACTTCAGATTTAGATGTAAACATATGGCATAATCGGCTAGGCCATGTGAGTAAAAGGGGGGAATACAGATATTAAAGGCAAAGGGTAACTTATCAAATTTGAAAAATGTAGAACTTGATTTCTATGAGCATTGCATATTTGGAAAGAAAAATAAAGTGAGATTTCTCAAATTTGGGGCAACAAAGAGGGAGAAAAATTTGGAGTTTTTGCACTCATATGTGTGGGAAACAACCCGTAGCTTCTCGTGGAGGATCCCAATATTATGTAACTTTCATTGATAATGCCACAAGAAAGGTATGGTTTTATTGTATAAAATGTAAATATGATTTTTTGAGACTTTTAAAAGATGAAAATCTCTTGTGGAAAATGAATCCAATTTAAAGTTAAAATGCTTTAGATCTGACAATGGTGATGAGTACTACAGCGAGGCTTTCAATTATTATTGTTCAGTGAATGAAATACGTAGAGAAAGAACGGTTCCTAGAAAACCATAAGAGAATGGTGTGGCTGAAAGAATGAACAAGACTATCATGGAACATTCTAGAAGCATGAGGATACATGTTGGATTACCCTTACAGTTTTGGGCAGAAGCAGTAGACACGGCAGTATATTTAATCAACTATGTGCCTTCAGGTGCACTGGATGGTGGAATACCAGAAGAAGCTTGGACTGGAATAGAGGTAGATATTTCTTTTCTTAGAGTATTTGGTTCAAAATATTTTGTGCATATTGATAAAGAAAATAGGAAGAATTTGGATGCTAAATCTAAGAGATGCACTTTTATTGGTTATGGATCTAGTGATTTCAGATTCCATTTTTGGGATTTAGATGATTCTAATATTGTTAGGAGTTGTGATATTAAATGGAATGAAAAGAGAATGTACAGGGATCATATTTTGATGTTTAAGGATGAACTGGTGGAATATTTTGTGGAAGAAAATGCATTCTCAGATTTAAAATTGACACCTATAGGTACCGGTGTTGAGTTCAAAGAATCGGCGCGTCGGCATCCTAAACCAACATCAGTAGAGCCAAAAGCGACAATGGCACCAAAGGACCGACGCGTCGATTACTAGAACCAACATTGGCAACAAGTGACTGGTGTTGCTCCTGTCAAAGGTTGATACAAATGTACAGGATGTACAAAATGAGCCTCACGGCACCCCAAATTTATGTGAAAAGGTCACAATGGGTAAGTAGACCTCTAGAAATATTTACACCTTCCTTATTTTATCTATTATTGACTAATAGTGGTGAGCCCGAAATTTTGAAGAAGCAATGCAGGATGAAACCCACAAGAAGTGGGAGCATGACATGGATGAGGAGATGGACTCCTTGGAACAAAATCAAACATGGGATTTGGTTAAGTTGTCGTAAGTAAGAGAACATTGCAAAACAAATGGGTTTACAGGATCAAGGAGGAAGAAGGTGGACAGAAAAGATACAAGGCAAGGCTTGTGGTAAAAGGGTTTGCACAAAAAGTAGGTATTGATTTTGGTGAGATATTTTCTCTTGTAGTAAAAATGAATTCCATTTGTACTATTTTGAGTTTAGTTGCAATAGAATATTTACACTTAGAACAACTTGATGTTAAGACAACTTTCCTTCACGGTGATTTGGAGGAAGATATATATATGCAACAGTCGCTTGGTTATGAAGTCAAGGGTAAGGAGAAACTTATGTGCAGGTTGAAAAAGAGCTTGTATGGGCTCAATCAAGCTCTAAGACAATGGTATATGAGGTTTGAAAGTTTTATGCATGAGCATGGTTATATGAGATGTGAATATGATCATTGTGTTTATTTCAAGAAGCTTGAAAATGGAAGTTATATTATTTTGTTACTATATGTAGATGATATTCTTATTGTAGGATCTAGTATGCAGGACATTGTTGAGCTTAAAGAAAAGTTAGCTCATACATTTTCAATGAAGGATTTAGGAGCTGTAAAGAAAATATTTGGCATGCGAATTCACAGAGATAGGAAGAACATGAAATTGTATTTGTCTTAGGAAGATTATATCAATAAGGTGTTAGAAAGGTTTAAAATGCATAATTCAAACCCCAGTAAAGTACACCTATGGCTGAACACTATAAATTGAGAAAATATCAGTGTCCTACATCACATCGGAGGTCAAGTACATGGCATAGATTCCATATGCTTCAATAGTTGGAAGCCTTATGTATGTTAAGGTTTGTACCAGGACAAACATTATACAAGCAAATGGGAGTTGTGAGAAGATTTATGGCCAATCTAGGTAAAGAGCATTATAAAGCGATCAATGGATACTTAGATATTTGAGAGGGACATCCAACATGCATTTATGCTATGGAAATTGAGATACTTATTTATGTGGCTATGTTGATTCGATATGGTGGAGATTTTGATGGTAGGAGAATCACCATTGGATATGTATTTACAGTATGGGGTGGGACGATAGTTAGCTAGATTTTGAGATTGTAGAAGGTTGTGGTCTTGTCTACTACATAGGTCGAATATGTTACAGCTACATAGGCTAGCAAAGAGATGATATGGATGATTAGGTTCATGGAAGAGTTGGGAAAGGAGTAAGAGGATTGCATATTATACAGTGATAGTCAAAGTGCGATTCATCTAGAAAATAACTCAACATTTCATTCAAGAATGAAACACATTCAATTGAGATATCACTTCATACAACGGTGTTGGAGGATGGGCAACTGAAACTAGAGAAAATTCATACAAATGAGAACCTTGCGGATATGCTAACAAAGTCGTTGGCAAAGGATAATTTGGAGCTACACTCCACTTCGTTGGTCTTCGAGTTTGAGACTTGAAGAGGAAGAAACAGGCCAAGGAAAGGATCCAAGGATGGATTTGTATGGTACAGTGCAAAAATTTATCTCCAAGTGGGAGATTGTTGAGTTATGGAGCTAAATGGCTTCACAAATAACATGTTTTATGAACTTGTAGGTTTACATGCAAGAAGCGTCGGTTGGGTAACCGCGCCAATCACACAGCAACAACATCGGTTGGGTAACAGAATCGGTTGATAATCGACATCGATTACCTATGCATTAATGTTTTTATATTAAATGCGGGATTAGATCCAACCCTTGGTTATAAATGTGATCGAATGGTTGTAAATGCATAGCTAAGTTGCCCTAATGTTTGTATATGATTATAATCTAGAAAGCTAGTGATAGAAGGTGAGATTAGAGATAATTGTAAGAATATATTCTTGGAGAGGGCTAAGAGAAAGCTTGCGAAGGAAAATTATTGTACATCCGGGAGAGGTGTGGAAGATTGAAAATATTCATTGTATTTTTTCTATAAAGAAAATAATAATCGATTGGATGTTTCTTGGTGACGTAGCCCACACTTTGGGTGAATCACGTTATATCTTGTTTATTTTTCTTCTGGTTTAATTTTTGTTTTTATTACTTGTATGCTTTAATTGATTATAGATCTATACAACACGGGTGTGTGTCTAACCCCAACAAGTTACACATTGAAGGCATTAGAATCCATTATGTTACGCATGTGTGAAAAATCAAGTATCTCAATAGTTTTGTGGAATGCTTCCTTATAGATTTAGATTGAGATTGGAGGTGGAAGGAATTGATAGGGAAATGTTTTCAAAACTAGTTACATTGATTTAGAAAGTAGATTCATTACATTCATTATCATTTATTCCAATTTATTGCCCTAAAGTATGTGGGATGAACATGAAATTGAAATAGCAAGAATGATTAATATCATGATTCGTGAAAAGAAGGGGCCCAATTATAATAAAAATTATAAAACTTTTTTTGGCACGATTGAATAATTTTTGTGAGAGATTGTGGGTGTGAGGATCAATATACAATGTGTGCACATCAATAAATTTGCACTCGAATGGAAATGAGACATATCTCCAAGTAGTAAGCAAGCAAGCAATCACCAAGAAATTGTGTATGCAAGAAAAAGGTATGTTCATTATCATAAACCAAAAAAAGAAGTACATATAGGAGTTTTGTGTAACTCTTATGCATGAACCATCATACCTCCACAAGGAAGAAAATAGTTACAATTCAGAAATACAATGTAACTCATGTATGACATATGACACACATTGACGTATATGATAGATTCTATGACAAAAAAATTCATGTGTCATATAACTCCTGATGAATCACCTAAAGACCTATGACTCACCTAAGGTGATATGACTCACCATGTGTGATGGGAAAAAACCTAATAAAATTTATATGAAACCCCTCGCACCAACACCCCCTGGTTATTATCATAGCTTAGGATGAGGCATGGTAAGTCAAAAAGAGAAATGGGTCCTGATAGCTATGCCTGATGAGGTACCCATGTACAATAAGGATCTCAAGTAATGGAAAAAAACCCAAGGGAGAAAACATCCACTAACAAAAGATAGAAGACTCCCCTAAATAACCTAAGAAATGTTGGGGTTAGACCAAACCAGTTATAACGATATATATAAGATTAAAGCATACAAGCAATAAACATGGAAATAACCAACAAAAGAAAATACACAAGATATAACGTGGTTCACCTAGTGTGGGCTACGTCCACCAAGAAATAGCCAATATATTATTCTAGAGGTTGTACAATTGAAGATATACAATCTTCCACACCTTACACAATGTACAATACTTTTCCTCTCATAAGATTCTCTAAGCTCTCTCCAAGAATTCCTTCTTACAATTCTCCCAATATAACCTCTAACCCTAGTTTCCTAGCTTATATAAGCCTATACAAACTTAGGGCACTTTATCCATTCATTTACAACCATTAGATCAACTTTATAACAAAGATTAGATCTAATTCCCGTGACTTAAATATAAACAATCACACAGTAACCGATGCCGGTTACCCTAACCGTAGTATGCTAGGTGACCAACGTCGGTCAACCAACCGATGTCGATTATTGTGTAAACCTGCAAGTTGTAAATAAGCTCCTTTGTGAAGCAATTCAGCTCCACAATCTCAACAATCTCCCACTTGGAGATAAATTGTTGCACTATCCCACACATAGCTCCATCCTTGGTTCCTCTCTTGGCTTTGTTTCTTCCTCTTCAAGTCTCAAACTCGAAGACCAACAAAGTGGAGTGTAGCTCCAACTTCTCCTTTGCCAACACTTCGTTAGCATATCCTGCAGGGTTCTCATTTGTATGAATTTTCTCTAACTTCAGCTTGTCCATCCTCCAACACTTGTCGTATGAAGTGATATCTCAACTGAATGTGTTTCATTATTGAATGAAACACTTGAGTTCTTTGCTAAATGAATTACACTTTGACTATCATTGTACAATCTGCAATCCTCTTTCTCCTTTCCCAACTCTTCCATGAACTTGTTCATCCATATCATCTCTTTTCTAGCCTCTGTAGCTGCAACAAAATTGGCATCTGTAGTAGACAAGGCCACAACCTTCTGTAATCTATAAATCTATCTAACTGTCGTCCCACCTACTATGAATACATATCCAGTGGTGCTTCTCCTACCATCCAAATCACCAGACATATCTGAATCAACATAGCCCCGTAAAGTAGTATCTGATGCTCCATAACTTAACTACATATCGGATGTCCCTCTCAAATACCTGATAATCCATTGGACTATTTTCTAATGCTCTTTACCTGGATTGGCCATAAATCTACTCATAACTCCCACTTGCATGTGTAATGTATGGTCTAGTATAAACCATAGCATACATAAGACTTCCAACTACTGAAGCATATGGAACTCATGTCATGTACTTGACCTCCTCATGTGATGTAGGACACTGATCTTTTCTCAATTTAAAGTGTCTAGCCATAGGTGTACCTATAGGTTTTGCATCCTGCATTTTAAATCTTTTCAACACCTTATTGATATAATCCTCCTGAGACAAATACAATTTCATGTTCTTCTCGTATCTCGTGAATTTTTATGCCAAGGATTTTCTTTACAACTCCCAAATATTTCATTGCAAATGTGTGAGCTAATTTTTCTTTAAGCTCACCAATGTCTTGCATACTAGATCCTGTAATAAGCATATCATCCACATACAATAACAAAATAATATAGCTCCCATTTTCAAGCTTCTTGAAATAAACACAATGGTCAGATCCACATCTCATATAACCATGATCATGCATAAAATTTTCAAACCTCATATACCATTTCCTTGGAGCTTGTTTAAGCCCATACAAGCTCTTTTTCAACTTGCACACATGTTTCTCCTTACCCTTGACTTCATAACCAAGCGATTGATTCATATAGATATCCTCCTCCAAATCACCATGAAGGAAATTTGTCTTAACATCAAGTTATTCTAAATGTAAATATTCTAACAACTAAACTCAAAATAGTATAGATGGAAGTCATTTTAACAATATGAGAAAATATCTCACCAAAATCAATACCTGGTTTTTGTGCAAATCCTTTTACCACAAGCCTTGCTTGTATATTTTTTGTCCACCCTCTTCTTCATTCATCGTATAAACCTATTTTTTTGTAATGTTATTTTACTTGCTGGAAACTTGACCAAATCCCATGTCTAGTTTTGTTTCAAGGAATCCATCTCCTCATCCATGTCATGCTCCCACTCAACGTGGGTATCCTATTGCATTGCTTCTTAAAAAAATTTGGTTCACCACTATTAGTCAATAAAAGATAAAATAATGAAGGAGTAAATATTTCTGGAGGTTTACTTACTCTTTGAGACCTTATAAAAATTTGGGGTGCCTAAGGCTCATTCTGGACCTCCTGACATTCATGTCCAAATCTGACAATGACTAATGCCGATCACCTATAACCAATTTCGGTTCCTCTATAGCCAATGTCGATTCACCTAACCGACATTGGTCTTGCTCATCGACACACATGTCACCCTAATCGACGCCTTGATGTTTGTGGATTTTTGTTTTAAATATGAGAATGCACTTTTCTCAACAAAATCTTCACCTAGTTCATTCTTGGGTACCAAAACCTGATCCATGTACATTCTCTTTTCATTCCAATCAATGTTACGACTCCTAACAATCTTAGCATCTTCTAAATCCCAAAACTGGAATCTGAAATCACCAGAACCATAACCAATGAAAGTGCATCTCTTGGATTTAGCATCCAACTTCTTCCTATTTTCTTTATCAACATGCACAAAAGCTTCTAAACCAAATACTCTAAGAAAATAAATATCTACCTCTTTTCTAGTCCATGCTTCTTCTGGTATTCCACCATTCAGTGCACTTGAGGGCCACGGTTGATCAAATATACTTGTTTATCTACTGCTTCTACCCAAAACTGCAAGGGTAATCCAACATGTATCCTCATGCTTCTAGCACGTTCCATAATAGTTTTGTTCATTCTTTTTGCCACTCCATTCTCTTGTGGAGTTCTAGGAACCATTATTTCTCTGTGTATTCCATTCACTGAACAATAATCATTGAAAACCTTGTTGCAATACTCACCACCATTGTCAGATCTAAGGCACTTCAACTTCAAATTAGTTTGATTTTCTACAAGGGCTTTCCATCTTTTAAATGTTTCAAAAACATCATATTTACATTTAATACAATAAACCCATACCTTTCTTGTGGCATCATCAATGAAAGTCACATAGTATTGGGATCCTCCATGAGAAGCTACCTGGGTTGGTCCCCACACATCTGAGTGCACAAGATCCAATTTCTGCTCCTTTTTTGTTGCCCCAACTTTAAGAAACCTCACTTTATTTTGCTTTCCAAATATGCAATGCTCACATAAATCAAGATCTACATCTTTCAAATTTGATAACTTACCTTTTGTCTTTAAGATCTACATTCCCTTCTTACTCATATGGCCTAGCCGATTATGCCACATGTTTGCATATGAATCTAAAGTAGATAACACAAAAAAGGAATTAGTAATACAGTAGACAAATATAATGTTCATACCTTCTTTCCTCTTTCCACAACAAGATCTCCCTTAGAAACTTTCCAAGAATCAACATGAATGTAACCATGCATCCATCTTCACCTAATTGTCCTACAGAAATAAGATTTCTCCTAAGGCTTGGCACATGCCTCACATCTTTCAATATCCATGTATTTCCATTCTACAATTTAAGATGAAATTCACCTTTACCAATAATATTGCATGGTTCATCATCTCCTAAATAAACATGCCCAAAATTACCCTAGACATAATTTCTTGAAATAACCCTTATTAGGGTAGCATGGAAAGAAGCTCCTAAATCTAAAACACATGATTCAATTTTAATATCCAAGGAGAGAATAAGGGCATCTTGCATTACCTCTAATGCTACATTTTCCTATTTACCTTTCTCTGATACATTCTCTTTGTTTTCCTTGAACCAACAATCCTTCTTTAGATGTCCTTTCTTTCCACAATTCTAGCAGGTTATTCCTCTACCTCTGGATTTAGATATGCCACTCTTAGACTTTGATTTCCCATTACTCTTACTCTTGATCTCTCCTTTTTCCTTCCTCTTTTCTACATTCAAAGCATTCCTAGATGATGATTCTCCTAAACTTTTCCTACATATTTCTTCATTTAGAATTATACCAATCACATCATCAAACTTTAAAATATTAGTAGCAGATGTTGTATTACTAACAACCATTACCAAATTATCCCAACTATCTGGCAAATAACACAAGAATAACAATGCTTTCACTTCATCCTCAAAAGGGATATTAACTGATTTTAATTGATTTACAATAGAACGGAAATCATTCAAATGATTAGACATAAATCCACCTTCTTGCATTTTAGAATTAAACAATTTCTTCATCAAATAAAATTTATTCGATGCACTTGGTTTTTCATATAAATTAGCTAAAGCTTTCATTAATTCTACCATGGTTATTTCTTCTGTTATATTTGAAGCCACAAGATGTTGTCAAGCTTAATCTTATAGATCCCAGAGCCTTTCTATCAAGAATATTCCATTCTTCATCAGTCATCTTTGCAGGCCTTGCCTTCTCATCCAATGGTAAATATAGATCTCTCTGATACAGATAATCCTCCACCTGCATCTTCCATAGTTGATAATTATGGCCTTCAAATTTCTCTACTTTGTATTTACTATCTTCTGCCATTGTTGTGCTCCCACTCAATCAGAAATCCCTGTGAGTAAATATGTCAACACACACAACCCTCAAACAAAGCTCTGATACTAGTTGTTGGGGTTAGACCAAAACTGGTTGTACAAAGATATATATCATATTAAAGCATACAAGCAATAAACACATAAATAACCAACAAAATAAAATACACAAGATATAACGTGGTTCACCCAGTGTGGGCTACGTCCACCAAGAAATAACCAATATATTATTCCAGAGGTTGTACAATTGAATATTTACAATCTTCCACACCTTACACGATGTACAATATTTTTCCTCTCACAAGCTTCTCTAAGATCTCTCCAAGAATTCCTTCTTACAATTCTCCCAATCTAACTTCTAACCCTAGTTTCCTAGCTTATATAAGCCTATACAAACTTAGGGCACTTTATCCATTCATTTACAACCATTAGATCAACTTTATAACAAATATTAGATCTAATTCCCATGACTTAAATATAAAAAATCATGCACAGTAATCGATGCCGGTTACCCTAACCTATACCTTAGGTTAATATGCTAGGTGATGGACACCATCAGTGACTGATGTTAGTTATTCTTGTGTAAACCTACAAGTTATAAATAAGCTCCTTCATGAAGCAATTCATGTTAGAATGTGTTGTATATTTTGTATATTGTATACCTAGGAGTATTGTACACCTCTTCCACGAGCGTTAGCAGGGGTCCATATTTTTCCGGGAGTATAAATATGTTATTTTTATCTATACGTATATATGGGTGGTGTCATAATCCATGAATTATGGGGAACTGTTATGGGTGTTTATTAGCCCATGGTTTTGGTACCCATTGTATTGTAAAACCGCTTTGATGGTTTCTTACTATTTTTCTTACAAATAGTTGGAGATGCAGTAGGGTAAAGCAGAACTTGGAAGTACATTATTGTATTGTAAATGGTTAAGTTAATGCAATAAGGAGAGAAGTTATTGTGCTGGATTTTTTCCCGAAAGGGTTTCCCAAGTTAAATCTTGTGTTTTGTCATTTGTTTTCTTTGATTATCTTGAATATTTTGTTCAATATAGCTTCTTGTTTATTATTTTATCGGATTGATTCTCTTCGATTCAACTCCACAATCTCAACAAGAAAGATGCATCAAATGGGTCCCGACCAAAAAAAAATCTTGATGAGGTACCCATGTACAAACTATAATATTTCTAGAAAATAAGAGAAGGAGACTAGAGAGAACAAAGTATATGTGTGGAAGCATTAGATATCCCCCAAGAAGAGAGCACAAGTTTAGATATTTGGCTTTCATGAAGGGTTCGGTAAATAATTTTGCAACATGATCTAAAGTTTGTAAATATATGATGTCTCCAATAAGAGTGTCGATGATGTGGTATTCTACCTATAGAATGAAGAAGGTTTATTTGCATCAAACAATGTTTCTACCCTTAGGAATAATTGAAATGTATTAAAAGTCTACCCATTCTATAAAGGAAACGAAATGTAGTAATATGAATAACTCTAAAGTCGGTTCACAATCAAGCATGACATAGGTATGTCAAATAGTTACTCAAGAATCAAGGCAATGTCATCAAGTAGAATTGTTAGAGTATGGGTATGGATCATTCGTGGAAGGAATGTCTATATGAAGTAAAGGCCCAATAAACCTCATAAAATAATGTGGATCCACAAGAAGAGGTGGATCAATGATGGTCTCCAAAATAGTAGAAGTGACTAAATTTTCAAAAGGGTCACTCATATCAATGAAGATGAAGGATTGCTCCAAAGTAAAAAATGTGTGAAGGATCCATAAAATGAAGAGAAACTCCATGTACTAAGACACATGTAGGCTCTGCAAAAAAACATCTAAGGTCTAGTAAAAACTCGCCCCAAAAGGGTTGTTTGACAAATAGAAGATCAATGTCTAATAGGAATGTATCATCAACACAAGAAGCAGGAGGAGTAAAATATTCCTCATAAAATGATGGTGGAACATAGGTAAATGTAATGAATGTATGAGGATGGGAACATGTTTTCCTAGTGTCTGATGGATCTTCAAAGGTGGGAGAGAAAAGAGGAAGTCCAACATTCTCTGAAGGGTGACCAGTAGAGGGAGGAGAGGTATCCTCATCATCAAGAATATGAACAAGAAAATATGTATCAACAAAACTATCATCACATGAAGTGGGTGTGGAAACAATAGTATCAGGAGTAGTAACTACAATCTCTGAAGGGTCTCCAAATAAGGACTGAAGAATGCTCCAAACAGTGTGAGGACACTCCATGTGCACCACATGATGGTGGAGAGGCATGGAAATGTACATCAAAAAATGACCCATAACCATGCTACAAGTGTTAAGCCAGTCTTCAAGTTGATCTAGATCACTGGGGAAGGTACTTGTCTATACAAGAATGGATAGAGGTCATCGTGAATGAGAAAACATTCCATGCTCAAACATGACAATGCATAATTATCCCTACCAAGAGGAAGTGGTGGAGGCTATGATGCAATATCAGTCCTATGAAACTATTAGAGCTCAAAATGGCAGCCATCCCAAATCAAGATGAACTCGGGGCTTTAAGGAAACATAGGGTTGTCTCAAAGTTGTGGGACTTGCTCGCTTGAGACAGACCACCGGAGAAGGTCGACTTCCTATACCAATTTCTACTGCTAAAAATACTCCTAATGTTGGAAATGAAGTTATCTAAACCTAAATTAACATTCCAAGGGACCATGGTTAGAAGGAGATGCATAAGGGAAATCCTAAGCTAAAAGGGGAAGGTGATAGGACCGAGAAGAGGGGATGACCACACTCGGTTTTAAGAGAAAATGAAGGACAATGTGCGTAGGAGGGTAGACACATGTTAAATAACCATAAACAAAAATATAGTCTGAAACACATTCATGCACCCATTTTCATGGAGCACAATCAGAAAAGGAACCTACAAGGGACATGAAAATGCACAACAAACAAACAATGCAAAGGAGAGGCAAGAATATGCAATAAAATGCAAACTAGGGTAGAGAATAGCCACAAAATAAGATTTTATTGCTCCCGGAGATGCGCAATTGATTATAATGGTGGACGAGGCTGGTATCTACATGCAAAAATCTAGATATGAAGGCATGCACCTCAAAATGCTAAGGAACAGAGCTATGAACAATGCTCTTAGTAAACTAAGAGAGTCAAACGCTTTCAATGAGCAAGGCCTCAATATTTATAGAAGAAGGAGAGAAGAAGAGGAGAAATAATAGGGAAACTTGGATTCAAACATTCAACCACCAACAACAAGCAATAAATGCCTAAAAATCTTACTGAAAGGCTATCAGATGTGTCTCCCCATGTCTGTTTAGCGTGTAAAAGAAGGAAAGAGACCAGATCTACATAAATGCGGGTGGTTAAGTCAACTAGGTGTATATATTAATGACCAAAATGGATTTTCCTTTTTTTTTTCCTACCAAATCCCACCAAAATTTGATTTTGAATGGTTCAACGTGTAGCTTGGTAGCTTTCCAAAGAGACTAGGCACATAGGAATCCGAGCTCTATAGCATAATAAGTTATGGTGATCGAAGATCTACAATACAAGTTGAATACCCAATGACACATGGTGTGCACCGATTGGCTAAAGGATCAGTTGAATGTTCATTTGTTTTTTCTTTTCTACCACATTTCACGCATTAGTTTGTTTCAGGGTTTGACACCCAATCGACATGCTTTGATAGGTTGCGTGTGATACACTCAATTCTAACAAGTTGCCACGTGGCACAGTGACCGATGCGAAAGAGTTACTATTTGGCACGCACGTGAGAGAAAGAGGTGCGAAAGAGGAATGCGAGATAATAGGCACACAAAAGGGGTGTGTGAGAATGGAAGAAAGGAAGTGCGCAAGACGCAAATGCGAAGGCATACAAGCATAAAAGTAGAATGTTGACAAAGGAAGGAAGACATGCACGAAAAGGAAACATACCATGGACTTAGCTGAAATGGAAGGCAAGTCGGAGGGTACATGTAAGGAGTGTATGAGACTACTGGAATGAAAGTGTGTGCGCAAGGTTTGCACACGGGGGAAATGGAAAGAGATAGAAGAATAAAGGGCGGGGAGGAAGCACGTGGAGTATGCGCGTGAGGGAGGAAGCATAAGGAAGAAGTAGGAATGGCACACGAGGGGGCTCGGAAGAATTGCAACTAAGAAATTTATGCCAAGTGAACAACCAAAGTGCACTGCAACCTAAAAACTTTGAACTTTAGAGCCATAATGAGGATGAAAGTTGTCAAAATAACCAAGGGGGTTATTTTGGACAACATAAACATAAGTATGGAAAGAACATCCTCCATTGTGCATCCGTAAATAAGAACAATCATTGTATAAAATTCATGGAGAGGACAAAACATGCTCAAATGGACGTTGGACTCAATCTAAAATGCATCTAGAATGCAAGAAAAGATGGGTGCGAGAATACACTCAAGGATGTAAAACGTCATACTTAGTCAAAAATGCATTTACATGTGATTACAACACTCCAATCCAATATTTCAACCCCCATGTTTGTGGCACTTTATATTTAATGTGTTGATTACAATAAGGTGTGTTTATACAATGTGAAATCGTTGGACACTCACTTTGTAATGGGAAAAAAATTGTGCAAGTGTGGAGGCCACAATAAGTTTCATCTCATTTGTAGGGAAACAACACCGTAACAAACACAATAAAGTCGAAAGAAAGCAAAAAGGGGAAATATAAAGTTTTGTGTGAGAAACAACATCTCACGTTGCATTAGAAACTCCATTACCACAAGGTTGTGGTGAATGTACTCACTAGCCCGCAGCAATAAGAAGAGCAATAGAAAGGGTTACAAATCAACTCTCGAAAGGGCCATAAACTGATAAATGCTATTAAAGGTCCAAAAAGTGTATGAAACCTCCAAAATAAGCTTCCCGCAAAAGATAGATGTAACTAGCTAGATTTAATAGAGAAACTCCTAATTGCACAAACACAAAAGCAACAACCACAAAACAAAAAAACTCCAAAAAAATTTTTAGCCCAAATTAATACAAGCATAACGCAAATCAAATACGGATTAAAAAACTCGTAAAGGAGCTAATAAAAACCATGAAAACAAGAGTAACATGTAACAAATGCTAGTGGGTGACACAATTACTAACAAAATAGCTCTGATACCATGTGAGAGAGTGTGAGCATGAGGATCAAGATGAAATGTGTGCACATCAAAAAAGTTACACTCAAATAGAAAGGAGACGTAGCTCTAAGAAGTAAGCAAGCAATTTATCACCAAGAAATTGTGCATGCAAGAAAAAGGTTTGCACATTCTCATACATTAAAAAAGAAGTACATATAGGAGTGATGTGTAACTCTCATGCATGGACCCATCATACCTCCACAAGGGAGAAAGGAGTTACAACTCAGAAATAGAATGTAACTCTTATATGACATATGACACACACTAACACATATGACATATTCTATGACAGATATGCCATGCATCATATAACTCCCGATGACTCACCTAAAGACGTATGACTCACCTAAGGTGAGATGACTCACCATGTGTGAGGAAAAAAACTAATAAAAGGTAAATGAAACCCCTCACACCAATAATTTTGGCATCTTTGAAACACAACATGTTGCCAAATGTTGGAAATTTATTACTACCATGTCTTGATTGACCACATCGTAAGTTTAGAATATTAGGAAATGTGTAACTTGACAATTATGGATTGCGTGCATGAACATCTCACAAAAAACCCACTTCCGATCATGAAAATCCATTTTTAACAAACTACTATTTCAAATTATTTTTCTAACACAACTTCAAAATATTTGAAGTAAATTCATAATATATAACGCAAAATTATCCCATGCAATTCAAAATATCAAATGCAAAAGTGTGTCAATTTATATTTTTCGTAAAATTTTCCATCCAAAATGAAAAATTAATCTTTCTAACAAAATCAGCGAAGGTCTTGTTATCATTTAATCACGACACCCTTTTATTTGCACAAGTGTGTGTGTGCTTGAGCTCACAGTGTGACTGGGTAACATGGGTACTATCTCCAAGTTTTGGGACTTGCTACTTGAGATATACCTCCAGAGAAAGTTGGTTCTTCTTCCTAATCCTAGTGCAAACTAACTCTATTGAGATGAAACTACTAGTAATCTCTATCCTACAGTTTCCAAGGGACCAGGAGAGAGAAAATAAAATGTGAATGAAAGAAAACTACACTACATAGGTGATGCACCAAAAGAAGGGAATGAGAACAATTTCCAATGTATGAAAATCAAAGCAAAATGCATATCAGAGAGTGTGATGATAGTTATCCACAGTCTAATAACAACATTCACAATACATTTTCATGTATACACAATAATAATAGGTCCCTATAAGAGTATAGAGTAGACACAAACATCTGCAATAACATTAGAGAGGCAAGGACAATGCAATAAACTGAGCAAGGAAGATACATCCACAAACTTGAATCTATTGCTTCATTAATATGCACAATCCAAACTATTACAAAGGAAAGGCCTAGATCACCATGTAAGGAGTCCACTACAAAGGCCTATAACACATTAGCTTCACAAAACCAAAATGACAGAGTTTTGCTACTCAAACTATCCTTCCTTACAATGAGCCCAGTATTCTAATTTATAGAGTTTTGGAAGAGAGGGAGAGAGGGATGTAAATCAAGTCATAATAAATGAGTGTGGTTGGTGATTTTGGACCTGCAAAAGCAATCTCAAGGTGTCCCATAACCTGCGAAGAGAAGGAATGGCAGCCCATGCTCATTAAATGCCTCTCTAACCACTAATAAAATCATTGTTCAAAACCTGGCACATTTTCCTTAAAATCATCATCAAAACTTCATCAATTTATGCATTTCTCAATTGTTGTGCGACGGGATTGGAACCACGATTCCAACGAGACTAATTTTGTGAAAATCCGTTGAAAATTGCTCAAGATATGACCCTCTGAGTATGGGCAATTGTTTTGAGTTTGCCAGGGATTTCTTGCATTTTACGGGACTTGGGCATTTAATTTATTGGAGCTAGAGATGTTTCTTTTATTTTCACCCACCTACTCTTAGAGCTTTCCGAAAAGTTCAATTTTTCAAAATCGAGCTTCGCGTCAAAAGTTGTGCTCGTTTGAACTTCGAGGGTCGGGCGTTCCACACGGGCTCTCACAATCCGCATCACACCACCTTCCCTTTATATTGCGAGTATTGTGGGTTTTCAGGGAACTTGTGGCACTTTGGGTACAAAGGTTGCTTGGGTTCTTGAAGTCTGTCTTTTCGCAACGCGTGTTGTGTTTCCTTTGATATGTGATGATTTCGGGTTTACAGGAACTCACGTCCCCACGGTACTTAGGCCGCGAGACCCAACTTTTCCAACACACCGTTTCCTCTCCATTCCTTTGCAAATCGGGTGAATCGACTTTTTGGGGAACTCGTGTCTCGATGGAACTTGGACCACCCGGGACGTGAACTTTCTCCTTATCCGCATTTCAAAGAGTTTGTTTCAATCTTGTACAAATCGGGTAAATCGGGATTTTGGGGAACTTGCGCGCCCATGGAAGTTGGACCACAGGCGCATGAGACCCGATTTTCCGCAATACATGTTGTTTCCTTAGCATTTCGACCCAAGTCAAGGACGAGGAACCCTAGTTCAATTCGCATCATTCCACCCACGACCCCGTACCCATGATGCATTAAAATAAGCTTTTTCCCATTCCTCTAATTTCTTTGCAAATCTTCGTTAACTCCTTAGATTTTTTTTTTAAGAGGGGAGTTATAGAAAATCCAAATTTCTTGTTCCACCAGAAATTGTGCAAGTTATCGAAATCACCCTGGGGTAAAATTTAAGATATAACATGTACTCGACACCATTTGCGTCACCACAAAATCTTGTTAAAATTCTAATGTAGAATAAAACATCATTTAACGTTAGATGGAGATTGGAGGTGGAAGGCATTGATAGTGAAATGTTTTCAAAACTAGTTGATCTTATTTAGAAATCACAGTCATGACATTCATTATCGTTTATTCCAATTTATTTCCTTGAAGTATGTGGGATGAACATGAAACCGAAATACCAAGAACGATTAATATCATGATTCATGAACAGAAGGGAACCCATTATAATAGAAATTCTAAAGCTTTTGTTGGCATGGTTGACTAATTTTGGCTTCTTGAAACACAACATGTTGTGCAAAGGTTGAAATTTGTTGTTACCATGTCCTCGATTAGCCGCATTATAAGATTGGAATCTTAGGAAATGCACAATGACAATTATGGATTGCATACAAACATCTCACAAAAAACCACTTCTAGCTATGAGAAACCCACTTTTATCAAATTGTTGTTTTAAAAGTATTTTTCTAACACAATTTCAAAATATTTGAAGCAAATTCAAAATATATGACACAAAATTCTCCCCATGCAAATTCAAAATATCTAATACTAGAGTGTGCCACTTTATATTTTACGTAAAAAAATTCCATAAAAATACTATAACACCATTTGCATTGCCACAAAATCCTACTAAAATTCTAATGTAGAATAAAACATCATTTAACGTTAGTACGGTTGACACAAAATACGCCAAACCTCCAAAAACAAAAAATTATGAACCAAACAAGTATAATTATAATAAAATTGTTAATATTAAATATTAGAATTTTTTTGATATTATATTGCTAACAAATAATTATACCTATTGTCTTATAATTGTTACTGAAAATATGTAATTACAACCCCAAAAAAAAAATTTAAAAAAAGGAAACCCCACATGATAATAAAAAGTCCCCCAAAAATCAATAACGTCAACTCAAATTAATACATAGACGGTGGGCCCCGCATTTCCCGGCGCTCCTTATGGTTACCGTTAAAAGCATAATCAATTTTACCCAAATAAATTAAAATTAAAAATTAAAAATATTAAACCCACGTTAAAAAAACATTAGCTTTTTATTTCTTCCAATCAAAGTCTGTCGGTGCCAAGTGGCGAGTTCCAAACACGAGAGACCAGAGGGTGACGTGGCGTGTCCAGCGTGGAAGAGAGCCGTTACGAAAGGCGAGCGGAGAACCGTTGGATTGGAAGATGGGAAGGCGAGAGATTTGACCGTTGTGTGGTTCAAATTCAAAAAGGGACCGTCTTCACCGAATTTCATCGGTTGCTCTCTGCCATTGCACCTTATGAATACGTTGGTAGCACTATTTTTGTAGAACGATTCACGGAGCGCCCAAATCCTTCGATTGCTTGTCCCCTCTTTGTTTTTATTCCAGGTACGCCCAATCTTCGTTTGAGTCCTTTTTTGGCCTACTGGGTTTTCTTTTCAAGCGTTCCATCCCGTCGGATTGTGAGTTGCAGGTAAATTCCTGTTTCAGTGATTTGAACATGTGGGGTGGATTTTGTCTTTTTTGCCGTGGAATAGTGTTTTAGGAAAGAATTAGACGCTTTGGATCAGATTTGCAGGAAATGTTCCTGTCGTAATAACACAGAAGGGTTTTCAATTTTATATGGGTTCTGTTATTCTTTTTCTCAAATGACATAGTTGTAATGCCGGAAGGCTGAAATCGTGGGGATTTGAACATTTGGGTTTTATTTTATTTTGCCTGAAATGATGGTCTTCGAAAGCCTTTCTGATTTGCAAATAAAAATTATTTGAATGCAAAAAACCCTAAACTGGGTTGTCTGTTTTTGGCGTGCAATAATGTTCTTTGAAAGAATTAGACACTGTGAATCAGATTTGCAGGAAATGTTTGCAATGATAACACAGAGTTGCAGGAAATGTTTGATGGTCTTCAAAAGCCTTTCTGATTTGCATAAAGAATTATTTGAACGCAAGAAATCCCAAACAATCAGACCATCGGGGTTTTAAAGACTCTGCATGGATTATTTTTAGGACCGAGATCATGCTACTTCTCTAAACCCTCCTTCGAAACTTATTATCAGGAAATATACTACAACGAAGCTGAATATATAAGAGTTGTATTGTTTTTACTTTCCCTTTGATTGAGACCTGAAATCATGTACATGAATGCCTTTAGAGCCTTGAGAGACAATTAGATTGTTTGTTGCTTGTTTGTTGTTCTGTTTAGCCTACTTCTGGAATTGGGGCATTACAGTTCTTTCGCTTTTCTGTGGAGAAAAACCAAATATCTGTGCTATTTGGGTTTAATACGATTTTCCTTGAGATAATTAATCGATTCATTAGACTGGGAGCATGAATGCAAGGGTTTCTTTTCTGAGGTCTTTATCCAAGTACTTATATGACAGGTTTCCTCAAATCATTTGAATTTGCTTTGCAGGATTTTTTCTGACTGTTAGGTTATCGATTTGTCTACTTCTTGGAGACATAAGAGATCAACCTACATACAGTAGTTTTTGAGTCCAAAGGGGTTTTCTGGCATGTGTTCAGAGACCTTGTAATTCAAATTATGGACTTAAAGCTTTCTGTTTCATGAACTTGGGAAAACCAAAGTGAAGTCTTTGTATCAGCCTTTAGGGTTTCAGGGTTTTATTACATGGGCTCTTAGTGGATATTGATTTGTCTCTTGTGTTCTGTTTTGGGCCAGGTCTTGCCCTTTCGGGTTTTTAGTTTTTTTGATCTATGATATGGAAATCATGTGCTTGAAAGGCCTTAAAGACAATAGCATTTCAGGGTTTTATTATGCGGGCTCTTGGTGAGTTTTGATTTGTCTGTCGTGATCTGTTATGGGTCTGGTTTGGCCCTTTTGTGTTCTCAGTTTTTTTGGTCTATGATATGGATTTCATGTGCTTGAAAGGCCTTAAAGACAATAAGAGGGTTTTTCAGATTGAGGTTTTCTATGATGTGGAACTTTGAAGGTTTTCATTTGTCTCTTGACGATTCAAACCCTGAGAGACAGTAAGAGGATTTTTCAGATTGTGCTTTTCTGTGATGTGGAACTTAGTAGGTTTTCTTTCGTCAGTTGTGTTAGATTATTGGCCACTTCTTCCGCTTATGGGTCTGGTTTGGCCCTTTTGTGTTTTCAGTTTTTGGTCTATGATATGGATTTCATGTGCTTGAAATTGAAAGGCCCTAAAGACAATAAGAGGGTTTTTCAGATTGAGGTTTTCTATGATGTGGAACTTTGAAGGTTTTCATTTGTCTCTTGACGATTCAAACCATGAGAGACAGTAAGAGGATTTTTCAGATTGTGCTTTTCTGTGATGTGGAACTTAGTAGGTTTTCTTTCGTCAGTTGTGTTAGATTATTGGCCACTTCTTCCACTTCTGAGATTGATTGGCTGCAGTTTTTCTGCTCTTGTATGGACAAAACTCAAATCTGCATCATTATTACTGTTTTAACTTCAGTGCATGGATTTTTTTATGGATGGGATTTTGATTTCTGGTTTGTATGTAATGTTTCATCCTTTACAGTATACACAGAGTGATTTGAATCTCTGGGGATTTCATGTGCTTGAAGGCATTAAAGACAATAAGAGGGTTTTTCAGATTGTGGTTTTCTATGATGTGGAACTTTGAAGGTTTTCATCTGTCTCTTGACGATTCAAACCCTGAGAGACAATAAGAGGATCTTTCAGATTGTGGTTTTCTGTGATGTGGAACTTAGCGGGTTTTCTTTCGTCAGTTGTGTTAGATTGTGGTTTTCTATGATGTGGAACTTTGAAGGTTTTCATTTGTCTCTTGACGATTCAAACCCTGAGCGACAATAAGAGGATTTTTCAGATTGTGCTTTTCTGTGATGTGGAACTTAGTAGGTTTTCTTTCATCAGTTGTGTTAGATTATTGGCCACTTCTTCCGCTTATGGTTTGCGACTTTGGCCACTTCTGAGATTGGTTGGCTGCAGTTTTTCTGCTCTTCTATGGATAAAACTCAATCTGCATCATTATTACTGTTTAACTTAAGTGCATGGATTTTTTTATGGATTGGATTCTGATTTCTGATTTGTATGTAATGTTTCATCCTTTACAGTATACACAGAGTGATTTGAATCTCTGGGGATTTCATGTGCTTGAAAGGCCTTAAAGACAATAAGAGGGTTTTTCAGATTGTGGTTTTCTATGATGTGGAACTTTAAAGGTTTTCATTTGTCTCTTGACGATTCAAACCCTGAGAGACAATAAGAGGATTTTTCAGGATGTGGTTTTCTGTGGTGTGGAACTTAGCAGGTTTTCTTTCGTCAGTTGTGTTAGATTATTGGCCACTTATTCTGTGTATGGTTTGTGTCTTTGGTCACTTCTGAGCTTGGTTGACTGCAGTTTTTCTGCTCTTCTTTGGATAAAACTCGATCTGCATCATTATTGCTTTTTTGACGTCAGTGCATGGATTGGATTCTGATTTCAGATTTGTATGTAATGTTTCATCCTGTACAGTATACACGGAGTGATTTTAATCCTAAAAGCTAAATCCTTCCAATTCCTTAAACCTTCCAATTTTCATTTGTCTCTTGACAACTCAAACCCTGAGAGACAATAAGAGGATTTTTCAGATTGTGGTTTTCTGTGAAGTGGAACTTAGCAGGTTTTCTTTCGTCAGTTGTGTTAGATTATTGGCCACTTATTCTGTGTATGGTTTGTGTCTTTGGTCACTTCTGAGCTTGGTTGACTGCAGTTTTTCTGCTCTTCTTTGGATAAAACTCGATCTGCATCATTATTGCTGTTTTGACTTCAGTGCATGGATTGGATTCTGATTTCAGATTTGTATGTAATGTTTCATCCTGTACAGTATACACGGAGTGATTTGAATCCTAAAAGCTAAATCCTTCCAATTCCTTAAACCTTGTTGGGTAACAGGGTTTTCAGTATTTCAGATTTCTGTGGTGTGGACAAGTATTTCCAATTACTCTTTTGGACTTTGTGGGTTTACTTTTTTTTCTCTATGGAGTAATAACAACACTCATGGATTCTTTGTGATAGAGACAAATATCTATTTAGGCCATCAATGGTTTGATGAGACGTTGTCTAAAAAATGTCAGAGGGATTAAACACCACAGCCTCCAGAGCAGATGGTTTAGATCTTTTGGGTTAATGCTGATCTTTCATCTAATTTATAGTCTTGAAATTTTTTCCATTGTATTTTGGTTGGCAGATCTGCTGCCACTCCTGCGGCTCTGGGACACCGCTGTCTCTGGGCTCTTGACCATATTTCCATCTTTGGTTCACAGAAGCCCAGCTCAGGTGAGCAGAGCTATTTTTTAAAATGCTGTCCAGTAATTTATAGTCAGAATTTGTTTCAACACACGAGAAATTAGTGTTTTGGCTAACAAGATAATACTTTCTGATATTTTGCAGCGAACTGAAGGCCTGGTTGAGAGCAGCAAAATGGCTTCCAGACCAGCGCAAGGAAAAGGTACCTGCATATTTCAGTTCCTTTCTTAAGGCTATGCTATTATAACTTATATATTCTTGCAATAAATCTTTGAAGTTGTAACAAAAACATAATTAGATGCAGGAGTCCCTAACCAGAAGGGATCACAAGCTAATAATAATAGGAGGGCTCTGGGAGACATTGGTAACATTGTGGGAGACGTCAATGGCAGATGTAACGTCGCCAAGGAAGGAGTCAATGGGTGTGTTTTTCTTTACTAATTTGAGTGTCATCATTTTGGTATTCACCATATTACTTAGAAGGCCATGCCCTATAAGAGTTGCAAGGGACTTTTTTTTCTAAATTCAAGATATTTGGGCATTTCTGTTTCACAGGAAACCTGTTCCTCATGTGACTCGCCCTGTAACAAGGTATGTTCAAATATTTATGCATTTTAAAAACAAACCTTGTTCCTGAGCCTGTCGCCCATTTTGTGATTAAATTTCTGGAATTTTCAGGAGTTTTGGAGCCCAATTACTTGCCAATTCTAAGGCCACTTCAAACAAGGGGTATCTGCCATGGATAAGGTTATCATCAATTAACTCTATCCATCATTTTGTGTACATGTTCTGCTATCTTTTTCTCATGTCATTCCTATTATTATGCAGCAATCACAAGCAGGGGCTGTGAACAAACAACTGAGGAACAGCAAGAGTAAGGACATTCCTTCACCGATTGTTGAAGAAATCAAAGACGATTCAGATGAGGACGAAGTCACAATTATTGAACCAATTCCCAGGGTAAAAGGAGCTCGCAACCGCAATGGTCAAGTTGTATCAAAAAAGTGAAACCCCAAACGCTAACTGCAACACTTTCAGCTAGAAGTGAAGTGAGCACCTAATTTTAATCCTAAACTACATTATTTCTTTATTTGGTTGGATTTTCTATAAGATTGTTATCAGTGAAGTAAAGTGAGCACAAATTTTTGATTCTATACTAGATTGTTTATTTATTTGTTTGGATTTTCTATAAGATTCTTATCAGTGAAGTGGTTTTTAGGCATTTTGTAGTGGGTTTGATGCTGAAATGACTGAGGCAGAGGAACTCTTTCCCAGTATTGATGAAGGAGATCTTGAAAATCAGTTGGCAGTGGTTGAATATGTCGAGGATATATACAAGTTCTATCGTAAAATTGAGGTATTTTTGTATGATCTATTCTTCTACTTGCATTTCAAACCAAGAAGTATATGTATAATTCTCAATGCTCCTTCTTGTGCTATGCAGGGCATGAGCTGTGTGCCAGATTACATGCCTTCTCAATTGGAAATCAATGACAAGATGAGAGCAATTCTGTATGACTGGTTGATTGAGGTAAGAGCTGCACTTGGGACTAGCATCTTTTATCAACCCATTGTAAATTTATATAAGTTGTCAATAATCAATCATCCTATGGTTCGTTTCTGTGTTTGAAGGTACATTTGAAGTTTGAGTTGATGCCAGAGACATTGTACCTGACCATGAACCTGGTTGATAGATACCTTTCCATTGAGCCTGTTTCAAGGAGGAATTTACAATTAGTTGGTGTCACTGCTATGCTTTTAGCTTCGAAGTATGAGGAAATTTGGGCTCCAGAGGTATATTGATCGATTGCTTCAACAGGATGCAAATTAATTGAGTATTTGTGTTATTGATCGATTGGCATTGCTTACAATTACTAGTGTTTATTGCAGATCAATGACTTTGTCTGCATTGCAGACCGAGCATATACAAGACTGCAGATAATCACTATGGAAAAGATCATGCTCAACAAACTCAAATTCCATCTCACAGTCCCAACTCCATATGTATTCATCGTTCGGTTTCTGAAAGCAGCAGACTCTGACAAAGAGGCAAGCAAGGACAAAGAGGAACTGAATCCTTTTATTTAAAGTTTGCTCTATTTTTTATTAAATTACTTTTTTAGCCCACTCTAAAAATAATCTTTGGTGTAATTCTCAGATGGAAAATCTTGTATTCTTCCTAATTGAACTTAGCTTGCTCCAATATGTGACCACCAAGTTTACTCCATCATTGCTTTCTGCTGGAGCTGTATATGCTGCCCGGTGCACTCTAAAGAAGGAGCCAATCTGGAATGATCTACTTAAACACCACACATGCTACTTTGAAGTAGACATCATGTAAGCTAATATTCCTTATTCTTCATTTAAGAAGATGCTTTGAAGTTCTGAAAAGTTCTGCATTATTTACCCTACTGACAAATTAGGCTTAAAGAATTGACATCATCATTATTTTATGGATGAGTTTATGTTTTGTGCAGGGAATGTGTTAGGTTGATGGTTACATTTCACTAGAATTCGGGGGAAAATAAACTCAAAGTGGTTCACAAGAAGTACTCTGCACCTCAGTTCGATTCAGTGGCTCTTTTAAGTCCTGCCAAGCTGCATAAAGAGGAATGATTAGTTGATTGTGCCTCCAGGAACAGATGATTGTTGTATCATTGAGCATAGAGGATGATGTCTCCATTCATCTCTTCTCTTTTGACTAACAACTAAGATACATTTTATATATTCATTATTTTTTGTTGTGAACAACTTAACATTGTGTAAATAGGCTTCAGAGTTACTGGGATTTGAAACCTTGCATACCTTATGCTGCAGCATATATTCCTGCCTTGGAATTCTATCCTGGCTTATATTTTCTGTAATTGCCATAATTTTAAGATTTCTCATTTTTTCTTCTCAGAGGAAGAATGGTATTTGACAAACATAGTATGATCTGATTTTGTCTTCTCTCGAGGATACTTAATCTGATTTATTTATGTATTCGATAGGTAAAGGGGAGTTATTGTAATTGCTAAAATAATAAGCAGCTCATATTTTCCAAGATATTTTTCAAATGAGTGTTTTTTTCCTGTATTCAAATTTTTTGGATTCAGCTGCATAGTTTTCAAGCTGGTCATGCTTATAAAACACTACTCATAGTTTTCGAGCCAGTCATGCTTATCTCATGGCTTGAAACAATGAATATAAATCTTGAAAAATCGTCACATAAGTTGGCCTCATAGTTAGATGTTATGTCGAATTTTTTGGATTCAGCTGGTCATGCTTATAAAACACTACTCATAGTTATTGAGCCAGTCATGCTTGGCTTGAAACAATGAATATAAATCTCGTTGGCCTGCATAGTTTTCAAGCCGGTCATGCTTATAAATCACTACTCATAGTTTTCAAGCCGATCATGCTTATAAATCACTACTCATAGTTTTCTAGCCAGTCATGCTTATCTCATGGCTTGAAACAACGAATAATCTCGAAAAATCATCACATAAGTTGGCCTGCATAATGAGATAATCTTTTTCCACACTTTTTGATCTTCTACTCTTGGTTGCATTTTAGTGTTCTTTTTTTGAAAAATCATCACATAAGTTGGCCTGCATAATGAGATAATTTTAGATTTTTTATTGGTTAGTGTTGTAACCTTTTGCAGTCTCATAGGCAAATCTTGGCCTCTATTGGGCATCAATAGACCAATATAAATTAAATTAAATTACTTATTTTATTTGATATCCATTTAAGGCACAAGAACCCCTGGGAAGTTTTTTGTGCAAATGTGACAATCGAGCTGACTCCTGGTTCTAGCAAGGCCTACCGGTGTTTTTGTTGTTACCATTGTGTGGTAATTAAAGATTTACTGGGATTTGGAGCCTAAATCTTCCCTCCTTGGAATTCTCTCCTGGCTTATCAACTCACATTTTATGATCCGATTTTGTCATCCCTAGTTGAAGAAAGCTTAATCTCTAGACGGGATGTTTCATCCAATTTATATATGTATTTAATAAGTATCTAGATTCGAGTTGCCTTGGTAAAAGGTTCTTTCTATTTTAATGTAATTAAAGATTGGTATAACAATTAGTCTTTTAATGAGCCGCAAAGGATGCATTTTTCTGGATATTTTCTTGATTTGTGGGTGCATTTTTCTTGTTATGTTATTTTAGAACCTATGCTATTTGGATTCAGTTATGTAGTTTTCCAGCTAGTCATGCGTAGTTGGGTCAATGTAGCTTGGCTTGAAACAACACATATATATCTCTAAAAATAATCAGATAATTGGCCTGTACCAGGTGAATTATTCTTCTGGATATTTTCTTGATTTTTGGATGCATTTATATGTGTTTAATAAACAGCTAGATTCCAGTTGCCTTGGTATTTTAATTGGCCTGTACCAGGTGAATTATACTTCTGGATGTTTTCTTGATTTTTGGATGCATTTATATGTGTTTAATAAACAGCTAGATTCCAGTTGCCTTGGTATTTTAATGGAAACAAAGATCAGTACAGAAAATACTCTTTTAATGAGCATCTTGCATTGCATCCTTAAAACTCTTGTTATGTTATTTTAGATGCTGTAGTTTTACAGTTAGTCATGAGTAGTTTTCCAGCTAGTCATCATAGTTGGGTCGATGTAGCTTGTACCGGGTGAATTACATCCTACTTTGGTATTGGATGCAATTTTCTGGATATTTTCTTGATTTGTGGGTGCATTTTTCTTGTTATGTTATTTTAGATGCTATTTGGATTCAGTTACGTAGTTTTCCAGCTAGTCATGCGTAGTTGGGTTAGTGTAGCTTGGCTTGAAACAACAAATATATATCTCTAAAAATAATCAGATAATTGGCCTTTACCAGGTGAATTACATCCTACTTCGGTATTGGATGCAATTTTCTCGATATTTTCTTGATTTGTGGATGCATTTATATATGCATATATATGTGTTTGATAAACAGCTAGATTCCAGTTGCCTTGGTAAAAGGTTCTTTCTATTTTAATGGAAACAAAGATCAGTACAGCAAATACTCTTTTAATGAGCATCTTGCTTGCATCGCATCCTTAAAACTCTTGTTATGTTATTTTAGATGCTATTCTATTTGGATTCAGTTGCGTAGTTTTACAGCTAGTCACGAGTAGTTTTCCAGCTAGTAATGCGTAGTTGGGTCGATGTAGCTTGGCTTGAAACAACAAATATATCTGGAAAAATAATCAGATAATTGGCCTGTGTACCGGGTGATTTACATCCTACTTCCAACAGTGTCACAATCACTAACCATATTCAAAACTTTTATGGACCACTGAGATGTTGCAGACTCAATGATTTGATTCTCATGTCCTTAAACCCACCACTCTTTTCACTATCACAAATGTTTCGCCAAAGCAAATTCATTTCACTACTCGGTCCTCATTCTCTTTTGTAGTTTTTGGGATGTGTTAGTGCGCTCCCTTAGGCCACTCTCGGCCTTTAGTGGACAATAATATATATAATTCGAGCTCCATATTCAAGGTTTTACCAAATTTAGTAATCAAGGTGACCCCTAAAAAGTTTGGGTGACCATATTCAAAACTTTTATGGACCACTAAGATGTTGCAGACTCAATGATTTGATTCTCATGTCCTTAAACCCACCACACTTTTTCACTATCACAAATGTTTCGCCAAAGCAGCAGGATTCATTTCACTACTCGGTCCTCTTGATCTTCCATTTACTCATTTTCATTTTCTCTTTTGTAGTTTTTGGGATGTGCTGGTACGCTCCCTTAGGCCACTCGGCCTTTAGTGGACAATAATATATATAATTCGAGCTCCATATTGAAGGTTTTACCAAATGTAGCAATCAAGGCGACCTCTAAAAAGTTTGGGTGTTTCACCATTGAGAATTACTATTCATGATTTATCATCTCCATAAATATTAGATGAGAGTCACCTAACTACGCAAATGAGTTTCAAAAGCAACATGTCACATAAATAATTATCTTTTTGAGATGATTCTCATGGCCTTGGACCCGTATACAAGCTTTTACCAAATGTAGCAATCAAGGTGACCATTGAAAAGTTATGGTGCTTCACCACCGAGCATTATCATTCAATCTTAGATGATTCACCTAATCGCGCACATGAATCTCGAAAGCAACGTATTACATAATCCTTAAAGCTCCCAAAGGTTACTAAATAAGTTAATTATCTTGTTTTAGATGATTCTCATGTCCTCATATCAATCACACTTTTTCACTACCGTGAGTGTTCAAAAATGTTTTAATTTTGTTGATTCAATTAACATAGTTTTCGAGCTAGTCATGCTTATGAACTCTACTCATGGGTCAATATAGGTTTGGCTTGAAACAACATATCTGAATCTTAAAAGATAATGACATAATTTGGCATGTACCTAGATAATTACATCACGCTTCCAATAGTCTCACATCTCTAGCCATGTTCAAAACCTTTATGGACCGGTGAGATGTTGCGGACTCAATGATTCTCATGGCCTCAAACCCATCACTCTTTTTCACTAACATGATTGTATCAAAAATGTTTCTCCAAAGCAAGAAGACTCATCTTACTAATCAACCCTTATATTGATCTTTAGTAGTTTTTGGTTGTGCTAATGTGCTCCTTTAGGCCAACCTTAGCTGCAGATGGCCAATTTGGGCTCCACACACAAGGTTTTTCCAAATGTAGCAGATTGAGTTGACCCCTGAAAAGTTCTCATGTTTCACCACAAAGCGTCACCTAATGAATCTTGTAAGCAACACATTGCACAATCCTTAAAGCTCTCATAGTTACTAAATAAGTTAATTACCTTGTGTTTAGATGATTCCCATGGCCTCAAACACATCACACTTTTTCATTACCGTGAGTGTATTAGTTCTCGAGCCGGTCATGTTTATGAACTACTCATGGATCTCATGGGTCAATGGAGATTGGCTTGAAACAACAAATCTAAATCTTAAAAATAATCACATAATTTGGCATGTATAAGGTGAATTACATTCTACTTCCAACAATCTCACATCACTAGCCATGTTCAAAACTTTTATGGACCAAAGTGAGATGTTGTTGATTCTATGATTGATTTGAAAACGGTTTTCACCACTTGGGTACCGTTTCAAAAAAAATCGTATACTTATTTTTCTAATTTTAAAAATTGATCAAGAGTGATTATTGTTTCACTTTTGGGTGTTTTGAAACCCCAATTTTCCAATTTCCTCTTAATGATCAATTTATCGTTGTAATTCAACTTTACTGATTTAATTGGAAATATTACAAATCCATAACAATGTGATCACAGTTGATTTTAGAATGCATTCAATTTGATTTTATAATCCAAACCCAATTATGCATTAACTTTATTTGTTGTGGAGATTGGATTGTCAAATTTTCACTTAATCCAATTTTGTAGTTAATTGCTTGTTTAATCAATTTTAATCGCTTTACTACTCATGGATCTCATGGGTCAATGGAGATTGGCTTGAAACAACAAATCTAAATCTTAAAAATAATCACATAATTTGACATGTATAAGGTGAATTGCATTCTACTTCCAACAATCTCACATCACTAACCATGTTCAAAACTTTTATGGACCAAAGTGAGATGTTTGACTCTATGATTGATCCGAAAACGGTTTTCACCCCTTGGGTACCATTTCAAAAAAATCCGGATACTTATTTTTCTAATTTTAAAAAAATTGATCAAGAGTGATTATTGTTTCACTTTTGGGTGTTTTGAAACCCCAATTTTCCAATTTCCTCTTAACGATCAATTTATCATTTTAATTCAACTTTACTGATTTAATTGAATATATTACAAATCCATAACAATGTGATCACAATTGATTTTAGAATGCATTCAATTTGATTTTATAATCCAAACCCAATTATGCATTAACTTTATCTGTTGTGAGATTGGATTGTCAAATTTTTACTTCATCCAATTTTGTAGTTAATTGCTTGCTTAATCAATTTTAATCATTTTTTTATACTGATTTTAGTTCTAATAATAAGCACCAAAATAAAAAAAACACAACTAACAAAACTTGAAAACGCAGTTCACCCGAGTGGGCTACGCTCTCGATTAACTTAATTGTGGATCGATCTATTTATTATCCAATGAAGTACAATTTTACCTCCAATAATGACAAATAGATCATTGTCACCTACAAATGGGATGATTCAAACTTGTAGAACTCTGCAATTTACCATAATCATGTTCTCAAATCTATTTGTGGCCTGTAACATCTCCACAAAGTGCAATTTTCGTGTAATTGTGCCGAGAAAAACACCTACACCTGGAAATTTAAAGCACTTCATGAAGAAATAATGACATGGTTGTGTTTGTCTCTAAATTCTGAACACTTTTTCTTTTTACACCAAAGTCTAATTGTAACCTAAGTGATTCGATATTAAGGTTTTCCAAAATTGCCTCCTTGTTGCCTCCAACTCTGCAAAAGCCTTTTATAAATATAGTCGACCTGATTTTATACCTCGTCGAGCCACTATGGCTCAATGGCGAGATGCTCATTTTAAAACCCCAAGTCATGGGGTCAATCCACACCTCCATTTTCTATGTCGATGGCTTTGTGCTATATGTGGGCATTTCCCACATATCTCGCACGAGAGGGTGGCTTGGGCATTTAAACAAAGGAATCCTTGCCTATATTCATGTGGATTTGGCCATGCTAGTCATTTTATTTCCCCACGTAGATGCGGCAATGCATAGTTGATACACCTAGGTTGGGCCGAGTGGCATGTTGGTTTGGGCCACTAAGTGTAATGCGGTGAGCTATGCGCTTTGTATTTGGACCGGCCTTGATGTGTTATGATTAGACCACCACGTAGATAGGCCATGTAATAAGATAATCTATGAGAAATTTTTGACTCACCGAGCTATGTGGTGATTTCATTAGGTTATGTGGAGACCAACCCGATCAATATGGAGATAATATGGTTGACTTGGTGGGGAGTTGACCACCCCACCGAGTTGATAAATAGCTCACCAAGCTACTCCAATGTAATGCATAATTCAAACCTATATAACAATAATTCAACCTTGCAATACTAAAAATCCCACATGCAAGGGATATAGACATATAATGGCATATATAAGCAATATCAATACAATGATATAATGAGTCGGAGGTCAAGGCACCTCTCCGTTAATAAGTGTGTTGAACTTGGTTAAGGGACCCCAACCAACAAATAGTGGGGCCCACCATTTTATAATCGTGTGTTGAATACCGAAGACTTAAAACACAAATTTTTACTTTTCAGCCATTTTGTGCCACTTGTCGCATAATGATTTGTCCACATCGAATGCTCTATTTTTCAAGTTCTTCATACATATAAGCTTTGTTTTTCGAGTTCTTCATATCAAGGAAAACTCTCGAGACTCTCTACAACATCTGAGTGGTTTAGGGAGATTTAGGGATCATCTAGCACTCATAAAATCCTCTGGATCACTCCTCCCCAATAAGACCATTTTTCCTCAAAAGGGAAACTCGCCCAATTGAATGTTTACAAGTCCTCTGCATATTACAAACAACAAACCTAGTTTATAGCATGGTAATTTTAAAATTGCAATAAATGTCAAAAGCCATTAAAAGTAACATAACCCATGGCCATTACTATAACTAATATGACAACTAAAAATGCCATACTCATATGTACATTGATCCTGCACCACTGTTAAAAATGTAAATGTAACTTGCATTCACAGTTTGTTAGTGCAAAAATTGTACATACTATTTGTAACTATGTTTGATAGTTACAAATATTTAAGCCTAAAATTAAGACTTATAACATGTGCAAACATCATGCATAGCTATAAAGAGTTTGTATAATTTTTACACACACAAACAATGCCTACATGAAACAATTTGCACAATTTTAAACAACACTTTGAATACAATTTTCCAAAAATAGACATCTGATCAACTGACCATGCCCCAAGAAACATTGTACATGCTGTTGTTAAAATGAAGGTTTGCAAAACCATAAACAAGAGAAATTACCCAAGTATGATAAACTTGTCACCTAGATTTTCCCTTCAGGTTACTTCATCAAATCAAAGCAAAATATACATGGGAAATATTTCCTTTTTACAATGCAACAAGAATCCAAAAATTGCTTTGAATAATTTGCAAGCTAATCAACATTTACTGCTATACAAACATGAAAATGAGGAATTGTTTACCCACCATTTTAATCACATTTTCTTGTTTAGGTGGTTGATTCACTTCGAGTTTTTTCTGAACCACCTAGGGATCATTTTCAAATCTATTGGTTTTACATGCTTTCCTTTTAAACAAATTCTAATTTTTGTCCAGATGAAGTTCGCTAACACTTCTTAATTACATGACTCTATTTTTACAATGATCACAAAATATCTTGTTCATATTTTTATGATGCACATTTTTAGGAAACTTACCTGAACTGTTTTCTCTGAGCCATGTTTAGGAGAGTGATCTATCTCAATATTTTCCAATAAAGGTTTTTGTTTCCTACATTTGGCTACACAATGATTAGACAACCCACAAAATGTGCATGCATAGGTATACCACATTTTCTGCATATCATTGCCAAATTTCTTAAATGTAGATAATGGATCAAGATGTTTATCTCTTCCTTTATGCTTATGGTAAACAAGAGGTGGAGGAATCTATATACCTCTTCGTGGTGATTTCTTACCGGATCCTTCTTCTCGGATGAGTCACTGACGCTAATCGGGAAGCCTCTTTGTTGTCAAAAGCTTGTCTTCTATTAGTGGTTTTGGATCCTTCTCCAATTTCCATTTTCCCTGCATTACCATACCCCAATCCTGCAAAACAAGGTCATTCTTGAACTTGTATGGGGTTAGAGATGCCTTGATTATCCTTACCGAGGCTAATTCCATTAAATCCCATGTTATTTAATAGTTTAGATCTTATGCCCCTTGTGTGTTTTTCAAAGTCACCTAGAACATTACCTGAATCTGATTCTATATGGGAAGGGAACTTAGATGGTGCAATAATTACAATGCATTCTTCTACCATATTGGATGCATTCTTTCCTTAGTCCACCAAGTCAGCAACACCGTCAAAATATTATCCTTGGATTTTAGCTCTTTTTTCAATTTGTTAATTTGTTCCTCAAGAGAAAACAACTGGCGCCTCAGTAATGCATTCTCTTCCTGAATCTGATGATTTTATGCTTCAATTTCATCAAGCTTTTTCTTGTTTGACATTTATCCCATGGTTTCTTGCACACCTGTACTTCCAAACTCTGCACACTTTAAATGAAAGAGCAAGCCCAAAATACAAAACCAATCTAAAATCAATATAAAATTGAAGCAAGAAAAGAGATAAACCAACTCTAATACCAAATCTTGATCCAAAAATGGTTTTCACCCCTAGTACCGTTTCAAAAAAATTGGATACTTATTTTTTTTATTTTAAAAAATTGATAAATAGTGAATATTGTTTCACTTTTGGGTGTTTTGAAACCCCAATTTTTCAATTTTCTCTTAACAATCAATTTATCATTTTAATTCAACTTTAGTGATTTAATTGGAAATATTACAAATCCATAACAATCTTATAACAATTTATTTTAGAATGCATTCAATTTGATTTTATAATCCAAAATGATTATGCATTTAGTTTGTCTTGTGGAGATTGGATTGTCAAATTTTCACTTAATCCAATTTTGCGCTTAATTGCTTGCTTAATCACTTTAATCACTTTCTTATACTGATTTTAATTAATGATAATAAGCAAGAAAAATAAAATAATATAATCCACAAAACTTGATAACGAGTTCACCCGAATGGGCTACGTCTCCGAATTAACTTAATCATGAATCAATCTATTTATTGTCAAATTAAGTAAAATTTTACCTCCAATAATGACAAATATATCTTTGTCACCTACAAATGGGCTAATTCAGACTTGTAGAACTCTGTAATTTTCCATAATCACGTTCTCAAATCCATATGTGGCTCTACAACATTTCACAATGCGATTTTCATGTAATTGTGCCAAAAAAGCGTGATTGTGCCAAAAACACCTACACTTGGAAATTTAAAGCACTCCAATCAAGAAATAATGAAATTTTTATGTTTGTCTCATAATTCTAAACACTTTTTTTTTTACACCAAGGTCTAATTCGGACCCTAAGTGCTTCAATTTTAAGGTTTTCCAAAATTGCCTCCTTGTTGCCTCTAACACATCTACCAAATGCCTTTTATAAATATAGTCAACCTATTTTTATACCTTTCGAGCCACTATCCCTCAACAACGAGCTTCTCATTTTAGAACCCCCAAGTCGTGGGGTCGATCCACATCTCCATTTTCTACGCCGATGGCTTTGTACTATGTGTGGGCATTATCCCACATATCCTGCGCGAAGAGGGTGGCTTGGGCATTTAAATAAAGGAAGCCCCGCATATATTCACATGGCTTTGGCCATGCCAAACATTTTTTTCCCACATAGATGCGGCGGTGCATAGTTTGATAAGCCCAAGTTGGGCAAGCTAACATGTTGGTTTGGGCCGCTACGTGTAATGCAATGAGCTATGCACTTTGTATTTGACCTGACATGCTTATGATTAGGCCGCCACATAGATGCGCCATGTAATAAGATAGTTGCGAGAATTTGTTAACCCGCCGTGCTATGTGGTGATTTCATCAAAGGTTATGTGGAGACCAACCACATGTCTATATGGAGATAATATCGTGGGGTTATAACTCGGTGGGGAGTTGACCTCCCCACCGAGCTGGTAAATAGCTCGTTGAGCTGCTCCAATGTAATGCATAATTCAAACCTTCATAACAATAATTCAACCTTGCAATACTAAAAATCCCACATGCAAGGGATATAAACATATAATGGCATATATAAGAAATATAAATACAAGGTGATATAATGAGTCGAGGTCAAGTCACCCTCTCGTTAAAAGAGTGTGTTGAACTGGGCCGAGGCCCCCACCAAAAATAATAGCGGGGCCCGCCATTTTGAGATCGTGTGTCAAATATCGGAGCCTTAAAAAAAATTACTCTTCACCCATTTTGTGCCACTTATTGCATTCTTATTTCTCCACATCAATGAGACACCGCACGTTGTCCTAATTTTGCTTATTGACCAAATATTTCAAAGTGAGACCATAACTTGTGCATATAATCTCTATTTTTTTAGTTCTTCATATTGACAAAAAAACTCTCGAGACACTCTACCATGCTGCAATGGTTTAGGGATATTTATGGATCATCTCGCACACAAAAAATCTTCTAGATCACTCCTACCCAATAAGACCATTTTTTCCTCAAAAGGGAAACTCACCCAGTTTGAATTGTTAACAAGTCCTCTCCATATTACAAAAAATAGAACCCAGTTTATAGCATGGTAATTTTTAAAATTGCAATAAATGTCAAAATCCATTAAAAGTAACATCGCCCATCGCCATTACTTAATCGCAACCGATAATGACATACTCATCTCATGCACCACTGTCCAAAATGCAAATGCAACCTACATTCACAGTTTTTTACTACAAAAATTGTACATACTATTTGTAACTATACTTGACAATTACAACTATTTAAGTCTAAAATTAAGACTTATAACATGTGCAAACATCGTGCATAGCTACAAAGAGTTTGTATAATTTTTACACACACACACAAATAGTGCCTACATGAAACAATTTGCACAATTTTAAACAACACTCTAAATACAATTTTCCAAAATAGACATCTTCTCAACCGACCATGCCCAAAGAAACACTTACATGTCGTTGTTAAAATGAAGTTTTCCAAAGCCCATAAACAGAGAAATTACCCAAGAATGATAAACATGTCACCTGGATTTTCCCTTGAGGCTTACTTCGCATTAAGTCAAATCTAAAAATACATGTGAAATATTTCCTTTTCTGAATGCAATAGGAATCCCAAAATTGCTTTGAATAATTTGCAAGCTAATCAACATGTACTGCTATGAAAACATGAAACTAAAGAATTGTTTACCCACCATTTTAATCACATTTTCCTGTTTAAGTGGTTAATTCACTTCAGTGTTTTCTTTAACCATCGTAGGGGTCATTTTCAAACCTATTGGTTTTACAATGCTTTCCTTTTTAACAAATTTTAATTCTTGGCCAAGATGAAGATGTCAACACTTCTCAATTACATGACCTATCTTTTTACAATGATCACAAAATCTCTTGTCCATATTTTTATGATCCACATTTTTAGGAAACTTACCTAAACTGATTTTCTCTGAGCCATGTTTAGGAGAGTGATCTATCTCAATATTTTCCAATAAAGATTTTCGTTTCCTACATTTGGATACACAATGGTTAGACAACCCACAAAATATGCATGGATAGCTATACCACATTTTCTACATATCATTGCCAAATTTCTCAAATGTAGATAATGGATCAAGATGTTTACCTTTTCCTTTACACTTATGGTAAACAAGAGGTGGAGGAATCTATGTACCTTTCATGGTTATTTCGTATAGAATCCTTCTTCTTAGGATGAGTCACATGATGCTAATGGGGGAATCCTCTTTACTATCAGAAGCTTGTCTTCTTTCAACGATCTTGGATCCTTCTCCAATTTCCATTTTCCATGAATTAGCATACCCCAATCTTGCAAAATGAGGTCGTTCTTCAACTTGTATGAGGTTAGAGATGCCTTGATTATCCTTGCCAAGTCTAATTCCATTAAATCCCATTTTATTTAACAGTTTAGATCTTATGCCCCTTGTATGCTTTTCAAAGTCACCCAAAACATTACCCGAATTTGATTTTGTATGGGAATGGGAATTAGAATGTGCAATACTTACAATGCATTCTTATGTCATAGTGGATGCATTCTTTCTTAGGTCCACCAAGTTGCAACACCATCAAGAGCTCATCGTTGGATTTTAGGTCTTTTTCAATTTGTTAATCTGCTCCTCAAGAGCAAACACCGCACCTCGGGAATGCATTCTCGTCCCGAATGTGATGATTGTATGCTTTAATTTCATCAAGCTTTATCTTGTTTGACATTTATCCGATGGTTTCGACACACCTTTACTTCCAAACTCTACACACTTTAAATGAATGATCATGCCCAAAATGTAAAACCAATCTGAAATCAATATTCAATCAACCAAGAAAAGAGCTAAACCAATGAGTTGATACCCAAACTTGATCGTAAAAATGGTTTTCACCCCTTGGGTAACGCTTTCAAAAAAATTAGATACTTATTTTTCTGATTTTAAAAAATTTATCGATAGTGATTATTGTTTCGCTTTTGGGTGTTTTAAGTCCCCAATTTTCCAATTTCCTCTTAATGATCAATTTATCGTTGTAATTGAACTTTAGTGATTTAATTTGAAATATTAAAAATCCATAACTATCACAGTTGATTTTAGAATTCATTCAATTTGATTTTATATTCTAAAACTGATTATGCATTTACTTTTGTCATTGGGAAATTAGATTGTCAAATTTTCACTTAATTCAATTTTTAGTTAATTGCTTTCTTAATCAATTTTAATCATTTTCTTATACTTGATTTTAATTTTGATAACAAGTAGCAAAAACAAAACTAAACACAATCCACAAAACTTGATAACAGATTTCACCCGAGTGGGCTACGTCTCCGAATTAAGTTAATCATGAATTGATCTATTTATTTTCCAATGAAGTACAATTTTACCTCCAATAATGACAAATAGATCTCTGTCATGTGCAAATGGCTTGATTCATACTTGTAGAACTCTCGTAATTTACCAAAATCACATTCTCAAATCTATTTGTGGCCTCGAACATCTCCACAAGCAGTGATTTCCATGTAATTGCGCTAGAAAAACACCTACACCTATAAATTTTAATCACTCCATGAAGAAATAATGACATCGTTGTGTTTGTCTCATAATTCTAACACTTTTGATTTTTTATACCAAGGTCTAATTCGGACCCTAAGTGCTCTCCTTGTTACCTCTAACACGCTTTTCCAAATGCCTTTTATAAATATAGCCGACTCGCTTTTATACCTTGTTGAGCCACTATGGCTTAACGAAAGGTGATCGCTTTGGAACCCCTAGGTCGTGGGGTTGATCCACACCTCCATTTTCTACGCCGATGGCTTTGTGCTATGCATGGGCATTATCCCACATATCCCGCGGAGAGGGTGGCTTGGGCATTTAAATATAGGAAGCCCGACCTATATTCACGTGGCTTCAGCCACGCCAGCCATTTTTTTCCCAACATAGATGTATCCAAAGGTAAGTTTATATGCCCAAGTTGGGGTGAGCTAGTATGTATGTTTGGGTCACTACATGTAATGCGGTGAGCTATGCACTTTGTATTTGGACCAGCCATGTTATATTAGACCGCCACGTAGATGCACCATCTAATAAGATAGTTGTGGGAATTTGTTGACCCATCGAGCTATGTGGTTATTTCTTCGCTTTATGTGGAGACCGACCACTGTCAATATGGAGATAATGTGATCGACTATGTAACGCCCACAAAAACGGCACACAAGACTACATAGGAAAACACAAGATAATTTTTTATTTGACTTGCTTAACAAATAACACGACACAACATGTCATCACCAAGGTTACAACTAACTCTAGGAACCACTTATTACGAGGATGACCACAAGGTCAACACGGAAACGTTCACACCCAAAAGGATAATACACTTTTCTTTTTGATAGAACAACATAGAAGTCCAACCACATGACACTCTCACAGCTAGGGCAAGCCACAGTAAGAAATGATTGAAGGTTATTTATTTTGATAAAACACCCTTAACTCATGACTTATGTTTTCAGAGAGATTCAAGATATGATTCACACAAATTCATCTTACCAACTGAGTTATTTTCTTATACACTGTAGAGTAGTTCACTTAAAGTCTTCTCCTTTATGACAATTATTTGTTTTATTTATTTATTTGATAAAGATGGTAATTTAATTCCACAAGGCCATCTATTCACACTTACGTTACTAGAACTCATTCATGCCCTTATGACAACATCGGTTCACGTTCAACAAACTTAAGAGAAAATTACAAGGCACCTTGGATAAAGTTAAAGGAAGAAGGTCAATTGAATTCATCCTTAAGACGTCATTAGTTTTTACCAAGGTTTATTTGGAGCTTGAGGTTTTATCCACAAATATTAAAGATTTTACTTAGGCTTCACTGAAAGAGCTTTACAAAAGGAACTATTTACTTTCCAAAAGGCTGAGAGATAAATTTCATGGTTTCTAAATTGTTTCCTCCTACTTAATAAATCTTATTATCTTCTAACAACTAACCATTGGTTTCCCTTAAACTCGTTTAAGAAGTCACCATATAAGGATAATGTTTGCTAGCTTAGCTAGGGTTAACAAATTATAAAATTTTACTTTACAAGGATAGTTTCACCTTTGATTACTTAAGGAATTGTCTGTTCTCAGGTAGATCACCTCTACATTAATTTATTTGAATATGATTTTTAGTTAACTTCCCTAAGGGTTAACCACTCCATTTTATTTTACTTATAACACATCATTACAAGGTCTCAGAAAGTTTTAACTCAGCATTTATTCTCAAGGGTAAAGTTTAACAATGCTCATATCAATGTAAAGATTGAATATTATTTCTCCCAAAGGTAAGTTACCAGTTTAACAACAAAAAGGAAAGGACACTTCATCACGTAGTTTTCCGAACATACCAAGGCAAGAGATCTTCTAAACTCCTTTGCAAGCAATGTTACAAAATTTACAATGCATTGGACACTTTTACAAGAAGCTTCATAAATTGAACTGATGAAACTTTTACACTCTTTTCCTTTAGTCTACTCGCATAAACCATCTGCACAAATATTAACTAGAGTCAGTTCGCTAGAACTGAGCATGATAAGATATAATCCTCACCTAATAATTTATGCCATCTAGCATTTACATAAATGAAAGGTTGCAATAATCCCTATCAAATAATTTCTAATCATGTATTCAAATCTTAACTGCACATCTCATGATAATACATTTCATACCCATTATTGTTCACTTCCCTAAAATCTTGCTTACATATGAACAAAAATTCCAAGTGGATAGATATACAACCTTAACCTTGCATTTAATCATAATTAAATTACAGTAATAATAATAACGCTCACTTAATACCTTCAACCTACTTCACATATATAAGTATCCAATAATATTATCTTTCAATTAAATAAAAGCACCAACGACATTAAGTTTCTATAATAAATACAAGTATCAATCTTATATTATTCATCGATATTACCCAAGTATCAAACCTTCATAGATAATCAATGATATGTAAGTATAATTTTGATATTTATCTCACAATTTTAAGAATATACTTATGTTAACAAAGATTCCACCAATCCAAAGTTCATATATTATTTAGATATCCTTTTGGTTTCTTATTACCATGTCTTTACATGTTTCTATTAGTATAAGAGTCCAACTCATTGGAATGAGTTACGATCAACAATATTGTCATATTTTGCTAATATGTCAAAGATACATTTGACTAGCTAAGATATGTAAGCGTGGTCCAAGCCACTATAAATACAAGTATCAACATTATCTCAACTCCTAATGAGATGCAAGTATCATTTTTTTTAGCTAACATAATAATCATCATAAATGCCGAAGATATTCCACTCGTTAACCAAGTATTTAAATAACATATTTATCCTTATTGTTACGCGATAACATAATATATCATGTTATATAATTCAACCTCCACTTGCATATCCCAATTTTATGGGTATTAATTATTGTTCTATATAATGAAATTAAATAATTTTAGGTCGACTTCTATCCTTACTATACATGGTATGTACAGTCCCATTATGGTAGTTGTCACCTTTACTTAAGGCTGTGTATGAATCCATTTTAGGGTAGTTCTCATAACTTCCCTATTCATCTGTTTTCCTACCAAAAAGCATTTCAACAAGCTTTTAAGTCAAAGTATAGGATAAATTTATAATTTCATATTTCAAGCATTGCCTGAATTCATATGCCATAGGGCCATCACATGTCAATCAAACTTGAAGAATGTACACATTCATGAGAGTTCGATGTATCCAATATTACTTTAACTGATTCGAAGATCCAAGTAGTGCCTCAAACTTAAGCCATATAATTATCCACACAAGCTAATGTCTTGAGTGCTTACCGTATTCAAAAAGGTCACAAAAAAAACCCCATTAACACATGCTTCAGAGCGTTCCAATCTAAAAATAAGCTCATAGTAATAATAATAATAGAGGGCCTGGTGAGGGGTTTTCAATAATCCCCAAAGTAAACGATAATCAAAGGAGTCGGATAGTATCTAGAAAACCCGGAAAACTAAATCGACTCTCCCCAAATAGAAGCCCCCAATCCTAATGGGGGTTTATATTATTATCAATCCACATTAAAAGCCAAACACAATCTTCCGAGAAAATTCCCGTTTTCAAGCCATGTTCTACATAATAAAAACAATACAAGAAATATTCTAAATCTCATTCACACACCACAATATTTTCTATAGAAACCACTGTTCACAGGAATAATCATGGCAAAAAGATAAACCAACTTTATAAGATCGATAAGTGAGAATCACTGGAGAGATTTCTTCTTGTCAAATAGTAATTAAGATAAACTGTAAAGGGGGAGAGAGATCAGCTCATGCAATTATGATTATAAGTCATTTGAAACCCATCTCTTTTTGGGCATCTCTTTCAAGAAAGAATCAATATATATATGTAAATAAATATTATATAATATCAAGAGTCCAAACGTTATTTACTTAGTAAAAAAATAACACATCAACATTCCAAAAGAAACCCACATCTACAGAATTCAAACAAAAATTGCAGAGATTGATTTACCCAAATACTAAAGGGAATAAACCATTAAGAGAGAGGGTTAGGGCTTATCATGCCTGCATTAAAAGCTATATCTCATGGCCATGCACTGGCAGACCCCTTCTCCCAGCAGTCCCAATATTATTTCTCCACCAAACTCATGCTTCTCACCCACAAGGTGTCCCAAATACCATGCAAAAGAAACAATAACCATTCTCGGTTATCCATGAGTTTAGAAAATGTGTGTCAACCCATCCTCTAACACATGATAGCAAGGAAGGGCTAGAGTAGTTAAAAAATAAGGATATTTACATTGCATGCGGCCAACAAGAAAACAACGCTCCTTTTCCCCCAAACGTATCAGGAAACAACATAAAACCATGTCCATATTTTGTGCTATCATTGGCCCTCATCTACGGGGCAGAGTAGAAGTAAATGGCACACAAGGAAGGAATGATAGGATTCCACATTTGGTACAAGAAAGAGGGGGAATACGTAGCAAAGCAAGAGGTTCAGAACCAACCACGTTTTTCCAGCAAGTTTCCACGCCCCTCCTCAACAAGGAACCAGTCTGTAAGAGCCCTGATAAAAAAAACCATTCCATGTGACCATACAAAAAAAATATTCCTTCACCACACAAACTCACGCGGCCAAGGCAGAATATAGCAGGCAGACCACGAAAGACGGCAGAAAACCCATCAAAAAAGAGACCTCCATCTGCAATCCCACGCGGCCAGCAACAAAGCAAGAGTAGGTAAAATACAAACACATGGAAGATTAATAATAAAATCCCATTTTGAAAGGTAAGCGGCCAGCATGGAGGAAGATATACAGTGGGTGGGTAATAAACATAGTTTCATTAATTCTCACCAACCATATGCCAAACAAGGCACCAAAAGAAATAAAAAAAAGAATATGGCAAGAGGCCATACACTCTTCCACGCACCCCACTTGCCAGAAAACAAATAAAATAAGGAAACCTTCAACCCCACGCCAACCATAAGGAGTAAGAACCATAAAGGCAGTCGGTGGGTGAAGGCACACTTCCATATTATGAAATAAGGTATGCGTGGATGCCTGAAAGGCTTAGTAAATTTAAATAAAGCAATTTATTATGCAGATTCTTATGTCTATATATATATATATATATATATATATATATATATATATATATTAGATATTCATATCTCCACGCCAAGTAGTCGAGAAGAAAAAGACCAAACAATCTTACAAGTCGGTGGATGAAAAAACATGGCCTGAAAAGGCTTAATTTATTCCACATAAAATTTTATTATTTATTCACACAATTAAAGTATAATTGATACCGATTCATTTATTATCTATTCTTATTACGCTTTAAAATGTCGTGACACTTAAACGGGGTTCGAATAATCGTTTAGGACCTAACACGATAGTGACAAAATAAAATAATTTGATCGAGGGTCGAGCACAAGAGCGATCAATACTACGGTTAAATAGCTTGCAAGTAATTAATACAATATTGCTAAAAGAAATGACACTAACATAAATAATCACCAATCGACAAAATAATTTAAAATGTTATTTTTATGATTTTTTTTTGTATGACTTTTATTAAAAACATAAAATTATTAATCATATTACTAGCGACCAACAGGCAAGCTCGACAAGGTGAAAACACTAACGTTTCAAAGGAAACGCAACAACGTTCAACTCTTAGAAGCACGGTCGTCGCAGAAGCAAAGGAGCAATGATGAACGGGGCATTACATTCTCCTCCCCTTAAGAAAGCATCGTCCTCGATGTGACATTACACAGAGGAAAGAAATGGTATGCAACAAGGAACAGATAAAGAAGAAAGCACACCCCAAGGTTAAAATTTTAGTTGATTAAAGCACAGACCAAGGTAGCCTTAGGAACATTTGGTAGAAATTTTAACTTTTAAGGTTCTGTGAAGATTGGCAGTTCCCTCTTATTTATTATTTCATTAGTCTCTTTCCATTAACATTATTCTTAGCTTAATTTCTTTAACACTTCATTGTTGAAGAGTTTTTGTTTATTCCTTATTGTGGGTGCCCAACATGAACTACTAACACAACACCCTACCAGGGTCATACAAGACACTACAAATTCACAACCGTACAAGCAAATACTTCAAGACGGTACCACACCACAAGAGATTAGTCAATTTATGGAAAGGAACATGCACGGTCCACATAACATAGTACACGTCACACATTTATGACCGACATATAGAATACTTGAACAAAAGAGTACTACGACAACCAGACATTTCCTCAATTCTACCTATGAGGATTTTACATGACTCATAAAAAAACTACATGTACATAGGGTCCACAAGGGCATCAATGCCATATCCACAACATCACAACACATATCCATCTGACATGAGTAACACATACATCAAAATACCACTACCAAACATCACAATAACTCAACATATATCCCGAAACATCAACCATACACACAAATATCTTATGCCTCCCTCAAACTCTTATGCCTCCCTCAAAACTCTTATGCCTCCTCAAGTCTCGCCTCCCTCAAGTCTCTGCCTCCTCAAACTCTTATGCCTCCTCAAGGAGGCCGGTTGTCCCTATGGCCCAAGACACATAGAGTTCGAACACTCCTAACCCAAGTGACATAATAATGTGTGGTTCAACAACCCGCTAGTTATCTATAACTCCTTGGGGCATACCCCCATACAACGAAGTGGGTCCATAGGTCCAACCATTCCATGGTGCATCCCATGACCCTATTCCACATCATCAACAATAGAACTAGCACAACAATCCGATCCAAGTGCCAAGTGGCAAAGTACAAGCCTTGGGCAAGGTGGTAAAAATTTAAAATTTAAAATAAGATCCAAAACCAAGAGAAAATAAATAAATGGCCAAATAGCCATAGTTAGTGTCAAAATCCGCATGTTAGTGCCACAAACCAAGGAAATGCCCAAAATTGTAAAACATGGCAATCAAGAAAAGTTGCTGGTCCTTGACAAAATAAATAAAAATCTCAATTTATGAATAAAATCAACTTATAATAATGTCACATTACGATAAGACGTGGGCCTTATCTTGGCCTCCAAGGGGTACTCAACGAGTTCTAAGCACTTTCGGAACATCGAGCCTCACTCGTAAAATACATATCAATAATACAATTGTCATAATCATCCCAATCATCCCACCACCACTTCGACAAGGCTAAACATAGTCAAAATCACATAGGTTGAATCTATACGACAACCATATCGGGAGAGAGAAAGAAAGTATAAGTCACCATCTATAGCCTAAGGTGATAGGAAAGATGCATCACACCCGTTGAGTAAGTGCCACACATACCAAACAAACAAAAATGGGTTTTCAGCTATGTAAGGCTCCACTTCCTATCTCGACTCGGCTCAGTGATTGGTCACGGTACACATTTTCTCACTCCAAACATACACAGTTTACCAATTTCCCTCAGGGTCGATTAGTGCAAGGTTCACAACATAACATGTAACTACATCACTAACACAATGGTGGTACACACATAGCTACCATAACATCTTACGTATGGTATGTATACAGGGTAGATCACAATCATACATTCACTGGGTGTAATACATCACTTTACCACATTCTGCACCCAAAGTGCAATCACTATACAATAGGGTTCATATGCTCACCGTATGCCCCTAAATCACAACATGAATCATTACATATTACACAAATCATACATATGATGAACATAATAACATCACAACATAACATTAATTTCTACATAACAAGGTGATACACACATTTCTTCAAAACATGGTAAAAACATCATGATACAACTCATTTCATTTTACATCAATCTAGTCATACAACACATCGATACACCTACATATCACAATATGCCACAATGCTTCAACACTCCATCATCCACATTAGAATTCTTTTCACACATCACAAGCAGTAATTCACACGTGAACTCTTCATAGAATCCACAAGAAGGAGAGAGAATACTCCCATCCCCAACACATCAACATGATAACAAATATGCACTAAGTGACATACACATCATGTGCGTTCACAATATCACAATTACGACATGGATCACATCACGCTTAAAGCACATTACTCTTCCAATATCTACCACCACCATGCAACATCATCATCATGATCATGTAACATCATGTAACACCACCACCACTCCAAGTTGGCCCATAGGTTCGAGAGCATGAACCTCGCTCTGATACCAAGTGTAACGCCCACAAAAAAACGACACACAAGACTACATAGGAAAACACAGGATAAATTTTTTTTTTTGACTTGCTTGACACATAACACGACACAACATGTCATCACCAAGGTTACAACTAACTCTAGAACCACTTATTAAGAGGATGACCACAAGGTCAACACGGAAATGTTCACACCCAAAAGGATAATACACTTTTCTTTTTGACAGAACAACATAGAAGTCCAACCACATGACACTCTCACAACTAGGGCAAGCCACAATAAGAAATGATTGAAGGTTATTTATTTTGATAAAACACCCTTTAACTCATGACTTATGTTTTCAGAGAGATTCAAGATATGATTCACAAATTCATCTTACCAACTGAGTTATTTTCTTATACACTGTAGAGTAGTTCACTTAAAGTCTTCTCCTTTATGACAATTATTTGTTTTATTTATTTATTTGATAAAGATGGTAATTTAATTCCACAAGGCCATCTATTCACACTTACATTACTAAAACTCGTTCATGCCCTTATGACAACATCGGTTCACGTTCAACAAACTTAAGAGAAAATTACAAGGCACCTTGGATAAAGTTAAAGGAAGAAGGTCAATTGAATTCACCCTTAAGACGTCATTATTTTTACTAAGGTTTATTTGGAGCTTGAGGTTTTATCCACAAATATTAAAGATTTTACTTAGGCTTCACTGAAAGAGCTTTACAAAAGGAAACTATTTACTTTCCAAAAGGTGAGAGATAAATTTCGTGGTTTCTAAATTGTATCCTCCTACTTAATAAATCTTATTATCTTCTAACAACTAACCATTGGTTTCCTTAAACTCGTTTAAGCTTTTTAAGTCACCATATAAGGATAATGTTTGCTAGCTTAGATAGGGTTAAAAATTATAAAATTTGACTTTACAAGGATAGTTTCACCTTTGATTACTTAAGGAATTGTCTGTTCTCAGGTAGATCACCTCTACATTAATTTATTTGAATATGATTTTTAGTTAACTTCCCTAAGGGTTAACCACTCCATTTTATTTTACTTATAACACATCATTACAAGGTCTCAAAAAGTTTTAACTCAGCATTTATTCTCAAGGGTAAAGTTTAACAATGCTCATATCAATGTAAAGATTGAATATTATTTCTCCCAAAGGTAAGTTACTAGTTTAACAACAAAAAGGAAAGGACACTTCATCACGTAGTTTTCCGAACATACCAAGACAAGAGATCTTCTAAACTCCTTTGCAAGCAATGTTACAAAATTTACAACGCATTGGACACGTTTTACAAGAAGCTTCATAAATTGAACCGATGAAACTTTTACACTCTTTTCATTTAGTCTACTCGCATAAACCATCTGCACAAATATTAACTAGAGTCAGTTCGCTAGAACTGAGCATGATAAGATATAATCCTCACCTAATAATTTATGCCATCTAGCATTTACATAAATGAAAGGTTGCAATAATCCCTATCAAATAATTTCTAACATGTATTCAAATCTTAACTGCACATCTCATGATAATACATTTCATACCCATTATTGTTCACTTCCCTAAAATTTTCTTACATATGAACAAAAATTCCAAGTGGATAGATATACAACCTTAACCTTGCATTTAATCATAATTAAATTACAGTAATAATAATAACGCTCACTTAATACCTTCAACCTACTTCACATATATAAGTATCCAATAATATTATCTTTCAATTAAATAAAAGCACCAACGACATTAAGTTTCTATAATAAATACAAGTATCAATCTTATATTATTCATCGATATTACCCAAGTATCAAACCTTCATAGATAATCAATGATATGTAAGTATAATTTTGATATTTATCTCACAATTTTAAGAATATACTTATGTTAACAAAGATTCCACCAATCCACAAGTTCATATATTATTTAGATATCCTTTTGGTTGCTTATTACCATGTCTTTATATGTTTCTATTAGTATAAGAGTCCAACTCATTGGAATGAGTTACGATCAACAATATTGTCATATTTTGCTAATATGTCAAAGATACATTTGACTAGCTAAGATATGTAAGCGTGGTCCAAGCCACTATAAATACAAGTATCAACATTATCTCAACTCCTAATGAGATGCAAGTATCAATTTTTTTTTTTAGCTAACATAATAATCATCGTAAATGCCAGAAGATATTCCACTCGTTAACCAAGTATTTAAATAACATATTTATCCTTACTGGTTACCTGATAACATAATATATCATGTTATATAATTCAACCTCCACTTGCATATCCCAATTTATGGGTATTAATTATTGTTCTATATAATGAAGTTAAATAATTTCAGGTCGACTTCTATCCTTACTGTCATACATGGTATGTACAGTCCCATTATGGTAGTTGTCACCTTTACTTAAGGTTGTGTATGAATCCATTTTAGGGTAGTTCTCATAACTTCCCTATTCATCTGTTTTCCTACCAAAAAGCATTTCAACAAGCTTTGAAGTCAAAGTATAGGATAAATTTATAATTTCATATTTCAAGCATTGCCTGAATTCATATGCCTGAGGGCCATCACATGTCAATCAAACTTGAAGAATGTACACATTCATGAGAGTTCGATGTATCCAATATTACTTTAACTATTCAAGATCCAAGTAGTGCCTCAAACTTAAGCCATATAATTATCCACACAAGCTAACGTCTTGAGTGCTTACCGTATTCAAAAAGGTCACAAAAAAAACCCCATTAACACATGCTTCAGGAGCGTTCCCATCTAAAAATAAGCTCATAGTAATAATAATAACAGAGGGCCTGGTGAGGGGTTTTCAATAATCCCCAAGGTAAACGATAATCAAAAGAGTCAGATGGTATCTAGAAAGACCAGTAAAACCAGTACGACTCTCCCCAAATAGAAGCCCCCAATCCTAATGGGGGTTTATATTATTATCAATCCACATTAAAAGACAAACACAGTCTTCCAAGAAAATTCCCGTTTTCAAGCCATGTTCTACATAATAAAAACAATACAAGAAATATTCTAAATCTCATTCACACACCACAATATTTTCTACAGAAACCACTGTTCACAGGAATAATCATGGCAAAAAGATAAACCAACTTTATAAGATCGATAAGCGAGAATCACTGGAGAGATTTCTTCTTGTCAAATAGTAATTAAGATAAACTGTAAAGGGAGAGAGATCAGCTCATGCAATTATGATTATAAGTCATTCGAAACCCATCTCTTTTTGGGCATCTCTTTCAAGAAAGAGTCAATATATATATGTAAATAAATATTATATAATATCAAGAGTCCAAACGTTATTTACTTAGTAAAAAAAATAACACATCAACATTCCAAAAGAAACCCACATCTACAGAATTCAAACAAAAATTACAGAGATTGATTTACCCAAATACTAAAGGGAATAAACCATTAAGAGAGAGGGTTAGGGCTTATCATGCCTTTAAAAGCTATATCTCATGGCCACACACAAAGACCCCTTCTCCCAGCAGTCCCAATATTATTTCTCCACCAAACTCATGCTTCTCACCCACAAGGTGTCCCAAATACCACGCAAAAGAAACAATAACCATTCCGGTTATCCATGAGTTTAGTACAGTGTCCAACCCAACTGGCGAGGGCAGGATAGCAAGGAAGGGCCAGAGTAGGTTAAAAAAATAAGGATATTTACATTGCATGTGGCCAACAAGAAAACAACGCTCCTTTTCCCCCAAAACGTATCAGGAAACAACATAAAACCATGTCCATATTTTTGTTTTGTCATGGTGTGGAATGCCTCATCTACGGGCGAAGTAGAAAGTAAATGGCATGCAAGGAAGGAATGATAAGATTCCACGCATTTCCACGTAGCAGGAAAGAGGGGGAATACGCAAGCAAAGCAATAGGTTCGAACCAACCACGTTTTTCTAGCAATTTTCCACCCCTCCTCAACAAGGAACCAGTCTGCAAGAGCCCTGATAAAAAAACCAGTCCATGTGACCACACAAAACAAATATTCCTTCACCACACAAACTCACGCGGCTAGGGCAGAATATAAGCAGGCAGACCACAAAAGACATCGAAAAACCCATCAAAAAAGAGACCTCCATCTGCAATCCCACGCGGCCAACAACAAAGCAAGAGCAGGTAAAAGACAAACACATGGAAGATTAATAATAAAATCCCATTTTGAAAGGTAAGCGGCCAGCATGGAGGAAGATATACGGTGGGTGGGTAATAAACATAGTTTCATTAATTCTCACCAACCGTATGCCAAACAAGGCACCAAAAGAAATAAAAAAAGAATATGGCAGGAGGCCATACACTCTTCCACGCACCCCACTTGCCAGAAAACAAAGAAACCCTCAACCCCATGCCAAACAGAAGGAATAAGAACCATAAAGGCAGGTCGGTGGGTGAAGGCACACTTCCATTATTATGAAATAAAGTATGCGTGGATGCCTGAAAAGGCTTAGTAAATTCAAATAAAGAAATTTATTATTATATATTATATATATATATATATATATATATATATATATATATATATATATATATATATATATATATATATATATATATATATATATAATAGATATTCATATCTCCACGCCAAGTAGTCGAGAAAAAAAAGACCAAACAATTTTACAAGTCGGTGGATAAAAAAACATGGCCTGAAAAGGCTTAATTTATTCGACATAAAATTTTATTAATTATTCACACAATTAAAGTATAATTGATACCGATTCATTTATTATCTATTCTTATTACGCTTTAAAAAGTCATGACACCTAAACGGGGTTCGAATAATCGCTTAGGACCTAACACGATAGTGACAAAATAAAATAATTTGATCGAGGGGTCGAGCACAAGAGCGATCAACACTACGGTTAAATAGCTTGCAAGTAATTAATACAATATTGCTAAAAGAAATGACACTAACATAAATAATCGCCAATCGACAAAATAATTTAAAATGTTATTTTTATCATTATTTTTATGATTTTTTTTTGTATGACTTTTATTAAAAACATAAAATTATTAATCATATTACTAGCAACCAATTAAACTCGACAAGGCGAAAACACTAATGTTTCAAAGGAAACGCAACAACGTTCAACTCTTAGAAGCACGGTCGTCCGCAGGCTAAAGGAGCAACGATGAACAGGCATTACGGACTCAATGGGTAGTTGACCACACCACCGATCCGGTAAATAGCTCGCCAAGTTACTCCAATGTAAGGTATAATTCAAACCTATCTAACAATAATTCAACCTTGCAATACTAAAAATCTCACATGCAATGGATATAGACATATAATGGCATATATAAGCAATATCAATACAAAGATATAATGAGTGGCAGTCAAGGAAACCCTTCGTTAAAAGAGTTTGGCGAACTCGGCTAAGGGCCCTCAGCCAAAAAATAGTGGGGCCCACCATTTCGAAATTGTGTGTCAAATACCGAGGCTTAAAACATAATTTTTTTACTCTTCAACCATTTGTGCCATTTTTCACAATTTTATTTTTCCACATCAGTAGACATGCGCGAGTGTCCCGAAATTTGCCTTTTGGCTGAAAAATTTTAATAACCATAACTTGCACATACGAGCTTTGTTTTTCAAGTTCTTCATATCGTCAAAAATATCTTGAGACGTTATACAGCACTACAATGGTTTAGAGAGATTTAGGGATCATCTACACTCATAAAATCCTCCAAACCAATGATTCTCGTGGCCTTAGACCTATCACTCTTTTTCACTACCATGATTGTATCATAAATGTTTCTTCAAAGCAACAAGATTCATCTCACTTTACTCAACCCTTATCTTGATCTTTTACTTTTGCTTCCATTTACTCATTTTAGTTTTCTCTTTAGTAGTTTTTGGGTGTGTTGATGTGCTCCTTTAGGCCAATCTTGTCCTTTAGTGGACAATAATATATATAATTTTAATTAAATCATTTGTATAATTTAAGCTCCATATACAAGAGTTCTTCCAAATGTAGTTATTGATTGACCCATGAAAAGTTCTATTGTATCGCCACCAAGCATTACCATTCATGATTTTTGGTCTACATAAATAGTAGATGAGAGTCACCCGACTACATGAATGAATCTTGAAAGCAACATATCACATAATCCTTAAAGCTTTCAAAGGTTCCTAAATAAGTTAATTACCTTGTTTTAGATCATTTGCATGGCCTTAGACCCATCACACTTTTTATCTACCATGAGTGTATCCAAATATTTCTTGAAAGCAAAAAGATTCATCTCACTACTCATCCCTCCTCTTGATCTTCTTCTCTTCCTTCCATTTACTCATTTTAGTTTTCTCTTTTTGTAGTTTTTTGGATGTGTTACTACACTCCTCGTGTCAATCTTAGCCTTTAGGGAATAAATGTATAGACACACACACACACACACACACACACACACACACACACACACACACACACACACACACACACACACACACACACACGCACACGCACACGCACACGCACACGCACACGCACACGCACACGCACACGCATACGCACACGCACACGCACACGCATACGCACTGCGCACACGCACACGCACACGCACGCACGCATACGCACACGCACACGCACACGCACACGCACACAAAAACAAAAAAACACATGCACGTGCACACACGCATACGTATGGGTGCCTACACACACACACATGTTCATACATATGCACACACGTACGCACGTACACATACGCGCGCACATGTGCCACACACACAAGTACACATGCATACACATAGATACACACACATGCACTTGAAAACACACACACACACACACCTATTGTTATAAAAAAATAAATATTTTCAAAAATACTTGTTATTCTATGATGACCCTTTTAAATGTTGGTTGAGTATAACTTGGACCTATAGAAATGAATCTTGAAAAACCATACCAATCCTTAATCAAATGAAATGGTTTTAATTACATCCACAAGACCAAATGGTATATGGTACCAATGAATACGTGATTACATCAACTACTCAAAACTTGCATGGCCAATCTTGTTTTTTAGAAGGTTGTTCCTCCTTTTGCTAAATTGAGTATTATCTCGCCTAAACCCTTTATTTTGATTCCTTAAATAGTTTAAATGTAAATATAACTCTTAATGTTTCCACATATATCTCTCAAATGTCCACATAGTTTATCCAAAGGTTGAAAATTTCCTCCATTTTGATTTCCCTATTGGTGCCAAAAATATAAACCCTCCCTTCTTGTTGTTCCTTAGGAGTAATCCACCTACATGTTTCCCAAATGATATTATGGGAGCTAGTACTTAGATGAGCAATAAGGATCTTTTCCCTCCATTTAATTCCAACCCCTATGTATGTGTTGTATCCATGTTCGAAGTTGGTTGAACTCTATAATGTAGTCTTATCATTTCATGTATGTTTTCTTCCTCATCATCATTGTTTTGAAATTTTCATTCACATAATGTTTTATAATTTTGTTAAATTTTGGACATTTGTTTACTTTGATATCCCATCTACTCATCCATTTAAAGTTATGTTTCACCCATGTGTTCTTCTATTTGTGTGACTCTTCATCTCTTGTAGTTGTAGGCCCGTAAGCGCCTAGTGGTCTTCATTACTCTGAAATTTTCAATTGTTTTGAAATTTTAATTCACATAATGTTTTATAATTTTGTTGAATTTTGGGCATTTATTTACTCTAATATCCCATCTACTCATCCATTTAAAGTTATGCTTCGCCCATGTGTTCTTCTATTTGTGTGACTCTTCATCTCTTGCAGTTATAGGCCTGTAACTGCCTAGTTGTCTTTGTGTTTTATGTTTTTTTAGGTAACAAAGTAACCTAGTGATAGAAATTTCCTATAAAGGGAAGGTTCATGTTTCAGCAACGATGATTTCATAGAAGTCGATAACTTAATTCTGAAATTGTTTGTTACTAACCATTTTTGGATCCTTAATATTTTCCTCAATCTCAAAGCTCTCAAAGGTTACTAGATAGTATAATTTGTCAGCTTTCTTCATGTTTCAATCCTTTTAAATGATTTATGTTTTACTTTCTTCTCTTGTTTCATCATAAATTTGTAAAGATTCAATAAGTGCCAAGTGTATTCATGCTTGACATATGAAAATCAAAATATCATATCACCTAATCCTTAGAGATTTCAAAGGTTACTAAATAATCTAATTATTTGTAAAGATAAATTTCCATCTTTACTATTGGTTTGATCATGTTAAGTGTTGTATGTTTTATTTTCATTATCTTGATTTGGCATACTTACTTAAATATGTGCAATGAGTGCCAAGTGGATCATTCATGCTTGAAATATGGGTTCTTGTGAATCACCGCTAGATATGAAATGTGGGTCAATATGAATTGGCTTGAAACTACACTATTGAATATAGAAAATTCATTCCTCAACATATATCCTCGAAGGTCTATATGCAATGAGTTCCAAGTGGACTATTCATGTTTGTGATGGGTTCTTGTAAACCACCACTACTATTGATGAAATATGGATCAATGTAAATTGGCTTGAAACTACGCAATTGAATATAGAAAAATCATATTGTATGATCATAAAATCTCTAAAACCAGCACAAATTAATTATTTTCTAAGATACTTGTATTGTTGTTAAGCCTTTTATACTAATGAAATGTGTGTTAATATAATTTGGCTTGAAACCTCATGCTTGAATATCAAGAAATAATATCACATATTCATGAAAAGTATCAAGTTACTAGCTAATTTAATTGCGTATTGAAGAAATATGTTAGCCTTGTTAACCCATTTACTACTCGTGAAATATAGGTTAATGAAACTTGGATCTGAACTATGGAGTTGAATTTCAAAAAATCATGTCACATCACACTTTTATGATGCTCAAATTTGACGTCTATAAGGTTTTCATTAGACCATGCTATAATTAATGCAATTTTAATCTATTTAAATACCAACCAAAGGTGTGATCTTAATGTTAATATTATACTTATTTTCAATATTATTAGCTCGCACAAACATCTTTAATCAAAGTATCATAGAATTATAACACTCCACCATGATATTGTGTTTGAATTTGTTATAAATATAATGTCTTTAAGCTAATAAGCCTTTATATGAGATAGTAATCCTTGGGGCCTTGTCTTTGTAAGTTATTACTCATTAATAAACCTTTCCTCATGCAAATGGAATATATTTCTTGGAAAATATTTGGTATTTTAACATAAGAAAGAGATATTTGATATTCGGTTTTTCATCTTATTATTTATTGTTTTCCTCTCATGCTTACCTTACATTGTGTATTGTTTGATAAAGGAATATGTTAATCCTTGTAAATGATCCCTTGTGACATTAACAATGACTTATGAGTACCTATGGTTGTGAATAACTTATAACTTTGATATATGGTTCATTAGGCTCAAGGCCTTGATCATTTCTTGACCTAGGTATAAATTTACAAGACCCCTCATGAGTGATATAGTAATCTTCCCTCTGCCTCTCCCTATTCATGGGTCCCATCTACGCACCCACCCTCATGGGAGAAATGTGTTCGATGATCGGGGGGGAGATCTTGAGAATAATACTTTGTGTACGAACGTGGCTCGGCCCTTGGCCAGTAGTCACAGATGGCCCCCATGTTGGATATTAGTTTTCAGTGTGGCATGTGGCCTTAATCATTAATCCCACTACAAAGGAAACCATTAGATCTATCTAGAAGTTGCGGCATAAGCCGGATGGCATTATCACATCCAATACTATTCATAACATTTACTTTCATCCAAAGGATACTTTTTACATAGGAAATAATAATATTGTAATCCTTACTTTTCATGGCATACAAAGGTTTGGGAAGAAATTTTGGCATAGCATACAATAATTATACATTGAATACCTTCAACCACCTTTACGTATATTTGGAAATGAGGAGATTTTTTCTGATATATAATTAGTGGCAAGGTTTATATGCATGCATGCATGCATGTTTATAATAATGTATATATGTATATATGTATGTATTTATAGACACAAAATCACGCGGTTTGGTTATTTATCTAGTCCCGATCATATATTACTACTCACATTATTTTGTAGACACAAAATCACGCACTTTGGGTAATTATCTAGTCCTGATTACATACTACTATTCATATGATTCCTAAGTAAGAAAAGTACTAACTAACCCATGTCTTTGGCCACCTTACTTTACTTTCTACTACTACTTTTTGTCTTACACCCTTACTTGCTTAGTCTACCTTTTTACTCTTCGCCATCTGTCATCTTAGAAACCAATGCCCAGCCAAGATGCCAGTACAGCACCACCCTCATCCCTTATGGGCACCCTTGTCCTCTTTGTACTCTACTCAAAATTTTTGGGTCTTTTCTAGCCGTTTTAACATCTTACATTTTTTTAGTAGGCCTTTTCAAGGTTAATTACAAAATTCAAGCAAGGGAACCATATAAATATAAAGTTATGTGATCATAATAAGGGACCAAGCACTACACATTAGCCATCACCACCTAAGGCTACATCCATCAAGGAATCTAATGAGATCCATTGTATCCATCTACCTCCATCACAAGGGAAACAAGCATATAAATATAAAGTCATGTGATCATATAAATATAAAGTTATGTGATCATAATGTAGCCAAATTCTAAACAAACTTGATATACTACAAATAATATGAACTCCAAAAGAAAATAGATCTCCTTCTTCATTATTGAATAATGAATTACAATGTTTCCTAAATAGGAAAACAACTCCCAACTCGAGTTTCCAAGTAAACTCTAACTAACTTTGACTAAATCTACTCTAGGTGGCGGAAATTACTATTTTTAGCAATTTACTAGAACTTGTTATTCTTAGTAAGTTCGCATGCTTATTCGTACGGGCATAGAAATTTCCACACATCTTCTACATTCCTAAATTATAGGAATTTCCAACTTTCTAACTCATAATGCAACTAATAGACTAAAATTAACTAATGCCCAAAAATAGGAAAAACTGAACTACAACTTAAATCCTAATTTTTCAGCCTCAAGATGGCGGATTTAGGGCCCGAAAATGTGCCAAAACTTGCTCCAACTGGTAGGGTTGGTTTCTAGTGCGTTCTTCTCATCAAAACATGTGGTTTCAAAAACGGACACACTGGAGCTCAAGTTATGACCTTGTTAAGTTCCCCTGCTAATTTTTGCACATCATTCTCCCTGCTTGAAACAAACACAACTCTTACAAGTTGTCTTCTTCAAAATCCTTTCATTTACTTGCATCCAACTTATTAATCTCCCACTATGTGACCCAAGTATTTTCCTCTTGCTCCAGTCCTTTCTAATGGACCAAATATTTGTTGTATCTCCCATGTCGTGTGTCCATTGTTTTCTTATCTAGAATCTAATCCACTTCTTCTTTATTCTTCACTGGAATCTATTACCTCCAATATACTACTTCATCAATAACATCCCCTTATACACAATCCCTGTGAAAAGAATAAAAATCTGAAACATTAAACACTAGAGAAATATCAAAATTCCCTGGCAATTCTACCTCATAAGCATTATCATTTTTTTCACGATTTTGCAGGGACCAATCTTCTTGTACTTCAGCTTGTTATAGGTTCCTTTTGGAAACCTTTCCTTCCACAAATATACCATAACCAACTCACCAACTGTAAATACCTTTCTCCTTCTATGCACATCTGTTATTTCCTTATACTTATCATTACTATTCTACAGACTTCTTCCACACTTCTTCCTGCAATTGTTGTATATGTTCGACAAATGTTTCTGCATCATCACTGAATCTACCATCAATTGGTAGCTGTACCAAATCTAAAACCCCATTTGGATTACTCCCATACACAATTGAAAATGGAGACTTTCCTGTGGATCTATTTATGGAACTATTATATGCAAACTCAACTTGTGGTAATGTTAAGTCCCATTGTTTCATCTTTTCCCCAACGATGCACCTTAACAGGTTTCCCAAACTTCAATTTACCACCTATGTTTTCCCATTAATCTGAGGATGATAGGCATTGTTGAACTGTAGTTGAGTTCCCAATTTCTTCCATAAAGTCCTCTAGAAGTGACTTAAGAACCTTTTGTCCCTATCTAAAGTAATGGTTTTTGGAACACCATGCAAATGAACAACTTCTCTGAAAAACAAATCTGCTACACCTATCACATCACTTGTTTTCTTGCAGAAATAAAATGAACCATCTTAGAAAACCTATCAACAACCACAAAAATTGAGTCATTACCTCGTTGTGTTTTTGGTAATCCCAAAACAAAATCCATACTCAGTCCGTCCACAACCCTTTAGGAACATCCAATGGCATATACAACCCCGTATTCTCGTGCATGTCCTTTCGAGACTTGACAAATTCAACACCTCTCCACATATCTTACCACATCTCTTTTTAGATTTAGCCAATATTATTTCTCTGCTACCAAGGCTATCATCTTATCTTTACCAAAATGCCCAGCCAATCCTCTGCTATGAAACTCTTTCATTATATTCTCTCTCATAGACCCAACTGGAATACATAGTTGGCGTCCCTTGAATAGGTAGCCATCCTGTAAAATGTACTCATCCAGAAATCTCCGTATAATCGACAATGGATGAATAAACCTTTCAAAAATATCCTTGAAATTAGAATCAAAAGAATACAAACCCTATATTGCTTCAAAACCCACCACCTTGTTTTCCATAGTGGTAAACAAAGTCACACGCCTACTCAATGCATTTTCAACTTGATTTTGTGTTCCCGATTTATGTTTTAGAGAAAAGTATAACCCCGTAAAAATGATACCCACTTTACATGCCTACTATTCAACTTATTTTTGTATTCACATATTTCAAGGCTATGTGGTCTGTAAATAACACAAACTCCTTAGGCACTAAGTAAACTCCAATGCCTTAATGCTTGTACAATTGCATATAATTCCACATCATAAGTAGATTAGTTCTTTCTTACCTCATTTAGTTTCTCACTAAAGAAATCTACGGCTTTCCACCTTGATTTAGAATACACCAATACCCACATGTGAGGAATCACAATCAACCTCTAAAACTTCATCAATATCTGGTAGTGCCAAAATGGGTGCCTCTGTCACCTTCTTCTTCAAGAACTGAAAACTATCCTCAGTTGCCTTTGTCCACAAAAACTCCCTTCCTTTTGTGCAATCTATTATAGGTGCTACAATACTGCTGAAATTTTTAATAAACTTTCTGTAAAATGTTGCTAGACCATGAAATCTTCTTACCTCTGTTATACTCCATGGAGTATGACATTCAATAATTTCCTTTATCTTTTCTGAGTCCATCTGTACCCCATCTGCTGAAATAATAAAGCCCAAGAATACAAAACTCTCTTGCATAAATGTGCACTTCTTCATATTTGCATAGAGTTTCTCTTTCCTTAACACTTAAAATATCACCCTTAGATGCCTCAAATGTTCTTCCTTAGTTTTACTAAAGATCAATATATCATCAAAATAAACCACAACAAACTTACCATTATACTCCCGCAACACGGTGTTCATCAGTCTCATAAAAGTACTAGGTGCATTGGATAACCCGAATGGCATCACCAACCACTCATATAATCCATTTCCTGTCTTGAATGTTGTTTTCCACTCATCTCCTTCTCTGATCTGAATTTGATGGTAACCACTTCAAGATCAATCTTGGTGAAATACCTAGATCCAAAGAAGCACATCTATCATATCATCAAGGCAAGGTATTGGGAACCTATACTTGATTGTAATTTTATTGATTGCTCTGCTATCCGTGCACATTCTCCATGTTCCATTCTTCTTTGGTCTTAATAAATTCGGGGTTGCACATGGACTCATGCTCTCTGTTACAACACCCTTTCTCACAAGCTCTTCCACTTGCCTATTCAACTCTACATGCAATGTTAGGCTCATCCTATAAGCCACTTGATTTGGGAGTGAAGACCCTGGAATCAAATCAATATGGTGTTGAATATCTCTTTTGGGTGGTAATCCATCTGGTAGCTCATTAGGAATAACATCAGAAAATTCTTCTATTAATTTTGTTGTTTCTACTGGTATTTGTGCACTTGTAGGTTCATCCTTATTTGTGACTAGTGCATAACAAAAATTGGTTTCCTTTTCCTCCTTCACAAATTCCTTTGCAGAAAGCATATTTTCAGCCTTCCCCTCTTCCTTAAGAGGTAGAAAAACTATTTTTTCCATCCTTCCAAAAAGTATAAGTATTCTTTCCCCCGTCATGAATAAATTTTCTATCAAATTGACACAGTCTTCCTAGCAACATATGACATGCATCCATAGGAATAACATCACACCAAATCTCATCCATGTAATCGTTCCCATAGAAAAACTTATTAAACATCTCTTATCAATAGTAACTTCATTACCCTTATTAAACCATGTAATACAGTAAGGGTTAGGATTCTTCTCACAATGTAGACCCAATTTCTCAACCATCTCATTTGAAACCATGTTCTCACAAATACCACCATCAATAATAACATTGCATACCTTTCCTCCTGAAGTGCATCTTGTTCTGAAAAATATTTGTACGCAACCATGCATCCCCCTTGATATCCTTTCTTGGAGCAATCATTTTCCTCTTGATCATCATATTTTCTCCAACATCTGGTGGAATTTCTAGGTCATGTTCATCTTCTACTTGTTCAAATTCAACAATATTTACTCTTGGAGCATCTCCTTGCCTCTTGTCATGTGTATAAGAATGTGGGCATTCAAAAGCCTCGATGCCCCTCTTCACCACATCTGTAACAAACAAATGGTCTTTGTGGAGCCTCCCATCCTCTATCGCTAGCATATCCTCTGCCCCTAGAAAATCCTCTGCCTCTTTGTTGATTCTGGAAATCTTGTCTCGTATCTTCTTGCTTTTCCAATCCACGAGATGATTCTCCCCTACCTTGGCTGAAACCAGCTCATCCCCGAAAGGAAGATGAGGCCCCCTATTCATTCCAGTGATCTCCTAAAACTTTGACGATTTTGTTTTTCCTCAGCCTTTAAGGCTAATTGATAGGCATCCTCCATGCTCTTAATCCTATGCATACTTATCTCATCTTGAATAGAAAATTTTAATCCATTTACATACCTTGCAGCCATTTTTTCCTCAGTTTCTTCATGCTCTACACGAATGGACAACTTTTAGAACTCATCTGTGTATTCTTGCACTGTTTGTAAGTTCTGTTTGAGATTTTGAAACCTCCTATAAAGGGTTTGTGCATAATCCACAAGGAGAAATTTATCTTTCAGCTTCTTCTCCATCTTACTCCACATCCTAATTCTTTCTTTCCCCTTTCTTGACCTCTCTTTCTATAGGTGATCCCACCATAACATAGCATGACCTTTCAATTTCGTGCATGCAAATTTTACCTTCTTTTCTTCTGACATAGCCTTCCACTCAAAAAATTTCCCCATGCTAGTCAACCAGTCTATCGATCCTCTGGTTTTAGACTACCACCATACTCTGAAACATCAACTCGTATCCCATCATTCTTTCCTTCTAATGCTCAAGCATCCTTTCTTCAAAAGCTAATGGTGGCTTTGGCATTTCCTCCTCTTCACAAACTTCTTCTTCATATGTGTCATCTCCACCTTGATTTCCTCTATGGGTTATCATTGCAGTAAGTGCAGCAACTTGCCTTTGTAGATCTTGCATATTTCTATTCATCTCGATCAATACCACCTCCTCTTCCTCTTCCTCTTCCTGTCATTTTTTTAAAGACTCGAACTAACTATGATACCAGATAATGTAGCCAAATTCTAAACAAACTTGATATACCGCAAGTAACATGAACTCCAAAAGAAAGTAGATCTCCTTCTTCATTATTGAATAATGAATTACAATGTTTCCTAAATAGGAAAATAACTCCCAACTCGAGTTTCCAAGTAAACCATAACTAACTTTGACTAAATCTACTCTAGGTGGCAGAAATTACTATTTTTAGCAGTTTACTAGAACTTGTTATTCTTAGTAAGTTCGCATGCTTATTTGTACGAGCACGAAATTTCCATGCATCTTCTACATTCCTAAATTAGAGGAATTTCCAACTTTCTAACTCATAATGCAACTAATAGACTAAAATTAACTAATGCCCAAAAATAGGAAAAATTGAACTACAACTTAAATCCTAATTTTTCAGCCTCAAGATGGCAGATTTAGGGCCCGAAAATGTGTTGAAACTTGCTCCATGCAATACGGCTGGTTTTCGTTGTGTTTATCTCATAAAAACATGTGGTTTCAAAAAAAAAAAATAGACTCAAACGGACACCCGGAGCTCAAGTTATGACCTTGTCAAGTTCCTACTAATTTTGGCACATCATAACCATATAAATATAAAGTTATGTGATCATAATAAGGGACCAAGCACTACACATTAGCCATCACCACCTAAGGTTACATCCATCAAGGAATCTAGGAGCTCCATTGCATCCATCTACCTCCATCACAAGGGAAACAAGCATTGGTTTCTGCATCACACTTCATAGGAGGGAAGTTCATTCTATTCCATGCACACATTTACTACATTCTACATCTAGCTATTTGCTTACTATCCAAGTGTGACTCACACAAGAGCAACCTAGGGAAAAATTCCTTACACACACACACACAGAGAACTATACTAGGTCTGAGATGTAGTACAACACTTAGTCATAAGTTCACCATTGTGACAACTGAGGATAGTTTGACCCCTCATTTTGCATCTTTACTTTTTGGATTTGATGTCTATTTGAGGGTTTTGTAGGTTCATTATTTATTTCAAGTTTACAGTGACCTCGGTGATCTTAGTGTGACCTTGGAAAGATCAAAGGAGACTAAATGTGAACACCTTACGACACCTCAGAGGAGGTTTTTTGAGATTTTTTGCAAACCTAGGCACCCAAAATTAAGACCAGGGCACCCGCAAGCACCCCTATCCCTCTCCACGCACCTCAATCCATCCCGTTCCTTCGCTTTTCATTTTTTAGAGCTTTGGTGTGATATTTAATGCTTCATCTTTTCCAATTTTCCAATGCTTTGCATTCTCCGTAACTCTATGAATCAGCCTAAGCCCTTATTCCCTCTCTTTGAAATTGGGGTCTCATTATGTATTACTTAGTTTACTTTGGTAAATTGTTGTTGTATATATCTCCCTCCCTGGGTAAATATAGACAAATAGAAGAATATGGAAATCAAAGAAACTCAAAACCCGACATTTATTTACGCCAAAATTTGAGCCCAGTGCAGGTTGAAGGCATAGATCGTAAAATGTCGACAGGGAAAAAGTTGCGCCCTGGCGCAGGTTGAAGGCACAGATCAGAAAATGTCGACATGGAAAAAGTTGCGCCCTGGCACAGGTTGAAGGCGTAGATCAGAAAATGTCGACAGGGAAAAAGTTACACCAGCACAAAGTTGAAGGCGTAGATCGTGAAATATCAACAGGGAAAAATTTGTGCCCTGGCGTAGGTTGAAGGCGCAGATCGTAAAAAATGTCAACAGGGAAAAAGTTACACCCTGGCGCGGGTTGAAGGCACAGATCGGAAAATGTCGACGGGGAAAAGTTGTGCCTCACAGCGCGCAGTTAAAAGGCATCGGCACCACATTTTCAATTCCTATGGTGAACTTAAACGTATGTTGACATGAGGATAGATGCGCCAAGGCGCACCTTCAGGAGGCGCAACATTTTGAGCGTTGACACCCCGAACCCGACAGAAAGCAAACCCTGACCCAGATATTCAAATGGCCATAACTTTTCACAGGGAGCTCGGATTCATGCAAGGTTGGACTTTTCAGAAATATTACAAGGTCCTCTACCCAACTACGACTGGATATCTTTAATTGGGTGAGAAAAAGTTCTTCAAAAATTCAAAATATAGTTCGCCATTTTTTGGGTTTGCTAGGGTTCTCACCTACCGCCATAATGAGATGAATTAAATACAATCTGGAGGTGGTTGGGGTAGATTTGGAATTCCTCTCTCTTCCCTCTCTCATTCTTCCTATAAATTTTAAGGAGGGGCTTCTTTCTAAAGGTTGGACATTCTTGTTTTGCCCCTCCCTTCTCCTCTTGTCTATAGGTGGATTTTGTGGAGTTCAAACCTCCCATCTAAAATTGTAATGCAACTTTGCCTCTTGGAATTTCGTAGTGTATTGTATCAATCTTTGGAGCAAATAATGCATGTCTTTAGATGATTCTCAACCCTCTCTATGTTCATTTGCATCCTCCTGATCTTTCACTACAAATTTGGTTATTTGTGCATGATCTTGCATTGCATTTTAATGGTTTTTGTTTATTGGCAAGACAGTGTTCTTCATTCCTCGGTGCATCACCTGTTTTAGTTTAGGTTTATTTTTTCTTACCCCGTCTCCTTGGCAAGTTAGATTAGGTTTTTGAGTAAACCCTCTTCATTTTTATGTGTGCATCTGAACAGAGGAATAGTTACCAGCCTTCATCCGGAGAGCTTTCCCGATTCGCAAGGTCCCACACTTGGGAAAAGATCCATGTTATGCAACCGCACTGAGAGTCTCAACCCATCGAGTTGTAGACATTCATGGGTGCTTTGTGATTACGCATCAACAAATGTACTTAACTTATCATTCATTTACTACAATCTTGCATTCAGATTAGACTCATATAATTACATTTTAGCTTAATCATATTCCTAAGTAAGAAAATTACTAATTGACCCATGTCTTTTGCCATCTTTGTTTGCTTTCTATTGTGACTTTTGGTCTTACACACCTTCTTTCCTAGTCTGACCTCTAACCCTTCATTTTCTCTTAGTCTAGACACCATCACCCAACTAGGATGCTAGCGTCAGTGCCCCCATCCCCTCTAGGTGCCCCTGACCTCTTTGTACTTTGTTCACATCTTTTGGTTCCTTTATAGTCATTTGGGCATCTTATATTTTTGGTGGTCAACCTTTTTGGGATTATTTACGAAATTCAAGAAAAGTAATCATATAAATATAAAGTTATGTAATCATAATAAAGGACTAAGCACTAAGAATTATCTATCACCACCCAAGGTTGCATCCAAACGCATTATCAAGAAAATTCAAACATCTATCTAGAAGCCAAACAAGAGAAAGGTGCTGCATTACTCGCATACACATCATAGGAGGGGAAGTTCATTCTATTTCATGCACACTTCTACTTACATACTAAACATCTAGCTATTGTTCACTATTAAGGGTGACACACAAAAGAGCCACCTAGCACACGATTCTTCAAACACACACACACACATATTACTACATTGGGTATGAAATGCAAGTCTGCAACGCTCACCATAATATCACTTGTTTGATTAGTGAGGACAGTCGACCCCTCATTTGCATTCTTTTCTTTTTGGGATTTGATGCACTCTTGAGGGTTTTGTAGGTTAATTATTTATTTTAGGTTATCAGTGACATAGGTGATCATTATGCGACATACTAGCGACAAGAAGTGGAGGACAACAAACACCTTGTGATCGTTCAAAGATGGTTTTCTGAGGTTTTTAGCAGTCAAAAGTGCCCATAACTTGTTTGTAGCTCCTGCAAGTGCCCCTAACCCATCCTAAGAGCCCCACCCAAAGATAATCCAAAGATATCTACATTTTTGGGGTTTTATTGTGTCACCTACACTTTGGATTTTCCAGCTTCATTGGTTCAGACACCTCTAGGATCATAGTGAAACAAGTAAGTCATATTATTTCCTCATTTGCACTTAAGGTTTTAAATCTTAATTACTTATATGTTTGGGTCTATTTTGTACTTAATTTCTTATTCATTACATTGCAATTAGATTTATGCATTTATAAATCCTATATTTTCTTAATCGGATTGTGTAATGTTAAGGGTTGAGTTTTATTTGGTTATGATTTGAGTAATACCCACTTGCAGTCCAGTCTTATTAGATGTGTGATATTGTTGGTTCAGTTGAGTAGATGTCTTGTGTATGACATGAATTCTTTCTTGAAAGTGATTTTGAGCTAATTCATCTTGTTGACATACATCAATACCTATAAAGTACGGTATTATTCCTAGGAGGAATATTCTTATAAGTGAATGGTTATAGTATTGTTGTTTATGATCTCCTTTGACCGTGAGATGGTTTTACTAATGATGAATGTGGATCATTGAATATTCCTTCGAATTGGGTAGTTTATGATGGAACATATATGATTTTGCACTCTAGAATTCAAGGCCTTTGAACTAAATAGTTGAGGGTGTTGTATGCTCTATGTATAGTAATGTAACCTGGTTTCAAATACTATCCGGCAAGATTAAGGATTATAGATGGTATATATTCCATGATTTTCTTACATTAATTAAGTTTGAGATGGATCATGAGTTTATGACTAATAACTTGAATATAATCTCTAGTTATGACTTTTCCTATTTTGTTATGCCTAAGTGTGACTAGTTCTTGCATATAACATGAATGTAAGAGACTACGTATTATACTTGTAAATAGTGTCTCAATAACTAATTTTCTTGTTTGAAGATGTTTAGTATGGGAGCATGTTGATAGGATCGAAAATATTCATTTGATAATTATATATTGTAGACACAAAATCATGCACTTACTACTATTTACTATACCACAAAGTATGTTGTTTTATATATGGATCTTACGTAAGAAAAGTATTCACTGATGACCCATTCCATAGTCCATCCACTTGTCTTGTTGGTTTCTATTACTTTTATCTTTCACACTTGTCACTCATACACCCATTTCTTTCGTTTACAGTATCCCTATTGATCGAGTCTTCACTCATTTCTTGTCACTTGTCTTTGGAAACTAGCACCTAGGACTAGACACTAGTGCCAAACGCTCTTGTCCATCTTGGGTACCCATGTCCTCTTTAATTTTTGTCTTATTTTTGACATTTGAGGTCGGTATTTTCGGTTTTCCATCTCATATCCCAAGGTACTAGTCGGCATGTCGGGCATTAGTGTTGAAATTCAAAAAAAGAGATCCCTATATAAACACAACATACATACCATTATATGGGTGGATAATTATTATCAAAGGCTAGCTATCTACATAAAGCAAGGGACTCATTAGGAAATTAGTGCTCACATTATTGTTTGTAATAGTTAAATGTAATATTCATATATTACATTAGTAAGTTAGTGTGTTAGTAAGATATTAATATTGTTATATTAATATCATATTAGTGTGAGAAAAATAAAAGATTGTAATATTATTAATATGAGTCATAAAACAACTCATTATTAATAATATAGGATATTGTATTAGTTGTGAGTTTGTTGAATAAACAACTCATGTAGATTATTGTGTGTGGAGATATTGGTGGGATATATGAGAGAATAGTGGTGAGTGATCATAGGAGAGATTCTCTAGGAGAGATTAGTGGGATAATATTGGTAAGCCTCATCTCCTTGTTTATAGGAAATGGAAAGGCTATATATTGTAAGCTCTCTCATCATGTAATTGCTCCAAATTATTCAATCAATAATATAGTGTGTTTATTATATTTTTGCTCTTATTTTGTGTTTATGTTATTATCTTCATTCTGCAACATTGTCTCTTATTGATTTGTACAATTATATAATGTAATTGTTGCTTATTTATATTAGATAAGCTATCAATTTGGGAACATTACTCCGCATACACACTTCATAGGAAATGGGAGTTCATTCTATTCCATCCACACATTTACATTTTTATCTAGTTATTGCCCACTATCTTGGCATCATTGGCACAAGGGCAACCTAGGATCAATATTGCACACAAAAACACACCAAACTACATTGGTTCTCGAGATGTAGTGCAGCACTCAATCATAATTTCACTATTGTGACAACTGAGGACAATCCGACCCCTTATTTTTCATCTTTCATTTTTAGGATTTGATGTCGTTTTTAGGGTTTTATAGGAGGATATTTGTGAGCAGGTTTACAGGTACCGCAACGATCCAAGTGCAACAAAAAGGTGACCAAAGGTGACCAATTTCAAATCCCTAACAACTATATTGGAACCAAGTATCCGAAAGAGGGTTTGAAAACCCGCAAGCGAGGATCACGAGGGACGATGTGCACATCAACGGACGTGCGAAACGGCAGGCGTGAAGAGATCTCAGGAGGAGCGAGCATAAACCGAATGTGCATGCAAAGATTCAAACATGGGTAGAACCTGGTTAAGCCATAAAACTCTCCTCTATCTCATAGATCAAAAGACGTGTACATATAGGAGGTGTTGAGTAACCCCCAGTGTTGCAATCATGACAACTCGAGTAGAGAGGGGAGTTACATTCCCAGAATAGAAGTGTAACTCCCAATGACGCATATGACGCTTAGCCGACGTCTTTGACGCATAAAGGGAATCTCATAATGACCCCTAAATGACACGTGGACCTACAATCTCACCTAAGTGAGATGACTCACCTAATGATGTGGAAAATAATACACACCAACACCCCCCCTTCATCGTAACTTAGGATGAGGCGGCAAGTCAAAAATGAGAAATGGGTCCCAGCACAAAGCCTGATGAGGTACCCATGCACAAGAAAGAGGTCCCAAGCAGTGAAGGAAAACCCAGTGGGAAAAACATCCACCACAAGAGAACAAAACACTCTCTAATCTAAGAAAGATGCCAAATATGGGTCCCAGCTCTAGACGAGCCTGAAAAGGTACCCATGTACAAAGAGGCAATCTCTCGGAAAGAAGAAGAAGAGAGAAGAAGAGGGAGACGAGATGAATGTAGAAGATGTCATGGATGGATCTAAACTCTGCAACTCTAGGAAGTCTCCCAAAAGAATGTCGATGACAAGATCCTCTACCTCTGGACTGAAGAAGATCCACCTGTAATGAACTGTGTGCCTGCCCTTAGAAAGGACAGAAATGATGCGCTGGAAGTCCGCCCACTCCACAAAGGAAACTAAAGGCAGCAACACGAAGAACTCTGAGTCTGGTGGATGGAAGTGTGACATAGGTCTACCGAGTGAGTGCCAAGGAACCGAAGGTAATGTCACATGCGTAGAAGCTGCCAGTGAAAAGAGGAACACTGTGGAAAGGATGTCCAAGTGATGTGAAGGGAATAGAACATCCTCCACAATAAAAAAGGGATCCACAAATGAGGGGATCAAGGAAGGTCTTCGGAAAAGTGGAAGTGGTAAGAGTCCCGGAAGGGGCACTCTAAACAACGGAGATGATGAACTCCTCTCGAAAAACATGTAGATGGATGAGAAACTCCGTAGTGCATCACAAGTAGACTCTGTGAAAAGACGACTAAGGTCGTGCGGATACTGTCCCAATGAGGGGGCTCAACAAACATAAGAGTGATGTATGATAGGTATGAGTCATCCAATGAAGGTAGAGGAGTGAAAAGGGCCTCGTACACTGGAAGTGGAAAGGAGGCTGGTGTAATGACAATGTGAGACTGAGTATGAAACTACTTGATATCTGATGAGATGTAAGGGGTGACAACAATGTCTAGAATAGTGAGAGAAAGAGGAGAAGAGTCCTCTATAGTACTCTCTGCATCAGGATAGGGTGCACAATCCTCGTCATCAGAAGTAGAATCAAGTGAGTCTATGTCAGTGGAACTGTCATCACATGAAGAAATGGAGGAGACAACTCAATCAGCAGCGAAGAACAACGACGGCGCGTATGTGAAAGGGTCTCCATGAAGGAATGAAGAATGCTCCGGACACGGTGAGGTGGATCTCGAGTCGCCACGTGAAACCACGAGAGAATGAGAGACATACATTATCATCATGTGACCAAAGACATGGTCACAAGTGTCGAAAAGTCCTCCAGATGACGATGATCAGCGGGTGTAGGAACTGGCCCAAGTAAGAAGGGTGAAAGACCCTCGTGAGCGAAGTAACGTTCCATGGAAGCACACCAAGTTGAATAGGTCCCTCTCCCGGTGAGAAGTGGTGGAGGTTGTAAGGTGATCCTACGATGCTCAAGTCTAGAAAGAGCACTCTCCATGATGCAAAATGAAAGATGCACAAAAGCAAGACGTCGACTCGGCCGATAATGCGTCTGCGTGTGTAGGCCCAAGAGTACAAGCAACCCCAGAATGCGGCACTTTATAAAAGTAGTGCATTTACAAAACTAATAATCCCATCACATAATGTGTGAAAAATCATGCAACTTTGACCAAGGAAGCACTCAAAAACGAGCAGCGAGTCAAAAGTTATCGCATTAAAATGATTCCCGCAACTGATGGAAAAATACACTAGACACTGCAAACGCATTAAAAAGGTGCATGAAACTGGTGTAAAGGATATTTTGTGGGTACTCGTTGGAAATGGCATGAAATTTTAGGTAGGGTTTGTTTTGACTGCAAGGGGGATTAGCCTCCTACCAACCTCGACCTCGCCCTCCATCTTCGACACTCGTAGGAGGGGATTAAATTACAAGCCAAAAACAGCCTAAATGATTATTACATGCCATGAAATGAAATGTTTTTTATTTAACCACCTTAAAACATTAAAAAAATGAGGTGGACCCACGTTTGAAGTGGTCAAGGCCACATAAGGAGCTAGACAGCAAGGAGATGCCACGTCCCACTCCTACTTGGTGTAACCGTTGTTTTCAGTGTGCTGACCAGAATGCAGGTGGGAGGTGCTTGCCACATGCCCAGAAGTCTTTGCAGGTGCTGGAGGGAGGTGTGGCAGGTCTGCACAAGCGGGAGGAGCCGTTTGAAGACCCAAAACGCCCAAAAAACGCCCAAAAAACGCCAAAAACGCCCAAAAATGTTTCAAGCAAAGATTGAGCCATTGAATATGACGTTGCAGGTTCTGGTTGTTGGAGATGTGTAAAAGGTCAGCTGGAGGTGCTGGGAGCAGGTGTTGCAGGTCTGCACAAGCTGGAGGAGCCGTTTGAAGACCCAAAACACCAAAAAACGCCCAAAAAACAGCTGATTGATTGCAGTGTTGAAACATGCTAAGCTGTTGGAGGAGCGGTTGGAGATGCGCCAAGTGCCAGGTTGGAAGGAGCTACGTGCCTGAGATGCCTGAGATGTGTGCAGGTGGCTGGAGCAAGGACCAATGACCTAGAGCAGAGTGCAAAAACGTTTTTCCAAAGCAAAAAAAAAAATGCAGTTTGGCAGTTTGTTGGTGTTCCATGCAAGGATCCATCCAGACATTCACAGCCAACAAGAAGGGAGCTTTCTAACCAACGTGAGAACAAGGCAGGCTGAGTACGAGCTCTTGGTGCACGAAGCAAAGAGAGAGCAATGTCTGATGGTGAACTTGATGCACAAGGATGGAGTGAGGCCGAGCAAAGACCAAAACCAAACACCGAGTTACAGACAAGGCCCGAGGAGCTTGAAAAAATGAACCGTCGAAGATTCCATAGCATAACCTGATGTAGAGAATGCAAATACGAGCATATGCAAGCAAGGAACTGACGAGCCCGAGAAGACACCAAACTCCAAAAACACCAGAAACTTGAACACAACCAAACAAACCGCGATCAAACCCAAACGGAAGTATAAACGCCCGAATCAATGCAAGAAGAGCACAACTGGAATATCCATTACGACACACGCTGAAAGAGATCTATATATCACGCCGGAAGCCGAAAAACATGCACAGAAATGCCGATGAGTGCACGGATCCACAAGATCCACTCTGATACCATGAAAGAGGGTTTGAAAACCCAAGCGAGGATCACGAGGGACGTGCACATCAACGAACGTGCGAACGATAAGCGTGAAGAGATCTTAGGAGGAGTGAGCATCAACCGAATGTGCATGTAAAGATTCGAAACACAGGCAGAACCTAGTTAAGCCATAAAACTCTCCTCTATCTCATAGATCAAAAGACGTGTACATATAGGAGGTGTTGAGTAACCCCGGTGCTGCAACCATGACAACTCGAGTAGAGAGGGGGAGTTGCATTCCCGCATAGAAGTGTAACTCCCAATGATGCATATGACGCCTTGACGCACCGACGCAGCGTCGACGCCCGACACGTAAGGGAATCTTATAATGACCCCTAAATGACACGTGGACCTACGATCTCACCTAAGTGAGATGACACACCTAATGATGTGGCAAATAATACACACCAACAATGATCGACCTTTTATGCAGCCCCAAGCACCTGAAACAAGCCTAGGGTGCCCGTGGGTGCCCCTGTCCCTCTCCAAGCACCCCAATCTAGCCATTTCCACCTCTCGTTGTAATTTTTGGTGGTTTCTTATGATTTTCAAGGCTTTATTTCATCATATTTTCAAGTCCAAACTCATTGTGGGATAAGTACCTTACCCCTCTCATTTCCTTACATAGCTAAAAATCAAATTAAATTTTTAGCATTCATACTTCATTGTATATCATTTATAGTAGATCTTTGCATTCTGATTTTAATAAAATAACTGGATTTTATTGAATCATTTTGGTGAACCCATAGCTTATAAATTTTTTCCCTATGATCCACTAAAACCCTAATGGCTAAGGATATCTCTTCTCCTCTCGACTATTCATGCCTCATGTGAGTATCAATCCTATCTATGATGAAACAACCATAGCTGAGCTTTCTGCTCTATATCACAATGTAGTTCTTCCAGATGATACTCAAAGACAACTCTTAGCTAATGAATGCAATGTGCCTACTAGCTTTGATCATTCCACCATTAGCATCGTTTCTTATCTGAAATATTTTCTCATTGTACACCTTGTTATACAATTAGCCACACTCCTCCTTCTGTTATTTATAATGAGAACTTAGATGATGTTATTCTTAGTTTCATGCTCAATCTTGATGATAATGCTTTAGCTAACAAACAAGAAGATAATAAACATGTGCATGATTTTGTTTCTCATACTAGTTCAAATGATTCTTTAGTTGCATCTCATACTCCTTCCACTTTTGAAAATGTTTCTCATGATGCATCACATACTAGTCCTCCTCCTCCTTCATTATATGTTGATGATACACTTAATGAAATCCTTGCATCTGAATCTTTGTTCAATTTTGATGAGACACCTGATAGTCATGATTCTACTTCTTTGCATACTACTGAGTGTGAATCCCCCGCTCCACTTTCATCTTCTTCTGATATTGTCTCTAATACCATGCATGATTCATCTCCTTCTATTACATCATATCCTAATGATGTTTCGATGCTAGTCCTACCGCTTCTATTGACATTCCATGTTCTTCACCACCTATTACTTCTTTGGCACCCATATCTAGTGTGCCCTTAGCATCAACATCTTCTATGTCTCCTCTTGACATTCCTATGATCACTCATAATGGAAAATTACAACCACTCAATACATTATTTCCATCCTCTACCATTCCTCCACAGGACATCTTATCACTCATGCATGTTGTTGGCCACTTACAATCTCAAGTCCAATCTCTCACACTAGAAAGCAAGGCCTATTATGCTTCTATCGATAATAATTCTTTACATGGAAATCCTATTCAAAAATATTCACAATTCAACATTTCCTAAGGATTTCATTATGCCTACATTTTCATGCTTTGATGGTACTAGAAATCCCTATTTGCATCTCAAACATTACCATATTATGATGTTCTCCAATGGTACACACATCTACCCTTTGGATCTATTAGTACCTATTATGATATGGAATAATCTTTTCTTCTTCATTTCATACTCAACAACGGCCCTAAAGTCACATATGATCATCTCTACCGCTGCACTTTGAAGGCATAACAGAACCTATCATTGATTACATTTTACAATTCAATGCTTGCATGCATTAGTTAGTCTTCCATCCCATTGACTTAGAGAATTAATTCATCTTCTGTCATGGTTTGATTCCCACTTTAAAGAAACAATTGCAATATGACACATGTGAATCCTTCACACTTTTATGTTATAAGGTCATTGATCTAGAACAAGATCTCATTGTTTCACATGTTATAGATCCTCCTCCTATCATTGCTACTATTGCATCATCTAGTTATTCTCCACTCCCATCTATTGAGCAGCCTCCATGGTCTCCATATCCTCCACCTCACAAGCAAGTTTAGTCTCCTCCATTGCATAAGTGTCCTTCATCTCCTCCTCCATGTTGGGCTACACCTCATACTTCTACACCTATTTTACGGAAACATTACACTTTTCTCATCATGCTAGACCTCATGATGTGTTGTGTACTTTTCTTGACAAGAGTTTGATTCGCTTACCTTCTAATCAGCATCATCCACCTCATCACCGGAAGGAAATAACGCCCTTCATGATCGCTTGAAACAATTAGAAAATAAGGGTGTCATTTCCTTTGGCTCTCATTCTCGTGAGCATTCTATGTCTCCACTCTCACTCGGGCGTGTTGTTACTCGGTTGACTTATCTCCTTTGTCTCATGGTGTATTCTCAATCTCATCTATCCACCATCCACCATTTGCACCATCTCATCCGCTATATCATTATACTACTACACATTGGCTTCCGGATCCTTTGGCATCTCCACTTCCTACCACCGCATCACCCACCCTTGACACCATTCCACATGACACTCATTTCAGCTAATATACTCATGTCATTTTCATTCCATATGTTTCCACTCCATGTCAGCTTGGTCTTTGGTAGGTGATTTCTATCACCTTACCCCGAAGACACACTCGTTTTTTAGATTACTATTGAGGGATCTGTTATAATAAGAACCTCTCTTCACTCTTGCACTACACACCTTATTGATCAATCTATCTCGTGCACACTATCATATCACTTCCCGATGATGCACTCTTGCTTTATGGTTCATTCTTGACTACTGAGGGGTCTTATATAAATGAACCTTATCATATATACACTAGGGGCATCACTATTCTCCTCCCCCTCTTCATCATACTAACACGTGCTTCACTACACTATTACGACCATCTCATTCACATACTCTTTCACATTATTCATTTCTACTTCATCATTCATACAATACACTTTTTCATCATTTATCTATTACACATCACAATCACACTACATACATCATCTATAATCATATAAATATCTCATCATTAGACATCATCAAAGTCATATCAACAAAACAATCATCACAATATCACACATCAAATATAGTAACAATAATCAACACATCAAACAATAATAACCATCAAGTACAACGAACATACGCCAATAGTCCATATATATATATATATATATATCAATCAATCATAAATAATTATAGTTACGAAAATCCCATCTTTGGGGAGAAACTCCCCTACATCGATACATCATTACATATCATATATCATCGCCGCTATCACTATCTGCCACTCCAAGAGCTCTAGAACTAGAAGATTCACCACTCACTCTACACCACTGATCGTGGCCCCTATATCTCTCCACCTACCTCCCTCCGCATAATATTTCCTCAACAGTCGCTCTATGAAATGACCATGTAACTCCATGTTTCGCATAAATACATCTTATGCTAGAGCATCGCTACCAACAACCTATCTAGCTCGCTACATCTCCTCGCATGCCTCATCCCTCTCACTCAATAATACGATACATGTCACCACCTTTAATTCCACTAAATAAAATAAGTTTGCATGCTCACATGTGATAGCATCCACGCACTCTATCATACCTCCACCCACGATTATATTGGTGGGCACATTTTGCATCAATTTACGAATGGATGTGTCTCATTATCAATGACTACTACACATCACCTACATCCATAAATTAATAAATTAGACAACAACAACAATAATTATGCAACCAAATAACAAATCATAAACATAACTACACAAATAATCATGCTCATATTATCACTATTGCTAAGTTATCGAGGGTATGTGCTTGCCCCTTTACTCCTTCTCCTGGAGGTGATCCCGCCACATCAACAAAAAACAAAAACAAAAATACCCACCGATGTGATGCCCACCATGCATGGTATGCCTCTATACACCCCATGTCATCTACATTTATCAACTTAATCATTACATCTACCTCGTCCGATCCGAGAGGTACTAATTGTGCTTCTATGGGCAGTGGTCTAGCTCCAACACTCCTCGGTGCCCTAATGGCTCTCACCCATACATATGGCTCTAAGGGAACATCCTAGGCCATGCCAAACTATTAGTATACGAACTCCACCTGAAATAACTTGATCACCCCTGGAAACCAATCCTCTAGCCACATAATTCATTGAATGTATCGTAGCTCTACTGCATCCTTTGGCCATCCTCCATAGTCTCGGTATGGGCTCAATATCACGACATCTGGGCCCATACGATCTAACATCGCTCTATAAGTTTATGTATCCATATTCTTACCATGAGAACCTACCCATCACCTTGCAAATATATCCGGCCTAGCCCACTCTCCTCATGGTCCACCAAATGGCCTCAATACCACAATATTCTCATAGGCCCACAAATTTTATAATGTGTAGCTTCAATACCACCGCCATGTTTATCAAGAGTCAATCGTAAATATCCATGTACATGTGGGCCAATACACATTGTGCCCAAGCATACCTTGTACTCTCCTTCTCTATCCAACGAAATATGTCATGCACCTTATACAAGATGCCTACCCCAACACCCTCCAATGTAATTGATGAAGCAATCACAACGTAAACAAACTTCAACAATCCTCGAACTCCTAATATCATAATAACATCTAGGATAATATGGACCTCGGTCCCAACTCGGGTCCTCGTAAATTATTGCCTAGAATCCATCATCTACCTCTGTGCATCATCCACAACCATAACCTGAACCCTCTCACCAATAATAGGCAGTCCCAGTATGTGATACACATCCTCTAGAGTAATTAACATCTCCCTATTGGTAACCAAAAGGCGCAAGTATTCACACACCACCTCTTACATAAATTTGTAATCATAGGCATATTATAGGGCACATCCCCCATCTCACTATGTGCCACAAGATAGAATGGTCTAAAACATCCCTCTCACCATCTAACAACCCCAACCCTAGTAATGTACTCAAGTGGCGGCCACCATGAAAACTCTCTCAAATGAATAGCCTTATGCACACCATAAAGTAAAAGCAAACACAATGTTAGAACATCATACATATGCAAATGTAACCACCAATAACATCAACACACATAAGTTTTCACATGTACAACATTGTGGGCTCAACCCAAGCCTTCTAGAATGCCAACACCCAGGAGTAGGACTGGGGTGCCCACGAGTAGTTCACTAGTGCCCATACCTAGACTCTAGTGTCCCCAGGGTCATTGGCGCCTTCACCACTCTTGTCTAGGTCCAAAATGCCAAGAAATACAAAAACAAAATTTTTGTGAAAATCCATCAAAAACGACTAATATCAACATATTTTTTGACAAAAATCAAACTTATTAGCTCCGATGTTGTACGTGACGCCACACAAACATTCTACCACCATCTCAGACTGAATCAATCGTGGTGCTCTCACTTGAGGCATCTTCGCACACCCAGAGCTCATAATCACACTAGCATAATAATCAAATGAATTTCCTATTCACTTTTTCACATTACTATTTATAGTAATTCTCCATTACCTACCTTACTATAGTCATTATTTGCAAACATCTTCTTAACTAATACACATTGCACAATTTCAATCATAACTTGAGCATCCTTTCTCGATTTCTACGTCGTTTGCATCATTATTTTCAAAATTCCACCTACTACTATATCATACACATTTCACACATAATATTTCACCTTGACATCATTTCCATTCAATATACACACACTTTTGTGATATATATCATACATTCTTCATTACGTGATTACTTTCGGCTCAACATTCGTTTTCATCACCACTCCCCCTTTCACCAAAAGGGGGGGCATACAATTGGGGTCATCTTATAATTCCCCTTACACCATTACGCGATCAATCTACATTTCTAACCCATCATTATCAAACATTTTCTTGTACACCATGTGACATTTCACATCACTTTCTAGCAATTCCCCCTAATGACCTAACCTAAGGGAAACAAGTGTAAAATATCTCCATGAGTAACCAATCAATCAATCACATACATTCAAATCTTGACAACATTGAATCACATCAATCAATCAACATGAACACAACGTATTTATCCTCCCAAATGACCTAACTTGGGAGTTATATCACCACTTTCCCAGATGACTTAACATGGGAATTTATCCTACACTTTGAGACTTCTTCCATATGACCTAACATGGGAAGTTATCCTACACTTTGAGACTTATTCCAAATTACCTAACTTGGAATCCACCACATTCACAATACGAAGACACCCTTGGAGTGAGTAAAATGACATGTCATTGTCTTCCATATACTAATCCTATATGGGTTATCGTGTTTAATCAAATTGGATCCAAATCAACCGAGATCTAGTCTTTGTCTATCTACACAGGTGGCTAGACCCTTGGGAGATGTAGTAGATATTTTCATTATGATTTTAATAAAATAACTAGATTTTATTGAATCATATATATTATCTTGTTTTTGTGAATATAGTAGGTGATCTATATGGTCTTATTGTTATCCATTATCACCCCTTAGGTGGAATGGCCAACCTGGAAAGCTTAGACTTGGGCAGGTTGATAGAAATTCAGGGATGACTCGAAATTGTGAGTGAAATTCCATGTTCTAGTAACATTGTAGTGTTTAAGGGAAGGTTTGGAATCAAAGACAACATTTTTTCCTCTTCTAGGTTTAAAGATATACATGTCTTGGTCAAGGTGAACAAACAGTTCCCCAGGCCCACACTCGAGCAAAAAATTGATAAAATAGCAAAAAATGGAAAAATGGTCCTGGAGCATCTCATTGCATTCTACCTGGTCCCTGACCTAAGAAAACCCCATAAATATTCAAAAATATAGAAGAAAACTTTAAAATGGAGTTAAAAATGGCTATTAGCCCAACTCAACTCACTGAGATGTTGGGTGAGCTAGCTTTAGCTCGATGAGTGGTTCATAGAATCAAGCTCTACAAAATGGACATGGTGGCATGGTCTCTAGGTGGCTCATTGGCAAGCTAAATACAAAGGAATTGGCAGGGTAGAGTTGGATCGCCGAGTTGAAATGGAAAAGCGGGACCGATCTCGGCGCGGTGAAAAACAAGTTGTCGGGCGATGATGATGTGGTCGATGCGGGGTTTCAACGTCTAAGCGGCTGGGAGAACTCGGGACATGAGTTCTATGAACATCTGCTTTCAAGTAAAATGGAAGAATGCATGGCGGGAGACATTACACACCCAGGTGAGTTAGGCGGGATCGACTCAACACAACCGCAGGAAAGTTAATAAAACGTGTCATAATTCGGGGTTGCGGCGAGTTTGGGGAGGCTGGGACACACGTAGAATGGGGAAAGTTGGGAAATCTGATCCCAATATGGGTGAAAACAAAGTGTGGGGAATAATTTTCCACGGGTAACATTCTTCCCTACGAGAAAAAACCCTCACAATGTAGGGCAAGTTGCCGGTGAATCTAGAAAGGGAAGCCCACCAAGTGGAAAGCACAAAGAGAGCATAATCAAGGCCAAGTCGGTGTTCAAGGGGCTCGGGAAGGTATAAGGGAGCCCACGTGGTGGGTTAAGAAGGAGCAAGCAGAGCCGGCTAGTGAGATGGCTCCAAGATGCCTTAAAAATTGAACCCATTCAACAACTCGGCCCCCTCTTTTGGAAAAATTCAATTTTGTGAGTTCCACCAAACTTTTAAAATTCCTTGATAGAACCATTAAAAATGAAAAATTTATGAAAGAAGATAAATGTGAAAAATGATTATTTCTAGCAACCAATTTAATGCCCAATACCCTAAAAAAGTGGGTGAGCCAAGGAGTGACATGCACTTAGATGGCCATAACTTTCTCATTTCTTAACCATATTGGAAAAAATTAGACTTGTTGGAACTATGATTCCATCCTTTACTAATAAAAAACAATAAATCAGATATTTAATATAGTTAGGTGGGTGAAAAATGTATAAAATGATCCCAGCTCCAAATGATGACTTCTAGGCGATTGTAAATTGCATTAAATAGGGCATGGGCAGCCATTTTCTTACGCCGCAAGCTACGTGAACAGCAAGGCATGGGTTTTTGCAGATGCTCCATCATGTTTTATATCCAATTAATGCACTTTGTTGGTGGGTGAAAGGAAAATCCAAGATTCAACCTCTCTCTCTCACTTCTTCTATATATTGTAAATCCTTCTCATTTTTGGAGAGAGATACTCTAGGAGCTAGGGAAACTCTTAAAAAATTGTTTCTCATTTTTTCATTGAGCTGCAAACCTTCACATGAGCTTTGTAAGTGTTTTATGCCTCTATTTTACAAATATAGTGGATTGTGCATTATTTGAAGCAATAAATATGTGTATTGTGGTTTCTTCTTTAACCCTTTCTCATTTTTCTTGTAATTTCATGCCTCTCCATTACTATTATTCTATTTTGTGCATGTTCGCATTCTTTTTTAGGTTTATTTTGTTGTGTTTCTTGGAGACTTGATGGTGAGTGTTGTAGATAAAAATTTGTGTTTATTATGCAAATATCGATGATTATCAAACCAAAATCAATCCTAATCCTAACACAACTTATTAATCTACCTCCGATAGAGAAATTGATGGAAAGGAGAGAGAAAAAATGCCTGCACCGACCTACATGATCATAACGTTCCTCCTTTGATTGGTTAGATGTGTTCTTGATGTTGGATGATTGATTGTTGATTCAGATTTTTATGGAGACACATAAGAAGCACCTCCCTTTGATTTTCCTTCCTGATTTATGAAAGATGATTATTGATTATGGATGAATGATGGATTGATTGAAGATAAAATGGATGATTGATGAAAAAAATAACAGAGTTTTCTATGGATTCTTAAGATGGCTCTCATGGAGGATGAGAGCTAAATTTATAGCCGAGGAGTGGAGGATTCAATGGATGGGGTGAAGCCATCTTGGATTTGGATCAAGGGTGGAGAATTGATGAGAGGAATGGAGGATTATAGAGTTGGAGGATTCTATAATTTGAATTCAAATTCTATGGAGGGAAGAATCTTCCATTGAATTAAAAATTCAATGGAAGAGAAGGTTAGAGAGGCTTCTAGAATTAGAAGCCTCTAGATTTAGAGGTGAGGATGTGATTAGGATTAGGATTAGATTAGGTTAATAAATGATGATTAGGAGTGAGGTTACATGGAAAGGCTAGGTGTAGGGATGTGTAGGGTAGGTGGTAGGTGAGATGTAGGAATATTAAATTCCTAGAAAATGTTAATAGGAATTATAATAGGATAATATGATATAATAATGAAATAAAATGGATTAAGGATGAAATGAGATAAATGATAAATGTGATAAAAGGGATTTTTAATGGGATAAATGATGAAATATTAGAATAAAGGGATTAATGATGAAATTAATAATAATTAATCTTGCGATTAATTATTATATGGATTTAGATGATGTTTCGGGATAGATTAATCGTAATTGATCATGTTGACATTTTAGATGTCTACAAGTTCATTATTGGAACTATGTCAAATCTTGTCGACCTCTTTTAAATTCATTCCTCTTCATCCTTCTCCCTCAAAAAATGTTTCACACCCTTCTCTTGGTGCTATCACCGTTGTTAGTACAGGAATCTCTCTCTCTCTCTCTCTCTCTCTCTCTCTCTCTCTCTCTCTCTCTCTCTCTCTCTCTCTCTCTCTCTCTCTCTCTCTCTCTCTCTCTCTCTCTCTCTCTCTCTCTCTCTCTCTCTCTCTCTCTCTCTCTCTCTCTCTCTCTCTCTCTCTCTCTCTCTCTCTCTCTCTCTCTCTCTCTCTCTCTCTCTCTCTCTCTCTCTCTCTCTCTCTCTCTCTCTCTCTCTCTCTCTCTCTCTCTCTCTCTCTCTCTCTCTCTCTCTCTCTCTCTCTCTCTCTCTCTCTCTCTCTCTCTCTCTCTCTCTCTCTCTCTCTCTCTCTCTCTCTCTCTCTCTCTCTCTCTCTCTCTCTCTCTCTCTCTCTCTCTCTCTCTCTCTCTCTCTCTCTCTCTCTCTCTCTCTCTCTCTCTCTCTCTCTCTCTCTCTCTCTCTCTCTCTCTCTCTCTCTCTCTCTCTCTCTCTCTCTCTCGTAAATTATAGATTAGGAGTAGATAGTATATTTCCCTTCATTAGGAGTAGTTGTTGCATTAGATTAGGAAGAGGAACCAACCTTCTAGAGAGTTATCTCAAATTGTAAGGTCCCACACCTTGAGATAATTCCATGTTTCCCAATTACATTGGTAGCTCATGCACACACACATAAAAATCGAGAGGGTGTTGTAATTTGGTTGATGCCAGTTCTTGAATTCCCATGGGACAAAAATGAAGTCATTTTTGCAGGTGTTTCATATAGCATCTGTTTTCATTTTCATTGCAAAGCAATTTGGTGTGATCTTGTTGGAATCTCAACTTTTGCATGCTTTTTGATACCACATCTGGCGACTCCTAGGATCATAACTCAATGATTTTAACAACCCACATTTCTCAAATTCATGAGAAGGATCCAAACTAGGGAAAGAATAAGGGAAGAGGTAATTTTTTGAGAATTTGTAACTATCTCCGGCGAGGGAAGGAGAGGAAGGAAAATTCGAGATCTCCATCTCCACTAAATAGAACCTTGTCAACACCTCCACCAAAAAGGCCATTTCTTCAATCAACTAGAGTTCTTAGACAAATCAGAATGGATCAACCACCGCCAAATCCATTTTTCAATTTTACGACTAGCATTCCACTTGCCCTCAATGCACAAAACCCAATTTTAGTAGTAGCATTAAAAAAATTCCATTTTTAAATGGAGAAAATCACACAATCCCAATTGATCACATTTTGGATATTACAAATGTTTGTGTCATACATGATATTTGTGAGATGGGTATGGAAATGAAAATTTTAGCTTATTCTTTCAAAGGAAAATATTTGTAGTGGTTCGTAAGCTTGAGAGCAGCTTTCAATTCGTAATGGGATCAATTGTGCATAGCTCTTTGTGACCAGTTTGGGGAAAGGGGATACAATTTCTCTCTTTTAGAGTAGTTGACTACAATCAAAAGAGCACCAAATGAACAGATGGTTGACTTCAATTCCAGATTCCAAAGGGCATGGGATAGGATTCCAATTTCCATGAGACTAGTTGTTGAAGTTGTATTTCTCTATTTCCTAAAATCTCTTAATTTTGATATAGCTATGATGATACAATCTATGGGAGGTAAAACATTTGTAGGAGCCTATAATATATCTATTAGAGATGATATTTTCTTAATTCAAGTCGGAAATTGCACCTAGGCCACCTATGCTTATCTATCTGGAAATGGGGAATCCCAACTCTAGCCAAGCACTTACATTAGCTCCTATCCCAACTCACAAAAATCAAAATTCTAATGAAGCTTCCACTTCCTTTAGCACCTCAACTGAGCTTCAAGAGGTTGTGAAGCAACTGCAGAACCTTAGGCATGAGTTGGTGACCATCAAGAGGTAGAAAGCTCAAAATTTTAGACCCTACTGGCCTAGATACCAGCCCAACAAGCCTCAGTATATCAACGAAAAAAAACCTCATATTCAAGTTGCTAACCAAAATCAAGGACAACCTCCCACTTCTAAGCCATTTCAACTATACAATCCTAATGCAACATCAACATCCACCGCCTTGGTTCTAGTACAAAACAACATTACGTAAGAATATGAATGGTGTTTCCCTTATAGACAACCCCATAATCAAGCAGCATGTTTCAATGGAGAGAAAAATCAAGCCTTAATGGTACAAAGTGTTGGTGTATCTCAAGAAACAAATGAGGAGAAAATCAATATCAAACAAGCACACAAGAGACACCTTTAAGTGAGACCTCACTTATGAACTAACAAGCTAAGGATTTTTATGGGATGAATCAAGCTCCTTCCCGAGTGTGTAAGAACCAACACAAGGTCCAAGAAAAGAAACATAGAGGAATGAAATTCATCAAATTTCAATGCTCCTCAACCTTCTACCACGCTTCAAGGATTTGGAATTTCAAATACAATTCCAAGCTCACAAAATCAGCCCAATGCACCGGATACATCATCTCATGTGTAAGATAAAGTAGTGCCAAGCGAAGGGAAGTAGAAGAATAGTCCACCTCCATTCAACATCATCAATCACATGAAGAAAACAAATGTGAGTATTTCAATGTGGGAATCTCTAACAATTCCAAGACAAAGGGATTTGTTGCAGAAGCCAAGGCAAACTTATCTATTCCAAATCAATTTTCTAAGGATCAGGACAAGGTACTAAATAATGTAACTCAAAAAGAAGGAGGTCATCCAAAGGGAAATATGAATCCTCCACCATATTCCGTATCTTTGATCTTTGGAAACAACCTTATACACAATTACATTATTGACTCGGATACAAGCAGCTCATTGATGCCAAAACAAATTGTGGATCAATAGGGTTTAAAATATGAAACTATCTCTAAAGGAGTGGTGAAATTAGACGGGACAATAGTAAAAATTGTTGGAGTGATCAAAGGATTGAATCTTACTTTGCATGCATGCCCAAATTTCACTACTTTGTTAAACAAGATATATCAGTTATTTACCTACCACCACTCTTTTCTTTGTGCTTGTCAAGGGATTTCGTGGCTAAAATTAGTAGGTACCTATTAGTTGATTGGTCATACATGATTTTTAGAATAAGGTATGGAGATAAGGCTACAATCATATCGATCCAATTACAAAGTATCACATTAAGCCTCATGTACCAAGTCCATGTTAGGAAATTAATATTAATGTTTACTATGATTAAGAATTAATGAGTGATTTGTAATAACAAATCACGTATATATTTTGTTAGTATATAAGTTGTTATTAACAACTTATATTTATGAATATATTGTTTGGTGATATATTGTTACAACAATATATCACGAATAGATTATTGTTTTAGGAGAAGTTGCAGGAGATGTTGTAGGAGATATTTGAGGAATTGTAGTTCCTCATATTTAGGAGCAATCTCTCCTATACATATGCATTGTATGTAAAATGTAATGTATCCGGAATGAATTGAAAGATACATTATTATTCCGTGAATAATATTAGAGAAGTTTATTGTGTTGAATAGAAGAGATATTGATTTGTGTATAATTTGTTGCTGTACATTTCTGTAACTCTGATCCAGGACTGTCACCCAATCTATTTCAATTGCTCAACTTTTGATCAACAAGATTGCCCAAGTACTTCAGAAAAAGGTACTAAAGTTGGAGGCATTCCAGAGTTTACATTAGATGAATGGGAAAACAAGAGGCATGGCTATGAACCATACAAAGAAATGGAAGAAGATGAGTTGGGTATTTATTTCTTGCATGAATAAAATACACCTCTCCCTAGCATCACCAAACCAAGTGACGAAGATGACAATGAAGTATGGCAGTTTTTTTATGGTTCAAGGAGTAGACAAGGTGCAGGAGGAGGAGTATTGTTTATATCTCCCAAAGGCATTAAGTACTACTTAGATTTCCACTTCTAATTCATTTATCCTAATAACACAACTAAATATGAAGCATTAATCCATGGATTACACTGGGCAAGAAATCAAATTATCAAGAAATTGCAAGTTTTTGGAGATATTGAGTTGGTTGTAAATCATAATAAAGGATATAATGCTACTAAAATTGATCTCTTAAAGAGCTATAAACACCAAGTATCTGGACCTCATTGAATAATTTGAAACTTTTAACATTGATTCCATTCCAAGGAAGTTGTGGATGTGCTTGCAGCCATTAGAGCAGCGGTTGACATGGTTGAAAGTATCAAGAAGGATCAAACCTAGCCTCCTATCAAAGTGATTGTGAGGCTAGTTGTTCAAGACAATAACACTAGTTGGTAAGTGTTCAAGAGTGATTAGAAAATCATTAATTTATTACAGGAGGAAGTTGATTTCTCTTAGAGGAATCAAGACAAATTGGAACAGTAGTATAGTGATCAAGTAGTCCAAATGAGAACAAACTCACTCCTAAAACAATTGGTAAATCTTGAGTCAATCTTCAATCCTAATGACCAGTTCCGGAAGGAGAAAGCTAATATTCAAGTCAAGGGGGAGATTCAAAACCCATTTTGGTTTGAGAGGGTAAAGTAATCCAAATTGGAAAAGTAAGTACTCATCAAGAAAATATGATTTTATTCAACTTTGTCAATAATTTTTGGATATCTTTTCCTAGAGCTACGAATATTTGAAAGGATTTTATCCAAGGTTGGCACAACATACTATTGAGTTGGATCTAGAATCTAAGCCTATTAGGTAGAAGAAAAGGCCAGGTGAATCCTCATATTGAGCCTCTCATGAAGAAGGAATTAAACAAGATCATAGAGGAAAGTATCATCTTTCTAATCAAGCACTCTTCATGGGTTACTAATATGGTTCTAGTCAAAAATAAACGGATAAATCAGATTGTGTGCGGATTTTTAGACTTGAATAGAGCTTCACTCAAAGACCATTATAAACACCGGTATTGGACCTCATTGAATACTTTGAAACTTTTAACATTGATTCCATTCCAAGGAAGTTGAAGACAGGCTTCAAGCCATTAGAGCGGCGGTTGACATGGTTGAAATTATCAAGAAGGATCAAACCTAGCCTTCTATCAAAGTGATTGTGAGGCTAGTTGTTCAAGACAATAACACTAGTTGGTAAGTGTTCAAGAGTGATTAGAAAATAATTAATTTATTACAGGAGGAATTTGATTTCTCTTAGAGGAATCAAGTCAAATTGGAACAATAGTATAGTGATCAAGTAGTCCAAATGAGAACAAACAAACTCCTAAAACAATTGGTAAATCTTGAGTCAATCTTCAATCCTAATGACTAGTTCCGGAAGGAGAAAGCTAATATTCAGGTCAAGGGGAAGATTTGAAACCCATTTTGGTTTGAGAGGGTAAAGTAATCCAAATTGGAAAAGTAAGTACTCATCAAGAAAATATGATTTCATTCAACTTTGTCAATAATTTTTGGATATCTTTTCCTAGAGCTATGAATATTTGAGAGGATTTGATCCAAGGTTGGCACAACATACTATTGAGTTGGATCTAGAATCTAAGCCTATTAGGTAGAAGAAAAGGCCAGTGAATCCTCATATTGAGCCTCTCATGAGGAAGGAATTAAACAAGCTCATAGAGGAAAGTATCATCTTTCCAATCAAGCACTCTTCATGGGTTTCTAATCTGGTTCTAGTCAGGAAAAGAAACGGAGAAATTAGATTGTGTGTGGATTTTTGAGACTTGAATAGAGCTTCACTCAAAGACCATTATCCACTTCCTTCCATGGAGAAAATCTTGCAAGTAGTAGCTGGTTCAAAGATATTTTCATTGTTGGATGGTTACTTGGGCTACAATCAAATCATGGTGAAAGAGGAAGACCAATTCAAAACAGCCTTCACCACAAAATGGGGTACACATACACTTATAGGAAGATGTCATTTGGGTTATCAAATTCTGATAAACATTCCAAAGGGCTATGGACATGGCGTTCAAGGGGTTGATAAACAAGATGGTTCTTGTTTATCTTGATGATATCACGGTGTTTTCTAAGAACGTAGCAGATCATCTTTCTCGCCTCAGGAAAGTGTTCCAAAGATGCAGAAATTTGGAGTATCTTTGAATCCAAAAATGTGTATTCCTAGCTCATGAAGGTAATCTCTTAGGACACATTGTGTCTAAGGAAGGGATAACAATTGATCCAAAAAGAGTTGAAGCTATTTGTGCGCTACCATTGCCAAGTCACAAGAAGGCTCTTCGAGCTTCTTGGAGAGGATCACTTTCGTCAAAGGTTCGTGTCGATTTTTCACTTTTGTTAAGCCATTAACCATGATGTTGAAGAAGAGTATGGAATTCAAGTGGAAAGATAAAGGAAAAGAGAGTTTTTAGGCTATCAAACATGCAATATCCCAAGCTCCAACTCTCATCAATCCATATTTTTCAAGGACTTCATTCTCTATGCCTTTGGTGGCTAAGACGCAATCTCTGCCATTTGGTGTAGTTAAACAAGGAAGGATCTGAGCATCCCATTGCTTTCTTCAGTCATAGCTTAGAAGATTATGAGGTGAGGTACTCTTTCATTGAGAAGTATGTCCTTGTTGTTATAAGGAGTTTGAAGAAGTTTAGACACTTGGTTTCAAACAAAAAAATCAGTTGTTAGTGTCTCACGCCATGGAGTATGACATTGAAATAAAAGTAACCAAATTGGTCAGTGGAAAATGTTTATGTAAATAGTTGGATTCTAATCAACATGTTGAGTCAAAATATGAAAAAGGAATTGTTCTAGTGATCCAATATGATCAAGAACAAGAAGTTAATGGTATGCCCACTCCTTGTTGGACTCGGGACATGATACACTTTCTTCAAATTGATCTATCCTCCTGGAGTCAAGCAAAGAAAAAATAAGGTATTTTTAGACTCCAATCCATTCTGTATGTTCTCATTGATGGTATCTTATTCAAGAAAGACGTGAATGGAGTTCTCTTGAGGTGTGTTCTAGCAAATCAAATTGAGAAATTGTTACATGAGTTCCATGATGGAGAAGTTGGAGGTCATTTTTCTCCATGAGTAACAACCCTCAAGATCATGAAGGCTGGTTACTATTGGCCCACAATGTTTAGTGATTGTTATGCATGGATCAAAAAGTGCAAGAAATGTGCATTCTTCATGGGAAAAGAGAAGCTAACAACACTACCACTCCACCCAATCTTATTTGATCGAACCATTTATGTAATGGGGATTAGATTTCATTAGGGTCATCAATCCGAACTCAAGTCAAGGCAACAAGTTGATCCTAACAAAGAACGGATTATTTCACTAAGTGAACACCACTCAAGGAGGAAAATGAGTCTAGTATACTAGACTTTTATGAGGTATTTGTAACCAAGTTTGGTGTTCCAAAGCAACTATCATATTAGATAATGCTTTATCATTCCTTGACACTAAGATCTTGAAATGGGCTATTAGGAATGGGATATACTTGAGCACCTCATCTAATTATTATCCACATGGTAATGGGCAAGCTGATTCCACAAACAAGAATTTGTTGAGAATTATCAGAAGGAATCTGGATGAAAATCAAAGGACATGGCATACCAAGCTCAAATCAGCCTTGTGGGCTGATAGAATCACATCAAAAAGGTCAACCAACAGATCTCCCTTCAAACTAGTGTATGGAAGAGAAGTTATCCTGCCCATATCTCTTGAACTACCAGAGATCAAGCTTCTCAAGAAGTTAGAATTATCAGATTTTGGGCTTGTGGAAGTTAGGTATTCTAAGTTGATGGAGTTGGAAGAGATGATAAACCAAGCAATGCAAACCATGGATAAGGATCAAGCCTTGATCAAGAGATCCTTTAATAAGAAGGCTAAGACTAGAAGCTTCCAAGAAGGTGACTTGGTACTGAAGTGCGATGTTGGTCGGAAAAACTAGGAAAGTATTCCAAATTTGATGTTATTTAGAGTGGTCCATACATGATCACGGGATGCAAGAGTAGTAATGCTTTCCAATTGTCTAAGTTGGATGGTGAAGAATTGTCGATTCCATTCAATGGAATCCGTCTCAAGCTCTATCACAAGAGTAAATTCTTATCTTTGTACATATTATTTTAGGATTTCTAATTCCTCTAAGTGTTTTCAGCACCTTTTTTTGTTAGATTAGGTTTTATTTCCCTAAGTGATTTTCACAAGTTCCATTTCTTCTAGTTGTCTCCTTGCACAACTCAGTGTGTTTCCGGAGGATAAAGGTTGTAGGATGAAGCTCAAATTTATAAGAAACAATTACAATCTCCAAGAAATTTCAAATGCAGAGCAACTAAAATCATATTGAAGGACAGATTTCAATGTTCTCACCCTCTTGTCTCTCTAAATAAGTCACATTCTGAGATTCTCATGTCTCTTACAAAATTAAAAAATCAGTCCCAAGGGGCGATTGTTGTGTTGAAAATATTAGGTCTCTCGACACCTTACATGCCCTTGATCTTAGTTATTTTTCCCAACCTTTGGTATTGTTCTCGAGCACCATTCACAACACGTACCTCCGTGCTCTTCATTATTCATACTTTCCAAGAAATAATTAGTCAATCAGTGTTTCATGCTTGGCAAAACCGATTTATGGGGAAGTTCAAATCTCTATTCTCATTCCCAACAAATCAGATCTATAGAGATGAAGGAGAAAATAAAATTTCAGATAAAAATAATTTTCCACCCATGCAAATTTCAATATTTTCTTATAAAATTGAGAGTGCAAGAAACGGATCAGCTCCAATCCAAGCATTGTTTTGAGCAGATTCTGGGTTCAAATTTTAAGGATTCATAACAGTTTGTGCTTATCATGCTACCTCCATGCCCAATGGATGCATTCAGCCACTAGTCAGCCCCATCTAGCAGAAGATGTCCACATGGGTCACCAAATTGTTATCCATTTTCACCCCTTAGGTGAAATGGACAACTGGAAAGCTTAGACTTGGGCAATGATGATAGACATTCGTGGATGACTCTAAAATTACAAGTGAAATTCCAAGTTCGTAGTATTGTAGTTTTTAAGGGAAGGTTTGGAATCAAAGGGAACATTTTTTCCTCTTATGGGTTTCAAGCGATCCATGTCTTGGTCAAGGTGAAAAACAGTCTACGGGCCCACACTCAAGCAAAAATGGATAAAATAGAAAAAACTTGGAAAAATGGCCTGGAGCATCTCACAAAGATTTTACCTCGCTCCCGGCCTTAGAGAAATATATAAAGATTTAAAATCCAAAAGAAAACTTGAAAAGGGGACAAAATCGGATATTAGCCCAACAATCTTGTCGAGTCAGGGTGAGCTAGTTTCACTTGGCAAGTCGGTTGGGAGAACCGGGCTCTACGAAATGGACATGGTGGCACAATCTCTGGGTGGCTTTTCGGTGAGCTAAACACAAAGGACTCGGCGGGGCGAAGTTGGATCACCAAGTGAAACAGGTGCTGGTGACCGAGCTTAGCATGGTGTAAAATGCATTCCCAAGTAGTGATGATGCAGACGATGTGGGTTTTGGGTACCCAAGCGGCCCAAGAGAGCTCAAGACACGAGTTTTGAGAACATCTGCTTTCAACACAAAATGAAGGAATGTAGGGCAGGGAGACATTACGCACCTAATGAGTCAGGTGGGGACAACGTGACGCGGCTGTGAGGTGAGTTAATGGAACATGGCATAGTGTGGGGTCATGGGCAAGTTTGGGGAAAAGAGACACACGTAGAACAAGGAAAGTTGAGCAATCCAATCCCAATGTAGGTGAAAATAGAGTGTGGGGAACAATTTTCCCACCGAGATGAAACCCCGCAATGTATGAAATGTAAGCCGCCACCAATCTAAAAAGGGAAGCCATCCAAGCTAGAAAGCATGAAGAGCATGGGATCAAGGCCGAGTCAAAGCATTTGAGGGGCTCGGGGATGTATAAGGGAGCCCCAATGGTAAGTTAGGAAGGAGCACCTGCAGCTAGTTGTCTCTAAGCTAGCTTAAAAATCAACCCAATCAAAACCTTGGCCCCCTCTTTTGGGAAAATTCAATGTTGTGGGTCCCACCAAATTTTTAAAATGCCTTCATATAACCATTAAAACATGAAAAATTTATCAAAGGAGGAAAAGGTGAAGAGTGATTATTTCCGAATCAATTTAATGCCCAATCTCATAAAGAAGTGGGTGATCCAGGAGTGACATGCACTTAGATGGCCATAACTTTCTCATTTCTTAACCAAATTGGAAAAAATTATACTCGTTGGAACCGTGATTTTGTCCTCTATACTTAGCAATCAAGAAATCAAATATTTGGTGGAGTTGGGTGGGTGAAAATGCATAAAATGAGCCCAATTCCAAATGATGACTTCTAGGCCATTGTAAATTTCATTGAATATGGCATGGGAAGCCATTTTCTTCTACGTATCAAGCTATAGGAAAGAAAGGCATGGGTTTTGTAGATGCTCCATCATTTTTTACAAGAAATTAATTCACTTTGTTGGTGGGTGAAAGGGAAAATCTAGGATTTAACCTCTCTCTCTCTCTCACTTCTTTTATATATTGTAAATCCTTCTCATTTTTGGAGAGATATTTTCTTGGAGCTATGGGAAACTCTTAAAAAAATATTTCTTCTTTTTCCATTGAGCTGTAAAACCTTCACACAAGCTCTTCAAGTGTATTTATGCCTCTATTTTACAAATATAGTGGACCGTGCATCATTTGCAAGTTTGTTTTGTTGTGTCTCTTGGAGACTTGATGGTGAGTGCATTATTAGAACTATGTCAAATCTTTTTGGCCTCTTTCAACTACATTCCTCTTCATCCTTCTCCCTCAATAGAATGTTTCACACCCTTATCTTGGTGATATCACTAATGTTAGTGTAGGATTTCTCTATTTTTATACACTTTCCTCTCTCTGGTCCATTGGAAATTATATATTAGGAGTACCTAGCAGATTTCCCTTCATTATGAGTAGTTGTTGTATTGGATTAGGAAGAGGAACCAGCCTTCTCTAGAGATTTATCTCAAATTGCAAGGTCCCACACCTTGAGATAATTCCATGTTTCCCAATTACACTGGTAGCTCATGCACACACACATGAAAAATCAAAGGGTGTTGTAATTTGGTGATAACACTTATCTATCAAGAACTCTTAGTTAGAATTTATTCTTGTGTTATACTTCCGTATAGATATTCACATTTCAAGTTAACAATTTCTTCAAAGGATGCCTTCTTACTCTTGTTTGTTGGAAGGTATGGCTTGGCTTGTAAATTGGTAAAGGAAAACAACAATCACAGCCATACATTATAGTATGGAAAAAAATATAGACATGAAACAAGCCTTGTAGATAGAGGTTTCTAATGGAAATGATGTTATGGTTTTTGTGAGTCTCTTGTGTCATCTTAATTTAATAATTAGACATATCATCTTGTCTTCCCTAAACCCGTCCGTGATGGATTGGGGTGGACTTTTAAGTAACCACAACTCAAGGTTGAAAGTCATTGTTTTCATTTATATTCTAGACCATTGGTTGAATGTGCAAATTATGTTAATTATGATTTTGGCATTGGTGACCAATAGGTAGATGTTTGCATAACCCATATTTCCAAACAATGTGTCTCAAATTATGTATTGATGTGTATGCAAAGTAATTTATCTTTAAAGACTTAACATGGTCTATTATTCATTAACCTTGCATAGACTTAACTCTCGTATGGATATACAAATCCTTGAAGTGGATTGGAATTGTGATTCGTGACAAGATCCCGTAAAAGTCAAGAGTTTTAAATATGAGTTAACACTCTTGATTAGAGAAAAAGGTTCATAACAAAATTGCAGCTAAGTTATATCTTATATGTGTTATGACTAATCTCCTACTTAGTGGGACAATCTTAAGAAATTAAATATAGTGTGTTGATATTGAACTAAAGGATGTATTGAAATCACCTTGGTATACATATTTTTGTATTGAAATATTTATTTCCTAATTAATGAGGCTACCCTCTTGGGATTTGCATGACTAGAGTATCCCTAATAATTTGTGAAGAGATAGTATCGTGGCAAAATATTCTAGAGGTTATATGAACTTGTTTAAGCATGACATTACACAATCCTAAGTTTGGTTTCCTAGAAACAAATCAATGTTGTGCAACAGTGTAATGGGTCCAACCCACATAACCCCAAACATAGTGAAGACTAAATGATAAGTAGTCAAGAATTAGTTCGTGAGAATTTAGATCCTTTATTAACACGAACTTATAACAAAGTTATTAGGGAATTCAAATGTGAGTGAAATTCAAGTATCAAAGAAGTACTTCTCTTGGTGGATGATTATGGAAACAAACAGACTATATTTTTATAAAATGGACATATTTCCAAATATTGAAAGAGGGGTCACTACAATTCATCACATAGTTCACAAAAATCATAAATATTACTAGGTAAGACATCTTATATGTTTTTATCCTCGTGATTGAGTTTCATAGGATACATCCTCAAAGCTCTCAAATTTTACTAGACAAAGATGCGTAAAGTGGATATAGGTCCTTATGAAATTAATATCACTCATGAAATGTAGGTTAATGTAAATTGGATCAAAAAATTGTGATTGAATCCTAAATATCCATATCACATAATTATCAAAGCTCACAAAAGTTACTTGCTAAGTTAATTATTTTTGTAAGATCATTGTCATGTTGTTAACCCGTTGTTACTCATGAAATTTTGATCGAAACTAAAGAGTTGAATATTAAAAAATAATGTCACGTAATCCTCAAAGCTCTCGAGGTTACTAGGTAAGTTAATTATTTTCTAATATATTTTCGTCTTATTAATCTTAAAACGCGCCGCGCGCGCACACGCACACGCACACGCACACGCACACGCACACGCACACGCACACGCACACGCACACGCACACACACACACACACACACACACACACACACACACACACACACACACACACACACACACACACACACACACACACACACACACACACACACACACACACACACACACACACACACACACACACACACACACACAATTAGTTAAGTTTATTCTCTTCATTTTGATTTTTGGTATGCATCTTCAAAGCTCTTAAAGGTTACTAGAATTTAAGTCATGTTTGAGAGAGGGTTTTTTTTTAATCGGCACTTTTCATTTTCATGAAGCTATGTTTAGTAACCCTAAAAAAGTATCCATAACCTCAAAGATCTCAAAAGTTAATAGATAAGTTAATTATTTCAAATATGTTTTCCAACTATGTTGTTCCTTTTAAATGTTGTGTTTTTTCTTCTCTTGATTGATTTTCCCTTGGCATGTATTTTCAAATCTCTTAAAGGATAATGGATGCAATGAGTGTCAAGTGATACTCCATTCATGTTTGTAAAACATGGGTTATTTATAATCACAACTACTCATGAAATATGATTCATTGTAAATTGATAGCTCCTAATCAAAGTCATTGTTCTTAACACATGTTGAAATCAGGTTGAATGACATGTGGGAACTACTCACTTCTATCTTGTTGGTCTCTCTTGAGAATGGTTCTACACGGGAAAATGAGAATAGGAGGCTAGACTTAAGGATGAAGAACAAAATCATATTTGAAGTTTATTTTATTGGCAATGAAGTATGTGGAATTGCAATTTGAGTTGTGCGTTTATGGGCAAGATGTGGGCATGTAATACATGGAATTTTCCAAAGTGATGAGGTTTGGAAAAGTGATTGAGAAAATCCTTCTCATATAATTCTAAATCAATATCCTCTTGAATTTTTATCTGCCTAAATGGAGCAGGGACACATGGAAAATTTCTTTCTTTGTAGCGAAATACTTGGCTATTGAGTGTCATTCAAGAGTGTGATGGGAATTCTTACAATTGTGGGTAGTTATATTGGGAGGTGGATCTTGAACGAGAGATGTATGGACATGTTTTTGTATTATTTTGAAATTATGTGTTTTTTTGGTTTTTATGTGAAAGATGTGAAAACTTACAAAAGCATATGTTCACCTTATTATTGTGGAGGAAGATGAATCGTTTGCAAGAGGACAAGGTGTTGTTTATCCGGTCTTTGTTTAAATGGATGCAAGCTTGATTTAATAATTATAAAGTAAATTTGATTTTATGTTTTCAAATCTATAAATATGAATCTTAATCTTACAATTAATATCTTTTTATAAATTGAACTATAAATTAGTTTTCGATCCATATAAGATTTAGGACAAAACAAGATATGTGAACTACCTATGTGCAGATTTTTTGTTTTCTTATCAATTTATTTCAATGAATTATAATGATAAATTATTTTTTAACATTGGAAATGAACTCAAAATATAGAAATATAAATGATATGTAAAAAAATACCTATATCTAAACAAGAGTATTATTGAAAATGAATATTTGCTTCTAGATATGTGAATGCTTAAAAACTATCTTATGCAAGGAAATAATTCACATATCTAAGTAATCTAATATTAAATGTATTTTTAATGATATGCAATGAATTTTCAATTATCTAAGTATAAATATTGTATAAAATCTAATGTTTGTAATCCATTTTCAAGTATAGAAGAAAATCTAGAGAAAACAATTTCCTAACTAGCTAAATTTATACTCGCTCTAAAACGTTATCTTATTTTTTATTTTTGGAATGAATTAACAACTAATTTATGAGACTTGAATAATCACAACAAATAAAATAGAAACATCCTTGAACCTATCAATGGAAAATGATTATTGGAGATGAGTTGAGATGAACCTCAACTTGCTATTTGTAATTTTGTGTGCTCCATTGACCCAAGTAAATGTTAGGGGCAAGGAAAGTGAAGGTATAAAGGATAAAAATGGTAAAAAAAAAGGTGCAATAGAATTGTAGCTTTCCTATAAAGTGGATAAATTGTTGATTAATTATCTTTCAGCCTCATTTCACTTCACTAATATGAGATGAAAATATGCAGCAAATAAAGTCTCTAGTTCAATTTCAATTATAATTAACACCAAGGATGGATGGTGTCTCTTTGATCTTTAACCAAAAATCAGCTCCTTAACATCTCGCAAATAACAATCTTGAAAAAACTTCTACTTCTCGGAAAATCCAACTTTGAAATCAAATCTTCCAACCCTCTAATGATTTAAATCTCTTTTTCGAAAGAGATGCAACTTCTCATGTGGAGTTGATAAAATCTAAGTGGTAGCTTAAAAATTGATATATAGTCATGGTTGAATGTATTGGAATGAAGTAGAGTTCATCTTAAGTGGTTTGGAGGTGATCTTGGATTATTTACATGTAAATTAAAAGAGATATTTTTTGAAACAAGTGAGTAAACACGTTCTTGGGTTTAAAATCAAATGCTCATGTCAATGGTTGAGGAACCGCTGATATACTCAAGTGATGGTCACACAACTTCCATTGTGGCTAATGAAATTGTCGAGACAAAGATAATACCAAAGGATGTATGCATGGTTAAAGGATCCAATAACGAATTTTCTTAGAGAATGCAACCAAAATTTACACACAAATGAAAATGGGAAAATGGGAACACGTAAGAGAGTGTTCATGTGTGTAACATTAAACACCAAGCTTCAATATATAGAGGAATTACAAGTTCATCTATACATATTAAAATTTTAGTACAAATCTTGAACTAATACATTTATAGAAATCATGAATGGCATGCACCATTCTCTCTCTCTCACACAAATGATCAAACCTAACTCACATTATTTTCTCCTCAAACTCATTTCTCTTTGAAAATATTTCAACCCCTTTAATGACCTCAACTACCATATTTAATGGAACATGAATTAGTTATATAATTTGAAATGGTTTATCTTCCCCATTTGACTCTTTGAATTCCATGAGTTATGCATTCCAAACCATTGAGTTTGTTTCATATTCCTTGTGCACTAACACATGACATCATAATGCCACACCCAAAATATCTTAACACATGTCACATGTAAGATGTTCCGCATTTAAGGAGTCTAAAAACCACTTGTGTACATACAAGTGTCTCCTATCAAGTGACCAGATAGGTCAAACAAAACAACACATTATGCATGCAAGGTTGTGAAATACAATATAAATGTGCAAGAATTTCCTTTTTGCATGAGTAACAACCAATCTACACATGAAGCTAAACTCATTTTCATGCAAGAATTCCATTTTTACATGTAGATATTTGCAACTCATTGCACAATAAATGCATGCAATAGTTCAAAAAATACTATGTATATCTCAAACATATTCCCCACTTATGTGCAAGACATTCAAAACTACACAAAGGCACAAGTATTTATTTTGTCTAAATAATGACATTGTAGGAGAATGCAGAGAAGCAAAAACAAGTCTAGGATTTGTTAGAAAAAAAGGTTGATCAAGGAATCATTGAGTCCATGAGCAAAGACTAATAGTATGGGCACTAAATAATAATGGAAAATGGATTATGTGCACGATAATTGAGTAATAAACAAGATCAAAATCAAGTACATGTTGTGATTACCAATGATAGATGATCGGATGGATTGTTTGAGTGTACAAATTATTTCTTTAATCAAGAGTGGGTATCACCAAATCCATATAAAATAAGGAGATGAATGCAAGACATCAAAACTAAATAGGGATTGTATAAACGGTTGGTCATTCCATTAGTTTGAAGAATACACTTATTATTTTCATGCATTTGTTGAATGAAGTTTTAAAACCATAAATGGATAAGTATTTGATTGTTTATTTAGATGGTATATTTCTTTTCAATAGAACAAGAGAAAAACACTTTCAACATTAATGCAAGGTGATGATGAATCTAAGATATGCAAAGTTTCTCATCAATCTGAAAAAGTGTAGTTTTATGAAAGGAGAGTTGGTATACTAGGGATTTTTATTTCTCAAGAAGGTTCAAAAATGGATCCAAAAAAAGTATGCACAATAATGGATTGGCTATCACCTAGAAGCAATTTTGATGCACAAAGTTTTCATAGTCTATAAAATTTCTACAAAAAAATTATCAAAATTAAAAGGAATTTGTGCAATGATCACATATGATTTTCCAAAGGATAAGGAATTTGTATAGATGAAATAAGCGTAGAATATTTTCCATCATTTGAAATTCAATGTAACTAAACCGCCAATGTTGACATTGCCATATTTAAATAATTTATTCCAAGTAGATTCCTAAATAAATGGAAACATTAAAGGATATTTGTTGATTTAAGAACGAAGACGCGTAGTATTTTTAGTGAAAAATCAAGTATTTGCAAAACATATGTGTTTTGTATATAATCAAGAGTTCTACATAATAGTATTTTGTATATAATCAAGAGTTCTACATAATACTACAATATCTATAGAAATTGAAGCATCACTTACATTGAATAAGTATGTTCATTATACAAACCATCGTGCATTAAAGTTCATCAATAATAAAAGTAAACTAAAGTAGAGACACATAAAATGGGTAGATTTTTTTGTTGATTTATCTCACAGATCAAGCATAGAAGTGGTAAGTCTAATGATTTTGTGATTCTTTGAGTAGGATTGTTTTTTCTTTTGAATTAATTAAGAATTGAATTTTTAGGATTCGATTCAATGAAGAAATAGTATGTTGAAGATGAATATTTTAGTAAGGCATGGAAGTCATGTATAGAATCAATCATAGAGATAGTTTTCATATCCAAGAAGAATTGTTATTCACATGAGCACAATTATGTATACCAAGAGGTTAAATTTGTGAAAACTTAGTGTAAGAAAAACATAGTCATAGTTTGACACTTTGGCTATGAAAAAACATATGCACAATTATATGAAATGTATTTTTGTACATGGTTGAGTTCGATGTACTCAAATATATGCAAGAGTGCAAAGTATGTCACCTAGATAAGGGGAAAATTTAAGATGTGGGTTTCTATTATCCATTTTCATCCCAAAGGGACCATTAGAGGATATCAATAAGGAATTTGTTCTAGGGTACCTAAAACACAAGAAGGGGATGGTACCATATTTGTGGTGATAGACATATTTTCAAAGATGTTGCCTTTATAGCATATAGGAATACTAGTGATGCAAATAATATTGTGAACTTATTTTAAGGGGATTTTTATATTGTATGGAATACCAAGAAGTATTGTACAAAATAGGGATGTTATGGTTTTATGAAATTTCTATAAAATAATGTGGAACAAATTGAAAACAAGGTTTCAATTCAATTCCATGTAAAATCCATAGATAGATGGATAGACAAAGGTCGTTAATACAAGTTTGGGAATATCATTAATGTGTTCGATTGAAGACAAGAAAATTATATGGGATAACATTATAGTGCAATCTAAGTTTGTACATAGTAATGTGGTGAGTCACAAGCACATGAAATACACCAATCTAGATTATATAAAAATAGTGTCTTATAAATTTGTCAGCAGTTATCAGTGCAATATAAGGAGCGTGAAAATAAGGATTGTGGATGTGGAATACTATGTCGAACATATGAGGGATGCACATAATCAATTGTGCAAATAATTGGAGAGAATTTTAAGGCAATATAAATAATGTGTGGTTATTAAGAGATGGGATGTTGAATATGAAGAATGAGATCTGGTCTTAGTACATTTATAGAAGGAGAGGTTTCAAAAGGCATTAACAATAAATTGAATATGAAGAAGATTGGACAATGTAGAGTGTTGCAAAAAAAATTAAGAATACATATGAAATAAGGAATGTGAATGTGGAAGATTCAATTGATTATATGAGGGATGCACATGATCAATTATGTAAATAGTTGGAGATAATTTTGACGCAATATAAATAGTGTGTGTTTATAAAGAGAAGGGTTGTTGAATATGAAGAAGGAGATATGGTATTGGTAAATTTGCGAATGAGAGATTTCTAAAAGGTATCAACAATAAATTGAAGTTGAAAATTATTGGACCATGTAGAGGGTTGCAAAATTTTGGAATGAACATGTGAAATTGTGTTCCATAGGGAATTGATATTTCACTAATATTCAATGCGGTAGTTTAATATCCATATCATGAGATATAAGAAAAAGGAGGAAGTGCAAATCCATATTCACAATTAGAGATTGATTAGAGAAATTAGATGCTAGAAAAATAACATAGAGAGGTGGAAACAATGATCGACACAAGAACAAACAAGTAGATGTGAAATAAGGAATACAAGGAATATCTAATAAAAGTGAAGTGTTGAGACATTGAGGATATGACTTGGACAAGCACATTCAAATCTATAAAGCATAGCATACCATCGGTAGACCCATAAGAAGGAGCTTATGATTTTTCATACACTCAAGGTGTATGATATACAAGCATATAGGTTCATTTGTGATCTTACATCACTCAAAAACATTGTAGTTTAGTTTTACAAAAAAATGGTTGTGCAAGTATGTGTTATTTCTTATGCACAAGTGTTGTTTTGTCCAAGATTTTGTTGTATTTTGTTCATATTCTTGTTTCACGAAAAATATAATGCTTTGTTTCCAAATGTGTGAGCGCTAAGGTATAATGGAATATGTTGTGTTTTGTACATAGTTTATATTACACATGCTGGTATCTATAGTGCTTCATGTTATCAATGATACACAAATGTACTTTCAAACTAATTTTTTTAATGTATTTTTAAAAGACTTCATCCTCCGGCCGGGAATCATGGTGCCATTGAGTGTTCGGATGCTAGATCAGACACCGGTTAATCAACCTCCTTCTCGATGAGCCTCGCACACTTGGCTTTTTTCCGCCAAGGGATGATCTGCCTCCACCTCCAATTGTTGTCGCTCCGTGTGCCTAGATCTCTTCTCGATATAGTGTTTTTGCTCGCTCTTATGGGTATTTTTTTCCCGTGTGGCCATGTTTTGCTTTCCTATGCGGCGTTCGTTGTATTACCCTTTGGGCTTCATCTATTTTGAGGTCGTGACCACTGCTGGCCGCCCCTTACTATGTAACTCTTTGTATTATATTGTTTATAATATAAAGGCAGTTCTAATAGTAAAAGACTTCATCAAGGATATTAAAAAAAAATCGCATATCAAAAGGAGCATTGAATCGTCAATAAAAGGTTTCATCATTTGGTGAAAAGGAAGACAACTTCAGTTCATTAAACTCAATAGAGTCACATGTTTGTGCACAATGATGGATCAATATTTTCCAAGACCATGTATTAATAATGTATGTTATATTCAATGGTGCATATGTATTTTTAAAATTGTAGAGTCATTGTCCAGTTATATTAAGATAGCACGCAGGGATTTGATGGAGCATTTCAAGGCACAGTATTATGTATGATGGAGGGAACATTTGCATGTGACTGAAAGAGTTTCATGATTTTACCTAATCCAATTATTGTAATGGATATGGAATGATCAATGGTGTATTACTCAAAGATAAACCTTTGTATTAAATCAACTAACAAGCAGTATAAAGAAAAGATATAGGCATTGATTCAGATCTTATTCAAATAGTAGTTGTTTCAAACATATTTTTCTAGGACAAAGCTACAGTAAGACGAAGGGAAAAACAACAACCAAAGAGATCATTTGAGCCTCCAATAGTAGTATATCACTGAAACCATAAGTAGTTTCATATAATGCAATTCCCTATCTTCTCTCTTCCTTTGAATATATAAAGAGATTTGGCTCTGAGAGTAAAATAATTGAAGGTTTTTTAGTTTTCTCACATTTTTTAAAGTCTAGGAGTTATCTTTCTAGATCTATTTGTAAGTATTTGTTGGAAGGCCCTACCAGCTGGTGTGTTCTCACTATTTTCCACGCTATTCAATGGTCAGCATTTAAATCAGCGACTCGTTAGTACTTTTGTAAGTGGTTGACTGTTAAACCACAGACAATCTCCGTAAACACACGGGTTTTTACGCTCATCCAGTATATACTTTAAGTAGAATCCTACAATTTTTAACTAATCGCATAATCTCTATGAGTGTATGTAATAAATCTTGATCCTCTTGATTGTAAATGTGATCTAAATGACTCAATTGTGTAGTTTTGATAGGATTATCAATGGTAATACTTCATCCCTCGAGTATCGCCTGACTACTCCACAAGATGGAGCCCTCCTTCTCATGATTACTAATCAATTAGTTCACCAAGAGATTAGTATTGCATATTTACTTATTGATTGAGTCTATATGAGTGAAAAATATTTTAGACATTTTATTTTCTTCCTAGTGTATCACTTCCTCTTTTTCCTTCTTTGTTTCCCTTTTAGCACTTTTTCCTTCTGCAAGTAGTTTACAATAGCTTTAGCATTAGGTTGGACTAGAAGTGGATATTTATAGAGATTCTCTATAGATTTATAGCCACATAGTGTTCATAGATCCAACGTAATGTTTGTTACAAGGGTGAATTTTTCCACCATACAAATTTGAGCATTACTAGTTTTGTCAATGCTCGTTTGGATAGGATTTAGTTGTATGGTATAAATGCTAAGGCCTTTTAGTATTATCTTAGGCTTTGTTTCCATGGTCACTCAAGTCTCCAAATCCCGCTCCAAAACCTTTAAAATATTTCAACGATCTTGGAGTTCAAAATTTGAAAGCTTGCCTTCCTAAATCTTTCCTTGATCTAATGATAGTTGATGTTTATTATAAGTTCGATCAAAGCTCGACCATTGCTTCATATATATACAATCCAACAAAGGAAGTCAAGACCAACCAAAGACCGCTATGCTACAAGTGAAATCCATGGAAAGTTGTGCTTGTGGGCAAAGGAGCTCAACTAGTATAAGAAGGAAAGATTGGGAAGCTAAAATAAGGAATGCTCCATGGCATCTTACTACCAAATCAGCTAACATGTGGTACAAAGAAAGTCTCAAAGCATGGATACATATCTCTTACAAATAATATTTAGAGAGCGTGAAAATTGCTCAAGCTAAACATCACATATGTTTGCAAGGTTGACTGTCAACCAACCAATGATAAATCCACCCCAAAAAGTGGTAAACAGTGCCATTGGTTGGTTGACCAATCAGCCTTGCAAACACATGTGATGGATAGGCTCTTCCTACGAAAATAAGGAGACATAGAAAAGATACGTAAAAATAAGGAGACATATAGCTCCCAAAGAGATCATTCGATCTTACACTACTAAACAACATTTGCACTTTCATCTCTTCTCTCTTCCCATGATTCTATAAAGATCTTTGGCCTCTAAGCATAGAGTCATCATATTTTTTATCACCTACTTTAGAGTCTTGGATTTTACTCTTCTTCTAAATATTGGTATTTACTTTAGGTTGAAGCCTACTTGCCACAAAGAAATTGTAACTATATCTAGTGCATCTCGATCCTCTTGATTGTAAATGTGAGTCGAATGACTTGACATTGCATTTTCTCGTAGGATTAGTTGTGCCGGTAGCTCAAACCTCTAGTCGCTTCCTACTACTTCACATGATGGAGCTCACCTTCTCACAATTATTAATCAATTATGTTCACCAAGGGATTTGTATTTCATCTAAATACCTATTGGTTAGGTCTCGTATGAGTGAATATATTTGTTTAGACATTCATTTTTCTTCCTAGTACATGATCGCCCCTTTTCCCTTTGTGTTTCCCTTCCAGTACCTTCCCTTTCTACAAGTAGCTTAGGGGTATCTTATGACTTAGATAGGAACTTAACTAGTTGTATCCAAATGTTATCTGCGAATTTGCAATCCCGTGCTATGCAGAGATTCCGTGTTATGATTGGAACATGGGTGCATTTGTTCGGGATACAAATATGAGTGTTGAGAGACTTGTCTTGCATAAAGAATCGGGATGAACTACATCATCATATAGATTACCTATACATTTGAGATGATATTGTAAAGAGGTGGGTTTTGCATATGTAAGTGTGTCACAACTCTTCTATTGGGGATGACCCTTGCATGATTAATGTTAAATTCTAGATTAGTTATTTTGGTGTGTTTTTGTGTTGTGATTGCAAATATTGTGAGTTAGAGATAAAATATCTTAGGATATAGAGTCGGTTTGTCATCTTGCATGTGATATAGTTACATATTGTTCCCGTATTTCTTATTATGATTAAACAAAACATATTTGATTTAGAGTTCCATCTTATGTGTTGACAATTGTGTGTTGTGAATTTTATGCATAATATATCATTAAGTATTTTAGCGTTGTGTGGTTTAATGTCATGTAATAAGGAACCCTAACCACAACTACATCATTTTCCCTATGGTTTATCCTTCAATTTTATTTTATTTTTTAACGAGTAAATACCTCCTAATTCCACTACTAATACACTTTCATATCAACTAAGTGTTAACTTACAAAATTTTGTAGATAAGGGGTTGATCACAATACCCCTCTTTATTGTCAATGCATATACCAAATAAAATAACAATATGGTAAACCATTTTGTAATTTTCATATAATCAATCTACATAATTCAGATACAATGTCAGAATCTACACAATAGGATTGACGGACTTATTCATTATGGCCACATTTCAATAAATCAATCTGTTACAAAGTGTAAGGACATGGGTACTAAAGAAGAAAATAATTGATTATTTACCCCACCAATAAAACCAATCATAAATCATGTGAAGAAAAAGGAGCAATCAAAACTGATTTTTATAGAGCATCCCAATGAACTCACATTTAAGGAACAACATGTACCAAAAGAGGCTTAGGCAAGAGAAGGTAATTCCTCAACAAGTACAGGCACCAAAATAAATCCGACGAGTAAAACTTTGGATAAGAAAATGCAAAGTGAAATCCGTGTTCGTTATGGGAAATGAATATCAACAAAGGATAATAGTTGACAAGGAGCACGCTTGTAACACATAAAACATAGAGTTTCTTTACCAGCTAGAAAATGATGAGTATGAATTTCAACATACACTATATCATGTCGGACCATTAGGTAATATCACGTTTCCTATAGCACTTCGATCTAAGGTTATCGACATGAAATTTTTGCTATGCTCATGATTGGGAAATTCAACCCAACATTACGGTAGTAATGGTTAGGAAAATGGAAGCAACTAACATTTAAGTATGATGAGCATATAGTGTCATATAGTGTCAGTATCATGAGATAGAGCATTCAATAAAGAAGCATTCTCATTGTTGTGAAAGTGACATCTCAAAGGAAAGTAAACAAGAAAGAGAGGAAAATAGTGAATCTACATAAGTTCCAAAAGTAGAGAAAGTTTCAGAATTGATCGCGAACAAGCAACAATAACTTATACCGTGACACAATAGTCAATGGTCTAATGCGGACAATTATATGACAATTATCACATTTAAATTAAAGTATTGCATATCTGAAAAAACACAGTAAATGTTACAAATGTTACCAAAATCTTATAATATACCAATATTTCAGAATACCAAGCATGTGTCGATGCACGCGATAAACTCCGAGCATACTAAAATCATTAGATAGTGTTCTAATTTAATAATGCACTTCAATTTTTTATCATTTAGATTTACGTAGTATCTCCTAATTCCTTAGCCTCAACTTCAACCTATAATTTATTCTATACCTAGAACAATTTTGTGGTATTTGATACCAACTATTCAAGATCACTCTTTGCTAGTGTATCCTATTGGTGTTTAGTCTATGTTACCTAGTCGTGTGCATTGCATAATATTATTACAATATCCTTGTGAGCATGACCTATACATGACACCAATGCATTCTCTTGATACACAACGAAGGCCATATATGACTAGGACTACTTGTGAGATACGGCTTGTATATACACATACTACTAAGATCAATATTTCTAAAGATTATACAATGCATGGCTATGTCTCAAAGGCGGACAATGATTCAACTACTTCTATTACTCCTCCTTTGTGTAGTGTGTGATTTCCACCATTTGATACAAGACCTCTATATGATCATCTTGTTGATAGGAGCATAGGATAACACCCCTATATTTCCCTTACTTACAATTTAATATATAATGTATACCACATAATTTATTTATCACATATGTTTATTCTACTTTAAAACCAATGATCTTTACTTCTTAGCACACAAACTATTTTTCTAACATTAGTTTCAAGATTGAAAACTTTGCATAACCTAATGCGTGCAAAGACATTTCAAGGGTTCGATATGATTGTTGAGGGAATCAAAGTTACCCAAGATCTCATCCCCAGCTTTTCTATTGTCTACAACATATGGCCTAGTGCCCCTAGCATGTTTAGCTTTATTCATGTGTCTCTCATTCAAGCAAATACCAAAACATTCAAATATTCCAAAATTACAAAACCAAGACTTATATGTGACTTGTTTTTTTATTACAAAGATTCATACATTTTTGTTATCATGTTTTAGCACTTTATGTATCTACTTCTCTACGCAGCAGACTCTTTAATGGTATACATGAGTTACCTATGAGATGGACCTTTTCCTTGGACACATACATATTTGTTTCATGACTTCCTAAGTCCTACACTTGGGGGAACCTTCCACATTTAGGGCATGCCTACGTTGGGGCATATTACATAGAGCATTTTCAAGTTATATCTTTCATACTCTTGTCCATGAGTGATATGAAGCTATTTACTTGATCTCTTGTGTTGACTTATATAGCTTTACTCTAGATATTGTGTTGTGTTTCACTAGATGACAACACTAGTTGTTTCTATGTCTTGACTTTGCATGCTCCATGCTTACTTATTATTTATGATGTGTTTCTATATTGATTTATCACATGTATCACTGTATATACTTGTCTAATTATGGTAGGACATAGGCTTATGTGTATACTTCATGTTTATTTTATGACACTAGCTTACTCTATGATGTGTTTGCACTCTACAATTATTGTTTTATGTTTATTGTTTGATGTGATTGATCTTTGCTTACTATATGGCTTGTCTTCTCTATGGAATGTCTGGTCTATATTGTTTCACATATATGTGCTATATATTATATATAAAGCAAGATTGATCTATAATGTATGGCATTTCTATGCTCTATGCTCTATGATTTTATGTGTGCAATTGTTTAGTGCATGTTTCATGATTTTATGTTTCATGTGTGATTGTTACTAATATCAATGTTGGTAGAGTCATCGTGTAATCATGATGGCATGTCAATTGTCTTGTGGTGGGCCCATTCTATCAATGTCATGTTATAAGTATCACAGATTCTTTGGTGTTGAGTCGTGTATATGTTACCATACTTCTCTTTTCACCGTTACACTTATTTATTGATGTGCACATATTTGTAACAATGTTAATAATATGCTTCCTCTTGAGATAGCACATATAATGCTTTTTCTCTAATGATCGTATCCTATGCATGTTTGTTCATGCAACCATGTTTAGTACACATGTTTTATCTTCATTATCTCTATATGTTGTTTACACATGATACAATTGACCATTTTTCTCTTTTGAGTTATGTGACACATAAAAGCATCCTCACCTTGAAAAGGATGCATATTAGCATCTTTTTTTTAAAGTTTAAGCAAATTTTAGCTAAATGTACACATATTCATGTATGTTGATGGCATTTCACACGCTTCATGTCAAATTTATCAATTTTCACATTGTTCATATCATATGTATATGATTTTCATAGAGTTTCAAATGACTCATCACACAACATAGTTTTAAAAATTGGCCTCAACAAACTTAAGATTTTGATCTTTGACAACATGTCATGTTATCGGTAAAGTTATATAGAGCTATATGAAAGGCTAGATTATATTCCCAAAAGTGTGAATGTTATTGATAAGGTTAAGTTCAGCTACATGCAAGGTAAGGTTGTATAATTCCAAAAAGTTTATGGTGTCATGAGGCTAGATTGTGCTATAGGAAAGTGAAAATGGCTCATGAAACTCAACAAGATGTTTCATGATACCAATAAGACAAGATTATTAATAAGATGATAACATTTGTCACATTTAACAAACTAGGAGAATAATTCAACATGACCAATCACATGTAGTCAATTCCCATGCACATTTCACTTTATTTCAAGCATTTCAAGTATATTTTTTTCAAATTCAATTTACAAATTTATATACATCATTATTGAGCAATGATTTACACATCGCTCCATGTGATTGTAGGTTTCTTGCAAATTGGCATAAACATCTGAGAGTGTACACCACCATCTTATGATCAAAAATTGAGGGTTGCATTTTCTTTTAATTATGTATTTGTCAATACTAGATTAAAGAGGGGCAATTACAAAACCCGAAATTTTGTTTTAGCACTTACCAATATGGCATTTGGCATTATTTTGACAAAGCTTATCCCATTTTTACATAAAATGACTAATTTAAGACACCTTTGTGTCTTATCTCGCATCCTAGTCCCACTAAATGATAGGTATTCTCTAGCTCAACTTCTCAATAATCATTGCCTATGTTAATGAACATATGTACATGCTTCTACTTGTTAAAATCCTTTCACACAGTGGATAGGTTGATAGGTCCAAGATAATTTCATGGTAACTAGTCCTTTCTCTTCTAATAGTCAAGTCTTCAAAAAGGTAACTTAGCTTAGTTGGGTTGGATGGTACTTTTGAGTCAATTGAGCGGGAAACCATATGAATGATCACATTAAAATACACATCCACACTAGCCTATTAGGGGCATCTAGGGGATCCTCTACTCTCTCACTCTAAGGTCAAGAAATAGCAATCAAGCACTTGATTCCTTAAAGCACCAATCATAATAGCAAGCTACCAAAACTAAAATCATTTATAGTGGATCGCTAGATCAATCAAGAGCAAAATATGAAATACGAGTGTATGTGGCCAAGTATAAGGGTTGAATCAAGGGCTTCATCTTTATTTTTTATTTTATATCACATGCATCTAAACATAGATTTGGGAGAACTACATATGGTGTGATTCGTGTTTGGAGTAGTGTTATTTAACACAATGATCATCACATCAAAGAAGGGTCTAGTGAGGTCGTCTAATTTAATCATTGTTAACCCATTTTTAGGTCTCAAGCGTAACGATTAGTGTTTCGATACAAGGAGAAACCCTATCTCACCACATTAGGAGTTGCTCGTGTGTACAATTTCGAGAACACTCACACAAAGCATATCGACATAATTTGATTCCTCTCTCTAACCTTAAAAACTCTAATAGTTCTTTGTCAATTCATGATTGACAACTATTTCCAAAAGCATTAGTGACATGATTTAGCTCTACTTGACTTAGTTCTAAATTACCATTATTATAAAACATATTACACTTAAATTCCAATTTGATATTTCATTATTTAAGATGTGCCTCTAAACTTTAAATAAATATTTTAATTTTAAATTTTAAATTATTAATTAAACATTATAACTATTCTACATGTATATTATACTTAATTGAAAGTAATCAAATCAATTATTACATTTTAGGTACAACTCACTAACAGATTTGTCAGTACAACTACTAAATCTATAACTAAACATATCAAAATTAGTCAATAAAGTGTTCTATATTCACTATCACACTACACCAATCCATTATGATGATAATAGATTAATAACCTAAAACATTAATGATTATTTTCATTTTAATTTTCATAAATACTTAAAATTTCATTTTCATACACATTTTTTTAAGAATTATGTGTTACTTTAATTTCATTGATTGACATAATGTATCTTCTCACTTATTTCCCCGTGCTTTGTCCATCATGTTGCAAACCTTTCCCTTCTTCTCACGGCCATTTATCCACCATATAGATTTACGTGGCAACCAAACTACTTTGAAGCTTTTAAAAATAGAATATTACCATACAATTTCATAAAATATTTTATAATATAATGTATTAATTTATATTAAAATAATAGATGTTTAACAAGAACATTTATATTTGTATTATGAAGTGCTTCTTATCTCTTAAGTGTATTATGAAATATTTCTTATATTTTCAAGAAAATGAACATAAAAACTATCTTGTTATTATTCAATGTATTTATTATGAAAATATAGCAAACTAAAATAATTTTTTTAAAAATCCTCCTCTTGAACATTTATGGCCTCAAAATAGATCAATTAGAAATTTTATAACATTGTTGTTGATAAAATAAAACAGTCCCGAAAAGATTTGCTAACATTGTTACCAATAAAATAGTCCCATTATAGATCCATCTTTTATTAAGGTAGATCATAAATATCACATCATATTTTAGATTTTTATTATCAAAACAACCTCCTCAAAAAAAACTTCCAAAGAGATTTTCCAACGTTATTGATATGTATCCCTCTTATATTGGAGTGGCTCAATAATATCATATCATTTTTAAACTTTTATGCAACCAAAAATTAAATGTCTCAACAATAGGTTTGGAATTTGGAATTTAACGGTTTATATTTATTTTCAATGATTTGCATTTCCAAATAAAATTCTGGCTCTAAACACACAACTTGAATATTTTATAAAATTCTGACTCTAAACACAAAACCACAAAACTTGAATATTTTACATATTTGTGTATATACATAGCACAAATTTTACGTGTCATTTTATAGTAAGTAGGCAGTTTCTCCCCTACACACTCGTGTTCGAAACTTATGTAATTAAAAATCAATATTAACATCATTTATCGTTGTATGCATTTTAAATTTTACAGAGTACTTTTGCACACTTGGGAATCATTGGCTGCAGAAGTCAATGTAAAATTTACTATTGAAAATTTTCATCAACAATTAGCTAATAGCTAATGGTTGTTCTCTTAAACTATAGCCTTAAATACTCTAAAAAAAATAAAAAATGGTTTGTTATAGTTCTATCCTCCATTATTTTACTTTAATGTACTGAAACATAACATGGTAAAAAATAACAATTTGCAATTTTGAAGTTTCGAGTTCAAATCTCCTTATTTAGCAGGTGCAATAAAACGTTCAGGATTGGGATCATATTTGTGCCCTAGATTCACCTCAGGACTGTGGCTGAGTTATTAAAATTGGTCCGCACTGTTTGCTCTACTCTCAGTCCCAGGTTCGATTCTCCATTGCAAGGTCCCCAAGAATCTGGCTTCAATAGGTGGTGACCTATCCACTGTCTCTCTATCAAAAAAACATGGTAAAAATTAACACACAGTAAAAGAAGAATCACAGATACTGTATATAGTTTCCAAAAAAAGAATGGAAGGTATGATCTACTTAGCCGAGCAATCAGCTCCTGAAATAAAAGATATAACACACATCAATTCTGATTAGTTTTCTAACTGGAAATAAATTCACATACCAAACTAAATTAGAATGAAATTTTGAAGGAAAAAAGAGAACTCTGAAATGGCATTTCACAAATTGTAATGATTTATGGCTAACTTCTAACATGATCGATTTAAACTAGATCAAACTAATCCATTGTGAAACAAACTAAAACAAAATAATCTCTGATTCAAAATGGTCTGCAGACCAATAGCTATCCAAGGGTACCCGACTTTACACACTTTCCATTTACAATATAGTTCAAACATTGCTAGCGAAATTAACACATTATCATATTAGAGAGCTGCTAATATGGTGCATCAAATGTCTGGGCTAAGACAAAATCTGTAGGAAACTATATCAAACTAATCAATCTGGAACCCAATACAGTTAATTTTGAAGCATTAATGGTTAGAACCATCTCCATAGACTAGATTAGCTTAAGCAGCCAGTCAGTTTCTTCATCAGATCTCACATTATCCTTTGCCATTTTCTTCAATACTTTGGGAGCAGGGTTAACAGCCTTTTCATTGATTAGCTTTAGCAGCCTGTCAGTTTCTTCATCAGGGCTCACATTATCCTTTGCCATTTTCTTCAATATTTTGGGAGCAACTTTACCAGCCTTAACATATGTTGAAAGAAGTGAGTTGTAAATCTCTGTGGTTAAACATTTAAAACGTCTAAGAAGTTCCATAAACTCCTCTGCATCTTCTACGTTGCCTTGCTCCTCAAAATGTTTTAGAATGCCCGTGAGATTTTCAGATTCTAGTTGCCATTCTTCAGATTTCCCTTTTTAAGAGCTTCCTTCATGCTTGCAACTGCCTTTGACATCTGTTTGCATTCTAAATAACCCTCTGTAAGAATTTCCCAAGATCTGCCATTCAGATTACAATTTTTCTCCACAATGTCAGCATGAAAATTTTCAGCCTTTTCCAACATGCCTTTCTTTATGTAACCATCAAGCAGTATGTTGGCTAACCTGCAATTAATTCCTGAATTAAAAGACTCCCATTCTTGGAAAGTTTTCTCCGCTTCTCCAATGTCTCCAACCTTCACCAATGAAGAAAGCACAGATATGTAGTACGAAACACATGGTCTACTATAGACCTCTTTTAGGGATTTCCACGTTCTATGAACTCCCTCTTTATTACCAAGAGCACCATACAGGGTAATAAGAGACTTATATGCATCACGGTCTCCTTGAGGAAGCACTTTCTCTATTTCTTTCACGGCAGGTTCTGCTTTGTCTACAAGACCAGCATTGATATACATGCTTGCCAAGGTGTTATATGCCGTCCAGTGTACATTATTTTCACCACCAGCTTTTATTTCATCCATAATCTTCTCTACCTCTCCAATGTCATCATTTAATGAAGCACACGCACTCATCCATAGATTATAAGTTTTCTTCTCTGGTCGCACATTCCTTTCCTTCATATGCTTGATTTTCAAAAGAACCTTGTCCGCCTGACCAATTGCCATATAGAGGGTCATCATCTCATTGTAGGGATGTTCATTAGTAGCAAAGCCCAACTCTTCCATCGTTTTGAATTGTTGCTCAGCTTTTTCAATCAATCGCTTTCGGACATAGCAATGGAGAAGAGCACAATGGGTTTCTGCGCCCCTTGCATTCTCAGGAGAGCTGTGAAGTAATTTTCAGCACGAGCCACATTATATACTTTAGCTATCAAGTCAATGTGGACAGCATGGTCAGCTGATGCAAGTTCAGACTCCTGCACTTTTGCATCCACTCAGAAACCTGTAATCAAATACAGCAATTTTATATCGAAAAAACATGACAGTGCTCTAGAGAAATTGATGTTAGTTCCATGCAATCTGAACATCTGCAACTTGAATTCCACACAAACTTGAATCTACCCTGACTAAAAATTCACAGTGCTCTTCAAAAGAAAAACATAAATAAGCTATGAAACTCTAAATCAGAACCTCATATCTACAAATTAATGTACTGGTTGATTCCAGCAATCAGATTAGAATGGCTCATGATACCAACAAACTTTACAAGGGCATATAGATAATGTGATAGACTTGGGCCTCTTTCATTTATTTCTTGGTATACAAAAGAAAAACATAAATAAGCTATGAAACTCTAAATCGGAACCTCATCTACAAATTTATGTACTGTTATGAATCCACCTTGGCTTATATATAGTTACAAAATGTGACGACTCTAAAGAAATTGATGTTAGTTCCATGCAATCTTAACATCTGCAACTTGAAACTCCCCTGGCTAAAAACACACAGTGCTCTTCAGAGAATAACATAAACAAGCTATGAAAATCTACATCAGAACCTCCTATCTACAAATTATTGCACTGTTACAAATCCACCTTAGCTTATATATGGCTACAAAATGATGACTCATATCAAAGCAACTAGGCTGGTTTTAATCCCAAAGAAAGCACAGGCCAGCTCAATGCACAAATTCAGAACTGTAGCTCTCTGTAACATTATCTATAATTTAATAGCTAAGATCATTGTTGCCGGTTCAATGCCTTCAATGTAAAAACGGATATCCAATATGCAATCAGCCTTTGTCCCACAAAGAGATAATCGATAACATAATTGTTGTTCGAGAAATTGTGCACTCTACAAAATCTCAACACAGACCGGGATTAGATTTAAAAATGAATATGTCAAAGGCTTTCAACCGTTGCGGTTAGAAATTAATATCAATAACCTTACAAGCTTGGCTTCAGTGAGGAATTTATACTGTGGACTAATAGCTGTTACTCCACTCCTCCATACTTGGTTTCTATAAATTGAACCAAAGGAGAATGGTTCACTCCAACTACAGGTTTACCGCACAGAGAGCCACTATGCCTTTACTTGTTCATCCTTACGAGTTAAAATCTTTTCAGATAGATAAAACATCAGCAAACAGAAAACAAGATGCATGCCCTGCCAGAAGTTGGAGAAAAATGGAAATCACAAACACGAAAACATACTCATATATCAGGCTGTCTCAGGGCAGAGATTAATGATAACAAATCAACTGTTACTTTTATGAATTCCCCTCAAAGGAAAACAACAACACTTCCTACACACTCTCAAGACTCAAATATAATGCAGACATTATCTTGACTTCCTATGGAATATCTCTACTTCCCACTCCACGTAAAGGCCAATAGTGCCTTTTGGTAATGAAAAGAAAAAGGCTGGAAATCAAACCTTCACATTGGACTAAAAAGTGACTCACACTAGTTAGAAGAGCCCAACTTGTGAAAGCTGTCCTAAAAGAGGTCCCTATTCATATACTTGCACCTTCCTCTACCAGCTATAGTTGAGGTCAAGATACACGCTATGTAAAGAATATGTCTATGGCAAGGAACAGATTCTCATCATAAGTATCCTCTGATGGCATGGAAAACTGTCAATCAGTCAAAATTGCGAGGTGGGCTTAGCATAAAATATTAAAAACATTCATCTTTTCAATCAAGCATTTTCCGCAAGGTTCGCTTGGAGACTTCACACTCTGAAAACAACTAGACAGAAATCATAATAAATAAATATCAATCAGGTAAAGGTCGATGGTATAATCACTACTTGGAAGCCTCCTCTATTGGCAGTAGCCATGTATATCCATGTGGGATTGAAAATGTTTCTTTCCAACCTGACTTGGCAGAGTGGAAATGGGGAAAGAGAAAGGTTCCGGGAAGATAGTTGGAATGGCCATAAAAATCTCTCTACAAAAGAAGTATCACACCCAAAAATATATGCAAGTCATAAGGAAAGTGATCTGTAAACCTTCAACTTTGGAATTCTCACAAATCACACTTTAAAATACGTTGTTGTTCTACTTTCAATTAGAAAATGACAGTTTGAGCTAGTGACTGAATTACTTATGCTTTAGAATTAAAATTTGCAGAGAGAAATGAATTAAAACACAAACACCAAGAATTTTATCCTAGAAACCCCCAGTGTGAGGGAAAACCAGTCGGGAAGGGCAACTGCTCTTTCTTCCCACTTGTTTTATTGGCCAATTCAAATATGAAGATACAAATTTTACAATAAGTATGAAAGGAAATTTGACAATGTCTCACACTTCCTCCCAAGTACTTGTTTGCTCTGTTCTCAACCTCCTTGCTTCTACAAACTCAATTCCAGCACTAAGAATACTCTTGCACTTACTCCCATGAAATCTCTTGCTTCCAATGATCAATTCCTTTGCTCCTCCCAAGTATTTATAGCCTCCCCCATGTCCTCCTGCACTGGAGAATGGGAAAGGTCGTGGCAAGGAAGGGACAAAGTCGGACGATTCAAATCCGCATCCGTTCATGCTTCATTTTTATTTTTCCGTCAAAAGTGATAGGACTGCCGCCCTGCGCGCAGATGGGGTTATATGACCGCCGCCCGGCTGGGAGGCGGTTACGGGTTCACCGCCCTACGGAGGGCGGTTCCGCAATCACCGCTCTGCACAGGGCGGTGGTTCTGTTAAAATACTGACAGAACCTTATTTTCTCCATTTTCTCCTTTTGGTGTTGGATGATCTGATGAAGTAGAGTTATTTTGGATCCCTATGGATCGAAAGAAATAAATATCACTCAGACTAAAGGTTGATAATATAATCACTACTTGTAATCCTCCTCTATAGACAAAAGTCAAGTATATCCGTGCGGGAATGAAAATACTTCTTTCCAACCTCGCATGGCAGATTGGAGATGGGGAAACGGAAAGGTTCTCGGGAAGATAGTTGGAATGGCCATAAAATTCTCTCTACAAAAGACATGTATCAAACCCAAAAATATATGCAAGTCATAAGGATTGCTTAGACTACCTACTTACAAGGTCAATAGAGAGAATGGGGAATCAACATGAACCTTCATACCATCAAACAATATGGAGCTGAATTTCCCACTCAAACAGCAAATCTGATAAAGGAACGACAGTCTAGATATATTGTGCTACCCACTGAACATGACAGAATTGTACGGGGACACACAAATAGCAGGGAGTGCACTGTTGCCTCAACAAACTATGTACTCCAACAAAACAATTGTACTTGTAGGAAATGGACTCAGTTGTGGTCATCCAATCTTTGGCCTGAAATAAAACATTTTCTAAGGCTTGCCATACATGGCATGAGTTTTACAAAAGACTAACTGAAGGAAAAATGCTGGAAAGGCCCAAGCAGTTGCCCCAACCGTAAATTGAAAGAGGAAAACATTAAACATTTGTTCTTATGCCAAACAAGTCTAGGACATGTTGGCCAATCAATTCAACTCTAGCGCTGCTCAAAGTGATACTATTGAAAATACCCTGATAACTTGGAACAAGTTAGACACGGATGTGGAACACATAGTCTGTATGCAAAAGTAGTTGTTGGGGTTTGTTCTACGAAACATTTGGAAGAAAAGGAATGAAAGAACATTCTAGGTCAGTGAAAGACAGCACAAGTATCTTTTGCAAGCGAGCAAAGATCAAATCAATATGATTGCACTAACAGAAATCAAAAAAAAAAACAGGACATTGCATTCCAATCCTGTAACATTAAGAACATTCAAATAGCTAACAATTGGAACCTTTTGTTCTACTACAAATACAAATGTTCAACAATTTTTCCAAAAGAAGCATGGAACCTGCTGGAAAATAACTGGTAGAAGCTCAATTTTGACGGGACTGCCAAGAAAAACCCAGGTAAGGCAGGAATAGGAGGTATAATCAGAAATAATTTGGAGCAGCTAAGAGTGGCATTGTAATATCCCTTTCCCATTCGAAGACCTTTGGCCCATTTTGTCAACCCGACAGCCAAAGGAAAACTATAAGGGTGACTTAAGTTATATTTATTTATTATAAAGTGCCATTAATAAAAGAAAAAAATATATAGAGTACTTGTAATAATTTATATGACTTAATAATTATTAAATCTAGGATGGAAAAGGCTCAAATATAAATTGTTATCCATCCTAGGTGAAAAGGCGACTTGCCTTAGAAAGGGGAATGGGAACATAGAAAGGATAAATGCCCATTTTACTATGTATTTCCTCTAGAAAAATGCGATTTGCATTAGGAGAGAAAAAGTTGTTGGGAAAAACATTTAATATGGGAAAATATTAAATGCTTGCATAGGGAAAATCCTTGTGAACTAATTGGATATTGTAGAGGTTGTTTTGGGTCTCTTCTTCCTTTATAAGGAGAAGTCGACTTGAGGGGAAGATATTCCATACCATTTGATATTTTCTAATTTGTGTCTTAAGCTTGTAGCTTATGCATATTCTTTCATGTGCAACTGCTGTTTGCAAATATCCAACTTGTGGAGTAAGATCCCACGGGAACCCTAACTTCGGTGGTGAGAGATCCATCCCTAGCTAGCAGGGCATTCTTCGGTAGTGAGAGATCTACCCTAGCTTGTCAATTTTGGAGCTGAATTGATGCCCTAAATGTGTTGGGCGACCTACTTTTTAGGGCAAAATTAGGGTTTCGTGTTTCTGTGCGAAAACTATTTTTGGAATATTATTCTTCATATTTTTGTGGCCCAAGATCCAAAGTTTCAGCTCATTTGGACTTCTCTAGCAAAAGATATTAATTTTAGAAGTTTTCAGTTGTTTAGGGCACGCTGTAAATTTCTGGCAGCATTATGTTATTCGAAAAATTCCAAAAACAATTCTATAATATCTGTTATTGTATTAGCAAGCTCCATTTAAAATTTCAAGAGATTTGAGCAAGTATTTTTGGAGTTATCCATAATTTTCTTGTTCGCTGCCCTAGATTTAATTTTCTGCAAAAATCATATTTCTGTTTGGCTGCAATTTGTCTGAATTTTGCATATTTAAAGTTGGGATTGCCTAAAATCCGTTTAGAGGTAAAATAATGTCCATTGGGGACATTACAAATGGTATCAGAGCTGTTGTTCCTCTAGCTTTGTGTGGGTTAAAGATGGTAGTTTGGAAAGATCTCAATGTGGGTTTTATGAAGGAAATGTTCACCAACATGGTGAAACAACAGAAGCCACTAACCTTTATTTGAGTCACTCACTGAATTTGAATCAAAGAAGATCTGGGGACAATAAAAAAATGGTGAGAACAATGATAAAGGGCAGCCAATAGAGGTGATTGATGAGGATTCTTGTTGGAGGAAATATCAATCTTTGAGTAAGGGTTTCGGAGATAATATGTCATTTCCAGATTATTGCATGATGAAGATTGTAGCAAGAAGCCCAAACGAGGTCATCATATGCACGGTACCCATTACCCCAATTACAAAAGAACTCATTTGAAGAAGAAGAAGCTTCTAGAGAAAAAGGTATGATTTCCATTGAGCAAAATAATTGCCTTAGTGAAACTTTGGTTGTTAGAGAAATTATTCCATCTCAGGAGAAGAAATTTGTATATGCAAGCAAGGAGGATGTAATGGAAACTCTAAAAAGGTGTGAGGAGTGGAATGGCAGAGCTAGAGCTACTAAATTGATAGCTGCTCAAGCAAGACAACACCTACAAGAGTTCAAGGAAAAAATGTGGGTGAATGATACAAGGAAATCTACACCCACGAAAAAAGTCTTTATAGAGCAACTTGCACATGAGGAGGAGCCTCACATGGACACTTCTTTGAAATTGCAACCTACTGTAATTCCCAAACCAGCAACTTTTGATCAGCTTTCAGATACTTTTAATGGGCACTCAGGCAACAATGTTGGGGGCAGCTCAACATATGTCTATCTTGAACACACGGAGGACATTGATGGCATGGAAAGGTATGAACAACATAATAATGTGTCTTATTTATTGCTGCCTATTCCAATTTATTTCCATCATGAGATGCATGGTATGGTAGATGATGAAGTCTTCATTATGGAGTTTGTTGAACCATTGCTCCAACTATGTGTATATGAGCATCTTGTGGATGATATATGGTGGCAAGTTTTAGCTCACTTAACGGGTACAGGGGCTCGGATGGTAGAACACTTCAGCATGTTTTGTCTCTTGTGCATGTCTCTTGGACAAAACAAAGATGCAATTGCTTGAGGGCAAGCAATTTTGGGAAGGGAGGATTGTAATATCCCTTTCCCATTCGAAGACCTTTGGCCTATTTTGTCAACCCGACGGCCAAAGGAAAACTATAAGGGTGACTTAAGTTATATTTAATTATTATAAAGTGCCATTAATAAAAGAAAAAAATATATAAAGTACTTGTAATAATTTATATGACTTAATAATTATTAAATCTAGGATGGAAAAGGCTCAAATATAAATTGTTATCCATCCTAGGTGAAAAGGCGACTTGCCTTAGAAAGGGGAATGGGAACATAGAAAGGATAAATGCCCATTTTACTATGTATTTCCTCTAGAAAAATGCGATTTGCATTAGGAGAGAAAAAGTTGTTGGGAAAAACATTTAATATGGGAAAATATTAAATGCTTGCATAGGGAAAATCCTTGTGAACTAATTGGATATTGTAGAGGTTTTTTGGGTCTCTTCTTCCTTTATAAGGAGAAGTCGACTTGAGGGAAGATATTCCATACCATTTGATATTTTCTAATTTGTGTCTTAAGCTTGTAGCGTCCTTATGCATATTCTTTCATGTGCTGCAACTTGTTTTAGAAATATCCACTTGTTGAGTAAGATCCCACAGAACCCTAGCTTCGGTGGTGAGAGATCCATCCCTAGCTAGCAGGGCATTCTTCGGTAGTGAGAGATCTACCCTAGCTTGTCAATTTTGGAGTGAATTGATGCCCTAAATGTGTTTGGGCGACCTACTTTTTAGGGCAAAATTAGGGTTTCGTGTTTAGTGCGAAAAACTATTTTTGGAATATTATTCTTCATATTTTGTGGCCCAAGATCCAAAGTTTCAGCTCATTTGGACTTCTCTAGCAAAAGATATTAATTTTAGAAGTTTTCGCCTTGTTTAGGGCACGCTGTAAATTTCTGGCAGCATTATGTTATTCAAAAATTCCAAAAACAATTCTATAATATCTTGTTATTGTATTAGCAAGCTCCATTTAAAATTTCAAGAGATTTGAGTAAGTATTTTTGGAGTTATCCATAATTTTCTGTTCGCTGCCCTAGATTTAATTTTCTGCAAAAATCATATTTCTGTTTGGCTGCAATTTGTCACAATTTTGCATATTTAAAGTTGGGATTGCTTAAAATCCGTTTAGGGGTAAAATAATGTCCATTGGGGACATTACTTTTTGCATAACCATAGTATATAGGGCACCATATGTAATATCCCCAAATAGGTCTCTCTTGTTCTCCAACAATTTTAGATCAATTAAAAACACCAAAGGCTGATTTATGACTATTATGGCAAAAATCAGATTTTTCAACAGCTGGAAAATAATTTATATTTGAAACCCTAACTGCTGCAATCTTCAAGATAGCATAACTTTCTCTACACAACTCCGATCTAGGCAAATGGCAAATGGCATATGCCCGAACTTGGAAAAATACAAGGAACAAGATGATGTAAACCAAATTATAACAGCAACTACCAAACATGCAGATCTGACCCTTCTACTATTTCGGCCCACACATTTAGGGCATCAAATGAGCCCCAAAAATTATTTTCTCTATCCCGGATGATTGTTTATATTTTTAGGAACTCATTCATATAAAAATCAGAATTTGCGGATGCCAAATCAACTCAGAAATCAGATCTGAAATCTGATTATAAAACTGGTAAAAAACCCTTTGAAAAATTATGAAACTAATTGGCTTATTTCCCAAAAATATGTAGATGGTTTAGCAATTAAAATCAGATCTAAATACCTCCAAAATACAAAGCCAAATCTGCCCCAACTGGGTCGATCCAATAGAAGATAAACTGCTGTAATTTTATTCCTCAAATGCCTTCAAATTACACTGCTGGAAATGACTGAAAATCTAATTACAATCAATGAGAATTTTACAGTGAAAAACCCTCTCAATCCCTTGGGGTTTTCGTCCACAAGAGAACTCTTGGGGTTTTCGTCCACAAGAGGTATAAACTAAGGTTTTTCGTCCTTAGAATATAATTTGCAAAAGCTCAAAGCTCAAATGCAAGAGAAATATCATATAAAAATCTAGAATATAGAAGAGGCAAGGCAAGTCGACTTTCCTTTTAAAGGAAAAGCGCCAACAACCAACCTCCAAACCAGCCAATGAGCTCACATGATTTTTCCTATGCAAACATTTAATATTTTCCCATATTAAATGTTTTTCCCAACAATATTTCCCTCCTAGTGCAAGTCGCATTTCTCTAGGGAAAATACATAAATTAATTATGTTTTTATCTTCCCTAGGCTTCATTGCTCCCCTTTGGCCCAAGTCGCCATTATCCTTTCTAGGAGGATTAAAATATAATAAATCCCTTTACAATGACTTTTGCCCCTTAAGGCAAATCATATTTTCCATAGGGATTACAATTTATTTTTATTAAGCTAAATAAATTAATATAAGTGCTTTAATTATTTTATTTTATTTTTTTATAGCACTTTATAATAATTTATTATAACTTAAGTCACCCTTATATTTTTCCTTTGGCCGTCGGGTTGACAAAATGGGCCAAAGGTCTTGATTGGGAAAAAAGGGGACATTACAGGTCCAACCTTCCCAAAATTGCTTGCCCTCGCTAATTTTCGATCTTGTTTTGTCCAAGTGTCATGCACAAGAGACAAAACATGCTGAAATGTTCTACCAACCTGGCCCCTGTACCTGTCAAGTGAGCTATAACTTGCCACCATATTCCATCAACAAGTTGCTCATATATTTGGACCAATGGTTCAACAAACTCCAAAATGAAGACTTCATTTTCTACCATATCATGCATCCCATGATGAAAATAGATTGGACTAGGCAGCAATAAACAAGATACATTATTATGTTCATCATACCTTATGATTTCATCCTGGTTCATAAAGAGCTGAAATTCTTCATCAATCAACTTGTCTTGAGCTGCTGGTTTGGAGATTGCAACAACCTGCAATTCCAAACAAGTGTCCATGTGAGGCTTCTCCTCATGTGCCAGTTGCTCCATCGAGCCTTCCTTTGTGGGTGTAGACTCCCTTGCATCATTCGTCCCCATCTTTGTTTTGAACTCTTGTAGGTGTTGTCTCGCTTGAGCGGCTATCAATCTGGCAGCTCTAGCTCTGGTATTCCATTCCTCACACCTTTTCAGAGTTTCCATTACATCTTCATTGGTTGCATATACAAATTTCCTTTCCTGCACTTTCTCTCTAGGCTCTTCTTCTTCTTCCCTTGGCTGCAACTCTGATTTATCTTCATGTGTAGATGATATGACCAAATTCAAATCAGCACTATCAAATTCATCATATAAATTTTTGCATACCTCATTAGAATTTGAAGACACCAAAGCACTCTCATGAAGAGTTGTATCATCCATCTGTGAAGATTCTCTGTTCCTTCCACGTATCAACCATTCGGAAGCTATAGTGTGATATTCCTCTTTTGCACTCAGTCTTGTAGCCAATCTTCGGGTGCATGTCCATGTAGTCCATGAAAGGAAGATTCTCCTTAACATCTTGAGGAAGAATGCTATACTCCTCAAATATGCTAATCACTTCCGCTTCTTTGTCCTGTGGTGTTGGACCTCTGTGAATAGAAAGTGATGATGATCTAGGCCTCCGATCCTGTCTGGCTCTCAAACTGTCTCTTCTATCTCTTGACCTATCCACGTCCATTCTCTGCATAATCTGTTGCATGGTCCGTATCATCTGTTGATGGGTAGTAATCATAGTCCTAAGAAGATCGCTATCCATATTCCATGGAAAGCTTTTCTGTCTAACTCCCATGATTCAGCTCTATCACCAACCTCTCGTGGCTGCATCAAATCAAAAACCCTCCAGGTGGGAGGAACATTGCTCTGATACCACTGTAAGATCCCCAAATGGGTCTCTCTTGTTCTCCAACAATTTTAGATCAATTAAAACACCAAAGGCTGATTTATGACTATTATGGCAAAAAATGCAGATTTTTCATGACAACCGGAAAATAATTTATATTTGAAACCCTAACTGCTGCAATCTTCAAGATAGCATAACTTTCTCTACACAACTCCGATCTAGGCAAATGACATATGCCCGAACTTGGAAAAATACAAGGAACAAGATGATGTAAACCAAATTATAACAGCAAACTACCAAACATGCAGATCTGACCCTCCTACTATTTCGGCCCACACATTTAGGGCATCAAATGAGCCCCAAAAATTATTTTCTCTATCTCGGATGATTGTTTATATTTTTAGGAACTCATTCATATAAAAATCAGAATTTGCAGATGCCAAATCAACTCAGAAATCAGATCTGAAATCTGATTATAAAACTGGTAAAAAACCCTTTGAAAAATTATGAAACTAATTGGCTTATTTCCCAAAAATATGTAGATGGTTTAGCAATTAAAATCAGATCTAAATACCTCCAAAATACAAAGCCAAATCTGCCCCAACTAGGTCGATCCAATAGAAGATAAACTGCTGTAATTTTATTCCTCAAATGCCTTCAAATTACACTGCTGGAAATGACTGAAAATCTAATTACAATCAATGGGAATTTCTGAGTGAAAAACCCTCTCAATCCCTTGGGGTTTTCGTCCACAAGAGAACTCTTGGGGTTTTCGTCCACAAGAGGTATAAACTAAGGTTTTTCGTCCTTAGAATATAATTTGCAAAAGCTCAAAGCTCAAATGCAAGAGAAATATCATATAAAAATCTGGAATATAGAAGAGGCAAGTCGACTTTCCTTTTAAAGGAAAAGAGCCAACAACCAACCTCCAAACCAGCCAATGAGCTCACATGATTTTTCCTATGCAAACATTTAATATTTTCCCATATTAAATGTTTTTCCCAACAATATTTCCCTCCTAGTGCAAGTCACATTTCTCTAGGGAAAATACATAAATTAATTATGTTTTTATCTTCCCTAGGCTTCATTACTCCCCTTTGGCCCAAGTCGCCATTATCCTTTCTAGGAGGATTAAAATATAATAAATCCCTTTACAATGACTTTTGCCCCTTAAGGCAAATCGTATTTTCCATAGGGATTACAATTTATTTTTATTAAGCTAAATAAATTAATATAAGTGCTTTAATAATTTTATTTTATTTTTTTATAGCACTTTATAATAATTTATTATAACTTAAGTCACCCTTATATTTTTCCTTTGGCCGTCGGGTTGACAAAATGGGCCAAAGGTCTTCGATTGGGAAAAGGGGACATTACACCATACCAATATGGATGAACTTCTCTGCCTCGAGAAAGCTCTTCAAATTTCAGGTAGCTTGAATCTAGCCCCTCTTAGGGTGGAAGGGGACTCCATAATCATAATTAATATAGTGAGGAACAGTAACCCCACTTCAGCTGGCTAGAAATTACAAGCAGTTCTGAGGGGAATAAAAGATGGTATAAATAACCTTCAACAAATCATTCTAGAACATAAGCCTAGAAATTTCAATTTGGCTGCGGATGCCAAGGCAAATATGGTGACCAAACAGGAAAAACACCGATGCAAACATAATCCAGCATAGAGAGGATTTACCTAGGAGAATACAAGGAAAAATTCACAGAGAAGCGCAACTGATTTAAGTCCCATGCTGTTAACTCCAAATCAAAAGAATGATGGATGCCTCGAGGAGTTGTACCTGATCCTTCTTTCTCTCGGATCTTTTTATCACAAATAAATCATTTCTGCAGGCCCCTCCACGTTCTTGTATCAACCATGTTTTTTTTAAAGAAGTGTTTCCTTCTTCTCGAACCACCAGCTTGCTTTTCCATTGCTCCTTTAAACTGTTATTTTCAACAAGGTCCTTCCTAGCTTTTTCACCATCACCATCATTTTCACCATGGACAACCTTGTTTTTATTAAAAACTTTGAGGAAAAATTTAAACATGTCATGTCCAAAACACCCCTAACAATCTCATTGACCACTTCCTTCCTAATGCCAACATCTCCTTCCATATCATTCTTTTTAGTACCACTTTATTGCCCCCTTATTCTCGCTCCACTCAAGGATGATAGCATTTGGCTTGACATCCAATTAAAAGCTTTCCTTTGTGTTCAAGTGGTTGGTGAGCAATAATCTAGACTGTTTCGGTATGGATACGGTACGCTGATACGGCAAATTTTTAAAAACTTCGGGTATGGTACGCTTTTGGGTACATTTTATATATATATATATTTAAAGAAGCATTTGCATACTTATTGAAATTTAATACTCATACAATTTACAATCATTCATAGAACATGAAAACAAATTTCCCATACTTTGAGAATTGAGACTTGAGTTTGTATTGATTCATACTGTTCAAAACATAATAGTTAATAACATAATACAAAATTTCTAAATCATTAATTACATTGCCGTGCAAATACTAAGAACCCACAAACCATTCGAATTAATAAAAGCTCACCAACCACTTACAAATCTTACTTAAACTTTCTTCATAGCCCTTAAAAAATAACGAGCTAACTTTATTCATAAAAATAAGCCACTAAAATTCCTAGCCCTTGTTTAAGAATGAAAATATCATGAAAGCATACTATATTTACTAAGCTATCCTGCTAAAACAAATTGTTCACATAACTACATTTAAAATATAAAACTAAAGAAGAGCAATGGCATAGATACATAAGCTAAGAATATATTTAACTGTGCAAAATGAAAATATATTTGATAATAATTACATTTGTTTTATACGTTCCATATGAAAATATATTTGATAAATAATTACATTTGTTTTATACGTTCCATGAGGCATTTGATAGCCAAAAGCAAGCATTTAATAACTTTGGCACTTGACATACACATGGCATCCACTGATTATATTTGTGGTGTTGGACAAAACATAATCTGTTGAGCATTAAAAGATTTCCAGAAGAAACCAGTTTTGTGTCATCTATGGATAAGTACACCACGCTGTTTGATTACAGAATATTGTGGTTTTAATATCTGTGCAGAAAACCCTACATGCATATAATTGCATAACCGAATAATAATAATTTAACAATTTATAATAATTTATAAACAGATATTTGCCAACTTTCCAAAGTTCAATTCCAGTCAAAGCCCCCATGTTTTATTTATTTTTTTGCACTTAAAAAAAAAACTGTGTGAGTACTTTGTGGGTACGTACCCGTACCCAGTACATACCAGGCCTGGTATGAGGGGGTCTAGGGCGTTTCCGGGCAGTCTAGGCAATAATCATAAAATTATAAAAATCCCCAAATTGCCGTACAAAAAGGTCGACCCCAAAATTGCCCAGGATCTTGCCAACATGGGTTGCCCTGGATGATTCATAGGGACACTTTTGAACAGATGTTTAATCAAAAGACAATGCAATTTTAAAGATATCTTGTCAGTAAATGGCAGATTATGGGACGTCACTCCTCACACATCAGCCTGCACAGGTAAAATTTTGAATCTCTCTACATGGATTTTGTAAATCTACCTTTTAGGTATATCTCACCAAAAATCCGGCTTCAAGCAACATTTCAGATTTCTGCTTTTTTGATGCACTTAATGATCTTTCAAAAAGACAAGCACATAAAGTTTGAAATGCAACATGGCAAATGGACTAGGGTTCATCGTGATTCTAATGACAACTTCAAATTTCAACCTCAAAAAGTTGAGAACACACCAAATTCTGGTGACTATATAATGCAGCTCGCATTAGGATGGCTGAGCATTTTGTTCGTAGTCCCTCCTTTGAATTTATTTTTGAATGATTTCATGCTTGCTTTACTAGACATCAAGGCACAAATTTTATTTGCAAATTTTGCAATCATTTCAAAAGGTCTTTGCTTCCAAATCTTCTACAGCTAGGAACAACCATATTTATGGCAGAGTTGCACGGGTGCAGATATGGATACAGATATGGTATCAGATGCAGATATAACTGATTTTCAAGAGCTCCTAATTTGGATACAGCTAGATGCGACACACATATACATTTACACATATATATCAAAAGACTGCATAAACTTTTACACAAATATAGGTTGTAATGAGGAGATTTTCATGTACTAGATTGCTACAATGCCTCAAAGTGTCAATAGATATATATTATAATTTCATCATCAAAACAAATAAATAGATAGAATTATACATTATCAAAAATGTCATCACTATTCTCCTGAAACTGGAGCTCACATCACCAAGGTTCTTTGGAGAGCCATACTAGTTGGAATGGGTGCAACCGCAGCCATATTCCCAAAGTCAGATGAAGATGCACCAGAGGAACCTCATGTTGTGTCGGAATTATCGACAATGCAATTGAGATGTATCAACGTCGTTATGGATATATCAATATTACTTATCTAAGTTTGCACATCCCAAAGTCTACTAGATCCGTTCTTGTAGATTGGGAAGGAATGTGCCATGAAGCTAAGATTCCAATGGACATATACAAGTTCCTCAACCTTACTGACTGCCAATTATTATGCTTCACATAATGGATGAAGCCATATGTGCTCCAACTCCTTTCAGCAGAGAAAGAACTAGGAGCATATTGATGTATCATAGTTACAAGTGGAGGCAAAAATACATATAAAAATAATACAAGAAACAGTTAAAATTAGAATATTAAGTGCAAACATGTGACAAAATTGCAGATGTTTAGTTGTAGCACCATAGTAGTTCCACCACTTTAGTAGGTCCATTTCTTTCTTATCTACTATTATGTCAACATTTACGTAAGTTCCATCGGAAGGTGCAAAGGTCCCAAACTCATCTCAAATTTCTGCTGCAACTCTAGTATATCTATACATCTTGAAGGCTTTTATATATCCATCAACTACCTCTACATCCATATTTGGTGTTCTATTTGGCATTGCCAACATCTCAGCATGGTCATATTTGGAATTCAAATCATACATTAAAAGCTGCAAAGGGGTTGTCATTTTATCCATATCTTCGCTAACGATGTCATATATTTCTTTGTAAATGTTTCTCATCTGCCATTGTGTCAGCATCTGCATAAGTCCCATCTGAGGATGCAAAGGCTCCAAACTCATCTCGAATCTTTGCTGCAACTCTAGGATTTGTATACATCTTCTTGAAGGCCTTTTTATATCCATCAACTAACCCTACATCTATATTTAGTGTTGTTCTGTTTGGCATTGACAACATCTCAGCATAGTTATATTTGAGATTCAAAGCATATGCTAAAACCTCAAAGGGGTTGTCATTTTATCCCACCTCTTTTTGACAATGTCATATATTTGTTTGCAAAAAGTTTCAAAAGAGTCTAGCTCTTTAGCTATTATGATGTCTCTGATTTGCTCCACCATCATATATAGCATACATGTTTTGACTTTTTAGTATTTACTAATAATATAATATATTATGTTAGTTGCAATCGATAAACAAATGATAAATTGTCATGTCATTTAGACATTTGAATGTTTTTATAAAAGGCTTATTTGGGTAAGTCCTTTTATTGCAAGTCTAATAAAAAGTAAACATGGAACCGGTGTATTTTGATTCGTTAATTCCTATATGCTATAAACGACACAGCCAACAAAACAATTCTGCAAATCTACAGCACAACAGACAAAAGAATTCTGCAAATCTATAACTCTATGTATGTTGTTGCTTGAATGTCTACAGTCTATGGTTGTGCAAATCTCTGTTTGAATGCCGCAACTGCTGCAAATCTCTGCTTAAATGCCTCAGCTCCTGCAAATCTCTGCTTGAACACCTCAACTGCTGTGAATATCTGCTTGAACGCATCAACTGCTGCTGCAAATCTTTGATTAAATGCCTCAGCTGCTGCAAATATCTGCTTAAATGCACCACCTGCTGCAAATTGCTTGTAGTTTTAGCAGTGCGTTGCTGCCAATTGATAAAGTTATTTTTGAGTTTTTTATATTTATATTTTAATGTTTCGTCTTCTTTCTTTAAAAAAGTAAGGTATATCAACAAAATGAAATGTTACAATGAAAGGAGCGCCAAAGAGCGGTGTTCATAGTGCTAAAAGATTGGTTACAGAGGAACTGAACCAAGACAGACAAGGAGGACATGCATGGACAAAACACTTTGAACACTATGAACAACCAGAGCACTAATTAAAAATCCAAGCAAAATAATTTATCACAAGACATGGTAAAAGTGTGGCTTTCCTCAGAAATAGGGCAAATGGCCCATGCTTGAGTAGAAGCGGAGGCTTGAACAAAAAAATATGCAAATGCATTGGTGACACTTTGTATCAAGTGTCATGTCTTTTCAGGGAAGGGTCAGAAAGAGCGGAATCCTGCATTCTGGCCTCCAATCTTTTTGCAGTCTTGGACATCATGATGGCATTAACACCATCCAACATTTTATCTTGTTTTGTGAGTCGTGACCATGTTGGTGAGATTTTTGGCAGTCTTGAAGGGTTCCAATCTAGGCTTGCTGATGAAGCAGAAGTTATTGTAGAGAGAATGTCCTCCGGTCCTAGAAGATGTATTCTTTGTTTCTCCATGTTTTGACCAAGGTGCTGAATTTTGTCTGAAATTTTCGACAAGTGGAGGAGGTGAATTAGTGGGAGGAGGGGAGGGAACAAAGCAACTAGGGATTTTGTGGTGAGCAAGAACAGGCTTCAAAATAGAACCTCCATGAATGAGAAGGGAACAATCATTGTAAGGAATGGATTAGTAGGAACCACAATGGGGGTCAGGTGAGTGGCAGCAAGATGAATTCCCAAGTTTCCTAAATGAGAGAAGGGAGGGTGAAACAAGACAAAATAGGAGCTAAATTCAAGCCTGAAGTTCCAACATAAGCATGGGAGATGCACATACCAGATTGATATTGGTGACATGGGAAAGTTGCAGTAGCAAACACTGATTCCATGACCTAAGTTAGGTCCTTTTCCATCATCCTGGGCTGTTGACAGGTCACTGACTGTTTTCGGCCCTTGCTGGTGAATTTCATACATGCTCATGGCATCATCATCATCAACCACGTGGATGGCGCATTGAGAATCATTTTTCATATTCGCAGGGTGGGTGTGAGAATGTTGTTCCTGAAAAGAAGTGGCATTTTTTTTGGGTCTGCAGCATTGAATGCAGTACACCCTGAGCATCACAGGGCTTGAATGCTGATGGGTGGAATCTCCTAAATTTCCTCCCCAATCTCTGAACAACAAATAAACTTATCATGGTTGGTGGTTACCTTGAACAAAGCAAATTGTACAGATTATGGCAGATTTTATACACACTTTGATTTGAATTTTGACCAGCTTACAAGACTGCTTTATGCAAAGGTTGATGAGCAATAGAGGGATGAATAATGGTTGGGGGATGAATCAACATGGAGAAGATTGTCTTGGAAGGTTTAGATTGTGTGCTGGGAGTGAATTTAATAAATATAACATCACTATCGGCCTCGTAGCGTATTCACTCTCCATGTGTTGTATCATAGATTTGATATGGTGAATTGCGGAGAAACAGGTTTTTCGGAAAATAAAATAATTTCTATAACAATTTTGAGACATTCTTGGTACCAGAGGAATGAAATTTAGTGTGAGTACAGGTCGGTTGATATCGTAAGAAAGGGAGGCATCAATGCAAAGAGGAGGTACAAATGACAGGTGAAAGTGTGCAGGAGAGCCCATGCAAGGCTCCAGCAGTGGTCAATTCAAATCATGGAAGGCAAAGAAGAGGGACAGATGCTGGGAGGTAGTTGATGGAGGTGAGAGTGTGAAATCCATGTTGGTAGGGAATGCCAAAACCAAAAGGCACCGAAACAAATACCATTAAAAGACAATAAAGTCCAAGTAGGAGGTTGATGGGGATGACTGGTCCCCGACCAATCCACAGCAGCCAAGAAATGGAAAACACTTACAGGACCATAGAAAAGTGTAAAGGGAGCATCGTCAAAAGGAAAAAAACCCTTTCTGAGATGTGATAGCAGTGTAATGTGGGAAATGAACAGCATGATTGGGTCTAAGTATGACAGAATTGTGAATGGGAGCAGTTCTGTCATACTTAGACCCAATCATGCTGGTCATTTCCCACATTACACTGCTATCACACCGAGTTAGGAAAATAATGGATGTGGGGGTAGAGGTTTGGGGAAAGAATAGTCATGAGGAAGCAGGTTAACGCGAGCCTAAAAGGGAAGTTGGCAAGAGCATCCACAACAGTGTTAAACCTTCTCGGTTTATGCTAGAAGTGAGCTTGTTCAAATTGTTGCAAGTGTTCACCCAACTGGTGAAGGACATTTGCCATTTTCCAATTAGAATGGGTCAAGGGAAGAGAGTATTGCATATTGTGAAGTTGAAGAGCCCAATTGATCATGCCTATGATGAATTGGGAGTCTCCTTCCACAATCAGGTGGGTCATGAGGAGAGTTTGGACATGGGCTATGCCATACCATACTGGAAACCAATCAATTCAACAGTTGTTGATTTGGAAGCCAATGAAGTGAGCATGGGCACTACAGTACTGTCCTTGGGCATCTCAAATGAGTTGCAAGATCCTGTCCACGTCCTCAATGGTAACTCTCATCTTCCCTATCAGAAGCTGGAAGGTGCTAGTGTCGCAGTGCCATCTCTCCGACAAGGCAGTCAAAAACAGTCTATCCACTCGTAAAGTTGGCATCAGAGCTATGTAGTACAGGCCCAAATCATCCAATATGGACCAATCATGAGGGTGCAACATCTGAAGCCGCTCTAAGGCTCTAGATCGCCAATCTCGGAATTGGATCACCATCAATCACACCTGCAATCATCAAAAACAGAAATTCAGATGTATCCACTTTTGCAAACTTTTGTGAAATTCATCATTTTAACTTAGTAACATTCACTTTTGGCAAAACCGCTACAAAATGGTAAATCCGCTACCATGTGTAGCAAAACCGCCACTTTCAACAAAATCGCTACTATTGGCGAAACTGTCAAAAATAATAAAACCACTACTATTTATACCGAAATCGCCATTACAAGAGCAAAACCACTACCTCCCTATATATAGCCCTCGTCACAATGATTTCGACCATCGCAATAGCCTATCGACCGCCACGAAGGCCTCATTTTTCTCTTCTTTTTGGGCCTCAATCGCCCTATTCTATCACCCCATCGGCGCTCGAGGAGGCATCGTCCATCCTACTATTTTTTCTTCCTCCCATGCAAAGTAAAATTGTCTACTACCCTTGAAATGGCGTTGCTCACGCTACACCACATCAAAGAGGGGAAAATATAGACACTTTTTTTTCCACCATGCAATTTTAATACTGAAATTGCACTAATAGCTCTTCTTCCCGTCATCACAATATAATTAGCGAGCTTATGTTAATTAACCGATATTCCTCGTCCTCCCAATTAATTAAAGACCTTCCATTAATTAATTGATGCATTTCCTCTTGAATGTCAATTAATGTCGCTTCATTAGTTAAAATCCCCTTTTAATTAATTAATTACCCATTATTAATTAATTACTCCAATTCCCGTCCCTTATTTAATTAATAAACCCTTTTATTGATTAAATCCTACTCTCAAACCCCTCTAAATCCACTAATTTTCCTCTACATTTCCTCTAAATAGCTTCTACAAGCTAATCTTGGCCTATTAATTAATCCCAAGTGATTAATTAAGCCTCCTCTAACTCCCATGGGTCATTAATCCTAATTAATTACCTCTAATCATGCTTATCCACTTCTAATTCTACATCTCCATTATCCCACATTCACTAGGAGTTGTATTTCTCCCAAAGAGGAAAGCTATAAAGGCAACCTAGTACTCCCTTCCCAAAACAACACCATGTCCTTGTAAGACATACACATCCATTTTTCATAAGAGCATTTCTATTGTTAGAAAGCTTGCAAAAGTGAGAAACTCCCTACTTGTTGAAGTAGTAAGAGAAGAATCAAACATGGCTTTTGGGCCATTTTGAGGAGATCTCTTCCTTTACCAAACTCCTTGATCTAAGACCGTTTGTGGCTTGCACTTGGCTCATAAGGATACCCACATCTCAAAGCAAATCCACACAACGAAGGGAGGTTTACATTTATGATGTTTATGTTTGTGCAAGATTAGTTTCGTTTTTTAAATTTGTTTTATCTTTATGTATTTGCTTGTTAAAATACGTTAGGATTTACTTGGCGTTGAATTCTTAGTTTATTTTCATCTATTTCATTTTAGCATGCATACACCATGTGGTGGTCCCGTGGACAGGCAAACCATAACTTTCTATAGAACTACTGGAGCTAAGAATTTGGAGGTTTTTTTTTGCAGGGAAGTGGTCCCAGAATTTTGTAAACTTATGTCTGTTGCTTCTAAAGTTTAGAGATTGACACATAATTACTACTAGATATTTAGAATAAAAATCAACAGGTAATGTAATATACAGCTGCCATTTGGGAAGACAAAACCCTATAATCTCTCTGCAGCTACTACAAAATCTCAGCCCTCTACAACTACATGGAGCTGATACTACTCTTCATATGCTCCACGAATTTAGGGAAAAACATTATTTACAATTTTACAATAAAAAAAGTTGCATACGATCACCTGCCACTAAATAATAGATGTAGTTGGGACCTCCGAAAATGGAACTGGAGCCCGTTAGTTTTCATGTATCCAGCGCGTTAGTATCCAAGTATCAAGATTAAAAAAACTCTCAACGTCACAAAACGTTAGTCTCCAGGCATCTTCGCAAAAGAAAGTGATGGAAAAGAATTTTACAAACCTGTAAAGCGGGTTTAAATTTACCAAACTTGCGAAGCTTGCGAATAATGCGTAGCAATTGCGCTTTGTTGAGTTCTTTCCCCTCTTTCGCCCATGTCTGCAACGTCTCAATTGCCTCTCCTTTCTTGTACTTATGCTGCAAAACCTCCTCCTCAAGTTTCTTTTCCCATGTCGTTTCCGTCTCAACATTCTCCCCAACCAATGCTTCCGATGAAAATGCTCTGGAAAACAAGGGCAAAAATATCAATCTGCTCTCGTTGTAAAGACTCCTTTCTCTTTCCGCTGTAAATGCCGCTGGCACGTCGCCGGTTCGAACCCTGCTAGCAAACCCTGGGCTAGGGTTTACTACTGCCTGTGTCCTGTGACTTGCAAGCCTACAAAGAGAAAGGTATTTGTTTTTGCAGTTAGAAGTGGAAAACAGTAGGCATTTTGAGGGATTCTGATAAATTTTGCTGTCGGTAATCTTACTTACCATTTCAAGCCATTTGAGAGGAGCCGCGACCTCATTTCAAACGCAGAGCTCAGCTGATTGTCTGACTGCGAACGTCTATGTAAATGTGGAAAGTTTTCAGTGACAGGGTTTGGGGTTTAAGCTAAGTTTTGTTTTGCTCATTTTTTTGTTGTCATGCCGAATGGACGTATTATGCCTTCAACTCTCCCATATATTTGTGCAATCACAGTGTCTCAAATGGAACATTTTATTTTATGGTGATCAATCTTATTTGGAAGACCATGGTATCAAACCATCAATGTAGAAGAGGAAGAATATTTTAAGCATCTTGGTGGTGAGTTTGATAATTAGTTCCCTTGTTTTTTCAAATTGTAAGATTTGAATAAGCGATTTCGACTACTTACAAGAGTGAACCAACATAGAGGTATGGAACATTTTATTATTAGATTATAATTTTAGTAAAAACTAGCAACATCATTCATAGGTGCTTGTTGAAGGTTGATAAAGTCCAAACTAACAAAACACAAATTTCTTGTATCTCGAGGGTCTTAACTATTCTACAAAAACTTAAACAAAAGATTTTAAATTATAAATATGTTTACAACTCCATAAATACAAATACTTCAAATTTAATACCATATAATTAATGTTTAAAACAAAAACTAAATATTTCAAATTTAATACTATATTATCACTCAAATTTCTTGTATCTCTAGGGTCTTGAGTTATTCTACAAAACCTAAAACAAAACACGCTAAATTATAAATACATTTACAACTCGATAAATACAAATACTTTAAATTTAATATCATATTATCACTCAAATTTCTTGCATCTTTAGGGTCTTGAACTATTCTACAAATCTTAAAACAAAACACGTTAAATTATAAATACATTTACAACACCATAAATACATGTGTAGCATTTTATAGTATTTTGTCATCTAACCCTTGAAAAGATTTTGCATTAACCGCAAATGCTACATGTTCTTATAAATAATTTTTTTGGCTTTAATTCAAATGTCATAAATAAACATATATAAAAAAATTGTAATAATAAAATCACAACATTGTTAAAACTAATTTATCTACTCCAAAGGATCTATATTGACAATTGAAATGTACTTAGAAGATTTTAATATATTCAAATGTCAAGAAGATTACATTTATCAAGCTTTTACTTTGTATCGTAAATTAATGGATGTAAACCCTACAAAAATCTTTGAGAATATCCATTGATGATATGGGATAATAGATCATCAACTAAGCGTGTGGATTTTAACAAACACCATGCGCTAACAATTAACAATAGTAAAGCCAAATTTACCATACAATTTTACTTATACTTCTAGATGTTATTTCGATTTGGACTAAAATTTTCATAAATTCATAATTTTAATTTTTATGAATCAAATAATAAAAAGATGTGACGAAGGCCAATATTGAGGGAAAGCATGAAAACATGGGAAAGATTAATAGCATACTTCAATATAAGGATGAAAATTTCATGTGTATTGTGATTGATTCATCGTTATAAGCAAAGAGGGTTACTATATTTAGCTTATTTAAGATACAAAGCATTTAACACTCAAAATAACATTCAAACCCATCTAAACAACGTCCCTCTGAACCATGGCAGTGTTGATAGATATGTTGTTTTCCTGCTCCCAGTCGAAACATGTTTTTCTTCTCCACTCAAAAATAGGTACCTACATAAGAGTCTTTCGCTTTGCTCATCAATGTGTGAACCCTTCAAATCAATTAATGTAATATATGCCCATTCCAATTATATTGTCAATCGCTCAAAAGTTATTAACACACGAAGCTTTAAACAAATGTGTTTATCAATGTAGGAAGTTGTGAAAGAATGTGTTTAAGGAACAACGATACGATAATAGTGGTAAAAGAGAGAATATAAAACAAAATATATATTTAGGATAGCTATGATGACCATGACCACCATTACCAAAAATGTTAACTTCATAAGGCCTAATGACAAATAATACTGCTTTGGGACTTTTTAAAATTCTTCTTAATTGTCACTTTATTAGGTTGTTGAATTTTCCTTTTATTCCTTACAAAAATAGAGACAATAATTTTTTACAAAATATCTCACACACTATAGTCTTCATCTCTTGTTATTGTCATTTTGTTGTGACGTGCATTTTGGAGCCTTCCTCTTAAATCTCAACTCACAACCAAATTTAATCTTCATTTGAGTTTCACATCATATTAGTCCCTTACCCTTTAATCCCTAATAATGTTGATAATTTTTGGCCTTTAATGAGTGTTTGATCATAGGTTATTGATGAGAAAGACAATTATCAATTTGTAGAGGGGGAAATTGATTAGATCGATATCATGAGGGTTAAGGAAAGTAGGATTTCTAAAGGGATGGTTTCATTTGAGAGACTTTATTATTTGGTTATGACACCTAATAAAATTGGACATTGATTCGATGCTACTAGGCATACTTTTATGAAAAATGTTATATGAGATCCTAAGTATGTGAACATTGGGGATGAATGCACATAAATAGAAATATTAAATCTCAAAATGTTCTCACTAGGTATGAAGATGTGGTTACATGGTCTTATGAAAACCTAAAGATATTTAATAGGAAGACACATGGCGTCCCGATACTCAAACATTGGGAAAAATAAAAGAACCACAAGAGACTTGATCGCTTAACATAGTCATATGTGAGACGTACGGATGGAGGAGATGCATTAGAACCGAATAAGGTTTGCGAGTAGTGGGGCGTATGAGGAAGACAAATAGATCATGTTAAGAAATGACAAACAAATACCCTAAGATGGAGAAGGGTTCTAGGATGGCCAGGGAGATATAGTGCAAAATGCACAAATGTTGGGAAATATAAGTGTGGATATAGGTGTGTGTGTGTGTGTGTGTGCATTGTATACAAAGTGGATAATTAATGTAATTAGTTATGTTGTGAAGTAGGTAGTTAGTGTTGTAAGTTGGGAAGGGAAATACCCCAAAGAGTATAAATACCCCCACTCTTCAAAGTGTATAAGGGTTGTCTTTGAGTTGTGGGTTGGTTGGTAGATGTGAGAGCTCAAAGTGATTCAATCATTTGTGGGAAAATTCATTGTACTTAGTGTACTTGTTTTATGAAGGAATTATGGTTATTCATGAGTTTGGGTTGGAAATACTTGTAATTTAACTTTTGTAATAAATTTGAGTAATAAGATATGACCATTTTTGTTATCCTCACTCGTGTTTACGTATTTATATGTTATGAGTTAGTAATGTATGTGTTCATGGGAATCGATTATTTTATTGTAGACACAAAATCTATGAACGTGGGTACATTTATAGGTCTTAAAGCATACTAATGTATACATGATTCCTAAGCAAGAAAACTAGTGGTTGACAATTCCTTTTGGCCTTTTGATTATTTTATCTCTTGCACTTTTATTGGCTTTACACACCTTACAACTCTCTCGAGCACTTAACTCGATGTATCTTTTGATGGCCTCGGAGACTAGTGCCCGATTAGGAGAGAAGTGCCCAGACGCTCATGTCCCTTCTAAGCGCCCATGTCCCTCTTTTTATTCTTCTTACTCTTTTGGGCCCTTTTCACTTATTGGTCACATTTTAACACTTTGGGTCGGTCTTTCAGTTGTCAATTATGAAATTCAAATAAGGGAATCATATGTATATACCTAGTTACTTCTTCTAAATCAAAGGGTCGAGCACTATAAGCATTAGTTATCATCACCTAAGCTTGCACAAAGGCATAAGAGCACTTTAAAGTATACATTTAGCACATTCATACAAGGATAAGAACTACATTGATCTGTATACATAACATGGAAGGGGAGTTCATTATATTCCATCACACACATTCTGCATACTTGGAACAATCTAGATCTAGCCCGCTATCATCATTTTGTTTCGTAGATTTTAGGTATATGTTATTAAGTAAGAGAAAGTACCTAAACCTCAATACGGGGTAGGTTTTAGCAATACTGCGAACATGTTGCTGATGTTGAGAAAAAGTGAAGTGAACAACCAATAAACACTCCTCCTCTTGTCCAAAGTGAAGAGACCTACAATCGAGACAACTAAACAAAATATATTAGATAAATGGGGTAACATGCTTTGCTCAACAAAGGTTAATTCTAGGAATCCAAAGGACTTCCTCGAAGGATGTTAGCTTGTTTTGATATAATTAAGTAGGTTGACAATAATGATAAAGAGAGATAAATGATAATGATAATAACTAGAATTCAAGACAAAGGGAAGATCCTGTTCCACTTCGTAGCTAGATCAAAGCTTGCATGGAAGTAATTAGAACAACCTCGAAGTAATCGTACCAATATTTTGCATTATCTTCATGGATTTCGACGAGGAACTCAAGTTGGTTCTCAATGTCCTCAATATTAAGTGCAAATATGGTAGCATAGAGGGAGAGCTCGTGAAGGATGTCAAACTACTCCCACACGAAGGGTTATTGGATGATCAAGAGATCATAAATGCTTGTGATAGGATGTGATTGGCTGGACAGGGCATCTAAAGCAAAGACATACTTACGAAAAGACAAGTTAAATCCAAAGATATTGATAAAAGCTGATAAAATTATATAAATTTGATTAAAGAAACGATAAACAAGAATATTTGGTAATTGTTAGACCCCTAGAATATTGACCAAGTATGAAGGTGCATAGCGCGCGAGACCCAGATTATGGAATGGCACACAAGGCAAAAGCGCGCAAGAGAAGGGTTTAAGGAAGCCCATGGCATGCGACGTGCAAAGACGAACCGAGGGTTCGAGACTTAGTCAATTTGGACATCCAGAGCAAAACACGTGAAAAGCATGACTCGATTGCACGTGGATAAGATGCCACTGGCGCGACAAGTTGCCCAAGAAGGAGCATGTTTGCATGTAGAATCTTCTAGAAGAACATCATGGGATAAAGTGGAAATCTCAGGGCACTGAGAAGCATGCTCGCATGGAGGACCACATTCGACACTTGGCACCAAATGCGAGGGTGCTTTGGAGGGTGAGTTAGCGATCCAGAAAGCTATAAATATAAGTGCCTGTAGAGATAGAAAGATATACATGAGAGTGGGCGAAGCTCTGCAAATGTTGCGAGGACTCACAGTGGATACTTGTATTCGGGAGAGGATGCATTAGGCTTGGGGGTTGTAAATTTTCTTTTTGGTAGCTTAGTTACATAAGTCCAGTGTAATGCATGATTGCAGTCTACTTCTCTGCAACCCTCTGTAATGGTTCCATGGATGTAATAAGATTTCTGTTATAATATATACATGAATATCAATGATTCTCGATGCATACTTCTCTCTTATGAGTTCTCTTTCCTTTCATGCTAAGTATGGATGCTTGTATGTGTCTTTCTGTCAGAATACATGTTATGGATTCTATTAAGTACTCTGGTCTGAAATGACTGCAAGGATCTAGAGGCCGTTCTAAGCCCTATGGTTCTTGTATGTTCTAACTTCCCTTCTGGAATCTCTTACAAAAATCATAGATGATGTTTCCCACTAAACTCACATAAAAGAGAGACTCGGTACCCGCGCATGCCTCGGGTGAGCACCCAGCTTTCGTTGGGTGATAGGTCGGCGCATGGGGTTCCTTTCTTTTGTGATAGGAGTAAAAATGACTACATCTTGGTTCCATTGTCGGGACCTCTTTTCAAAGTTGTAGTGGGATTTAGCATACATCATGATCTGTGTAATGAGTAATGACATAACGGTTAATGTTGGAAAGTGTTGAATCATGGTTCAAGAGCACAGAGGATGAATTTGCTTAGAGATTTAGCACTGGACCTGAGTTTGATGCATGTAGATGGGTAGAAGAGAATCTCTACCATGATCCAGATAAGACCTTTTTCTGCTTGCTTCCCTATGGAGATGTATGAATGGCTCACAACCTATGCATCTAGATCCGAGTTGGCGTTATGGATCACATGTGTGGACCCAAGAAGAATACCAAAGGTTGCAGGATGCGAGATCTAACGTGGACCCATGTCAGTGGATCATTGGTGGAAAGGAGTATTGGCTAGCTACACTCTGAGTATGCCATTTCCACATATTCTGTCTAGAGGTTGTTGAGTTTGAGTTTTGAGGAGCCCAGGATCGTTTCTACATGTTATCCTCCGGCTCAAGATCTTTATGATTACCATGAGTTTAGAGGCATTCCCAATGGCCACTAAACCATTCTAAGCACCGGTGAGGAAGCTAGGGTGGAGGAAGATGGCAGATGTCATGACAGAGAAGGATAGGAGGAGAGAGACAACTCAAGTATGGTGAAGCACGTGAAAGGGAGATTGCTAGAAGACATGAAGTTGCAGATGTGATGGATGTATGGAGGTAGACGTTGTGAGAGGGATTTGAGGTTCATGCTAAGGACGTGGAACTGAGCAAATGTGTGACCCCATCTTGGCAAGCGTGTGAGAGAAACCCTTCTTGACTTCGATGAGAGTTCTTCAAGCAAAAAAGAATAGTTGGCATGCATCTAAGCCCACCTAGTGACCGGGCCCTTGCGCTTGGTTTTCCAAATCAGGTGGATAATATTACTGGTCAAGTTGGTTATATTGGAGGTGATCATTCTATGCCTAGGAGGTATAATTTCTCGTTTGGGACTTCTATGGCTGCAAACACTAGCCCAGTGTTAGGACTTTTCAGGCAAGGTATAGACACACAAGTGTTTGGTCTCGCATCTGGGAGTGGCACGGGGTATATTATTGGCATGCGAGGCATTGTCACAAACCGTAGGCGCGCAGCTCAGTGGAACTGTGGGGACCCTTGGCATGACCACTTTAGGACCTAGTGGGCCTGGTGGATCTGGTGGTTCGGGAGGAGTAGGAGCTGGTGGGTCTGGTGGATTTGGTGGTTCAGGACCTAGTGGGTCTGGTGGATCTGGTGGTTCAGGACTCACAGGTGGACCTGGTGGATTAGGTGGCAGAGGAAACACAAGTGGAAACCAAGGCTCTGGCTTAGGAGGATTCGGCCCCAACCACCCCCATAAGTTTTCTTTGAAATGTCTCTACATTTGCCTGATTATAGAGGTATTGAGGATGTTACAGAACATGTTCACAAATGTGAACTGCTATGGCGCGCGAAGGGTGTCACAACCCCGAACTGGGCTAGTCGGTTTTGCAACCACGTTGCGAGGGCGCGCGCATACCGGTATAGGAAGTATGACCCTCATCAAACAATGGTGGACTATACTACTTTAAAGAATGCATTCTTGGTAGAATTCCACATTCCTGAGTTTAAGCAGAAGAGCATCAAGGTGCTTTGAAGGAGATTCAAAGGAATAGCAGAGAGAGTGTGCGGGAGTATGATGCACACTTTAAAACTATCTTGTCTAAATTATCATATGAAATCCACCCTTCACAAATGCTCATTAGTTTGTTGGAGGGTTGATCACCCCTTTTAGAAGGGCCTTATCTCATAAAAATTTTACTGAGACCGCACGAGGCATCGGAAGTTTCCCACACACCGAAGAAGTTGTTGGTAGTGTTGATACTAGTGTTAGCCCATTCTTGGAGGCTCAGATTCTTCACGTTATGGCCAAGCGGTTGGAATAAAAATCATGTGAACTCAACCCATGAGACTCGCAGTGGTTTGGGCATAGAGATTGTGAGATAGAGGGGCACGTTAAGGATAATTTCCCCTAGAGGACAATAAGCGTTGTGGTGGTAGATTGTGAAATTTGTCACGGGGACCATGATGCAAGTAGGTGCCCCTTGTTGCAGCGTGCAATCAAGAAGAATGTATCTTGTTACTGCAAGATTTACACTTCTACAACCCACGATACTAAGGATTGTAGGCTCATTGATTAGATCCATGAGGCCATTGATCATGGGGTGCGTCAAACTAACGTTGCGAGTTCCAAGGGTGATGATCACCGTTATGAGGAGCGTGCGAGATAGAGGTGCACGCGGAAGAGGTTTTCGAGGAGGATTCGGTGGTCATCGTAATCACGGGGAAGAAGGAGTGAGTTCCCACACGTAAATTGTTTCAATTGTGAATCTACAGAGCATTACAAACATGAATGTCTGGACTCGTTATAGTGCTTGTGGTGCGAAAGAACCATAAGTATGAGGAGTGTCCGAATTGTTTGAGCACATGAATCAAGAGCACCGGAAGGACAAGGGCGCCGCAATAGTCGGTATTAAGAAGGCGGACATACAAAGGGATGCCTCGGGTAACACAGATGTAGGTTTGGAGCCTATCTTGGTAACAACAAGGGTAGAAGCCGTGCGTGTAAGAGAGATACCAAGATAGAAGAACTGGTTTCAAGGGAGGAGGTCATTCATGGAAAGTATCCGGACCCGTGCATTAAAAGGAGATATATCAGACACCATGGATGTCATTCGAGCTGTAAGGGGAAATCCAAGTGTCTAAAGGAGAAATCCAGGAGGGAGGAACAAGGAAGGAGAGTTGAGGCACCAAAGGATGACCTGGCCGAGGTCAAGGGTGTGTAAAATGCTAAGGTAGGAGAATATCATTCCTTGCTAGGATCATGGTTGAGAGAGAAGGTACCACGTGCCGAGGAGGAGTGCGAGAGGCGGGTCTTGCAGACGCAAACCTTCCCCTCATAGCCTTGACTATGATAAGGAGATCACGTTGAATGTAGTTGTGGATGGATGGCTCCTCAGCAATATCCTCATTGACACAGGCACAGAGGTTAATGTTCTAACTTTGCATGCGTGGCATCAGATGGGAAGACCTGTATTACAGCCATCTTCGAATGTGTTGTATATGGAAAACAAGACTAAAGCAATGCCCATCGATGTCTTGAAGGATGCAGCTATCTCTATCCAGGGAGCTAAGTTTACAGGGGACTTCAAAGTCATGGTGCTTGCCAAGGCAGACAATTTCCCAACACTACTTGGGTGCCCTTAGTGTTACAAGAAAAATGTGGACCTTTGGTTCAATAAAGGGTACATCAGCTTCAAGAACAAGGAGGAACGGGTCATTATACCCCTAGCTGATGTGAAGTCGACACCCTATATTGAACCGTTGGGGAAGAAGTTCTGGACAGGGGTATATGTGCGCTCAATCGAGACCCGTAGTGATACACCCTACTAATGGGGTTATCCAGTTTGAAGATGCTCGAGTCATGTGAGTGATACCACCGATCGGCATGCATGACAATTAGGCGCATGGGAATTATGAATTAATGGGATGACAGTTGAGAGGTCGTCATGACCAAGGTAATAAAGGCACGCATGGTTCAACACCTTGGAGGAAAAGAATTGCCCAAGTATTCAGGAGGAGCCTTCCCGGAGATCTTTCTGCAGGAAGTGGAAGCTCAGTGGAAGGATGGGAAGGAACGAAGAGGGATGTTAAGTTATTTCCTACTCGGCACAGTGGCTCGGTGGTGGGCTACACATCAGGAGAGCCTTTTAGAGTGGCACAAGGTAAGAATTGCTCTCTTTGTCAGATTTTCTAGAGCAATGTGCCCACCATCATCAAGGACTACCATGGGAAGGAGCCCGACTCTTTCCACATTCAGGAGTGTGAATGGGTCTAGAGAGAAGGCGTGGAAGCTTTTCCACCATCCCTCTGGGTGCACAAGTTGTATTCTACACTACGGGTTATGCGCGCACATGGTATATTCATTCGAAGACACGCCACCAAACAAGGAATTGGCAAGAGCTCACGGCTAACCTTATTCAAACCTTTGAGTATCGGAGTACCAAACCATCAGTTGATAAGGCCTTGCAGGGTATCAAGCACCTTACCATGGGGGATAGTGCCAGGACGGAAGATAGGTTGTTAGAATTACTTGGGTGAATCAAGATTCGAGGTGCGCTTTGAAGAAGAAGTAGAGGAAACAAAAGAGTTACAGCTTGAGCGCGCGTGTTTGGAAAAAGAAAAAGGAAAGTTGGTGTATGTGATTGATGGAGAGGAATCAAAAATCTTGGATGTTAACCATTCTGTAGGGACACGTGAGGTAGTGGATAGTGTTGATACTCGCATGCACACCTACCATGAACCCTTAAAGACAAAGAAGGTTAACATCGGTTCAGGAGAAGAACCTAAGGAAGCTATTCTAGGAGATTACTAGTCGAGAAGGGAAGTTTCTAAGATCATTGATCATTGCGTGAATTTGAGGATTTATTCCCATGTGGGTACCATGAGCTCAAAGGCATTCACCATTCCTTGGGGGAGATGAAGATAAAACTGAAGGAAGGTGTGCACCCAATTAGGAAAAGGCCCTATCGAATGAATCCCAATTTGCGTGTGAAGGTTAAGGAGGAAATAGACAAAATGATAGCTTCTAGGATCATTGAGGCAGTGGAAGAATCGAGTGGATAAGTCTGATGGTAATCAACATCAAGAAGGATGGGTGGATTAGGATCTGCATGGATTATAGGGAATTGAATGTTGTTTGTGTCATTGATCCCTTTTCACCCCCTTCACTGAAGAAATTTTGGAAGGAGTCGTTGGACGCAAAATCTATTCCTTTACGGATGGATTTTCGGGGTACCACCAAGTCTGGATTACAAAGGAGGACCAGGAGAAGATGACTTTCACCACTGAGTGGGGAAGTTTTGCATACAGTCATGCCCTTTGGGTTGAAGAATGTGCCTGTTATTTTCTCGTGCATAGTGGTGCAAGCATTCCAGACTTCATCCATAAGTTTCTTCAGGTCTATTTAGATGATTGGATAGTGTATGGTCTAGTTAAAGACCATTGTGACAATTTAAGGTTAATGTTTGAGAGGTGTAGGTAGTTGAGGATATCCCTCAACATTAAGAAGTGTGTGTTTGCTACACCCTTTGGGACTTTATTGGGGCATATCATATGTAAGGAGGGCTTGCTGGTAGATCCCGCTAAAGTTGTAGTTATTGTGGGGTTAGGGGAGCCTACTAGCCAGAGCGCAGTGTGCAGATTCCTTGCATACTGGGCTATTACAGAAATTCATCAAAGGGTATGCCAAGATCACCATGCCTTTAGAGGAGCTGCTTAGACATAAAAGTGCCTTCCATTGGGGAGAGGTGCAGTAGAGGGTGTTTGATACATTAAAAGATAGGCTTGTCACCGCACCTATATTACGTTTTCCCTCTTAGGACAAGCCCTTTCATGTCCATGTAGATTCCTTAGGGACCACCATTAGAACAGTGCTTGCACAACCAGGTGAAGGGATTGTTGATCATCCTCCATGTTTTACAAGCGAGAAGTTGGCGCCAACAAAGAAAAACTATACCACAACCGAGTGTGAGGCATTGTCAATGATCTATGTGATTTTCAAGTTTACAAGGCATTGTCGATGATCTACGTGTTTTTCAAGTTTAGGCGGTATCTACTAACAACACCCTTTGTGTTTTACACCGACCACATGACATTAAAATATTTGGTGAACAAGCATGTTCTACAAGGGCGCATATGTCGGTGGGTGTTGTTGTTTCAAGAGTTTGAGTTCACCATTGTAGTGAAGCATGGGAAAAGTAATTGTGGGCCTGATCATCTATTAAGAATTGATTCAGGGGAGGACGTGCAGAGTATTGAGGAAACAATGCCAGACATGTAACTGTTTAGGTCACGGCGTGCACCCTCAGATTTGTAAGAGATTGCAGTATTTTTAAATGAAGGTGTGGCATCAGAAGGAATGAAGACATTGGAGAAAAAGCAATTGGTCATACGCGTCACACCCCACATGTTAATCAGTGGAGCCTTATACAAGTTAGGACGTGATGAAGTTTTGCACAGTGTGTGATTAGAGCATGAGCGCTGGCCATCACGAAGGAAGTGTGGGTGGGTATTATGCAGGTGATGCCACTGCGTGTAAGATATTAATGGCAGGTTTGTGGTGGGAAACCTTGTACAAGGATTGTAAAGACTATTGTAAAGTGTGTGACCATTGTCAACGCATTAGCAAACCAGGGAGGAGAGATGAAATGCCTTTGTGCCCTATACCTAGCGTGGAGCCTTTTGAAAAGTGGGCAATATACTTTGTAGGACCTATTGCACCAACGATGTGTAGGACTGGGTCATGTTATGTCATCACTTACATGGATTATCTAATAAGGTGGGTAGAGGAAGCTTTGACTAAAGATTACACAGAAGAACAACGACAAGATTCTTGTGGGAGAACATTATCACAAGGTATGGATGCCCATTGAGTTTGACCAACGATAGGGGTACGCATTTCTTGAATGAGACCATGAGGATCCTATTATCAAAGTTCATGGTGGCTCATCACAAGACTACTCCCTATCACCCATAATCGAATGGAACCGCGGAAGCGTTCAACAAAATACTAAGTCATACCTTGACCAAAATTTGTGATGTTAGAAGACAAGATTGGGATGACAAAGTATCATTAGTAATCTTGTGGGCTTATAGACAACATATAAAAAGGTTGAACAAAGCTACACCATTCCAGGTTGGTGTTTGCGCTGAAGCTATTTTTCCATTGAATTTATGTTGCCTTCTCTCGTGAATAGCACATGCGGGAGGGTTTAGCCGATGAACAAGCGCTGGAAGAAAGGATTGATGAGTTAATGAAGTTGGGTCGAGAGACAATCACTTGCTGTGGAGCCAAACAATAGAAAAGCAAAGCGCGAAGGCTTGGCATGATCGCCACATTAGAAACAAGAAGTTTGAGGTTGGGCAGATGGTTTTACTATATGATTCTAAGTTTTTGTGCCACCTGGGAAGTTAAAATTGCATTGGTTGGGTCCTTACACAATCTCGTACATCCTTGAATCGGGTGCGTGCGATTCTGTCACTGATGGGACGAAGTTACCTGGACATTTCAATGGGAGTAGGTTGAAGCCCTACTATAAATAAGTCTTCTCGGTGTTTGTAAATAAGGCAGTTTTGCCAGTTAGTTTAGAAATTTCCTTTATGCTTTCCCTTTCTTGTGTTTCCCTTTCGCGTTGTTGTTGTGTTTTGCGCCATGGGCGCCGGTAACCTTATTTCCATTTTGGAGAATTTGTGAGTGCGCAGAGGACCGTGCATCATTTTAAGTGTGGGGTGGAGTAATGTGAAGGAGCACATGGTTGGAGTGCCAAGGAAGTGTATGTTAAAAAGCCCTGTTGAATGGCCTAGTTGAAAGAAGTGTGTGGAGAAAAAAATGGAAGAAGTATGGTTGGTGCCAAGATAAAGCTACTTTTAGATCCCACATACTGAGGAGGAGAAAGCGCATTTAAGCAACACGAGGTAGGCGAGAGCAAAAATCAAGACAGAAGAAGTGCCTTCGGTGTGGGTTTTGTGTGCATAAGAGTCTCCTGTTAGGTTGGATTGGTTGCATGTGCTAGAAGGTTGGAGGAGTTTTGCGCAGATTGGTTGTGTGAGTGAAAGCGGCCAAGATGGGATTTGTTTGAAAAATCTGCTATAAATGAAAAAGTATGGTGGTAGGTGAAGTAGCATTTAATGCTCAAAAAGAGAAAAGCTATAAGTAAAGGGTCGAGGCACTTTCATTTTCACTTTGCGAATAGAGAGAGAAGTGATTTTTGCATCTATTACAAACTAGGGTTTCCAGATTTGATCGTGTGAAGAAAGATCTATGAGATTGAAGCGTGAGCAGCCAGTTTGGATTTGCAAACCAGAAGGAAGGGGTTACACGAAGCGTGAGAAAAGTCGTGAGGAGGTGTTGTCTTGTGGAAGTTTTATCCCAGTTAGGGTTTGACAAACTAGGGCACGGGTTCGAGAGGTTTTTCATCACAGATTTGAGATCTGAGGCTAGAAGAAGTGGAAGAACAGAGTAACAAGGAGGGAGTGAAGTGATAGGAGGACCTCAACAATGGCACCCAAGAAAGGAAAGGGTAAGGCCAAGGCCAAGCAACAAGAACCTGATGTGAGTAATACGAATGAAGAGTGGTATGCGGAGATGCAATACTAGATGGGGTAATGATGGGTAAGGAGTGGGAGTCCCACCTGAGGAACGTGCCTATAAGTGACTATAACCATCAAATGAACACGATCGAGAAGGAAATGGCACTAGAGTTAGTGCACCCCATGAGTAAACAGACACTAGAGGGCTTGCCCATCTACAATGATGATGTTAAGGTCAAATTGGAGAAGGCAGGGTTGTTGCAACTCTATGAGTTGCCCTATTTTGGAAAACCAAAACGCCTATACCAATGGCTAATGTCGTGAGTACATGAAGATTACTTCCATTTTGTATGGCACAAGATGTGCATTACTCCTCAACTCATCTCTCAGTTCACAAGCCTCATATGTGAAGGAGACAACTTGGAAGATGACCTAAGCAACAAGGAGGCAATTCAGGAAACCATCACCGAATATGCCTGCAAGAAGGGGTCGAGGTACTACGACATCTCAAACATCAAGGACCCAGTGATGAAGATGGCCGTACATCTGGTAACAAAGCTGAATGGCCAAGAGAGATGGACCCAGGTCAATAAACCCTGGTTATATGTTTGCAGGTAAATTACAGAGGGCACCATATATAACTTGTCTGCATACATCACGGAGGATATTGTTAGTTGCGCGAAGGAGGGGGACAAAATCCTCTTCGGAAACATCTTACTAACCATCATGTTTTCAAATATTGGAGTGCCCGACACACCGACAAAATTTGTATGGGAGTACCACTGTCGAGGATCCTTTTCCTGCGAAGAGATTTGAGAAGTATGTAGGGTTGTTGCAACTCTATGAGTTGCCCTATTTTGGAAAACCAAACCGCCTATACCAATGGCTAATGTCACGAGTACATGAAGATTATTTCCATTTTGTATGGTGCAAGATGTGCATTACTCCTCAACTCATCTCTCAATTCACAGGCCTCATATGTGAAGAAGACAACCTGGAAGATGACCTAAGCAACAAGGAGGCAATTCAGGAAACCATCACCGAATATGCCTGCAAGAAGGGGTCGAGGTACTACAACATCTCAGACATCAAGGACCCAATGATGAATATGGCCACACATCTGGTAACAAAGTTGAATGGCCAGGAGAGATGGACCCAGGTCAATAAACCCTGGTTACATGTTTGCAGGTAAATTTCAGAGGGCACCATATATAACTTGTTTGCATACATCGCAGAGGATATTGTTAGTTGCATGTGAAGGAGGGGGCAGAATCCTCTTCGGAAATGTCTTACTAACCATCATGTTTTCAGAGATTGGAGTGCCTGACGCACCAGACAAATTTGTATGGGAGTACCCTGTCGAGGATCCTTCACCCGCGAAGAGATTTGAGAAGTATGCATGCGACACAATGATAACACCCCACAAGGCGCGACTGGAGAAGTGGTATATGCGCCTGAGGAACGCATTCGGGGTAGAGTGGAGGATTCCTAAACAACTACCAACAGTCACTAAAGGAGAAGCCAATTTTGTAGTATACCAACATTTCGCCAGCAGTGTTCGAAAGCTAGTAAATGGGTCATAGAGCCCAGTGTAATCTTCTCTTCACTTTCATAGCTCAATACTTCCAAACGGGAGTAAACAGATTTAAGGAATCTAAGAAGTCAAGTTGGAACTAGGTAGTCTGGACCGAGAGCACAGAGAGATGCGAAAAAGGTTGAACTGCCCTGGCGGCAAGCGCACATACGTGGAAAGGTACATGTCACATGAGGTCTAGACGACAAGGCCAATGACGCTACCCATCGCAGGAGGATCCACATGCGCGTATACCTCCATATAAGGCCCAAGTTTGAGAAGGGTGTGTACCTAGAAAACAATGTCTCCATACCTGAAGTTCCCATGGGTAGGAAGAGGCCCATGCCCATGAAGAGGGGAAGAGGAGAAGAAGCACCAAGTGTGTAAACTCGCTCGACAAAGTGAGCAAGCCGACAACGAGCACCAAGCCTAGTACTTACAGTGAAGAAAGAAGTTCCCAGTGAAGGAGAAGACACCATAAGTGGAGGCACTTAGGCAACCCCTCACCAAGGAAAAGACACCAGAGGAAGAGGAAGAGGTCGAATCCCCTATCAAGGAGCCACCTCTCAGGAAAATGCAGAGGATGGAAGAGGAAGTTAATTCGAAGGAGACCGCCAACTTAGAGAAGTACATGGGTGGAAGAGAGGACAAGAGTGAAGAAGATGAAAACAAGGAGGATGAGCCTGAGAGGGATCAGGAGCCACATGTTTTCAGCGTGTACGACATAGGAGAAGGGAGCAAAGAAGAGAAACAAGAGTTCGTATTCGCGTGGCGCAAGAATACCTAGGATAAGGAAGGCACCTAAGACATGGGAAAGAGTGAGGAGGTTGGTGCGTGAAAAGTGGGAAGGCATAATGTTCACAAAGGATCGGATCATCGAGGTAGCAGAGAGAGAGGCAAAGAAAATGCTCAAGGCCTTAGTAGACCAAGAGTTGGAGTACAACGACTGACATAGTGCTAGGGGAAGGAAAAGAGGAAAACATTGAAAAGGAGCATGATAGCATGGGAGGAGGTCCCGTTCTAATGGTGAGTTTTCCCAAAGGTGCACGCTCGGGTAGGAGGACCCTTGCTGCAGAGCAAAGACAAGTGATGGGCTACGTTGATGACATAAAGAAGGTGCTACGCGCGTGGTTCCATAAAGACGATACCCACGTAGAAAGGCTTTTAGCCATGCGGTCATTTGAAAAGGAGGGCACGTACCCCAGAATGAAGAAGATGCTCTCTTGGGCGTTTGAATCCCACATTGACGAGCTAAACTTTGAAGTCTACCAAGGAGAAATCATAACAGTACCAGAGTCTAAGGGAGCCAATCCCTTGGTAAATGCCCAGAACTCTCGAATGAGCAAGTCTATAATGCGCTCAACAAGGTCGCAGTCCAGACAGAGGCTAGGCTCTTTGCGCGTAATGATAGAATAAGAGTACTAGAGGGAAGGACAGGGAAGAAAGAAGAGGAGCCGGGCACGAGAAGACCAAGAGATTGAAGTAAGAAGAACTGATCAGTACAACTGAGGCATGAGCTAAAGGATGAGAAGACAAAGGTGTAGGAAGTATACAAGAAGGTGGATTCTATCAAGAGTGCCATCATTTTAAAGCACCCAGACCTAGCACCACCCACGCAGAAGTACGCATCCATTCTGGAATGCTTAGAAGATCTAATGTGCATCCTCACCATGGAGAGATGACCTTTGGCCCTAGAGTCTGTAGAGGAAGTGGCCGCGTGCTTAAAGGAAGAGGATAGGTTGAGGGTGGTAGCACTCATTGCTAAGTATAACAAGGTGCTCGTAGAGGTTAAAATCATTGCCCAATCTGTTGAGGCTGCATATGATACTTGCGTAGACAGGATAAGGTAGCAAACACCTTGGTCACCACACTCGAAGTAGAGCTAAAGGAGTTCCAAGAGAAGAACAAAGGAAATAGGGTAGAGAGGGACAAGGTTCTTGCCAAAGTAGAAAGAAAATTTGAGGCAATTGAAACATTGAGGGGTTCAATCAAGGCCCAAATGAAAGAACTATACCCTCAGATTACCAAGAGGATGGACATGCTCGAAGACCTAGGTAAGGAAATGGAGAATATTGTTGACACTTTGGGCACCTAGGGAATTGGCCTAAGTTTTGACGAGGTGAGCATCCTGATTAATGACCTCTGTCAGAAGGCACAGAGCGAGGTCGACGTATGGAACAAGCTAGAGGTAGAATTGCGGAAGGATTTTCCTAGTTTTCTAAGTTGATGCCCCCAATTCTTCCTTCTTCCCCAATTCTTTCATTCCTTTATTCTTTTGCAAAATGTAAGACTACACCTTGGTTCCTTAAGGTAGCATACATCTTGGTTAAGTGGAGTGTTTCTATGCGGACGGAGAATGCAGAGCACGGTGGGGGTGATGTTGGACCCTAGAATATTGAGCAAGTATGAAGGCGCGTAGGCGCACAAGACCCCAGTTATGGAATGGCGCGCAAGGCAAAAGCACACAAGAGAAGGGTTTAAGGAAGCCCGTGGCACACGACGCACGAAGACAAAACCGAGGGTTTGGGACTTAGTCAATTTGGACGTCCGGAGTAGAACACATGAAAAGCATGACCCAATTATGTGTGGATAAGATGTCAGCCTGGTGATAGGTTGGCCTAGGAAGGAGCATGCCTGCGATAGAATCTTCTAGAAGAACATCATGGGATAAAGTGGAAAGCTCAGGCCTGGAGAAGCATGCTCGCATGGAGGACCACATTCAGACACTTGGCACCAGATCTGAGGGTGCTGGAGGGTGAGTTGGCAGTCCAAGAAAGCTATAAATACAAGCACCTATAGAGATAAAAAGATATACATATAATGTGGGTGAGCTCTGCAAAAAATGTCGTGAGGACTCTGTCAAGTGGATAGTTGTATTCGGGAGAGGATGCATTAGGCTTGGGGGTTGTAAATTTTCTTTTTGGTAGCTTAGTTACATAAGTCCAGTGCAATGCATGATCAAGGTCTACTTCTCTGCCACCCTCCGTAATGGTTCCATGGATGTAATAAGGTTGCTGTTATAATATATACATGAATCTCAATGATTCCGAGGCATACTTCTCTCTCATGAGTTCTCTTTCCTTTCATGCTAAGTATGGATGCTTGTATGTTTCTTTCGTCATAATACATGTTATGGATTCACATACTGATCTCGAAATGACTGAAATGACCTGTGAGGATCTAGAGGCTATTCTGAGCCCTATGGTTCTTGTATGTTCTAACTTCCCTTCTCGGGATCTCTTCCAAAGATCATAGATGATGTTTCCCACTAAACTCACATAAAAGAGAGACTCGGTACTGCGCGCATGCCTCGGTGAGCACCTAGCTTTCACTGGGTGATAGGCCAACACGCATGGGGTTCCTTTCTTTTTTGATAGGAGTAAAAATGACTACAAGAATTCAAAGGAATCACAGCTTAGTTTAGCAAAATTGTGAGCGATTCAAGGGAATTGTAGGCAATTCAAAAGAATCGTTGACGATTGTTGTAAAAACATTTGATTTCTCTAAAAATGATAAGTTGGTATAAACATATATCTAAATGATTTTTTTTTATATGTTTGAGAAGTAAGAACAATATCAAGACAACAAAAGAGTACCTTGTGATGTGGGGATAGGTTGTAGAGTGTTTGTAGTTGATGAAGTTAATTGTTGAGCTTCTAGGAAGATTATCGGAAACAAGGCTACAAAAACTGATGTGTTATATGATCTTGAGAAGATTTTGATGCTATTATTTGGCTTGAGATCACTAGAATGACAGAGCTTCACCGTTGGATCGAAACAAAAGATACAAGGACAAAAAAATTTTTTTGGAGATCCCCGATAAAGGATCTTGAACTAGCTTTTATAATTGTTGGTGATTTATTAGAATCGTTAGTGATCCGAGAAATTCAGGGAAAAGGTTGCGAAGTGATTTCAACCACTTCCTAAATGGGATTTTCGGGTATGGGGATGAGGTAAAATGGTTAGGAGGATATTAGGTTGAGTTTGGGAGGTTATGGTGTTAGGATAAAATAGGTTTGGCATGGTTTGTAGATGGTTAGGTGGTTTGGAGGTAAATGTAATTTAGGATGGATAAAAGTTGATTTTACGGGTGAGGGGGTGACTTTAGATAGTGTTATAGTGATAGGTTAAATGATTAACACGTGTATGCAAGGGGTATGCGAGAAGTAGGCAGGGGACGAAAACCTGGTGTCTATATTTGCCCCTTTTTGTCGAGTGGTTTGGGATATACAAATCGTTACACAAAAATGTTTTGAAATAGATTTTATTTGCTTGGATGGGTGATCCCCCTCAAATGGGGGTTATTGCAACAAAATGCAAATAATTACTAGTTTGATAGAGTTGATTGAATAGGTTAACATGCATTTCATTTGAAGTTACCCCAACACGAGGTATATAAACAAGACAACTTTAAAATATGGGTTTGATGTGATCGTAGAGTCAAATGATAGGGGAGCCAATGGGTTCACAACCGATAGATGTATAACTCGCAGCGATCAAAAGGTGGGAAGGTAATCCCTATTGGGTATGTTGTTATGTGGCCACAAAGGTGGGTTTTGGGATAAGAATCCAAGTGATAAGGAAACCAAGGGGTTTGTATCTTATAGATAGATGGATTTTTATCTTTGTAAGGGGCGGCCCTTCAAATGAAGCACATGTTTGAAAAAGTGCTAGTTGGATATGTTGGATTAGTTTATCAAATGTCTTAGATATTTGAAAATATAGCTTGATAGTTGGGGGATGAATCACAAGCAATTTAAGGTAATTGTTGGCGATTTTTTATAGTCGTTGGCAATTTTGGTGAATCGTCGCTGATTCTATGGTGGGAAAATGGGTGCCCTATATATATATCCAATTTTGATCATGGTATTTTCATTCTTACCCCACGCAATAGAAGTATTTTGAGCTCTGGTTTAGTGTTACTCGAGCAATAAGTGTGAAATGGCTACTATATGAGGACCAAGGAGACAAAGGAGGCCCACCCGGGGAGAGTTAAGTCTCCTTTTGTAGTTTTGGCTTGTTTTTTGCTTTTTGTTAGGCCCATGTCAAAGCATGTTTGTCGTGTCGCAAGAATTGCCAATGATTTTGGTGAATCACTGCGATTCACGTAAATCACCTATAATTCACGTAAATCACCTATGATTCGGGATAAACTCCGACGATTATGTGAAATCACCTTTGAAACTACTATGTTTTGGATTTAATGTTGATATTTGATTGAATTTTTGATTGAATGATGTTCTAATGGATGTTTTGTGTGTTTGTGGATGCGAGATAAGAGACAGATGACGCGTTTGGGACAAAATTCCATCGATTTTGATGACGTGTGAGCCTGGTTATTTGATGATAATTGGGCTCATTTGGAGGATGTGGGCGTAGGTACAATGTGCCATTACAGGTGGATTCATAGATTGTGGGGGTTATTGTTAGCATTATTGGAGAGATGGGATCCCACCACTTGTACATTTTGGTCGCCAATTTGTGAGATGAACATTACCCTAGAGGATGTACACAAAATTTTGTGATTGCTATGCGAGAGGAGGGTATATATTTGATTAATGAGACAAATAGGTTAGGGATGATGAGGAGGTTGTATGGTGATGATGTTTGAAGGGGTGGAGTTTACATCGGGTGATTTGTTTTACGGGGCTTTGTATAGTCCCGAGATAGAGGTTTGTGCTTTGATGACCCCGATGATAATAGGGATTACTTGTTACGCTTTTCCTGACTCTATCGAGGTTGATTTACATGGATAATTACGAGATGTGGTTGCTAATATGATGGATTAGAGGACTATATTTGCATGGGCCCTCGCATTACTTGCGCATAATTATAGGGAGTTATGGTCTTGGAGGATAGGGAAGAGGATTGGAATCGATGTTGGTTTTCTACTATAGTGTTGGGTGTTTGAGCATATTGTAGTGGCTCAATCTAAAATATTTTCATGGGGAGGTGCGGGGATGTTGGAGGGGACCGTTGGTTTTGTTGGATGGTGGTTGGATAGAGGAGAGAGAGGGCCAATACGAGGTGAGGATCACCACCATCGATTCTCGGAGGATTATAGGTGGGAGATGTGAGATGGAGACCATATATCGATTTCCGTAGTAGGAGGAAGAGGAGGGCAAGCTTACGTCCACCTAATAGGATATGTGGGTACAAGGCACAGTCGGTGAGTGGGAGTTGATTCATTTTTGTTATGTGAGGCAATAATTTAGATTGATATAAGATATTCTGAGGCGTTTGTACCTTATAGGTGTGATGATGGGGATGTATAGATTTTGCAGGCTAGTGGTTTTGCACCACTTTGTGCCATTTTGATGAGGAAGGGGCTATGGGAATTGATGATGAGGGGGAACCCATAAGCAGAGATGATGCCGAGCTTACCAAGGAATATGTTATATGGTGTAAGGCTCATCTTGCTAGGGTTGATAGGTGAGTATAGACTCGTGTAGAGGCGGCCCCTTAGTACCAATCGACGAGGTGAGGAGGTAGTGGTGAGGATGTGGGTGATGTTGAGGATAGGAAACACCGGAGGATACTATTACTCGGTTAGAGGCCGAGAAAGCCACGTTATTAGTTGAGCAAGCTAGTTTTATTGTGGAGAGATATGATCTAATAGGTGAGCGAGATGGATTGGTGGCGAGTGGGATGGACTAGGCCGACGGATGGCTAGTGTACAGGAAAAAGCTTGTGCAAGTCATAGTTGATCGGATAGATATAAACAATAGTGACAACGCTTGAGAAAGGCTCTCGGTATCACCAACCCTTCGTGTCGAGGGCTGACCTCGGGAGGCAAATGATGGCCCGAGGATAGTGGTCAAATGGGACCACCTAATAGAGTTAGTTTCACTAACTACTAGTAGGTCACGCAAGGAGTTGGCCTACTATGAGAAGATGGTTATAAGAAGGCTACCTGATGAGCTTTGATTTATAGCATATCGAGCACAATGACGAGTACGCCCTACTGGTAACACAATGAGCATGATTCGAAACTTAAGGTTCTGATAGAGGTGGTTCGATAGATGACCGATATTGGTGAGGGTGGCAATCACTAAGCAATCCTCGAGGGGGAAATATGTTGTCAAATATTCATTTCTTGTGTAGTTGTGATATCTTGATGTATACGACTAATTTTTGAAGCCTTATTTGATGTATATTTTTAAGATTGATGATGTATGATGACATTTAAATATGTGTGTGTGTGTGTGTGTGTGTATGGGTGTGTATGTGTGTGTGTATAAGTGTGTGTGTGTGTGTGTGGGTGTGTGTGTGTGTGTGTGTGTGTGTGTGTATTTGTGTGTGTGTGATTATGATTTTGACCTATATATTGATGTATTTTTGTGTGACGATGTGGATGTTAATTATTTAAACATTGATAAATGTGTTAATTGATTTTTTATATGATTGTTGGGTGGATGTCATTTATTTGGTTATGATGAATTTTAAGATATGAATTTGATTGCGACATGACTTTAATGTGTACTCGAAATGTGCTCTAACCGTGAATAGGAATAAATTTTTGAATGATTGCTTTTAGACTAGATTTTGATACATATGTGATGGTAAAATGTAAAATGAAGGCTCTTGCACTTTTTGGCCTTATAACAAATGTTAACATATGACTAACAATGGATAGTTACATGTAAAATATTGGATAGTGATGAAAGTGAATTGTATACCTTCTTAGAACATGAAGAGGGTAGACATGTGTAGGTTGTGTGGGAAAGTAGGTTCTCCTTTCAATGGTTTCATAAGCGATGCCCTACTATATATTTATTTTGATGCAAACTAATCAATGCAGGAAGTTTGTAAAAATGGGAAAGTTGGTCGATGCGGGAAGCTTTCTTAGGATGCTTTTGATGTTTTGACTTTTATAAAGGTTGATCGATGCAGAATCCTTTTTAAAATTATATGGGTAGCCATCTTCCGAGGGAGCGGTCTACATTTTCTGACTTTTTGCTTTGGATAGCCATCCTTCAAGGGATCGGTCTACGATTTTACCATACAATTTTCCTTCGAGGGATTAGTTTGTTTATAATTTTTGACAATATGATTTTGATAGTTGTACTTCAAGCGATCAGTCTATTTATTTTGATAAGATGCATCCATGGATATTAATTTTACGTTGAGGGCAAGGCTAGTAGACCATTTCAAGGAGAGGGAAAGATGTGTGTAGATACCACACATGTAGTTCCCGTAACATGTTTTCAGATTGGTAGACAAGGTGGATGGACATAATGATCACATTGTTCCTACTAAAGAGGAACTTTTCCATGAGAATGATGTGATGAATAGAGCTGCAATGCTCATCTTTAAGGTTTTTAGGATAGTGATGGTAAACCACATGCTTTTAAATCATTACGATGGTGAAATGATGGGATGGTGATGAAATAAGATTTTTGATATAACTATTATCATGACATCGATTATTATTAACAATTAAAAGGCCATAAGTGCAAAGAATTCAAGGGTTCCTTTTCAGGTATACCATCGAGGGAGGGTAGACGGTAAGCTCCCGACCCATATTTGTGAGTGATGACATATGGACAGATCCAGTTAGGGGAAAACTTTTCATGTTTACTCCTTTCTGTGAGTAATGACATTTTTATTTTCTTTGAGAACGATATCACCTATGTTAAATTCAAGTTGTTTGACATGTTTTTATACGTGTGTTTGATGCACTCTTGATAGAAATGATGATGTTTGAGGGCTGTTAAATGTTATTCATCTAATAATTCTATTTTTTTATGAAAAAGATCTTATGTTATATTAATGTAATAAGATACAAGATAGCTTTCAAGAAAAAGTGGGCGGTATGAGACCATGCCCCAAAACCACAAATAAACTAGGAGAGCCTAGGAAATCAAAAGTCAAATTAGGCCGAGCCTAGAGAAAAAAAAACTATTGATTTAAAAAAGAAAAACAAGTAATGTTAAACCCTAAAAAATCTCTCGAGGGATACACAGAGGATATTTAAACTTCGAGTCACGCCTTGGAGCCATAGACTAAAGAAAGTGGTATATCACTTGATAAATGTTAGTTTGATAAGCACAAAAATGGGATTTGAAGATCACATAAACAATAATAAGAATTTGAATTAAAAACCTCACCTATCCATTTTCTTATGGATAAAGATGAATGTAGAATACTTAAGGATTTTCCATAATCTCAAGTTTGTGAATTAATCATATGATATGTTGAAGGTGGAAAATTTTGTAAAGAATTCAAGGAATGGACTTTGCCCATTTAGTCAAGTATTCAACCCATGAAAAGTGATGTGTTGCGATGAAGAGGATTAATTGAGGTCTAATCCCCATTGTGAGAAAGGTCATAGATCTTGACTAGGTCGTTTGGCTGTGAGTGAGATTCGAATGTCATTTGATAGATTTCTTAACATATGTGTAACAATCTTGGTAGAGAGTAGGCAAAATCTCATAAATTGATTTTTTTACAAAAATAAACAAGTATGTTATATGTATTTCAGTCACGTCTATAAAACTAATATGTCACACCAAAGTTTATAGATGTCGAATACTTAGCTAATCTCACAATTAATGAAGAAATAACCCTCAAATGTGTGTATGCATAAAATTGTAGGTGTGCGAGAAAATCCCTGTGTCCCTTGAGATGGTGCTAGATATATGCATCTCATAATGCTCTTAGATGCTTATGAATGCAAAAGTTTATAGGTGATAACCCTAGTATGATGCTTCCCGTGTCCCTTGAGATTGGTCCTTTAATTTGATGCATAACATTTTATTTATATGATTCCCTTGTTTAAATTTTATTTATATGATTCCCTTGTTTGAATTTTGTAATTGATCACTAAAAGGTTGACCCCTAAGAGATAAGGATGCCCAACACTAGAAAGGACCCAAAAGGAGTGAGTAATATATAAAGAGATTTAGGGCACCCATAGGGGGCGAGGGCACTGAGCACCGACATTATGGTGGGCACCGTGTGTCGAGCCGAAAAAAGGTGAAGTATCAAAGGTTAGACTGCATAGAGTGTGCAAGGCCAAAGAGGAGACCGAAAGGAAGCTAAATTTCCAAAGATAGTGATCAATTAATACTTTTCTCCCTTAGGAATCATATGAATGTAATGTATGTGATTAAGACCTAGAAATGTACCCAAGTGCATGATTTAGTGTCTACATTTTCCCCCACTTTATGTTGTTGAGTGAAAGATCGATAACATAAAGTAGATAAGAGATGCATACATGATAATCATGTAGATCGATGGCGAAAGCGTGTTGAGGAGACAAGAAAAAGTGTGGAGTGAATAACATGAAGCATGGAAGTTAGAGGAAGGGGGAAGTGGAAATGACCCTAGGGGTGAAGCGTATGTGATGTATTGTGTTTGTACCTATTCTTGTTGTCATGCTCGATGTGGTGTAAGGTTGCTTCTTGTTGCGTATTAAGGATAAACCTACAAAAGAAGAGCAAAGAAGTAGTCAAATACGTGTATAGAAAAATTTCAATCCAAATATGTGAAATGCATGTAAAGAGTAAGTTTTAAAAACACAAAATAGTATAAAAAGGAACATGTCCACCGATCCTTGACGTGTGAAAAAGGATAGAAAAGATGTACTGAAATGTTGATGAAGAGCGAGTTTTTCGGGTGATCTCACGCCAAGTGCGAGTTTTTGGGGTGATCTCATGCCACAATAGAAATAGTGTAGGGAGAAAGGTCTAGTGTCACTCTCCATCCTTTGAATTCTTCCCGAAATTTATAAGTCACTTTGCAAATGGTGTGATGTTTTCGTGCTCATGTTCGATCCAATGCGAAAAAGTGTATCTTGAATGTTTGAGGATTATGCTACTCTTTATCGCGACCACTCTATAAACTACCGACAACCGTGTTGATCGGAGAAAATTTGTGTATCTTCCCCTGGTCATAGGTACCTGTGAAGGGACAAAAGTGTCTAGGTGCCCATGTCTCGAATTTGGGTGCTAGTGTATGTGTTGAACTAAAGACCCAAGTCGAGAATATGGGTCGTAAATCTTATGATTGCGTCGAGATTTGTCCGTGTGTTGAAATGTATTGTATTATGACTGTGTGTCGTTGAATGGGGTGATTGATTCACCTAATAGATTCCCCCTCGTTTGGGGTGCATACGACGTTCTTGGAGGATGCGACCCAAAAGATGACCCAAAGCTAAATTGATACCACTATGTACGAGGAAATGGGTTTGGTAGAAACCAAGGCACACACAAACAATGGCTAGGAAACAAGTGTTAGTGCAAACAAGATGACATGCATATAGAAAACAATGTAAACTAGCAAGCAAGAAGACAATGTAGACTGCAAAAGTGGGTTGCAAACATGGGACATCACTCACAATGTCACAAGACAATCACGGCCAAAGCGGCTAAAAGCATACAACCAATGAACAAGTAAGACATGGGAAAATCCTACAAACAATGACATACAATGACAAACAATAGAAGACACTAGCAAGCAAAGAAGTTCACAACCATGGTGGCAAATAGTTCCTACAAAACAAATGTTGCACATGAAGCACCCGTTAACATGTTAGAAAGATATAAAGTATGTCAAAAGTGTGTATGATCTGATATAGTAGTGTGCTAGTAGAAGTAGGAAATAGTAAATAATGAAACAATAACACCTGTGATGTGTACAAAAGTGGATGCCCCAGGAGCCTGCTGCGGGACTGGTAAGAGGTTAGTGCTAAGCATTCATGTTGCATGCAATGATTTGTATAAAGTCCGCATTCACATCTAGAAGGCAAGTGAACTTGCATATGCATATAAAAAGATAATGACATACAATGTATCTGTCTAACATAGTAATCAAAGTGTAACATGCAAGTATAAGCAAGTAAGAAAAATGTGCAACCAAGATATGCAGTATGTTATGAATGAGTGTTATGGAATGGTATGCGGTGTGATGTGATAAGAGTCGCATGCCTTCTAAATGTGTGCGTATGCATGAGTGAGATAAGGTTCATTTATAAAACCCTCAACAAATCAAGAATGAACCATAGAACAAAAGTGTGTCATTGGGAAATGGTCTGAACGATGTGTATGCTAGAAAGATTTAATCAATAGAGCACAAAGCGTAGATTGTAGAGTAGGGCAGAATTATGTGTGAGAAGAAGGTGTTAGAATTACTAAATAAGATGTTGGAAGGATTGATCATGAAATGTAGAATGATGTGAATGAGATGCTAGAAATATTTATTGTGAATCGTAGAATATATAGGATGTAGAAAGATGTGAATGAGACGCTAGAAATAGTGGTCATGCAATGTAAAGTGTAAAGTGTAGAATGATGTGAATGTGGTGAAGTTCAATTCATATTTATATCCTTAGCACTTTCAGTATGAACCATGGAACTAGAGTGGTTCATCGGGTATTGATGTGTGCACTAGAAAGATTTGATCATGAAGCGTAGATTGTAGCAAAAGAATAATATGATGTGTAAGAAGAAGTTGTTAAAGAGATGTGAAAGTGTGTAGTGTACTATGTGAGAATGCAATGCTAGAAGGATGTACTTTGAATGTGTTGAGTGTAAGGATGTGCCGTGTGTAGTGATAAATGAGAGAATAGAGTGCAAAATGTGTAGAATATGTAGTAGTAGATGTAAGAAATGTGTATCGTGAATGTGTAGAACGCAAGGTGTGTATGATTTGTAATAGATGTGAGAAATGTGTATAAAACATAAAAATGTGTATGATGTGGAATGTTAGAAGAAGGTGTCGTAAATGCACAAAGTGTGAAATCTATAGTGTGTGAGGTTCATGTATGTAGTATGCCCTCAACAATCAAGTGTGAACCATAACACAAGAGTGTGTCATAGGCTAATGACAATACCAATGTGTATCAAGTTGTGTAAGATTGCTCAAAGATGTGAAATATGAAGCATGGAGCATGATAATAGGAATGTTAGACACCTGAGAATGTTAGGAGGGGGGAATAATAAACATGATGCCCCTAAGTGTGTCAATGATGGAGATCTATATACTTGTGCGAGAGATACCATGCTTTGTGGTGGGATAGTCATTTGTGTCATGATAAGAGAGAGGGCCAACACAATGGTAGGCATGAGGACCATTGTATGGTGGCAAAGTTTGAAATGGGTCTTGAGGATCAAAATAAGGAATAGTTTCTTTGACAAAAATGATTGGCTACTAAAGTGGTGGATTATTGGATAACATTGTATAGTAGACTTGGTAGGAGGAGGTGTTGAACTAATTTTTAGAGGAGTTTGCTTAGGTTGAATTGATAGCATTGTAGATGACTTGAGAGGAGGTGGAGTGAGACTAATTTTGAGAGGAATTTGCCTAACTTTGGTAGAGTGCACAGATGGTGCTTGAGTGGCCAAGAGGGAACATGATAAGTGATAACATGATGCTCATTAGATAAATACAAATCAATTTAAGAACCCATTGAGATGTAACAAGTGGAGAGGACCATTTAACAGAACGTTGTGCAGTGAATGAGATAAGCCTTGACGCTCAAGATGTTTGATTCATTGTTGTAGAGCATAACAATCATTGTCATTATGTCCATTGATTCGATGATAATTTCAATATGATCGACCTTGATATTTTGCAATTTGACAAGGAGGATAGTAATCAGTAGATGGCAAGTTGATCAAGTGATGAGTGAGAAGTTGCGGAAGCATATCTTGTTTCTTAGAATTGAGATTAAACTTGAGAGGCATAGGAGCGGTAATATTTTAGGTTCACTGAAATGAGCACAAGTAGAAGACATAGAAGTGGGATGAGATGTAGTAGAGGAACTAACATGAGCCTGAGAAATGTCCTTAAGATGTTGGATTTCAGATTTAAGAGATGTAATCATGGATTCCATAGCCTGAAATTGGTCTTGAAATAAAGAATGTAAAACTTGAAGTGACACCAACATAGGTTGATGGGATGGAGGATCGTGAAGACCAAGGTTGTCGATAAACAATTGAAAATAGTACTCACTTCATGTGACAACGTATCTTTAGGGATATACATGGTATATAAGGATTTTTTTAGATCGACCTAACAATTAGGATGTGTTTGAAGCAATTGAAGCAAGGAAAATTGAGAGACCTTATGAGCCATGATAGAAGAAAAATGAGGATCCAAGAGTGTTCGAATAGGATGGGTTCACCAAATGACTTAAAAAAAATAAGAAAGTATGTTGAACCCTAAGCAATATATTTCAAATTCACAACAATAAATAAAGCATTAAAGTGCAAGAAGTGACACAAGAAATAAACATTATGAATTGAAACCCTAAGAGCAATAAAGAGATATAATAGTTAGTTGATCTTACAATTAATCATGGAGTGTGCGAAGGTGGAAAACTTGTAAAATTGGAGCACGGGAGGTCGCAGAATGGCCCAGAAGCCTAAAAATTGCAAGAGTGCAAAAGAAAGTTGGACCAGTCACCTAGGGTAAATCTTGGTGTGCATGGGTGCTAAGATCCTTGTGCAGGGCGTCAAAGTCCATGGCAACAACTCGAAAATTGATTTTTATAGGGTTCTTTAGATGTTCGCTATCCTTCATTGTATGTCACTAGTATGTCACACTAAGTCTGCATATGTCACTTATAACCCTAATGAATAAATGACGCCTCATATTCATGTATGCAAAAACTACCATCCTTATCCCATGAATGGCACTAGATTGATGCAATGATGCTCTTTAAATGCTTATGAATGCGAACTTAGGTAATGGTAGTAGATGCTTAGAGATTGGTCCTTTAAATTGATCACATAGCATTGCATTTATACGATTCCCTTGTTTAAATTTTGTAGTTAATCACTAAAGGCTGACCCCTAAGAGATAAGGATGCCTAACAACTAAAGGACCCAAAAGGAGCGAGTAAGATACAAAGAGGTCTAGGGTGCCCATAGGGGATGGGGGCACCTAGCGCCGACATCTTGGTGGGCGCTGGTCTCAAGAGCTAGAAAAGGTGAAGTATCAAAGGTCGACTAGGAAGTAGTGTGTGCAAGGCCAAGAAGGAGACTAGAAATGAAGCTAAAATTCCAAATATAGTGATCAAATAGTACTTTTCTCCGATATGAATCATATGAATTCAATGTATGTGATTAGGATCTAGAAACGTATCCAAGTGCGTGATTTAGTGTTTATAGTTGTATTGTTGAAATGTCCACCACATATACTTGTCTTGGAATTCTTGAATGGCTTTAGTAGACTCATGAGATTTAAGGCATCTTAAAAAAAGGCCATCAAATATGTGTCTTATGCAGACACCACTTGCAATGACATATCAAGTATCTTGTTGAAGAAAATATCGTTTAGCATTTCTAGATAGATTAGGAGGATTTTTGGATTTCGAAAGATAATCGAATATCTCATTATACCGAGATTTTTGGATTGTTTTTAATGATATTGATAGAAGGGATTTCATTATTATGGGATGGTTGATCTAGTCTGTGAACAATGATGAACAATTTCAAATCGTTAGTTGATAGAGGGATGAGAGATGCAAGGAAGGTCATGGTGTCTGCGAACTCATTAGAAAAATGTTGAACTATTTGGATGGTGTAATGGTCAAAATATTCTAAGAGGAATTCAATAATGGCTTTATATTTTTTTAAAATTTCATTTTTACATTGAGTACAATTCTTTGATTTGGTCGATGACAAGTTGTGAATCTCTGTAGATGTCTAGGATTTGAACACCGAGCACGATGGTGGTTTGGAGACTCATAATCAAAGCTTCGTATTCTACCATGTTGTTAGTACATTTGAAGTTTAGTTTGAAAGATAAAGGGATAGGGGTTCCTCGGGGAGGTATGATAAGGATACCACCGCCTCCCCCACGGGCATTTAGATCCATCAAATAAGAGGGCCATTTTGATAGGGTGTATTCGTGATCTATAGTGTTGATAAATTTGTCAAGGAACTGTTCATGAGGTGTTTGATTGTTAGAAAAGAGGGATTCGGCGAGCTGATTGGCGATGGATTGTCCTTTGATAGATTTTTGTGAGATGAATTCAAGGTCAAACTCGGTCATAAGCATAAGCCACCAAGTGATGTGGTCACTATGATATGGTTTGGAGTGCATGGTTTTAAGAGGATTAAAGATGGTGATGATGAAAGTTTTTTGATTAAGTAGATAGTGACGTATTTTGGGCGTTGCAAAGTACAAGGAGCAACACAATTTTTTGGCTTCAATACAACGCGTCTCATAGTCATGGAGAGTGTGACTTATATAATAAATAACGTGCTCACGATCCTGGTCATCTCGATGAGAAAACATGACACCCAAGCCATGATTGGTAGTGGATATATAGAGATAGAAAAACTCCCCTCACATGGAGGTGTAAGCACATGTGGTGATAAGAGGTATTTTTGAGGTCATTGAAGGCATGTTGACAATTATGATCCCATTTAAATTTTATGTCTTTTCGAGAGAAGATGATGAGAAGGTGCGAACGATATGAAAGTTGTGAGATAAAACGACACATTGATTGAAGTTTACCTTAGAGATTGTGAATTTTTTTGAGGTTTGATGGAGGAGGAATTTCAATGATAACCTTAATCTTGGCAGGGTTTACGTCAATGCCCTAAATAGAAACAATAAACCCCAAGAGCTTTCTAGTGAGAAAACAAAACACACACTTAGCGGGGATAAGGAAAAGAAATTATTGGATAAGATGGGTGAAAGTTTAGTCTAGGACAGCAAGATGATCTCTTCGTTGTTTATATTTACCTAAGAGGTCATCAACTTAGTCTTCTACTATTTTGTGGATAAGATCGTGGAAGATGTATGTCATTGTGCGATGATAAGTGGCTCATGTGGTTTCAAGCCAAATGGTGTTACTCTATAACAAAAATTTCCCACGGGGTGATGAAGGATGTCTTGTATTGATGGTTGGTAGTGACAAGGACTTGATTGTATCCTGGAGAAGCCATCTATAAGGGAGAGAATTTTGTGACCATTAGTTAAATCAATAAGCTAATCAATGTTTGGAAGAGGAAAGTCATGTTTGGGATAAAGCGAGGTTAAGGTCTCAAAATTCGATAAAAATGCTTAACTTTCCAGAGGTTTTGGTTATAGGAATGATGTTAGAGACCCATTATGGATATTCAATGGGTATGATGAAGTTAGCAGAGAGTAGACGTTGTAACTCTTCTTTGATGAGAAGAGTTATACGAGGTTACATTTTACATAGTTGTTGTTTGATTGGTTTCGCGTTAGGATAGGTGATGATGTTATGGACAATGATATTAGGGTTAATACTCGGCATATCACTATATGACCATGTGAAGACTTGACTATTTTAGAGAAGAAAGTAGTGAATTCTTGTAATTCTTGTGAATCTAAAGATTGACTGGATTTGACTATGCGAGGATCTTGTGGAGTTCCTATATTGGTGTCGATAGTGGATTCGTTAAAAGTATAGATGTGTCAGTGTGGCAAGGTTTTACGAAATAATGGTCTTCGCCCCTTATAAGAGAGGATGGACTATTCATCATGGCATCGAGAGAATGTCGATAGTGGTGAATCCTCTTCAATCATTTCAGGTAAAATGAGAGGAAGGGTTTTGTTATTGTGGTCAATTTAATAATTCAAAGGTCCTAAAGTTATAGTGTTGACTAAAAAAATTTAGGTGGGATTGAAATGGTGTCGTTTATGTCTATGGGGTCATCTTGCATAGAAGAGGAAGATGGCACTAAATCGATGATGGACATAGATGCGACACTTGTGGAGGATTCAAAAGTTGGTATCTCAAAACCTAGCCCATATTTTTCATGAGGTTTGTGGAATAGTCGATGATTAAATTATAGATACCATGTTCATAACATCTAAATCTAAAGCCTTTCCAGCGTAGCATAAAGGAGGTACATTTGTGCGAAGACTTGGTTTTATAAGAATTTTAAGTTTGATATGAATGGTTTGGCGTGACGCTTGATATGTAGGATGTGGAGAGGGGCGACTGATCCATCCATAAACAAGGTTGGTTTTGAGATGTGGTGGTTCGAAGGAGATAACATCCCGACATTAGGTTCATACATTGGTTGTTTACTAGGTCTTCCATATGTTTTCGGTGTGGGAAGAGTATTAAGTGTGAGTAGGCGGTACTCTCCCAATGAAAGGCATTGCATAAAATTGTTAAAGGAAGTATGGTATGGTAACTTGGATGAGGCGATAGATGAAATGGTGGAGGCTTCATTAGAGGAACCTGAGTTTTTTTGGGAACAAGCATGTCATTTTTCGATATGTCATATGACATGCTTTGAAAGGGTTTGATCTGCATGGGGACGGTAAAAGTCTTACCTTCATGTCTATTTAAGACAAAAATGTAGTATCAATGGGATGTCACACATATCCAAGGCTAGGCTAACAATATGTTGTATTGAAATTCTCCTTCCATGAGGTACAAGAGCTCATTAAAATTTTCGACACGAACTCTAATTAGTAGGATGATTGTGCCTAGTGTAGGAGAAATAATGTCATTAAAAGCTTGCAGCACAACAAGTGACTGGGAAATAATAGTGTCGGGTAGTCAAAGTTGATCAAAGGCATGTGATGATATGATGTTAATGCTAGCACCATTATTGATCATAACTCTTTTAACTAGATTATCATTGATTTGGGTGGTAATGAATAATGGGATATCATGGTCTTCTAGTTGTAATGATGGGATTTTGAACTATCAAAAGAGATGGAAGTGGAAGTTGTGAGAGTATTGACTATATTTTAAATATATGTGGATCATTTGAGAGTATTGATACAAATTGGAGCACTTCGATCATAGTTTGTTGATGTAGAGGTGAATTTACACAAGCTCATAGAGCAATGTTTTTACCGGAGCTTGATGGAGTTGTTTGATGATGGTATTTTGCACGAAGTGGTGGACTGTGTAGGTGGGGAGGCAAGGATGGATACCTTGGCCTTAGTAGGTGTTAGTGGATTAGAGGATTTAGGAGAAATAGAGATGGATACTTTAGATTTGTTTTGATCTAAATTTTTAATGTCATGGGTATGTGCTCTGGTGGTGATACATACTACATATATTTAGTGAAGAGGATATTTCTTAGAGGAATCCCCATTTTTGGTGGATGTGGATATAGATGATGGTTTAGAAGCAATGTTTTGATGGGTTGTATTTGATGGTTCTAGATCCGGGGAGGAGACATTTGTTAGCAAGGCTTTGGATATCTACATGAAGGGCTTTACAGTCCTCCGTACAATGTCCTAGTGTGCGATGATAATCACAAAAGGCTTCAAAATTTTACCAGGATGGCTTCCATCCTTGAGAGACATATGGTTTGAAAGGAGGTAAGGTTACGATAGATGTTGGATGATCCTTTTAAGGATCAATGTGTAATGTCCTTTTGAGGCGGATGTTGAGGGTTTCGTGGATTATTCTAATTGTAGGAGCATTAAAGGATGATCCTTTTGAGGATCAATGCACGTAATGTCCTTTTGAGATGGATGTTGAGGGTTTCATGGATTCTTCTAATTGTAGGAGCATTAAAGTGATCATTTTCTATGTAACACCCTTAGGCATTTGCTTTGAGGAATGATCTTTGATTCAGTAATAGTGACTAATAATCTTGATGAAGGGTGCGATTAAGATGGAAGGCATGGCCTTTAAATTTGATGTTGAGGGGTTGGATGTCCACATGATTTGACCGCCACTTGTTTAGATAGAGGGTATATGGTTGTATAGTAGGTTTTTTAAGATTACACACATAGTGTTGAGTGACCTGGTCTTTATAAGAGCTCTTATATTGCAAGATAGGTTTCTTTTCTAAAACTTGTGAAGAGCTTGTAGATGGGTTTGAAGATGATGAGATGGATGTGGGTGAATATGTGATTTTTTAAATGATGCGGCTAGGAAGTATAGATAATTCAATAAGCACTTATGATGTGGAAATACATGGTGTTGTTTCACTCGTAAAATGCTTCGTTCCTTATAAAGCAGATAAGGTTAGGGTTAGGAGGAATACACCTTGTAGAATGTCGAGATGATGTGCGCGTCTGTAGAAAGATCAGGCTGACTGCGAAGAACTCCTTTTTGTCTTGGAAGGACTACCTGCAAATAAGAACACAAGACCACAAGATTTTGATTAGATAATAAATGAGGGAACTGCCTTGGGCCCAGGAAATATGAAACTTCCTTTCGAAGGTGGTCAGTTCCCCTGCCGATATGAGTTAACACAAAATACTGTAAAATATCAATTAAATTGCTTGGCTGAACCGGGTAGGGGAAAGGTGCTTTTTCTGGTTTTGATCAAAGGACGATGCGGTTACCTTAACCGATGGCGGTTCTTCGATAACCGATACTGCGGTGGGTTCTAGGATCTTCTCGGGCTGGTTGTGGAGTTTGTAATGGCTGATTTTTGGATAGTTTTTGGGAAATGGGATGGTTAAAACAAAAGAATGACAAACTAGAGGCAATGGTACGTTGGATAATGGATCCAGAAACGGATTTGGGAGGACTGTAATTCCAAAAGCATAAGAAATGTTATAATGGAGGACATGCAAGATGTAACTTACTGGTTTTTGACGAAGATGCCAGTTGATCTCCTTGGCTGCCAACTCTTCTGGTTTCTTCACTCGTCTCTGCTTGGTCAAGTGAAGTTCTGGACTCTGCTAATCGCTTTGGACTCTCCTTTGATTCAAAAATCCTTCGACCGATCTCCAAAATGAAATTCCGATCCGTTGTTTTGGTTTGGGAAGCCCATTTACAGGGAACCGATGGCGGTTACGTAACCGACGGCGGTCGAGTAGGAACCGGCATCGGTAAGGAAAAAGTAGGCTATTTTTAGTAAAATAGCCCGCCTTCTGTTTTTCTCCCGAGAGATCGGTTGCGGGCTTGGTCAAGTGGCTAGAAGGTCGGCTTTGGAGTGCGAGTAAGGAGGCATTAGTTATGGATGTGAGTCTGGACTCAAGTCATGGGTCCTAATTAGGTTAGTTTAGGGTTAGGGCTAGGTCATGATGAGGTGGCAAAGTGAGGTGGCGGGTAAGGTGATGTGGATTTATCAATTACAAGGTAATTAATAAATAATTGTGTAAAGTTTAGGTAATGAGGTTAGATTGCGAGATGAGATGCGGGTCACAAGGGGTCGTAAGACACAAATTTGGTGTCTACATTAGCCCCTTATTGTCGTGTAGCTTATTTTGTAAAGTCACACTGGACAATAATATGAAGTGGTTACTCCTGTTAAGGGTATAGGTAATCCCCCTCAAATCTATCACAGATTGAGTGAACGGGAAATCAGGGATAGGGTTGATAAAGGGTAAATGGGGTAGAGGGATGGTAAGATGATGGGGTAGGTCCAAGGAAGCAGACGCATGTTGAAATGCAATAAGACGACGAGGGTACATGATTTGACAAGCAAACCAAAGAATGTGTAGGCAAAGGTCGATAGTTTATCCAAACAAGGGTGATATAATCCTGTATCCAAGGCGAGAAGTAGCTCGGGTATATAACGGTGAGGTACAAGAACGTTTAGGTATGTTGGCAAGTACTGCAGTGGTTGGTTTGGTTGAGATAAACATCACGGTCCAGTCTGAGTCCAGGCAAAGTTGGTTGTGAGATCAAGTCGAGACCCTAATCATGCTAAAACATGGACAGGCCTTGGGTCGGGCCAAATAGGTAGGTTGAGGCCTTAGGTCGGGCCAATGGTAGGCGAGGCCTTGGGTCGGGCCAAATAGGTAGGCGAGGCCTTGGGTCGGGCCAAATGGTAGGCGAGGCCTTGGGTCGGGCCAATTGGTAGTAGGCGAGGCCTTGGGTCGGCCAATTAGTAGGCCGAGGCCTTGGGTCGGGCCAATGGTAGGCGAGGCCTTGGCCCGGGCAAATGGTAGGGCGAGGCCTTGGGTCGGGCCAACAGGTAGGCGAGGCCTTGGGTCGGGCCAAATAGGTAGGTTGAGGCCTTGGGTCGGGCCAAGTGGTAGGGCGAGGCCTTGGGTCGGGCCAAATAGGTAGGGCGAGGCCTTGGGTCGGGCCAAATAGGTAGGGCGAGGCCTTGGTCGGGCCAATTGGTAGGGCGAGGCCTTGGGTCGGGCCAAATAGGTAGGGCGAGGCCTTGGGTCGGGCCAAATAGGTAGGTTGAGGCCTTGGGTCGGGCCAATAGGTAGGTTGAGGCCTTGGGTCGGGCCAAATAGGTAGGGCGAGGCCTTGGGTCGGGCCAAAGTAGGTGGCGAGGCCTTGGGTCGGGCCAAATAGGTAGGGCGAGGCCTGGTCGGGCCAAATGGTAGGGCGAGGCCTTGGGTCGGGCCAATGGTAGGCGAGGCCTAGGTCGGGCCAAAGTAGGTGGCGAGGCCTTGGGTCGGGCCAAATAGGTAGGTTGAGGCCTTGGGTCGGGCGGTTGTAGGCGAGGCCTTGGTCGGGCCAAATAGGTAGGGGCGAGGCCTTGGGTCGGGCCAAATAGGTAGGTTGAGGCCTTGGGTCGGGCAATAGGTAGGTTGAGGCCATGGGTCGGCCAATGGTAGGCGAGGCCTTGGGTCGGCCAAATAGGTAGGGCGAGGCCTTGGGTCGGGCCAAATAGGTAGGCGAGGCCTTGGGTCGGCCAATGGTAGGCGAGGCCTTGGGTCGGGCCAAATAGGTAGGTTGAGGCCTTGGGTCGGGCCAAAGAGGTAGGTTGAGGCCTTAGGTCGGGCGGACCGTGAACAAATGTTGTGTAAAGAAAGGTGGACGAGAGCGATATTGGTGAAAAAGAGGCGAGGAGTAAGGAAGCGAAAGAATGGGTGAAAGTTAGGTATCAAACCGACGCGTCGATTCCGCATGACCGATATCGGTTAAGGGACCGATACCGCTTCCTAGGGGCAAAGAAACGAAATCGGTTAAGGTCGAAAAACCTATAAAAAAGAAAAATACGGCTGTCATTGTCACTTTTGTTATTCAGTAATCCAAAATTGACTTGTCGACGTGGAGATTGATTTGTAGGGGTATTGAGTGAGGTGGAGCTATTTGATTAGCGAGAGAGTTGATAGTAGGCCCGAATAGTTGAGAAGCGGCAAAGAGTGATTGGCAGGACCCAGCAGATCGGGGTGGAGCCACTAGCACGAAGCGAGAGGAGCCGGAGGAGGCTGACCAGCCGACCACCACCACCCATCCCACCACGACAGACGTGTCATAAATGCCGTGGAGGTTCTAAACTCTTTATTTTGGTGATTTGGTTGAGTTATGTTGTTTTTGGGATTTGGGTAGGAATTGGTATTTTGTAGGAAATAATGGGTAAATGGAGGTAATTCGAGAAAGGGAGAGGGTGGATAGGTTAGATAGGTTAAGGCGGCTAGGTGTGTAAAATTTGGGGGTGTTTGGGTGGGTAGATGGGTAGAAATAGGTGAAAAATGAGTTTTGGGGGCCGTGCGCGGGTTCGGCTCGGGCGAGAGACGATGGCATGTCGGTCGATAAGGCGGCAAGCATCGGTCGAAAAAAAGGTAAGGTTGTGTTTGAGCGAAACCGGTGTCGGTCTCGCATCGGCCGGTATCGGTGGGGTTGGGGTCGTGGGGGATTGTTGTGGGTTGGGTGGTTGAGTGGGTGGGTTGGGTTGGTTTGGTTTGGTTTAGGGTGGGGTTGGATTGGGTTGGTTTAGGGTGGGGTTGGATTGGGTTGGTTTAGGGTGTAGGTTGGGGGTTTAGGGACGAGGTTTTGTGGGGTGGGTGGTTGAATGGGTTGGGTTGAGTTGGTTGGGGTGGGTTGAGTTAGTTGTGTAGGGTTTAGGGTTTAGGGTCTAGGTGTGAAGGTGGGTTGGGATGGGATTGGGTTTAGAGTTTGGGGTGGAGAAAGGTGAGGTGTGGGTTTAGATTTTGGGTGTTACAAAAGGGGGTTTAGATGGTAAAGTAGGTGTTATAATAAAGAGTGGGTCTAAGAATGTGGGTTGGTTTTGCAGGCACGTCAGCAGTTGACGATGCGTGATAGGATGCCTCCACTATTGAAGTCGATGAGGCCACACATATCTGCGCGCATTGGGCCATCATGTGCGAGGTAGGACTTGGCGGGGTCCGAGGCAGAGCGATAGAGCGAGAGATCACGGCGATGGTCGCCCTCATCGAGAGATGGGATCCGGCGGCCAATGTGTTCCATCTGCGCCGACCGGAGATAGCGGTCACATTAGAGGATGTGTATCGCATCCTGCGGCTACCGATCGAGGAGAGGCCGTTTTCCGAGTAGATTCGAGATCGCCATGATAGCATCTGCGAGTTTTTGGGGATGCGGCCGCGCTTCGACATATCATAAGCGCGAGCATTAGATATGGTGACATGTACCGCGCACACGCAGACGTGAGACACGGCTTGCCGTGTTGATGATGATAGGATCACCCGCCCCTCCCGGATTCGAGAGGAGGCCGCTTCCCACGGCATTGATGGGGTGCTACCGGAGATGGTGGAGGAGCACACATTTTGCATGGGCACCAAAGTGTATCCGTGCAATTATACTCTGAGAGTTATGGGGCTATCGCGTGAGGAGGCGATTTGGTATTTGTTCTACATTTTTTGTCAGACTGTTGGGCATACTGAGCACATCGTATGCATCGTGCCTGTAGAGGCTACCCCGGCCGGGGAGCCTGTGAGTCGTGTCGTAATATATATGGATTTCGAGGTGGTTGGGGTCGTGGGCCACCACGGCGATTGTTGCGAGTCGAGATGTGGCCTCACTATAGACATATGCTAGAGGGCCTTACAGTGAGACATTATATGGAGACCCTACAGGTCACCAAACTGGCGAGAGGAGCCGCACAGACAGTGCGCCGATCCATATACATTCCGGATGCAGGGCGTAGGCCGGAGAGTACGAGCGGATACCCTTAGAGAGGGCACGCGTGCGAGATGGGGCTGCCACAGGGCGAGCCACGTCCGTCCCTCAAGACAGAGAGGATGATGTAGAGGCCCCACTGCCAGCGCCACAGCCTTGGGATCTAGACTGGGTAGCGGAGAGACCAGCAGGTGAGGGTGTGGATGATGCCGGGTGCACGCAAAGATCACAGTGGTCCTAGTAAGTGGCGAAGAGAGCAGCGAGGATAGTACACTCTGCTGCGCAGCCAGACTTAGGCTGCGATTCTGCAGAAGAGAGATCACTCGAGAGGTCAGTGCAGCTCTTACGAGGGCGGTAATGCTGCTGCAAGCAAGCACAATAGGGGCCTTACGAGGCGTAGCCCAGCTCGAGCACGAGCACGAGTAGCGCCACCACCAAAGCACTATTACGCCACAAAGTGCGAGTGCAGTACGAGCAAACATTCCGTAAAGCAGCGAAGCGGCCACGGCCCGATACCACCACGGCCACAGGTGCACTGAAATGCGAGTACAAAGACAGCGGCACCTCCACAAAGACCACGGCCACAGTGCGAGTACGAGCTCGAGATATATTGGTGTTGGGTGCCGAGACCACCCCAGATTCCTTGATGGCGCGAGATCGTTATATGGAGGTTAGAAGCGAGGCCCGTTATTATCGAGATATTCTTGATAAGTAGTGGAGTCGAGTATCGGCGTATGCAACGCATGCAGGCGAGACCTGCGCACGGCCCAGAGATCTCGGGAGGGCGGCTACACCGGCGTGTCCGTGACGGGCGGGAGGCGAGAGGCACCACGAGGACCCGGGGAGAGGTGCTTAGAGGGCGGTGGGGAGCCGATAGATCCCACATGGTTTTGTATAGGGACATGGGCAACCCGGTCTGCGAACCGGTTGTATTGATAGAGGCTGCGTGCCTACAACTTATTCATTGTTTTGATTCATTTATTTATTATATACCGGCTGCAGCCGAGTACGGTGTACATTTGATACCGGCTGCGAGCGAGTATATTTTGATATGAGAGACCGGCTGCCAGCCGCGAGTCGATATTTTTGGTAATTATTGCACTTTGCGTGCGCTTTGGTATATTATGAGATCACAGAGGCCCCAGATGTAGGGCACATTGTATTTTGAAAAGCTGGTGTATATATATATATATATATATAGATGATGTTTTGATCCACATGCTTTGTGTTTAAAATGTGTTGAAATATTTGGTTAATGGTAGTAATATATAGAATGTGTGATGAGTTTAATTGATATGTTGATAGATGGATGATGTTGATGGTTTTGTTTTTGTTATACGTATGTATGAATGATATGTGATGTGATGAATTGTTAGTTTTGTGACATTGTGATATATATAATCGATGAGTTGATCCAAATGATGTATAGATTGGCAGTGATTTTTTTGGTATACATAGTTGATGGTTTGTGTATTTATAAAATAAATGATGTTGATGAAATTGTAATGCTATGTGTGGTGGATAAACAAATGTGGTAAATTTTGTTGTTTACGCAGCAAAAGAGGCTACGCGACAAAAATTTAGATGAGAAATGAAGAAAAGAACCTGTTTCAAAAGGCAAAAGGTGCATGCTCAGGATCGGTTAAGTAACCAATGCTCGGTAGCTATGTGACCGATATCGGTTGCATGACCGATCCTGTTATTTAGGTATGAGCGTTTCTAAAAATAGAAAAGCTAGGGTGGCAACTTAAGTTTTAATTTTAGAGCCATGCAAGAGGTTAAATACGCGAACGCGACGCTTTTTGACGACTGAGACAGGGATTTGCATGAGAGATTTGGGTGAGAAGAAGGAAAGAGACAAGGAAAGTGAATGTGATCCGAGATTTAGAAGGCAGAAAGACAAAGTTAAAAAGGGTGGTGATCATGGCAGAACGAGGAGAAGCATCCAGCAGGCAAGGACAGGAGGGCGACAAGGGCCACCTCAGTCTTTGTAACCCAAGAGGTATTGTTTTGTTTGTGATTTGATTACTGCATGTTTTGTGAATAAGATGGGGGAGAGTAGGTGGGTAGATATGAGAAAGAAAACATGATAACAAGGGTTGCAGGTGAGGTAAGTGTTACAGGGTAGGCAATCAGGGGTTTCAGGTATGTTTGCATGTATAAAAAGGAATAAACGAGCAAATTATTGTCGTAGGTGGTTGTTTTTAGGGAAGGTGAATATAATTGACAATGACCGGTAGCGGTTAGGAGAACCGGTATCGGTTACTTAACCGATATCGGTTATGTATAACCGGTACCGGTTACTGGAGAAATTTCCAGAATGTTTGAAAAAGACTCTAATGGATTGAATGGTTGTTTGTCGTTTTTGGCGTATGCAGGCAGAGACAGGGTTGAGGATGAATGATAGCGTGCCAGCGCTGTTGTCGCGAATCCGAGCGGATGTAACACCAGCGGAATGGACATTGATAAATCGTTTGGGGTTAAGTGGAATCCGTTATTATTCACGAATCGCACGAAACCATGGTATGTTACAGGCGCTGATTGAGAGATGGAATCCCGAGACAAATACCTTCTATCTGCCAACAGGTGAAATGACAGTAACATTGGAAGATGTGTTTCGGATTTTGAGACTCCCTATTACAGAGAGCCGATATCGAGCACTACCTAGCGTGGCACGGGAGCGATAACAAAAGATATTTGGTCCATACGCACGAGATTTGACACAATGAGGTTTATCGTTTACATATGGGGTAATGTATGCGCAAAGACACACCCGAGAAACAAGGTTAGCATGATATTAATGATAGCGGTAGGGTATTATGCGTTACACCGAGGCGAAGGGGAAGATTTCCAAAGGCATTGATGGGTGTTATTTGGGAGATGATAGAAAGGAACGTGACTTTTGCATGGGCACCTGCATATTTGGCGGAGCTATACAGGGGTTTATGGGCTTGTAGGCGAAATCACAGGACAACGTTGGATTGCTCATACTTATTACACTGTTGGGCCTATGAGCACATTGTTTGTGTGCGACCAATAGGCCGATCCATCCGAGCGGAGAGACCGAGGCTGAGAGGTTGGGATTCCGACGATGGGTCCAAACAGAAACAAGGGCAAGATCTCAGGCCGTGACGAGTGACATTGAGTATTACAGGCAGGTATGGGAGAGAGTGACGGTTGCGGATATCTGTTGGAGGCCCTACGGAAACTATATGGTAACAGAGAACATAGCTGAGGAGTTGAGGGGTGTTGAGCGGTTGAGGTGGATCGCAGGGCACAGGCCGGGTGAGTATGAGAGGATTCCTATAGATCGCGTGCGGCGACAATTTGGATTTGTGCAGGATATACCCCTGGCTTATAGACCATATATGAGGATCGATCTTTGAGGCAAAGCATTCTCACCACCCCGCCAACACCTCGAAGGGCCCGAGGAGATAGCGACGTCGCGAGGTAATGGATGCGAGAATGACAGAGGCCTATAGATTATGGTGGGTAGCAGAATCTGCGAGGTGTACGTGAGCGCCCTAACACAGCGGTGATTACAGCGAGAGAGGATCGTCTGCAGCGTTTGGTTGGCAGCTCCCAAACGAGTGAATGAGACAAGAGGATTAGTAGTTGGTCAGTCACGGGCGGCGAGACTAGAGGGCCGGAGTTCTCCATGCGAGAGGCGTATTCATATGTTACAGGAGAGATTGCGATCGTGGCGGTACCAATAGCCGCGGTACCTTTGAGGACAGAGAGGCCGGCGAGAGCGGTCGACGATCACGATCATCACCTAGTTCGGGATGAGTCACGATGGTCCGAGTATATGTTAGCGAGGTATAAGAATAAATAAGGATGCCGACCTGCGTGTCGATGATAGAGAAGATGTATTTGTTTAACATCTAAATAAAACTGAATATGTATGTTGATTTGAGTTATGATAATAATAAGATTGTCGGTGTTTTGATTTTCGGTGTTTCGAAAAAGGATAAAGAGAAATGTGATTAAAATAAAAATACACAAAAATATTTATATTCACCACACAAGATAGGTTATGGTAGGGGATGGTCGAGCTAACCTTGGGAGACCCCATGTCTCCGAAGTGCTGCCTACATAGCCCATTGCACAAAGCAAGGAAGGGCCTCAGACCGATGTAGTTCTCCCTTAGGACCAGGGAGAGGTGAATTTAGGCAATTTGGTACGGTTTAGGCAATTTGTCGTTTGGTAAAAATTTGATGTTGGTAGGGTAATGTTGTTGGTGTTGGTAAGGTATGGGCGATGTTGATGTAGGTATAGGTAAAGCGAAAGTTAGCTTACCCAAAGAGAAGGGAACCATGTCCTGATTAAGATCAACACACAATCCTAGCTGCGAGGCAAAGAGGAAAGGGTGTCCCGTAGTTGAGAAGAGCCAAACAAACCACATATTAACATAGGATGAGCTTGAATCCCTAGGTACCTTGCATAGGCAAGAAGTCGATAGGTGAAAAGAGTTGTATAATCACATCATATCGGATATACGTCACGTCCCTTGAGGTTTGTTGCTTTGACAAATGGTGAGGTGAGGTGGTTGATATAGGCGGGGGCGCTGAGAGATTTTGACAAGGTGATTATTCTGATGAAAGAGAACCTACCCTAAATAGACAAGTCCATGACTCAAAAGTTCTTCTGAATGAGGCTTTTATTTTATTGAATATAGATCGATTGATGCGGGAAGTCTACCCGGATATTGATTGTTTTATTCTTGAGGTCTTCACGAAAGTCGATCGATGCGAGAAGCTTCTACTAGAAAGGTCGACCGTGTATAGTTGTCCTTCGAGGAGCATCTATTTATAGTAGCGAATATGATTTTAGTGCATAAATGTCCTTCAGGAGCGATCTATAGAAAACAAAGAAGAATAATTTGGCATATAGCTGTCCTTCGAGGAGCGATCTATATTTAATTTAGATGACTAGATGTTCTTTTTAGCGTGAAGCATCTAGTTTAGTAGGAAGTTTGACTCAAGAAAATCCCATAAGAGTACGGCTTATTTTAATACGTTGAAGTCATGGACTAGACTAAAAAGGGGAAGGCATCGTTAAGGGGAGGTGAGAGGTGAGCTTGATTTTATTTCGAGATGTAGAAACAAGTGCATGTGGTGGTATGGGAGCTCAAGGGACGAGCAAGAGCGGATAAGAAGTGATATAACACTAATTTCAACAATAGAATGGTCGAAGATGCAAGGCATTAAGGGGCTCAGGCTCAGGTTTACCATTAAGCGAAGCTAAACGATAAGTACCCGATCCATAGATGTGAGTGATTATATAAGGCCCAATCCAATTGGGAGCAAATTTTCCACGTTTGCTCTTTTCTAGTTTGGTTACATGTTGATTCTCTTTGAGGACAAGATCACCAACCTTAAAGGTACGCTCATGAAGTCGCTTATCATAAGCACGTTTAATGCGTTTTTGATAGATTTGAAGGTGATCAAGAGCTGTAAGACGGCGTTCGTCAAGAAGCTCCAATTGGGCTAACCGCTCTTGGCGGAAATCATCGTTGGTGAGAATATCCTGAAGAGATATTCTAAGGGAGGGTATTTGTATTTCGAGAGGCAAAACAGCCTCGGTGCCGTATACCAAAGAAAAAGGTGTGGCATTAGTAGAAGTACGAATGCTAGTACGATAAGCCCAAAGGGCAAAGGGAATGTGATCGTGCCAATTTCTTCCAGATTCATTGACAACTTTCATGAGGATTTTGGTTAGTGTTTTATTAGAAGACTCGGCTTGCCCATTGGCTTGTGGATAGTAAGGTGATGAGAAACTAAGTTTGATACCAAAGTTGTCACAAAGGTCTCGCAACAACTTGTTTTTGAAAGATTTTCCATTATCTGTTATCAGGCGGTGAGGAACACCAAAACGACAGATAATGTGGTGGTTAATGAACTCGACAATTTTTTCTTTTTTGATTGAAATGAGTGGAATAGCCTCCACCCATTTTGTGTAATATTCGGTCGCTGTGAGTATCCAACGGTGACGTTGTGAAGAGGTTGGGTGAATCTCACCAATAAGGTCTAAACCCCATTGTGAGAAAGGCCAAAGATCTCGAGCGATCTGGAGCGGGTGGCTAGGAGTATGTTGAAGGTTGGCATGTTGCTGACACATAACACAACGCTTAACATATTCGTAGCGATGCGTTATTGAGAGTAGGCCAATAATAACCAAGGCGAAGGATTCGTTTGGCCACAGCGAGCGCCGCTAAAATGTCCACCACAAATACCGTCATGGACCTGTTGGATGGTATGAGTGGCCTCCATGCCAGTTAGACAGCGAAGGAGGATACCATCAAAGCCACGTTTATAGAGGAGTCCCCCCATGACAACATAACGCGAAACACTTTTAAGAAAAGCACGTTTGCCGTTACTAGTAAGATCAGGTGGGAGGACAGAGATTGTAAGGTAGTCGTGAAATTGGTGGTACCAGGTATCCTGTGAATTAGTAGACACAGTATTTATCATACAAACTACCGGGGTTGAATAGGATGGGGCAAAAAGTTGTTGGACCACGACGAATAATTCAGAGTCAGTTGGCGCGGCGGGAATTTGCGAGGCTAAGCAAGCCATAGTATCCGCAAATTTGTTAGTGGAGCGGGGAATGGTTTGTATAGAATAGTGGGTAAATAAAGCTAGAAGTGAATCCACATAGTGTTTGTATTTTTGAAGTTCCTCGTTTTTGCATTGGTAGATGCCCATAACTTGATTGACTACCAATTGAGAGTCGCCAAAAATGTTGATAGATTTGATACCTAAGTGTAACGCAACTTGGAGACCTAGAACAAGGGCCTCGTATTCCGCTGTATTATTAGTGCAAGGGAAATCAAGTCGGAATGAAAGAGGCATAGGTTCAGCGTTGAGAGGAATGAGAACAACGCCAGCTCCTCCGCCGCGCTGGCATTTAGATCCATCGAAGAAGAGGGTCATTGGGTACGACTCTCTCGTGAGGGAAAGAGTAGCGATGAGTTCGTCGGAAATGTGAAATTGGTAAATTGTTCCCGAGACAGAGAGCGTCCGCAAGTTGGTCTGCGATGGTTTGTCCTTTGATTGATTTCTGGTGGATAAACTCAAGGTCGAGGTCGGCGAGAAGCATGAGCCATCTAGCAATGCGTTGGTTCAGATGAGGTTTGGCGTACATGTAATGGATGGGGTCTGTATTGGTGATGACGAAAGTCTTGTGATTTAGAAGGTAGTGTCGGAGTTTGGTGGCAACGAATGATAGGGCAAGGCACAATTTTTCTACATGTGTGTACCTAGTCTCATAGTCCACCAAAGTACGACTTATATAATAAATGGCTTGTTCGTGATTCTCAGAGTCACGATGTGCAAGCATGGCTCCTACAGCATGGTCGGTGGCGGAAAGGTAAAGGTAGAAAGGGCGGTTGTCTTGGGGTGGGATAAGCATGGGTGGTTTGTAAGAGATAAGATTTGAGAGCTTCAAGGCTTGGTGACATTCTTCGCTCCATTGGAATGCGATATCCTTTTTAAGGAGGTGGTGGAAAGGTTGACACCGATCCGAGAGTTGGGAGATGAAACGTCGAATAGATTGGAGCTTACCTTGTAAACTACGAATTGTTTGAGATTTTTGGGTGGGGGCATTTCTAGGATAGCTTTGACTTTCGATGGGTCGACCTCAATGCCACACAAAGAGACAATAAAGCCAAGAAGTTTTCCCAAAGAACACCAAAAACACATTTCTTCGGTTGAAGGCGGATGAGAATATTATAGACAAAGCATCAAAAATAATGGTTAAAACATCGAGATGTTCACTACAATGTTTAGACTTGCCGAGAAGATCGTCGACATAGTCTTCAAGGATAGTGTGCATAATGTCATGAAAAATGTAGGTCATAGCCCGCTGATAGGTAGCACCAGCATTCTTAAGGCCAAATGGCATGACACGATAACAAAAGGTTCCCCAAGGAGTTATGAAGGCAGTCTTGTGTTGATCGGCAGGGGCAACCAAAATTTGGTTGTATCCTGAAAAGCCATCCATGAGAGAAAGCATTTCATGACCAGATAAGATCAATCAACAAGTTGATCAATACTTGGGAGGGGGAAGTCATCCTTAGGGCAAGCGAGGTTAAGATCCCGGAAATCCGTGCATATCCGAAGTCCCCCCGTCGCTTTCGTGACAGGTACGATGTTGGAAATCCATTGAGGATAGTCAATAGGCAGAATGAAGGAAAGAAAAGGAGTCATTGGAGTTCCTCTTTGACGAGAGCAATGCGTGGATGCATTTTCTCAATTTTGTTTGACTGGTTTGGAATCGGGGTTTAGGGTGATGTTATGGACGCACGAATGGTAGGATCAATTCTGGCATGTCGGCGTAAGACCATGCGAACGCTTGGTTACGAGCACGAGAAAAGGTAGTAAAGGCGGCTTGTTCGATGTGTTAAGGGATTGTCCAATCTTCACTATGTGAGGATCTTCCTCCGTGTGGATGTTGATTTCTATAGTAGATTCATTCAGCATAGTTTGGGTTTCAGATGGTAGGGCGCGTTGAATATAAGAATCATCCGCGCCCAGGTAAGTGAGTATGGAGTCGTCATCCTGGCATTCAACAACATTAATCAAAGGTGAATCCTCTTCGATCATGTCTGGATACAGAAGGGGAAGAGAAGATGGGTCCTCATTATCGCGTTGATAAGTGAGAGGACCTATGAAGATAGCATTTATGAAAAAAAAAAGTTAGGAGGGATAGATTCAGGGTCCATCGATTCTGTGGGTGATGATGGCAAAGTAGGTGATGATGGTTCGGTAGGGGCAACGTCTTCCTCTTCCAGGATACAGCTGACAGGAGGTGTCTCTTGTGTAGGTGTTTCGGAAAAACCGAGACCACTGCGATCATTATGTTTGCGTGTGGTCACGGGAATGAGTGTATGTCGGCCTTGTTCGTAAAGGCCAAAACCAAAGCCTTTCCACGCACAGCGAGTCAAGAAGGTGAGGGCGAAACGACGATTTGTCAAGTATTGAAAATCGGATTGGAAGGGAACCACACCAAGAGGAGGTTCAGGGATAATGGAGGATGTGTCAACACCCCCATACGTTAGGTTAGTGCGGCAATGGGGTGGTCCGTAAGAGATTACCTCCCCCACGCGACAGTCGTAGGTGGGATGCGCATGTAATTGTCCGTACTCCTGCGGGGTAGGGAAAGAACTAACGTTATATAGGCGGTACTCCCCCAGCGTGAGGCGATGAAAAACATCTACTAAGGGGTCGGAGGTTGGGATGTTAGCTGCGGGAAGAGAAGTGGTTTGTGCGACGGTGGTTTCATCAGTTGAAGGCGTAGGTGCAGTTGAGGTGGATGGTTGAGGTACATTTGAAGAGGAAGGTTGGGTTGAATGTATGGGTGTCTTAATTGGTATAAGCACATCGTTTGGGCGGTATAACATATTGCAAGTTTTGAAGGGGGGAGGATCAGCTTTTACAGTGTAGGACTTCCCCTCATACTCAAATTTTATGCATCGATGTAATGTTGAGGGAACGCATCCCATGGCTCGAATCCAAGGACGACCTAGCAATATATTATATTGGAACTCTCCTTCAAGGACATAGAAGAGTTCGGGCAAAGTACGTGGGCCTACGCGAATGTTGAGGATCACGGTGCCTAAGGTAGAAGTAATAGCGTCATTGAATGATCGCAACATGATGGGGTTGGCACACATGCAACTAGAAGGGATGTTCATTTGTTGGAAGGCTTTTGAAGAGATGATGTTTAGGCTAGCGCCCCCGTCAATCATAACCCGACGTACTCGAATGTCTCGGACGTAAGCGGAAATGAAAAGGGCAGGGTCAGGGTCTTCTGCACCAAAGTCGATAATTTCATCTTCCGAGAAACTAACCGCAATGGGCTTGTTGTTTTGAGGCGAAGTGGTGGGGAGATGGATTGTTTGGTGAGAGAGGCAACGTGATTGGGTGTTAGAATGGAGGCAACGGCGGGGTTTCGTTGGGTAAAACCTCTATCCCTTGAAGGATCTCAACGAGAGCTTGTCGATGAGATTCGAGGTCCGAATGAGATCATATAGTGTCATTTTTACTGGCGATTGATGAAGGCGTTTGATCATGGTTCGGTGGGCAACTCCATTAGAGACGGATAGGCGGGTCCGCGAATAACCACTTTAGGTGGTGGTGTAATTGGGATGGTTGAAGGAGAAAGAGATGCCACAGTGTGTTTTCTTTCGCTTTCCCATTGTTTTTCTGTCCTCGAGTAATGCGACACTAATCATATTAATCTCGTAGATCCGAGATGAGGAAGATGGTTGGGATAATTCATGGTCTTCAAGAGGTGGGGTTGTAATAATGATCGGTCTTGGTGAGGCGGGGACGAGATGGTATAGTAGAGGGAATTGACGCTAGAGGTCTCTCCCTTCGTAAGTTGTCTTTCTTAATCTTTCTATCCTAAGAGGTGATTTGGCGAAGGATGGTTTTTAGAGCTTTGCATCCTTCCACATCATGTCTAGGTGTGCGGTGATAAGCGCAGATTTTAGACTCATCGTAACCCATAGGTCGGGGTTTAGACGGGTCATAAGGTCTAAGTGGAGGTAGGGAAATGGTCGCATTCTCCACCAACATAGCAAGGATTTTGGCGTAAGATCCTTTGAGTGGGTCAAAATCGAGAAGAGGATGAGGGTATTGATTGTGTGGGTTGTGGTAATGTTTGGGCGTGTTTAGTTCGTATGGGTGGTGGTTTAGCCCAGGGGTCTTGACACATGTTTTTCACTAAACGTGGTTTCTTGGACACGAGTTACGTTCAAATTTGGTTAGATGATGAGGCTACGAGATGGCGTGGTAGCGGGAAACAACCACGGAGAAAGGGGAGTGACAGAAAATAAATCCTTTGATGATGGGATTGGTTTAGGGTTGATAGGTGGACCGGATACGCGGGGTAACGATGTTGTGATACCCATTGATCTCTCAGATAGGTGTAGAAGGCGGAGGTCGTTTTGCGAAAACAACGAAGGTATGATATATTGGTGTAATGTGGAGGATGAGGTCCCAATATGGAAGGTGGGTGTGACGATGAAGGTTTTAATTGTGATAGAGGCCGGATTGCGTTCGTCTCTAGGTGGCGGAACGGATTTATTTTTCGATAGATCGAGTCGCTTAGGCGGGTGTGTCGAGATTGGGCATTGGTGAGGTCCCAGCGTAGGGGAAGATCTGGTTAAGTTGATAGAAGTGGACGGGCATTTGGTAGAGGTGAGGGGGTGAAGGCGAGAACAGGGGCATTTTAAGCTTCTGTAAGCACTTCGGGTAGATGGTGGAGACATCAGGATCAGTCATTTGCATTTGAGTAGAAAAAGGAGTACTCAAACGTTCCCATAGGGCCTGTCTATCTTCTGTGGAATGACAATCTCCAGGTGTGATTTGTAATTTTGGTACGGAAGAAAGGTGGGTTGTAATTCCAGTCCATTGTGGGTGTGACACAGGAGGCAGATGAGGCACTGTATCAATGGATGATAGGAAGTCAACCGGTCGTTGAAAAGATTTAGGCGATGAGGGACTAATAGGTAGGAGGGCGTGTTCGAGGAGATCTGTCATGTTAAAAGAATGTGGTGATGTTAGTGTAAGAGATTTCTCGTCTAAGGATGTCAAAAGGAGTGGTGAGCCTTCCTCTTGTGTAGCAAGAGTGGTAGAAGGGGACGTTTGGGAAATAGATAAATTAGATAGCATCCGCTCACAGTCTTGTAGGGATGTGGTGTAAGAAGACTCATTGATGAGAAGAGAAGCCTGGGCAGTTAACTCTTCTATGGGTAAAGGAACGATTTCGCTTTGGCTTGATGGTGGTAAAGGAGGTTCGGGCTCCTGTGTTAGTGAAGAGGCTTGATTCAAAATTTTCTCGATAGAGGCTTTTGGCTGAGAATCGAAGACTGCATGGATCTCATGAACACTCTCCTCAGCTAAGATATCTTGGTTCACGTTGCTGCTGGACGAGTGATTCGGGAATGGCTTGTTGAAAATTTTCAGATTTCGGTTAGCAGGGGCATTAGGATTATCGAGTGTTATATCCCCGCATCAACCATTTCTGCACTATGTTTTTCAACATCTTGCAGTTTTCATGACTATGTCCTTTTACGCGGTGAAAGTTACAAAAGTCATTTTCTTTGTACCAGGAAGGTATTGCGCGGGTGGAGTCAAACCCAGAGTGAGGTTTAACAGGGGGCAAGGTGATAGCCCCAGCTTTGAGCAATTTCTCCAATATCACATCATAGGTTTCTCCCAAGGAGTGTAGGCGATGGGTTCGGCTTTGTATTTATAGGTGGTTTTGGTGGAGTATTGGACGGTGGTTGGGATTTGACCATCACCGCGTGGGCATGCTCCTTTTGATTTAGAAGAGGTGGACGCGTGAGGAGTGGTGGTATTTGGTTTATTGGTAGAATCGGGAGTTCGGAAAGTGGAGTTCTTGTTGCAAGCAACCGTAGTTTCTCTTCCTCTAAGGCTCGAATTTCTAATTTTCGAGCCATAGTAAAGGCCTCGTCGAATGTACGGAAAGTTTGAATTTGGAGGGTAGGGGAGATGTGCTTAGCGCGAGCCCGCGTGTGATTCGATAAGTTCGGTTTGAGGCAAGGCATACGTAAGTTGGTTGATAAGGCCCACCATCGTCCAACGAAATCTGCGATAGATTCGTCTTCGAATGTCGGATGGCATGAGGTCGTGATGATAGATACTTTCTTGGCAATGTTAATGGAGAAATGATCCAAGAAAGATTGGGCTAGTTGGTTAAAAGAGAAGATTGAGTCTTTCGGGTTAAAGCACCGTACCACTCAAGGCGAGGCCCCGATAAGGACATGGGAAAGGTGTGGAGTAACAAGGCATCATCATGGGCAATCAAATAACAAGCATGTCTAAATGATCGCAAGTGTTGTTGAGGATCCTCTTTACCGTTAAAATGAGTAAACTTTGGCAACTCCCATTGAGGAGGATATGAATGAAGGGGAGAGAAGGGTGAATGGGCTCCCGACAAACTTGCTCGTATGTCAAGCGCTACGACTTCCGAAACGGAAGCCTCCGGTTTTGCATTTTGTCCATCATTTGCTTGATGAAATCTGTGGTTGGATGAGATGATGGTGCCACGTGCCACGAATAGGGATGTCCCATATAAGGTGTTGAGGTTACTTGGATACGTGTATGGGAATGAAAAGGTAGGCGGAGCTTGAAGGAAAGCTCGTTTGAATAGGTGGCGAGAGTAAGTCATGAATGGAGTGGTCCTAAGAGAGATGAGATAGGGGCGAGTGGTGGTAGCGATACGTGGGGTCCAAGGTTAACCAAAGGAAAGCTAATCGGGGTCGTATGAACCTCTGAAGCCGTCGGATTGGGAGACGGGGCTAATGATGCAGGAAGTAAGGTATTGTTATCAGGAGGAGTAGGAGCTAAATGAGCAGCTATACTAATAGGCATGCCCATAAGGAGCCGACCATCAGGCGTACGGTCGAGGGTATGAGACAAATAGTATTAGCATACTGGATTAGCATCCGAGAAATTTGGCAAAGTCCTTGTCTCCTACAGAATTTGGGGATCCCACTAAGCGTGCAAAATGTTTCACTCGGAAAATGCTTCGTTCCTTATAGAAACAGATAAGGTTAGGGTTAGGAGGAATACCTGTAGAATGTCGAGATGATGTGCGCGTACCGTAGAGAAAGATCAGGTTGACTGCGAAGAACTCCTTTTTGTCTTGGAAGGACTACCTGCAAATAAGAACACAAGACCACAAGATTTTGATTAGATAATAAATGAGGGAACTGCCTTGGGCCCAGGAAATATGAAACTTCCTTTCGAAGGTGGTCGATTCCTCTTTGATATGAGTTAACACAAAATACTTGTAAAATATCAATTAAATTGCTTGGTTTGAACCGGTAGGGAAAGGTCAAGCTTTTCCCGGTTTTTGATCAAAGGAACCGATGCAGTTACCTTAACCGATGGCGATTCTTGATAACCGATACCGGGTGGGTTCTGTGGATCTTCTCGGGCTGGTTGTGGAGTTTGTAATGGCTGATTTTTGGATAGTTTTTTGGGAAATGGGATGGTTAGAAACAAAAGAATGACAGCTAGAGGCAATGGTACGTTGGATAATGGATCCAGAAACGGATTTGGGAGGACTGTAATTCCAAAAGCATAAGAAATGTTATAATGGAGGACATGCAAGATGTAACTTATCGGTTTTTGACGAAGATGCCACTCTCCTTGGTCGCCAACGATTCTCGGTTTCTTCACTCGTCTCTGCTTGGTCAAGTGAAGTTCTGGACTCTGCTAATCGCTTTGGACTCTCCTTTGATTCAAAAATCCTTCGACTGATCTCCAAAATGAAATTCCGATCCGTTGTTTTGGTTTGGGAAGCCCATTTACAGGGAACCGATGGCGGTTACGTAACCGACGGCGGTCGAGTAGGAACCGGCATCGGTAAGGAAAAAGTAGGCTATTTTTAGTAAAATAGCCCGCCTTCCCTGTTTTTCTCCCGAGAGATCAGTTGCGGGCTTGGTCAAGTGGCTAGAAGGTCGGCTTTGGGTGCGAGTAAGGAGGCATTAGTTATGGATGTGAGTCTAGACCAAGTCATGGGTCCTAATTAGGTTAGTTTAGGGTTAGGGCTAGGTCATGATGAGGTGGCAAAGTGAGGTGGCGGGTAAGGTGATGTGGATTTATCAATTACAAGGTAATTAATAAATAATTGTGTAAAGTTTAGGTAATGAGGTTAGATTGCGAGATGAGATGCGGGTCACAAGGGGTCGTAAGACACAAATTTGGTGTCTACAGGTGTAGTGGAGGATTCACTTGTTATTGTTGTGAGAGGATCATTTGTGGATGATTTGAATGGTGACTTAGTAATAGGAGCATCAAATATTGAAGGTGTAGATGTTTGATATTTAATTGTGTTGATGGTGTGGTGAATAACTTTTGATTGTGTTTGACTTGTGGATGGGGCATGATTTGGAAAGGGTTGTTTAAAGACATCCAATTTCGATTCGTAGGTGCATTTGGGTTATCTAATTGCAACTCACCTTAGATGATAAGGTCCTAGAGGACATTTCAAACGAGACACACCTTTCAATGTCATATCATTTGACCCTATGGTATTTACAATAATCATTATCTCGATACCAAGAATGTTTTGAAATGGATGTGTCGATAAGACGGATGGGAGCAAGAGTGATCATATTCGCAACTAAGAATTTTTCAAAGATTGAACCATAAGATTCATCGATGAGTGTATAATTTTGTTGAGGACGAGTGCTTTTGGAGGTCTAACATTCTTTAGGATCAATTTTTACAATGAATACATAGGTGATGATTTGTATTTGTCATGGCTAGAGGATTATTTGGATGAAAACTTGGGTTTAGGTTTCTTTGATCTAAGTTTAACTCTACCGTCTTCAAGAATGCGAAGCTCAAGTTTGTGAGACATAGTGAAGGCTTTGTAGAATTTCTAAAAGTATTGGATTTGTAATGTGGATGATATGTGTTTGGCACATGAGTAAGAAAATAACTCAATTAATTCAGTATGTGGGAGGGAAAAGGATAATTGATTGAAAATACCCCTCCAAAGCAGTGATGAAATTAGCAATAGTTTTGTCTTCAAATTGTTTGATTGTGTATAAGTTGGTGATAGTGATTTTACATATGATATTGATCAAGAAAGGTTCTAAGAAAATTTGAGTGAGTTGTGTGATTGAGAAAAGTGAGCACCGAGGGATGTTGTCGTACTAATATAAGGCGCTTCCAACTAACGATATGGGATATGTTCTTAACATAATGTCCCGGTCATGTGCTTTATGAGGTAAAAAGCATCTCCAAGGCCCAAATGTGTTGTTGAGGGTATTCTTTGCTATAGAATTTAAGGAACTTAGGAAGTTCGCAATGAGGCGGATACCCTTTGTATGGTGGCATGATGGGTGGATTGGTTCATTACAAATCTGCTTCATAAAATAATGTGTTCTTAAGACCCATAGAGGTTGTTTCAAGGCTAGATATTATGTTCATCAATGCATGTAAATGGTTGATTTATGATGGTTGTTAAAGGTTGGATGATGAAGGACTAGGTTGATTGTATTTGAATGGATTTGGTTGTTGATATGATTGATATGGTAAAGGGATATTATGTTGGAGAGGAGTACTCATGGGAATGTTATAGGTGGGTTGTGAAACTAAGGGTTGTGAAGGTTGGATGTATTGATATTAGATGGGCATAAATGTGTTCATAAGAGGTTGTGATGGTTGAGACACGTGTTGAAAAGGAGTGGATGTAAGGATGAGGGGTTGAGATGGATGTTGAAAGGAAGTAGAAGTGTGGATAAGGGGTTGTGATTACTAGAATGTGTATTGAGAAGAGATAAGTGGTTGAGATTGTTGAGGTATGTAATGAGAGGGATTTACGAAACATGGGTAGGTGATGACTGTTGTGAAGAAGGATGAGTGTTAGAGATGGAACTAGTGTTGATAGGGGTGTGGATTTAGGAAAGGACATGATAATGTTCTGAATAGATGATGTGGATTATTGTGAAGGAGTAGGTTGAGACAGACTTATTGAATGGCTATGGAGCTTATAGGAGGTTTCTATATTGTAGAAGAGTAAATATAACTCGGAGGTAGGAGAAGATGTGATATTGTTATTCTATGATGAGATGGAACTAGATGAGAGATCTAGTGAAGATGTTGATTGTTGACTAGTTGGTTGTTGTGAAGAAATTACGTTAAGGTCGAAATTGATGAGAGGTGTTGTTTATATGGGTGTTGATGTTTTGATGTACTTGCAGTAGGATAGGGATGGACTTGTTCGATGACCGACTCATGATTAGGATTGAAAAGTCAAGAAAATTCATATGTGGTGTTAGTGACGGGGCGTTGTTCAAGTGTGGGATACTGGAGGAGAACTCCTCAAGCAACGAGATATGCACTTAAAGCTATAGGGTTTTGATCCATAATTTCTACGAAAACTGGATCACCACTATAAAAAAAGTGAGGACTAGGTGGATCAATAATTTTAGATGTGGTGGATTGACTGCTAAGGGACTAAGGAAATTATTGATCATGTGCTGGATATGATAAGGATGTGTGATGTTGGTAGATGAGGCATGTGGCGTCATCCATGGGGTTTTGGACATTTTATAAGGATTTTTGAAATTAATCACCATGTTTTCAGGATTTTGTAGACGGAATTGTTGTCTAGTAAGAACCATGAAAACAAATAATCACCTAAAATGAAAAATGAATCTTGATAGTTGATTACAAGAAAACAGAAAATCATGCGTTAGAAATTTTATTATCTTGATTAATTAAAAGAAAGGTGAAATGTGAAAAATGGTTTATGGGGTCCTAGGAAATGGCAATCTATGGTTGGTTTCAGTGATGTTAAAGGTCAAAGTCCTGGATATACCACCCGAGGGTATATGAGGCCTGAATATGTGTTGGTATCAATACGGGGTGTGGTATTAGGGCCTACCCCCTCACCATAGTCTTGCAAATGATAAGGGTGTCGAGTTCTTAGCCAATATACCGCCCACCATATTATTTATACTCGGTTAGAACACCGAGTCGACTTATCCCCTTGGTAATGAAATCCAAGTAGGTCCACCTGGGTAGAATATTTTGATGTAAGTTATGTTTAATGTGATTTGGTTGTGTGTGAGGGAAGTTAAGTGAATGCAATTTGTTAACTTCCTAATTAGACTATGTGATTAAGAAGATATGAAAGGTTCATTTTAGATCCAAAATAAATGTTGATTTGATGAGGACATAAAAAAATTCGATGGTTTATAAACGGAAGTGAAGAAGACGTACTCTATGATTGCTCCCCTTTTTATTTTTTTATCTTCGCTACGATGCAAAAAGCAGATGCTCTAAATATAGGAACTGTAATGGTTAGATGAAGATAGAAGATAGAAAGAAAACACAATCGTAAGGGAAACTGTTCAAGTAATAAAAACAATCAACAAAGATTTTCAATGATTCACCAAAATTGTTGGCGATATCATTGGATCGTTAACGATTATAGAGCGAGAAGACCTAAAGATTAATATACGTTATGTTTGATGAAAAAAAGGGGACAAGGTCCCACCGAGTGTGCTACGCCCTTAATCATATATCTTATATTGGATGTATATAGCCAACTTGTGGCTATCATAACTTCTTATCATTATGTATCTCTTTCATATATGTTATATTTTCATTAGTTGGTCGGCCTTGGTGTTGGTCATAGCATAGGAATAGTATATATAGGGGTTAGTAGGTAGTAGTTGATCATCATATTCAACATTTGAGTCTTATTGTCTGGTTTGGAGGTTGCCCCCTCAAAGTGGCTAAGTATTCTTATTGCACATTGAGATCATTTATCTAAAATATTGTGTTCATTGGTGTTATATTTCTTCTAATAATCAGATTTATACAAGTAATTACATTACAAGTGGTATCAGAGCTTGAACTTGGCCAGCACTGCGTCAAACCCTAATTGTGAAGGTTCGTCCATATCTAAAAATTGGTAGTGAATTTTTCTGCAATTTTTTTGTGGTGTGGCAAAATCAGTCAAGTAAGCTTCACTCCAAATTTTAAGAATTTTGGACTTGTTCTGAAAAAGTTATAGCGATTTTATGTTTTTTCATAATTTGGCTACCTAGGGTGTGATTTGTAGAATTTTTCAAAGTTATTTACATTTCCAGAAATAAGATTAAAAATTATTTTGAGTTCATTCTTTGAGTTTTATAAAAATTCCGAATTCCTATTAAAAACCCAAACCCTTGATCCTTAAATCTTACCATTTTGGGGCATCATGGCTAGGCCTTCGCCAAGAGGAAAAAAGAATCCCATCACTCTGGGTAAAACCCCTAATAAGGATGAGATAATAATTGAGGAGTTAGAGTCAGAAGGGGTATCTACAAAGTCCTCAGGGTTAGGGTTTACTTCAACTGACCATAAGGTCAGCTATCTTGAGTTAGAGTTGCGAAACCTCGAGGGTAGAGTGGCCAAAGAAAGAAGATGTACAAAAATTTGGACAAAGATTGGAGGATTTCATTCAACAATTTATTTACAATGTCATGGGTAATCATATCCTTCCTAATCAGCCACAACTCAATCATACTCATATTAACCAAGGTGGATCTTTAGGTCAAAGTAATAGACAAACTAGCTAGGGTGGATTTGCAAACATGACCAATCCAAATACAAACACTCTGCAAGCCCGTAACATGATTCCAAAAGTGGAAATGTGAAAGTTTGATAGAAAGGATACACTCAATTGGATTAACCAGATGGAGAATTTCTTTGATCTTCATCAGATTCCATTGGGACAAAAGGTTACCATGGCATTGTTGTATCTTGAACCTGACCAATTCATTTGGTATCGATGGTTATGTGCTCAAAAGAAAAAGAGTGGCCTCAATGTTACATGGACAGTATTCATCAAGAGTTGCAATTGCACTATAGTTCTAGTGTGTTAGAGAATAATTTTAGTCAATTAGCGAAGCTCGGACAAACAGAAATTACCAAAGAAGATTACATCCATCAATTCTAAAACCTTTCTCATGCGGATGGAAAATATTCCTAAAGATAATTTGAATGACTTATTTCTTGGGGGTCTTAAAGAACAAATTGAGACTGAGGTGCGTATGTTTAATCCTCATAAGGTTTTAGACTCTATGATCATGGCACATAGGGCAAAGGAAAAATTTCTTTCTAGTAGGAAACAAACTGTCAGTAATATCAGAGATCGTAGCACCCTTCCACCATCATTCCCTTGGCCAGTGAGACTGACACCTCAACAAATTGAAGAAAAGAGAGCCAAAGGGTTATGTTTTAATTGTGACAACAAATTTGGACCAGGACATAAGTGTGTTGAAAAGAAGTTGTTCTACATTGAGGGACCTACTAAAGAAGAAGAAAATGAAGAAGACGAAGAGGTAGAGCCAGAGGAGGAATTAGGAGATCCCCAACCAACAATATCATGCCATGTAATTTCGGTATTAGCACTCCCCAAACTCTCAAAGTAGTTGGATTCTTAAAAAAGAGGGTAACAGTGTTGATTGATTCAGAAGTACTCACAATTTCATCAATCATAAGTTGGCGGTACGCTTGAACTGCTTTGTTTATCCAGCTCTAGAATGTCAAGTCATTATCACTGATGGGAAAACTGTTAGTTGTTCAAGAAAATGCCATAACATTAATCTCGCCATGGGAGATTACTTGCTAACTAGAAATATGCATGCCATTTCCATGGGAGGAGTAGACATTGTGTTAGGAGTTCAATGGCTTACCACCTTGGGAACTATTGAAATGAATTTCAGTCAAAAGGGAGGACTTTTAAACTAAAAGGACTAAGAGAAAAGTCCCCACATATGGTAACTTCTCATCGATACAAAAATTGCTTAGAAAGGGTGCGAAGGGTTTGTGGCACAATTATTTTCATTGGAAGCACATCATTCCAATACATTTATACCCGCAGATATGCAAGCAGTTATAGATGAGCACTCAGTGGTGTTTGGAGAAATGCCCAAGGTTCTACCTCCAAAAAGAGACCATGACCATGCCATCCAGCTAGTACCAGAGAGTCAACCACCCAACATCAGACCTTATAGGTACCCCTATATTCAAAAGAGTGAGATTGAGAAGATAGGCTAAGAGATGTTAGAAGCGGGATGTATTCGTCATAGTCAAAGTGCTTACTCTTCTCCTATAGTGATGGTATGGAAAAAAGATGACAATTGGTGCATGTGTCCAGATTACAGGGAACTCAATAACTACACGCTTAAAGATAAGTTTCTTATTCCTATAATTAATGATTTGCTAGATGAGTTACATGGTGTTGTTTACTTTACAAAACTTGATCTTTGTTCGGATATCATCAGATTAGAATCAGGGATGAAGATATTCATAAAACAACCTTCAGACACATGAAGGACACTATGAGTTCTTGGTAATGCCTTTTGGAATAGCAAATGCACCCTCTATATTTCAAAGCTTAATGAATTCTATCTTTAAGCCATTTCTTCGAAAGTTTGTTTTAGTGTTCTTTGATGATATATTAATCTATAGTAAAACATGGGAGGAACACTTGCATCATGTAAATAAGGTGTTGGAAACTCTTGAACAACATCAACTTTATGCAAAGCCTTCTAAGTGTTCTTTTGGTGTCAAGGAGGTTGAATATTTGGGTCATATTGTCTCTTATGAAGGTGTTAAAGTGGATCCTAACAAGATAAAAGCCATGCTTGAATGGAAGGTTCCCAAAACCCTAAAAAATCTCTCGAGGATTTTTGGGGCTTATAGGTTATTATCGTAGATTTGTAAGGAATTATGGCAGCATCGCAACACCACTCACAACTTTATTGAAGAAGGACTCTTTCCATTGGAACGAGCAAGCTACTATGGCCTTTGAGAAGTTGAAGGAGGCCATGTGCACCACTCCAGTTCTAGCCACCCCAAATTTTTGAAAACATTCATTGTTGAATGTGATGCTTCAGGGTATGGTATGGGGTAGTACTCATGCAAGACGGTGACCCATTGCCTTTGAGAGCCACCAATTTAAAGGTAAGAATATCTCTAAACCAGTTTATGAGAAAGAAATGTTAGCAATACTTCATGCCGTGAAGCAATGGAGACCATATCTAATAGGACGACATTTCAAAGTAAAGACCGATCATGATAGTTTGAAATACTTCTTAGAGCAACGTTTATCATCATAAGAACAACATAAATAGGTCTCAAAAATGTTGGGGTATGATTTTGAGATAATATACAAGAAAGGGAAAGAGAATGTAGTTCTTTGGTGCTTTATCTCGGAAGGATGAATCTTCCCGTGCATTGTTGTGGGTTACAAGAGGATTGGATAGAGGATGCAAGGTCTAAATGGAAAAATTACTCAGTACAAAAAATCTCATTCGAATCTCCAACAAGATCCGGGCATGTCGAAAAAATTGTATGGAAAGGAGATGTTTTATGGTATAAAGATAGATTATATCTATGTAAGAATTCAATCCTTAAAAACAGGGGTTCTATCCGAGCTCCATGCTTCTTCGTAGGGGGTCATTCTGACTTCTTAAAGACTTATCATTGAATTAAGCATTTTTTTTTTTCTAGGGAAGGGCTAAAAGGAGATGTCCAAAAGCTTGTGGCAAAATGCATGGTTTGTCAAAGAAAATAAGGGTGAAAGAATTAAGTCCCAGATCTTTTACAACCTCTATCTATTCCTAGTCGAGAGGTGGGAAGAGGTGTCCATGGACTTCATCACAGACTACCTAAATTAGAAGGTAAAAATGTAATCATGGTGGTGGTGGTCGACTCACCGAGATATGCCCATTTTTGTGCTTTATCACATCCATTTGTTGCGAGTACAGTAGCAACAACCTTCAAGGATACAATTCAAAAGCTACATGGGACACCAAAGATTATAGTAAGTGATCGAGACCCTATCTTTACTAGTAATTTTTGGACTGACTTGTTCTCATGCTTGGGCACACAACTAGCTCAAAGTTCCTCTTATCATCCCTAGTCTAATGGGAAAATAGAGGTGGTAAACAAGTGCTTAGAGGGATATCTTTGTTGTTTTACATCAGATAAGCAATTGAGATGGGTCCAATAGTTACCACGCGAATGGTGGCATAACACCTCCTTTCATACTTTATCTGAAATTCCTCCTTTCTTGGCATTATATGGGTACCATCCACCATCTATCACTTCATCTTTAAGAGTCCAAATGCAAATATTTGAGTAGTTAAAGAACATATTCAACACCAACAAGAGGTGCTTTCTAGTCTCAGGGAGAATTTGGCCATGTCACAAAACTGCATGAAGCAACAGGCAGACCAACATCATAGTGAAAGAAATTTTGAAGTCGGTGATTGGTTTTTTGTGTGTTTACAACCATATAAGAAAATGTCCTTAAAACAACAAAAAACCGGCAATGTAGCATACAAACCGGAACTTCCTCTAGTTACTCCAATTCATCAAGTCTTCCATGTATCTTGCCTAAAGAAGGTAATTGGACAGACAATATCAACCCAGATAGTGTTACCCAAGCTTGATGAAGAGGGTAGAATCATCTTGGAACCAAAATGCATCCTTCGTAGACACGTCTTAGCGATTGAGGACAAGGGTCATCATTGAGTATTTGATCAAGTGGAAAAATCTAGACAATGAAGACACAACTTAGGAGGATGCAAATTTCCTGCAGAAGCATCCAGATCTTCTCAACATTGGGGACAATGTTGGTTCGAAGGGGAGGGGCATGCTACGCCCTTAATCATATATCTTATATTGGATGTATATAGCCAACTTGTGGTTATCATAACTTCTTATCATTACGTATCTCTTTCATATATGTTATATTTTCATTAGTGGGCCGGCCTTGGTGTTGGCCATAGCATAAGAATAGTATATATAGGGGTTAGTAGGTAGTAGTTGATCATCATATTCAACATTTGAGTCTTATTGTCTGGTTTGGAGGTTGCCCCCTTGAAGTGGCTAAGCTATTCTTATTGCACATTGAGATCATTTATTTGAAATATTGTGTTCATTAGAGCTATATTGCAGCTAATAATAAAATTTATATAAGTAATTACATTACAAGTACCGAGTGCACCAAAATGTTCCAGTTATATACTATTAAGTGTGAGAAAATACCTAAAACTCAATATAGGGCGGGGTTTAGCGATACACTGTGTTGTCAATCACAATTTTGGGAAGAAGTGAAGTGAAAAATTGACAAACACTCCTCTCATCCAAAGTGAAGAGACATGGAATCGAGACAACTAAACAAAATATATTAGATAAATGGGGTAATGATCTGCTTGCAAAGGTCAATTCCGAGAATCCAAAGGACTTCCTTGGAAGATATTAGCTCGTTTTGATATAATTAAGTAGGTTGAAAATAATGAAAAGATAGATAAATGACAATGATAATATACTAGAATTCAAGATGGAAGGGAAGGTCATGTTCTACTTCATAGGTGGCCCAGCTAGGATGGAAGCAATTAGAACAACCTCAAAGTAATCGTACCAATAGTCTGCCAGTCTCTTCATGGATTTCGTTGAGGAACTCAAATTGGTTCTCAATGTCCTCAATGTCGTGTAAATCTAATAGCACGAGATGGAGATATTGTGAAGGATGTCAAACTACTCCCATATGAAGGGTTGTCGGATGATGGGGAGATCGTAAATGCTTGTGATAGGATGTGATTGACCTAGAACAATCATCTAAAGTAAATACATGCTTACAAAAGACAAGTTAAATCCGAGAGATATTAATTAAAGTTGATAAAATGATATAAATTTGATTAAAGAAACCGATAAATAGGAATTTCTAATGATTTAAAGGAATCATGGGTGGTTTAGAAGAATCATGGGTGATTCAAGGGAATCGCAGTAATTCAAAGGAATCATTGACGATCGTTGTAAAAAAATTAATTCCTCTAAAAATGATAAGTTGATATAAACATAGATCTAAATGATTTTTTTATATGTTTGAGAAGTAAGAACAATATTAAGACAACAAAAAGAGTACCTTGTTATGTGGGGATAGGTTGTAGAGTTTATGTAGATGATGATTGAAGTTGATGAAGTTAAATTTTGAGCTTCGGGAAGATTTCTCGAAATAAGGCTGCAAAAATTATGTGTTGTAGGCTCTTGAGAAGATTTTGATGTTGTTGTTTGGCTTGTAGATCACCGGAATGACAGAGCTTCACCGCTGGATCAAAAGAAAAAGATGCAAGGACATGCAAATTATTTTTGAAGATCCTTGAGAAAAGAGCTTGAACTAGATTTTATAATCATCGTGATTTGTTAGAATCATTAGCGTCCGGGAAATTGAGGGAAAAGGTTAAGAAGTGGTTTCAACCACTTCCCAAATGGGATTTTCAGCTATAGGGATGAGGTAAAATACTTAGAGAGAAGGTTAAGACAAGTTAGGGAGGTTATGGTGTTAGGATAAAATAGGTTTGGAATGGTTTATAGATGGTTAGGTGGTTTAGGATGGGTAAATGTAATTTAGGATGGATAAAATTTGATTTTAGGTATGAGGGGATGACTTTAGATAGTGTTATATTGATAGGTTAAATGATTAATGCATTTATGTGAGGGGCATGAGGGAAGTAGGCGTGACTAAAACATGGTGTCTACATGTGTAACTTTCACAAGGGTAACCTATGGCATCATTTCACACACAAGAACAACGAACTACATGGATTCTGAGATGTAGTACAATGCTTGGTTGTAAGTTCACTCTTTGGGTGATCATCGGGGTCAATATGACTCCACATTCTACATATTTTTATTAGATTTGATGTGGTTTGTGGACATGTGCAAGTAGACATTTGTTTTGTATGTTATAGGTGTGATCAAAACCCTAACAATGAAGTCAAAGTGATAAAGTACAACTAATAGTGAAGATCCTTTGACCCATAAAAGACCAGACTCCAATCATCCGAGCGACATTACGACACCTAAATTAGTCACTAGCACCGGGCACTCATGTCCTCCTGTGGATGCTTCTGTTCTACACATACATGGGTTTTTCAACCGTTATTAAGCCTTGATGACATTGTTTCTAGCATGTTCCAACACTCATATAGTCACGATCATTCCCAGGTTATACATAATCAACTAAGTCAACTTCCTCTCTCATTTGCTTAGGGTTTTACATCATTGAATTCTTGTTTGCTTACATGTTACTTGTACTTATTTACCCGAATATCATTAGTTATAGTAAGTTACTCTGAAATAAGATTTAATTCAAATTAGATTAAATCATTTGGTGAACCCCAACTCGTGATCGACCACTTGGATCCTTATTTTGCATATTACCTCCATATTTCTTATAACCCTAGATACCCTTGGATCCTTTCATTTTTACCAACATGAGTGTCTCTCTCCCTGCTTTCTTATAGGCCAATCCTAAATGTGAGCACAAAATACAATATTTTTGGCTAACACTTACATTCATCCTAACACTTCTCCTAAATATGTTTATCATAGATTCACTATGACATCATATTTTAATAAAGAGCATATTACCTTTACATCTGCTGAAATCTTCTCCACTTATTTTAGATAATGATCCACCCCTTTATATTCAAGTTTGCATCCATAATATAGGGGTTAAACAAGCTTTAGTTGATAATGGATCCGGTCTTAACATTTGTAATCTATCATTCCTTCAACAAATTGGCCTTTCTAAAGCATACTTAACTCCCTCATCTATTTGTATTCATAGATTTAATAATATTCCTAAAAGAGTCTTAGAATACAATCACACCTCATCACTTTGTAAGCCATGCAATTTACACATCTCATGTCAAGTAATGCTTAATAATATTAATTATAATACTCTTCTCGAGACGGTCATGGATCCATGCATGTTCTCCCTTCAAACCTTCATGCCCATCTTAAATTCATATACCGGGTGTGGTCTATGAGGCCTTAGCAGATCCCTCCCCATTTTCCTTTTGCAACACTATTGATCATTCACATGAAGCCCCTACTTCTACCACATCTCCTCCTAATTTCACAAAGTATGGTCTTGGGTATTAGTATATGCTTCGTTATGGTTTCACTAGCACCGGATTAGGCAAAGATGGAAAGGGAATCACAAAGCCTCTTTCCATTCCCAAATAATACACTAAACTTTGTATCATATATCTCCCTCCACCTTCTCCTTTTCTCTCACCACATCTTCTCCTAAGGTTTACACTATTTCACATACTCATAATCTTCCTCTATTATACCCTGAGCTTATTGGTGATCCTACTTCTCCCACTTGGCCTGAATTGGATACATTCCTTATTGATGATGCTCTATTAGAATACATGGGAACTTACAACCATTTCCCCCTTACCATCACAAAAAGTGTTTTCCATATGTTCTCAATGCTACAACTTACTTTGGTGAATTTGATCCTCCTAACACCAATACCGATACTCCTGACACATTTCCACATCCGCCACCATGACATGGTATCTCTCCTATCATTAGATAGATATCCATCACTCACACACTTGGGGGGGTATCAAACTTCCCCCATAGTTGCACATTCTAATCAGCAATTTCCTATCCATACTACTCACATACACACCTATACCTTAATTTTGCTTTACACTTCAAGTCAATATTTCTAGCAACACTTTCTCTTATCTACATTATGAGCACACCTTGCTACATCTATCTATGCTTATGGATTCCCTTTCCACTCCTATGCCACTCCATACATGCTTTTCTCCTCATGCTTACTTATAGATCCTTTTATTCATGATACACATCCTACTTTATACGGTATACATCCTTTCGGTCACTATACATATTCTTGCTCAAAATGATCACATATATTTTCCAACAACTCTCCGATATACACACTTGGGGCATTTTCCTTCCTCCCTCCTCACTTGTTTCTTACATAATTACTTCTTCATATCTATACAACACAATGTTGTTACTACATACTCTACCATTGTTACCCGATAATGCACTCTTATTATATGGTTCATGCTTGATCTTTGAGGAGCATTCCTAAATGAACCTCATCTCACACACATTTGCTAAGGGGAAACGTGACTCCCCTCATCTACACATCTTACATATCACAACGACACCATCACTATCCACACAACATCTACACATCTTGGTTGTATTTACTCTTTGTTAGCTTATACGCTTACATGTTACACTTTATTTCCTATGCTAGTTGGATACTTAATATGTCGTTATCTATTTCTATACAAACATGCACATTTACATGGTATCTTGAGGTGAATACAAGACTACTACAAATTCTTACATAATGCATGATGCATGATGCTTGACACTTCTCTTTACCAATTCCACAGAGGCTCCTAGGGGAATCTACCTTTACTACTCTCATACTCCACACTCACAGGTCCAATTTGTGAACAAGGAAACAATTTGTAAAAGTTATGAAATGGTGTAAGAAACACTCAAGGATCCCCAAAGCTTCAAACAAATAGTTTAATGGACCATCGATAAGAGATAAACAAGTATTAATAACTTTTGCATGCATTAATCTTGAAATAAACAAGTAAATCTAACATATCTAGTTATCCTCTACTCTTAAAAGCTTTACAAATGAGCATAGATAGATTCTAAGTAATATGTTTATGATTGTGAGAATGGAAGCTCTCCATTAATGGCTAAAGAGCCACATGGTTTCTTCCATTTACTCAAACTTGAATGGAAATAACAAAGCAAAGCAATATTAGCTCAATATGACAAATGAAGAAAAGCTCTAATCCTAGCAATAATACTATAGTTTAGCCTAGAAAGGGAAATGTTCTTAAGAAAGTGAGAGGGGTAGTGGGGTATTTATAGGTTTTGATTTCCAAAAAGGGGAGACTTTGGGTGCATGTGGGACAAATGAATAAGCCAAAAATCACTTTAGTGAGTCAAAGTAAGATTTGACTAGGCTTAGGAGAGGTTAATCATGGTTTAGGCTAATTAATCATAATTAGTGAGAAATTAGGGTTGTGAGAGAGTTATGAGAGGTGTAATCAATCCAATGAAATGGATTGATTTCCTAGGAAGCTAGTAGAAGTGGTCTAGAATAACATTAGAAGAGGGTTGGTCAAAACGAGGCTATAATAGTCTTGCTTAATTGGTTTATAAGAGGAATACGACCAAAAGAGTGTCGTAAGAGGGGAGTTAGATGGGTCTAATTGACGGTGTGTCATCAATTTGTGAAGAGTGAGATAGTTAGTGCAATATTAGGAATAATAGTGCTTCAATCAAACTACAGGTGTCTACATTTTCCCCTCTTTGGGGTGGCATAAGCTACGTCACTTCAAAGAAAGTAGACAAACACGAACAACTAATTTTTTTTTAAGGGGTGGAAGAAAAATTAGTAGGGTGGAGGATGCCCCTCGAGTGATGATTGGGAAATGCAAGAGATCGATTGATGATTGAAAAGATGATAGAAAGAGAGCAAAAGAAAGAAATAGTGTGAAGAAGAAGAAAAAAGAAGGAGAAAGAAAATATCAAGGGGAGATATTGAGCTATTAACAAATTTGTTGTGTACAAGATAATAACGATTATATCATATTGCTACGAATCTTCATCATCGGTCCTTATTAAAATATAAGCATATGATAAAAGTATAGAATGACATGAAAATCCATAATACAAATAATTATCCATTATTGAAACTTCCAACTCGGCAACATACAAAATGTAATACAATACGAGAAGTAAACAAGCTGATCTGGCATGGAAATAAGTACGAACATGCACACTCAAACCAACAACGTCTAAGAGAGTTGCACAAATATTTTGTTATCAAGATTTAGTCTCAAATTTTTGTGATAAATGACAAGGATAGAAATTATGCCCCAAGTAAATTGTATATGCAAGGAAAGAACGAAGGACACTTGGGCCCAATGAAAAAGCAAAGCAGTGCACAAATGAAATAGTACTAAGTAACTCATTGTGCACCGGATTACAGATGAAGTAAGCAACGTAGCTCTTGTAAATAATTGTAGAGCTAGATTATTTGCAAGTCATTGTTTCAAAACATGAGAAAACACCAGCAAGATACAACATGAGTGTCATGCGAGAGACACAACTTTCAACCGCAAAATGAGTTTGTTACCAATTTTAGTTCATTTTCAAAGTTTGGCGATGTTTTGGATTTTTTGAATGATTTTATAATTTTTGATCGGCCAAAAGAATTTAAGAACTGGAAGATCACCTAAAATCACGCAAAAATGCCCCATGGTGAAGAAAAGGGCGTCGGATAATAGTAAAATACCCCGATGAGAAGAAGAATGAGCTAAAAATAATTATCTGCGACAAGTAAAATAAAAGAAAATAATGGAAAATAGTGCCTAAAATATTTGAAAACTACCCTAGGGCGAAGAAATGACCATTAGGTAGCACTTAGTGCTCTAGCGTAGTGAAAATTTAGTAAAAATAATTATTTAAAAATAAAAATAATGATTTCGGTGGGCGAGGAAGCGTTAGAATGATCACACAAAGAGCCCAAACATGCCCCGTGGGCATCGCAAAACTCAATATACCCACTTGGGACAGGTAAACCATCATGGATAGTTTATTTGTTGCGGAGCTCTTATCGATTATCACTGCGAGTGACTTTATGAGCTGAGAGAGAGATGACGAGACTTCGAGGAGGAGGAGGAGGCGAGCAGATCGCATCCGAGAGTACTACGAGAGGATAGCGATAGACTCTTCGTGAGTGCCCTATCACCTCATATGATTTCTCGTTCAATTTTTATTTTTAGATAAATTGGATTTTTTTCGTTATTCGAGTATTCCATCCCTAAAAGGGTAATTTAAATTTTTAGTTTTTGAGTTAGCTTTCATGTTCTAATCAAACACAAATGAATAAAAATACATTCAATATATAATTTTTTTGTGAACTTTCTTGTTAATTTCATCATTCTTTGCTTAATTTATTACTTTTTTGCAGTAGTTAGGGCTAAAAACAATGCGTAAGCGTACACGTATGCACCAAAATGATGGGTACATGTATGCGTGTGTGTCAAAATACGGCTATGTGCACGCGTGTCTCATTAGTCGAGACGAATATGTGTCCTGTGGATAAAAACATATATGTGCACGCACATGCCCCGAAAGGCACACATATGCATCCCGTGGGGTTGAAAAGAATTAGGGGAAAAACTAGGCACGTATGTGTCAATTAGGTGCGTATGCATCGAATGGGAGGTGTATACGTGTTAGGTGTGTATACATTGAATGGGGCGCGTATACGCTGGATGAAGCACTTAAATAATTTTTTGAGAAAAATAAGTCAAGTGTAGATGAACGTAGGCTAGAAATTGGTAGAAGAAAGTAGAAATTAGTATGTTTTAGAAGAATAATAGAAGAATGTAGATAGAAATAGCCTAACAAGTGTATTGTTATTTTGCAGAGATGATTACCCATTCTTCATACGAGAGAGAGATGCGGTCGCTTAGCGGCTATAGAGGCATATTTTGATGAACAAGATAGGAAGATACTAGATATCCTCATATACGTGACTAGTTTAACTTACATGGCCAATATGCCACAGATTACACTTGACCATGACCTCCTCACAGCCTTAGCTAAGAGGTGGCATAGTGAGAGCGAGCTTCGGCTCTTACTAGCGAGATGATTGTCACCCTAGAGGACTTATGGCATATATATCGGGTCCCCATCCATGATGAGTTGATTCAAGATAATGATCCATCAACCCGACATTGATCGATACTTTTAGAGTTCTTTGAGCTCCGAGATATACCTCGCCGAGTTATGACAGCTTAGATTATCTCGGTGCATAGTAGATCCCGAGCTAGACCGAGTCGTAGTATATTTGATTGCCTTTGTCGAGAGCTTTTCTCCCAGACAAGACTTGAGCTATCTTCCCATTTGGTCTCATTCGAGTTATCCGTGGACTTATTGACTTAAACATATTGCAAGGGGCTAGTGCATACTAACACATTTATATTGGTATCTACACTGATTACCTACTACCTACCATATGGGATCACATTGCCATTGGTCGCCCCATAGGTGTTTTGAGAGTTTGTGCTCCAGAGGAGCCTTCTACTATGGGTTGGGTTCTAGTTGGTGATGATGTGCGACTGAACATGGGAGACATTTACCATTATCAACGAGAGTTTGATGAGCTACAACAAGCTACGATAGTATGAAGCCCATAAAGACACTTTCAGTGGCCTGAGGATGGCCTAGAGATTAGTACAACCATAGTTGAGCATTTCATGTTTAGTAGTCGCATTACACACAAGAGTTGTACAAAGTTGATCGGTGCAGAGACACTTGGATTATGCGGATGTGTATGCACCATATATGTGGTATGTTCGTAGGGCCCGATAGTATTTTGATATGGGGCCACAAATTACAATGGATAGAGCCATGACTAACTATTTGTAGGCGGTGTCGATTCGTGGGTACCTTTGAGGCAAAGCTAGAGATCCGGGTGCCCTTTAGTAAAATTGGTCTTAGGTACAAAAGAAGATCGGGGATTGCCAAATAAGATCCCAACATACCGCCAAAGAAGGAAAATGCAGACAAGTCAACGACTTATGAAAATTCTCTTAAAGTTTCTATAAAAAATGAAAGCATAGAAAAAATGAGATTCATGTTCTTGAGAATACAAACATTCCTAAAAATACAACTCGACAAATGTAGAAGATCCTTTCCCCAAGGCAACATCATATGACCATGTTTTAAAATTATTTCTATGGTTATTGTTTTTCATGCAATCATTTTGGTCATAAAGAAATAAATTGTAGAAATCATGTAAGGAATTTTGGATGGAACAAGAACAAAAGTTCTTATGGGGTTTCAAATAGAAACTACAATTCATTTGCTCCATTATCGTATCTGAAAGAGAATGATATTGCATGCTATAAATGTCATAACTATGGGCATATAACATGCTTTTTTAGAAGTGATTTTGTGGAATCTCCCAAATAGAATAAGAATGAGTTTGGATGGAACGAAAATAGAGTCACACATGGTTTCTTAGGTAAAATTTATAATTCATTTTCTCTTTTATCAGATGATATTATATGTTATAATTACAATAAGTATGGACATATAACAAGAAAATGTAGAAGTAATCATGTAGATCAAAACAAGAAAGTGGATGGATGTGCTAAACACAAAGGTGAATTCATAAAAGTTTAGAAGAAGAAGCAAAATAAGGAAAATATGAAGAAAGAGTAAATCATGCTTACTTGCAAGAGGCACATGATGTAGTGGTCCATAACTTCAAGGATGAAAATAAAAAGAATGGAAGGCATAAATTTGGAAACATGTCAAATATTGAATTGTTTAATTAAAAGGAGAGTTTTTGCATTTCCAAATATAGGATTTGTAAATGGAGGTTACTGGCGACATAAATATTTTATTATTAAAGCAAGAGCGCATGAAGACAACTTTACGAACTAAAAGAGTAGGAAGTGGTAAACAAACTCAGCAGAAGCATGTTGCTGAAGATCAAACTAAAGATGTAGATACAAAGAAAGAGAATTTGAACAAGTGATATCAAGCGAGATGAGTATAATAGGTTTACTAAAATGTAAACTTGAAGGATGTATATAAATCAAGCGGTTTCCACATGTAATGATGATGTGTTACAACTAGTCTAAACAGCAGACACATTGAATGATGTTGGTTCAAACATTCATTCAAAAATGCTAAGAAGCAAGAAGAGTAGGCTAAGAATTGTGATGAAAAAATGCAAATGCAAAAGTTACAGAGAAGTTCTAGAAGCAACTAAAAGTTGAAGTTAAGAGGAAAACAAATGAGGAATTCGGAAAGTAAGTACGACCAAGAGAAACCATGAGAAAGAAACAATGTCTTCGAGATAAGCTGCAAGGTTCAAGGTAAGTATCTAAGTTTGATTATAGGCGGTGGTAGTGATGATAGTTTTCCTTCAAGTAGTAAGTGAAACAGTTAATGAGTTGTTTTGAGTTCACAATAAGTGAAGAAGAGGCACATGAAAATATGATTGAGAGTGTTGAAAGATGTTACTTGGAGAACACATGAAAATAAATGTAATCGAGTCAATTGAATCCATGCAAGAAGTAGATTGAGCTAACAAGTATTGATGGCAAAAAGAGTTTAAGAGGAGGAACATTCTTTTTGGGTAACAATTTTATATCTTGGATAAACAAGAATCAAGTATTCTATTTCTTCATCTACAACAAAGGTAGGGCATATTGCAGAAGTATCATGGTGCACATAAGTTATATGGAGGAAGCATGAACTCGGGGGAGTTGATCACTTCATTGTCATAGTAAATACAAGTCGGAAAGAGATCAATATATGCATACTCCAAGGGGGAGAGTTTTGAGAGTTTTACTCTTTTTCCATTGATGTCAAAGGAGGATAGTTAAAGAAAGGGGAGTAGTACAACAACATTATTAAAAGTGAGAGTTTTATAGAAAGGGGAGAAAGCTACATTCACAAGATATTCCTATGCAAGGTGGTTGGTTGTCATCAATGACAAAGGGGGAGATTATTGAATTAATTTTCATTGATGTAAAAGGAAGTTGAAGGAGATAACAATAGAAAATATTACTGGAAGAAGTCTATTGGAATTTTTGATAAAGGTTTTTTGGTCCAGCTTGGAGTACAACTCATCAAGCTCATAATAATGTTGGTCATTGATAATCCAGAGGAGCTAGTAGTAACAATGGTTTGGATCTTGAAGTGTAAATGGTCTATAGTAGCCCGGTTCAATGCTCGTCATCCAAAGCTCGTAGTATAGCTCATCTAGAGCTCGATAGTATGTTCGTTATGGAGCTCAAATGGTTGTTCCAATGCTCACATACAATGTTGCTCACTTGAAGCTCACCTATAGTGTAATTTCTATTGTCTAGAGCTATGAGTATAGATGGTCTAGAGCGCTCGCATGTAATGTTGCTCGTCTGGAGCTTTCTAAGAATGTTGCTCATCCGGAGTTAGAAGTATTTTTGATCGTAGCTATCAACACGTGGTATTGATTTAGTTCCACACTTGAATGATCTAGAGCCTCATTGGTCAATTCATCTAGAATGATAAGAAGACATGACTGTGGGTAATAAACTACAAGTTGAGATTTGAATATGGGTTGCATGTATGCATCCGAAGCAACATGTTTATCATGTTTGAGAAAATATATGACCTGGTTAAGCGAAGATTCCCGATCGTGAGAACTACGAGAAAGTATGGACTTTGGCTATAGGTTGAGTGGTAAGTGAAATGTTGAAGACCACTAATCAAGTAAGAATCATTGGATCATGCAAGCCAACTATTCTAAGGATTTGAAAACAAGTTCATGATATTGAAGATGCAGGGCCTAACGTCCTCTATTTTGGAATTAATATATTTCTTGCATTGATATTCAAACTTAGTCACTCATGTTTTATTTTGGTGTTTTCATTTGAATTGGTTTTTGGACTCTCAAATGTTACTACATATTTTGAGAGGGATAATCATGTATAAAATAGACTCAAATCGGAAATATTTGTAGTGTACATGAGTGGAGAAAATGGTGAATTAGAGAAGAAGGAAGAAATGCGAAGGATGTGCACATGGGCGGTGAGGAATATGCATGTAGTGAGAGAATGTGTAGGTAAGAAGAGACAACGAACTGTTGTTGAGAAGAAGAGAGCTATAATGTAATGAAGAAATCATTTAGAGTAGACTCATAGTGTGAGGCGAGTGAGTAAGCATGTGAAGCAACGTAGATATCATTCAAGGAATATTGTTGTGCATGATTATGTGGATTTGAGTTAAGTGTGAGTAGTGTGGGTGGATGAATCAACCAAGACAAGTAGTACAGTGTAAGAATCAACAAGTGAATGAATTCTAGAGAGATCATTCAAAATTAGAACAACAAAGAGGAAGCGGAGAGAGATTTCAAGAACAACAAGAAGGGAGAATATAAATGTGAAGTGATTTGATCGTTTTTTGTCCATATTGTAAGTATGATTTGAATTGCCATCATCAGGTTGAAGAAGCAACTATAAAAGGTGAAATTATGTATTATTAAGGTAAGTGCCTCACACAATTAGGGATTGGTGTCTCCAAAGTGAGTTGGGGATTGGTGTCTCTAGTGAGTTAATGTTTAACATTAGGGATTGGTGTCTCTTGTGAGTTAGTGCTCACAAACTGATTGAGTTGGTGCTCAACCTTAGGGATTAGTGTCTCTAAGTTAGTGCTCACGAACTAGTGAGTTGGTGCTCATCATTGGGGATTGGTGTCTATAGTAGGTTGGTGCCTACGAATTCATATTGAGATATTTTGGGGTTGGATTTGGATAGTAGGTCCAAGCAAAGGTATTTTTATCTTGGTTTTCTCCCTTAAGGGTTTCTACATAAATCCTCTATTGCATAATTGTTTGATCATGTATTCAATTGTTATTGTTGTGGATGTTAAATTTCTAAATAAGTAAAAGATTGTATAACATTGATTCACTCCCCTTAGTATAAGTGTGTGCTCTTCAGATGAATCTTTTCTAGAAGAGTGGATGCATCCCTTATAAGGTAAATAAGGCTACTGGTCACCTCCTTGAGCAATAACTTACTATTATTTATCTTGAAACAACACTTTGGGCGATGAAAACTAAGAAGGCCCCTAGTTTGGATGGGATTCTAATTGAATTTTTCAAGCTCTGCGCCCGCCCTCAAGATGGACATGTTTAATGTTTACAAAGAAGTGAAGACCAATGGATCCTTGGGGTTGACATTAACCATGGCCTGATCAAGCTTATTCCTAAAGCTAGAAACAACAATCAAATATGTGGTTGGCGCCCCATCACTCTTTTCAATGTTTCTTACAAAATCATTACAAAGGATATATTGCTATGAAATTTAAAGTGATTACCCAAGATATTGTATGCCAAGAGAAAATTGGTATTCTACAAGCCATGTATATTAAGGATAATCTTCTTTATGTATCGAAACTATCTACTGGGCTGAATATTTGCATCAAGATGCACTATTGGTAAAAATTGATTTTGAAAAAACGTACAAATGGATACGATGGCGGTTTATCCTAAAAATTCTCGAGTGTCAGGGATTCAATCCCCACTTCAAACAAGGTATTCAAATGCTTTTGTCGAAGCACATATCTAGGTCACTTAACGATAGCCTCAAAAATTCCTTTGACCTTCAATGTTTAATATGGTATGGTTTCCCCTTGTTGTTTTCTTGGTTAGATGCTTCTACGAGCTCACCATCAAATAGACCTAAAAGGAATTACTTTTCCTTGGGGATCTTATGCTCTTAACTCTCATTTTATTGATGACTCTCTCCTCTTTCTACAAAATGATGAACAAGATATTGTTAATGCTCAATCAATACTTGATATTTATTGTGACATATCTAGTTCCAAGTTGTGTAGCCATAAAACAAAGGTGATATTCATTAAAAATGACCCAAATCTATCTTGGATTCCCCCAACTTGGAACATCCTCCCACATGGGAAGATTACTCGTTATTTGGGTATCCCATTTGGTATACATCTCTCTCCTTGGGATATGTGGGACTAGGTGCTCACTAAAATTCAAAAAAAGGTTGAAAATTGGTCGTGTAAATTTCTCTCTCTTACTTCCAAGTTGTTGATCATTAATTTTATTTTAGTCAATCATGCGCACTATTCCTTATTCTTGGTTCCCTTCCAAATCTGCTTATGGCAAGCTCACACAACTTGTCTAGAGCTTTATTTAGAACAACAATAATGGGAAGAAAGGGATGACAACAATCTCTTGGGAACTTTGCACTCACCTAAATCTATAGGTGGGCTTGGAATTATTGATCCACTTCAACAAGGGAAATGCCTTCTTGTGAAATGGGTGGTGAGAGCCACTCAAGGTATTGAGCCTTGGAAGATCCTTGTGAGGGAATGAATCTGGAAAGCTTCCTATAAAGATTCCTAGACTCTTACCTCATGGGAAGATAAACTCGTAAATGTATTTTTATTTATTTTGGCTCTCTTCCTCTTCGGTGTAACTAGATAGCTTGGTAGGTTATGGATTTGTTCCTTCAATGGTGTCATCAATCTCTTCAACATGGATTAAGTATTCCCTCATCCAATCTCTGATTGGAATCAAATTATTCATTCCAATGACCTTCAACTTACATGTCTAACATGAATTTAAGGTAAAATACTTTACTGCAGAAAAGGCATCAATATGGTTAAGGAAATTTGGGATAATAATACGCGAATTAGCTCCTTGGAAATTGTTGTGTTAGAAGGTTACCCTACCCAAAAACTTAAATCCATTTACTCTTCTATTTTACAGTTGATCTCTTATGAGGTTCTCCTTAAAACCACAAAAATATTTCAACCCCTTGCGAAGGATTGGCGCGCTGGCCAAATCTTGTTACCATCAACATAACCACACCAAGGATTTTTATCAGCTAATTCAGCAACTATTGCCACTTGGTGACTCTCTTAATAATAAGTGGTTTATGTCCCTCTTTGACTCTCAGTGGCAAAGAATGCCTTACACCATTTAGCGGTCCCCCATGAGGCTAAATGTCAACTTTTGGGATGGTGTATTCTATATATGAAGCTTCCAGTTGGCCTCACTTTAGCCAAGTTGGGTCTTGCTACAAGATATTACACCTTTTGTTCAACTCTTGAAATAATTCTCCACCTCTTCTGACATTGCCCATATGTTTCTCAGCTTTGGGGTTCCCTTCGCTCCTCTCTTCCCAAACTCTTTCCCAATAATTTTAATAAAAAGGTTGCCTTGCTTATAATGTCTTCCCTCTCTATCCTCGTTGCCATCTGGAACACTTGTCAGTTGACTATCCTTTTCCATATATGGAAAAATCGTTGCCAATAATTGTGCCCTGGGAATATCTCCACTTTAGTTATTCAACAAACACACATTATGGTTAAAACTTTATCGGTTCAAAATTAAGAATCAAGAGGAGTGTGTTGTACTTGGGAAGATACAAGATCACCTTCAAAATCTTATGCAAAACAATAATCTCGTCATAATGTTCTAGCTTAATCATATGCATTGGTTCTTAATTTATTTGTATTTTAAATTTTTTTATAGCATGTTTTGGTGGGGACCTTCTTATTATTCTTGTTTAGTATTTTGAATTTTGTATTTGTTTACTATTAATAAAAGCATTCTCAATTTAAAAAGAAAGAAAAAGAGTGGCTTTTCATACCAACACCCTCAAAGCTTGGTCCCATAGAGGGGATTTCACTCTTATTTTCTTGCAACAATAGGTCCCATGATTATTTTTGAATTCATCTATAGAAAATAATAGAATTTAGGCCTAAAAAATAGGAGCTCCACTTTTTTCCCCCTAAAGTTAAGAGGTTATTGGAAAGGGGGATGGGAGTTCCCCCTACAGCTTAGGTTGATTTTTACTCATGTAGAACATAACATGCATTCCTGCCCATTATTAATGATGATTTGAGAGGGAAATATTATTTTTAATTACCTACAAATTATCATAAAACTGCAATGGGACCCTATAATATCTCAACAGTATTCTTAAAGAAAGGAGTAAAAACACGGACCTTAAAATTGCTAAAATGCTCCTAAATTTTCTCAATAGCACCCGCTTAGATATTTATGGAACCCCCCTCCATGGGGACCATGGCCTTAATGTTTTCTATTATTGTAGTTACCCCTTTATAAGTATTTCTAGCTAAAAGTTTTTATGTGTGTTTTATGTAGAATTTCAACAATTACAGTGTCCAGCAATTTGAGTATGACATGATCAAGGCCTCACGGGATTTGACACAACATAATTCACAACCATGACAAATGAAAGGTCAAATGTTCGATCTCACTCATGTATGTTTTCCTAAGTAGATCAAAAACACTCAGAACAAGGTATGTGCAATGTAATCCATTTCCTTGAATTTCGTTTGCATTATTTTTGGCGAGATCTAACACGAACAATGAGATTTGTGATCAAGAAAGCTTATTTTATAGTGTCTCGTCTTTTTTTTTGGATTTAATGCAATTTATTACCATGGATTTCTTATTTTTTTGTTGGGTATGTGGTTGTGAGGGCATTAATATTGTGTGAATTGAACAAATCAAGTTTCAAGAACATAAGTTGAGATGGGTATTGGGTTTATGAAGTTTTAACCAAAGGAAGCGCTTGATGCTTTATAGGGTAATTTGGGAATGACACAACATTAAATCTAAACATAATTTCAGCTGGGAAAGAGGCTATGAAACATTTTGTTGGGTTGAAATTCTTGGTATGTTTTAATATGCCGATTTTGGACCATGTGGCGCATCGAGATCCCAAAATGAGATAAGATCCTTATTTGGGTAAAGAATATACCTGACATTCTGGTGGTTGAAGTTTAGGTGATACCTAGCAGAGATAAATTTTGTGTACATTTATATATTTTTGGATCATGGTGATTGAAGTCAACATCAATGGGTGATTCCTCGAGTGATTAGGTGTAATTAAGGATTGAATGATGTTATGTGATCTGTCTTATCTTCTTCTTTTTGTATAATGAATGTACACAACTAGGAAAAGATGCATGGTTCTAGTACAACATTGAGTATTGTTATAAAATGGATTAAATGGTATAACCTAATAGGAAAAAAAAGTAGTGGAAAGAAAATGTATTTCTTTTAAACAAGAGATAGATCAAATTCTTCACGGACTTAGGTGCTCACTATTTTATCGAGAGCCAATAAATTGAGCATAAATTAAAAATTGAGGGATATAAAAGCTTTTTTGACAAGAGATCCCACTGCACAATCCCATGCTAACACTTTTATTGCTTCTATAACACACAATACCCACCCCAACCAAAAAGAAGCAATCCATTGCACCCATAGGTTGAGTAGACCACCTGTCGAGGTTGAAAGTGCCCGTACATGAATATTATTTCACTAAAAAACATGGGATTGCTTCTCAGTGAGAGACTTGCTACTTGAATAACCTTTAGAGAGATTTAGTTCTCATCTACTTCTACTCCTAATGTTATTTCCAACTGCTTATTCTAACAATTGCGAAGGGAAAAGGGTTAAGAGAAACAAATATAAGAAAAGTTGGTGATGCGTAAGGGTGTAATTGAGACATTATTTTCTGTGTTTGAGGATAACATAGTATGTTATATTAATGTAAGTATAGTCCATGATTAACTAAAAATGTAAAATGTGGATACTAGTTAATCTAAGCTATGAACAATTATAAATAAAGTAAATAGATGTTGTAAATAAATGTAAAGATGACACAAGCAACTATGAAAAAGGAAATGCTAACCTTAATGTGCAAGAAAGAAGAGAAAATAAATTAGTTGAGTAGGAGATGCTCGCGGGACTATGTCGCAAATGTGATTGGAAAATTTGAAAGCAAGAACGACTATGCAAGAGCTTTGAAAAGGATGGATTTGGAGTATTTGGCTGGATTGGAACACCCAAAGAGGGACCTGGGGTACCCATGAGAGCTTTAGTCTCATAAATGGGCACCCTAGTCTATGAAAAATCTCTTAAACTAATCTTCATAGGTTCTAAATATGTTTTGAAACCCTTTCTGTCTGTCGCATTAACTTCGTTATACTGCTCTGAATGTCATTGATATTCCAAGATGATGAAAAGACTTGTAAAAGACCAAGGAGTATCAAAACCCTAAAAATAAGAATGCAAATGAATGGGTCAAATTGACCTCATCTACCACAACAGTGGGCTTACTAACTGAGTTCTGGACTACATTTCAGACCCAAATGTAGTTCTGGTGAGTGTGTACGTATTGTGCCTAGGTGCTCTCGTGCCAATCACACTTTGTGAAGTAGCGAGTAATAACTAGATGTAGAAAATGTAATAGAATATGTGCATGGAATAAAATAGAATCCTCCTCCTATGTTATGTGTGATGCAGATGACCTAACCGTGAGCCTTGTGATGGAGCTATATGGGTGTAAGTGATATCCAATGCAATAGATGGATGTAACTTTAGATGGATGATAGTAGTGACTAGTGTTTGGTCCCTCATTATGGTCTCATAACTTTATATTTATAGGGTTCTCTTGATCTAATTTTGTAATTAACCCCAAAATGGTTGACCACCAAAAAGATAAAGACCTCAAATGGCTAAAAAGAGCCCAAAAGTGCCAGGAAAAGTGAGAAAATGATTGGGGTGTCCTGGTGGGACCAAGGCACCCACGAGTGCCCCATCGAAGGCTAAAATAATGCAAAGTGACGAAATTTGACAGGCGAGTAGGTGTAAAAGGTCGGGAATGGAGAAATAAAATAAAAGAAGATCAGAAAAAGAGGGGGTTAATTAGTACTTTCTTCACTCAAAAACCCTCTAAATAGTATGAGACTGAGACTAATTAATGTCTAAAGTACATGATTTTGTGTCTACATTTTCCCCCACTTTATGCTAGCGAGCGGAAATCTCCGTAACGTAAAGTAGATAGAGATGCGTACCTGATACCAATGTAGAGTAACAAAGAATGCATGCCAAAGGACTAGACAAAGCATGGAATGACAAAAAGATGATGAAGCATGGAAACTAAAGATGAAAATGCACAAAAAGTGATGAGAGTGAACCTAGGATGGAATGTGTGTGTTGATGTTGATGTGTGTAGTGTACCTGCATGGTTAGTATGTAAAGTTTGTGTTGTCACGAAGTGTTGTTGTTGATGTCATTATTGTTGCCCCCATTTGACTATTTTTTTCTCATACGATCGAACTTATAAGGAGAAAATGATCAAGTAGTCAAATATGTATGTATATGTGTGTAAAAATGCAATGTAAAAGATGCATGTAAAAGTAAAGTATGCAAAATGAAAAGTGTAAATGGAACATGTGCACCTGATCCATGTTGAGAGAAAGAGTGTAAAAGGATATCTTATACTCGTCGGTTTTTTTGGGTGATCCGACGCCATAGGCCAAAGAAGTATAGGGAGGAATTGCTTTGTGTCCTCCAACCTTTAATTGCTTCCCCAATATGTGTGTGCAAATCTTTGTATTGTCCTAGTTTTTGGGTGATCTGATGCCACTAGCTAAAGTAGTGTAGGGAGGCACACCCATTGTAACCTCCAAGCCTGTAATTACTTCCCATAATGCTAAGGAATCCATGTCCTGTAAAAGCCGTTATGTATGGAGTTCATAGATTGGTTTGAACTCACTCATTGTATGTAAACCCACAATGCCAAGGGCGGAAAGTGCACGAACCGAACCAATGTAAACACGTTATGTAGACTATAAAACCCCAAATGAAGCCCCCTCTTTGGGGGTGCATGCAATGTTGTTGATAGGAGAATGTGTCCCCAAAGAGGACCAACCACATGTACTCAAACTCTACCCTGCAAGGGGGAGGGAATGTGTTTGGTAGAAACCAAGGCATGCACAAACAAGGATGGCTAGCCAAAGAAAAGTGTTAGTACAAACAAGCATGTATATAGAAAACAATGTATAAGCTACGCAAACAATGTGTAAGCTACCAAACAAAGTAATGTAAACATACAAGAAGACAATAAAGCCACACAAAGTGGGTTGCAAACATGGGACATCACTCATGATGTCGCAAGACACACAAGGCCATCATGGCCGTAAACAACAAATAAGTGTGTACACCAAACATAGGGCAAGACCTGCATATAAAAGCAAACAATGGTAGACAATGTAACAAATAAGTATGGAAGTAAATATCCCTGCATAACAAATGTTGCACATGAAGCACCCATTAGCATGTTAGAAAGATACTAGTATGTCAAAAGCATGTATAACCAAGTAATGTAAAGTGCTAAGTATGAAATGAAATAATAGCACTTGAAGAGACGAATGTGGATGCCCCCAACGACCAGTGTAGGAAGGGTAGAAGGTGAGCATCTATGTTGCATGCAAGAGACCTGTATCTATGATCACCACTAGAAAAATACATTAACGCACATGTGTGGATGATATAGATAAATGACATACAAGTAAGCTAACTAGCATGTGTAATAAAGTGACCATGAATAAACACAAGTAAGCAAGAGTAAAAACAACCATAATATGCAATATGTTGTGGATGGATGGAATGGAATGCAAAATGGAGTGATATGAGCCATGTGCCCCAAGTGAGAGGAAATGTATGCAATGGGGTTCATTTTTTTTCCCCCTTAACAGTCAATAATGAACTATAAATGAGAGCGCGTCATCGGGAAATGGTCGAAGTGTGTGTTGTTTCTAACATGATGTGAAGAATGTGTATATATATTGATGAGATGTAACCTAACGATGATGTGTGCGTGAACCATATAGCTGAAGTGTATATCATAACCAGAGGAATGTATAAGTGATGATTTAGCCTAAGCGTATATCACTACAGGATGAGAAGGAGTGGTGATGTAACTAAGGTGTATACCACTACAAAATGATAGAATATGTGATGATTTAGACTAAAACCTATGTCATTAGGGCTGAAATGTCATATGATGAAAGGTAAAATAGTAAATGTGTGATGAGTGTAAGGTCAATTTAATTTGTAAACCCTCGGTAGTCGAGTATGGACTAAGGAACTAAAGTGTGTCATAGGGTGGTGAGTGCAACGTGTAAGAGATAATGTAGTCTATATAATGATGAAAAAGGACCATATGATGAATAACATGTGTAAATGTGCAGTGTGTAGAATGCAATGCACGATGTGAGAAATGTGTAAAATGTAATTTAACGTAACATGTGTAAAGATACTAGTAAAGTAGTATGTAGTATAATGTAATGATAGACTCATATATGTAGAATATGTGGGACATAGAGATATGCAACATATGATGTAAAACATATCTCACAAGGTGCAATGTATAGAATTTACATGTAATATGTGTAGATAACCTAATAGTATGAAGTGTGTGATATGTATAATGGACAACGCTAGACAATATAAGTATGATATATGCACAATGATGACTAATATGATGTATGATGTACGATGATGCGATGTGTGATGAAACACAATGTGTAATGCCTATAATGTAGTGTGTGGGGTTCATATGTAGTAATCCCTCAACATTCAAGTGTGAACTGAAGCACAAGAGTGTGTCATCGGGTAATGACGATGCTAAAATGTGTGATGAATATGCCTATATGAGGATATGAATGTATGATAATGCAAAGATGAGAGATAATCCTATGTGAATATGAGGAGGGGGGAATAAGTGTGATGCCCCCAAGTGTACTATGATGATGGAGATCTATGAAAGCGACATAAGAGGTGTCATACCATTATGGGAGAGCATTGTCTATGTCATGATAAGAGAAAGGGCTAACACAATGGTAGGCCGAAGCAACAATAAGACCATGCAATGGTGGAGAAATTTGAGATGTTTATTGTTTATCAAGTAGGAGTAGTAGCTTTGACAAAAAAGTGATTGGTTTTATCTTATGTGGGGTTGATGACACTGCAGAAGACTTGATAGGAGAAGAAGGTGGACTGATTTTGAGAGGTGGTTGTGTAATTTCACTTAGTAATGTTGTGGATGACTTGAGAGGAGGCCAAGTTACATTGAGTTTTAAAGGAGGTTGCTTAGGTTGACTTGGTAATAATATAGATGACTTGAGAAGAGGTGTTGTGTCGATTTTGAGGGGTGGTTGTTTAGGCGGTTCTTGAATTTCCTTAGAAATTATGGCATGATGCTCATTAGACATAGACGAATCAGATTTAGGAACCCATTGAGATGTAGCATTTGTAGATGGGCATGCAATAGAATGTTGTGCAATGAATGAGATAAATCCTTGAAACTCAAGATGTTTAATTATTTGTTGTAAAGCATAACAATCATTGTCATTATGCCCATTGAGTCGATGATAATGGAAATATGGACGACCTTGATATTTTTCTATCCGATAAGGAGGATAATAATGAGTAGGTAGTAAAGCGATCAATTGACGACTAAGGAGCTCAAGAAATGTCATGTTGTTTAGTAGTATGGTCAAAGATGAGAGGCTCTAGTAATGGTATGACTTGAGGTTCACTTGATGTGAGCACATGTAGTAGACATAGACTCAAGATGTGATGTAGAAGGAGAACAAACGTGAGCCTGAGAAGTGTCCTTAAGATGTTGGATTTTAGATTTGAGAGATGTAATCATGGATTCCATAGACTGAAATTTATCTTGAAATAAAGAATGAAGATCTTGAATGGATTTGCAAATAGATTGATTGGATTTGGAATCAAGGAGTCCTCAAAAAGACGACCAAAAAGAGCATTGACTTGGGTAGGTAATATGTTGATAGGCAGATGCATAGTCTCTAGGGTTTTTTTGAAGAGTGTCTTTACAAGATGGGTGCATTTGAATCAATTGAAGCAAGGAGACTTGACAAAAATTAGAAGCCATGATAGAAAAGATGAGAAAAGCCCTAGACCAAAGGTGGATTTGAAGATTGGGTTCACCAAAATGATTAACTAAAAATGTAAAATGTGGATACTAGTTAATCTAAGCTATGAACAACTATAAATAAAGTAAATAGATGTTGTAAATAAATATAAATATGACACAAGAAACTATGAAAAAGGAAATGTTAACCCTAATGTGCAAGAGAGAAGAGGAAAGAACTCAGCTGAATAGGAGATGCTCACAGGACTGTGTCGCAGAGGTGATTAGAAAATATCGAAGTAGGAACAAGTGTGTAGGAGCTCCAAAAAGGATGGAATCGGAGTATCTCAATGGATCAAGGGCCTGGAGAGGGACTGGGGTGCCCACGGGCGCTCTGTCTGCCCGCAAACCGGTGTCTTGGTCCAGTGCAAAAGCTCTAAAACTAATCTTCACAAGTTTGGAAGATGGTCTAAACCCTCGTTGTCTATCACATTAACTTCATTGTACTACTCTGGATGTCATTGATATTCCAAGATGATGAAAAGGCCTGTAAAAGACCAAGGAGTATAAAAACCCTAAAAAAGAAGAATGTAAATGAATGGGTCGGATTGTCCTCAATTTCACAAAAGTGGGCTTACTAATCGATCGTTGCACTACACATTTAGACCCAAATGTAGTTCGGGGAGTGTGTGCATATTGTGCCCTAGGTGATCTCATGCCACTCGCACTTTGTGAAGTAACGAGAAATAACTAGATGTAGAAAATGTAATAGAATGTGTGCATGGAATAGAATATAATCCTCCCTTATGTTGTGTGTGATGCAGATGACCTAGCCTTGTGCCTTGTGATGGAGCTATATGGATGCAAGTGATCTCCAATGCAATAGATGGATACAACTCTAGATGGATGATAGTAGTGACTAGTGTTTGGTCCCTCGTTACGGTCTTATAAATTTATATTTATAGGGTTTTATTGATCTAATTTTGTAATTAACCCCAAAATGGTCAACCACCAAAAAGATAAAGACCTCAAATGGCTAGAAAGAGCCCAAAAAGTGGTGGGAAAGTGTGAAAAGGACCGGGCACCCCTAATGGGACTAGCACACCCATGGCCCTAGTCAAGGATAAAATAATGCAAAGTGACAGAAGTTTACTGGGCATGTAGGTGTAAAAGGTTAGGAATGATGAAATAAAATAAAATAAGATGGTCAAAAGATGGGGGTTAATTAGTACTTTATTCACTAAAAACCCTCTAAATAATAATCTGAGATCGAGACTAAATAATGTCTAAAGTGCATGATTTTGTGTCTACAATCCACATACACACACAATGACAATATGGTAGTATGTAAGAATGATCTACAAGAGATCCGGGAGATCAAGAAAATAGTAGGTTAGATATCATCCATAACAACTTCACCATTGATCAAATATACACAATTGTATTAAACTACAAAATGAAGCCCTAAATGCTTTACGTTCATCAACATAAAGGATAAAACACCATAAATAGAAGATGTAAATTCAAGACAATTCCAAAGAGAATAATAAGATTAGTGTTAGGAAATAAGGGATAAAATATGTGGAATAATCCCTCACGTAATCGCAATGTAGAGAAACTAATATGTAGAAATTATTACGATCTCAAATAAAATTGCGAGAATAAAATAACACAACACAAAGAGACAAAATTTAACGTGGTTCACCCAATTTGGGCTACGTCCACCAAGAATCACTTGCTCGATTTTATTACAAGCCAATGCTCTCTCAATACAATACCCAGATCTGTTTGGAGCTATGCTCAACAAACTCTCTGCAATTCACCCGAATTCAAAACACATCTCGCTATACATTTTCTTGTACATCTATCATATGCATAAGACCATATAAATAGACAACTGCTTAAGCAGTTTTACAAAACCGTGGGTATCAAAACCATGGGCAAAACTCGTCCCATAAACCTATGGGTCAAAAACTCACCCATATGAGAAAAGCACGTTTCCGATATTTCGGTGCAATTTTTCGAGGCCAAAAAGTTACGCCCAAAATAAAATTGGGTCAAGCGCCCGAACCCCGGTGAGGATACATGAAAAGTGTACAGTACTCTTAGTGTATAGTCTTCAACACTTTCACACATGAAAACAACCTCCACAACCTAACAATCTCCCACTTGGAGACTAGTTTTCCTATGAGCAAGCTTCTCAACCCTTCACCAATTTTTGTGAAGACCAACCAAACTCCGAACACAACTTTACTTTTTCCTCAGTGACCACCTTGGTCATCATGTCTACAGGATTCTGACTGGTATGAATCTTCTCCAACTTCAACTTCTCTTCCTCCAAAGTTGTCCTGATGAAATGGTGCCTTAACTGTATATGCTTTGTCCTCGAGTGGAAAGCAGAGTTCTTAGCTAGGTGTATAACACTCTGACTATTACTATGTAGCTTACATTCCTCCTGCTTATGCCCCAAATCCTCAAGCAATTGTTGTAACCAAATCATCTCTTTGCTTGCCTCTGGTGGTAGCAACATACTCGGCCTTCGTGGTTGACAAAGCCACCAGCTTCTGTAGTCGTGAAATCCAACTCACTGCTGTCCCACCTACAGTATAAATATAACCTGTCGTGCTCCTCCTGCTGTCTACATCTCCAGCCATGTCTGAATCTACATAACCACGTAAAGTGGTGTCTGATCCACTGTAGCACAAAACTATCCCCATGGTCCCTCTCAAATATCGAAGGATCCACTTTACTGCTTACCAATGCTCTTTACCTGGATCACTCATAAATCTACTCACAGCTCCCACTGCATGGGCAATATCAGGCCTAGTGCACACCATAGCATACATCAAACTCGCCAATTCTTGATGAGTAAGGTACCTTGACATTTGGTTCCTCTCTGCTCTGTCTTAGGACATTGCTCCTTTGATAACTTGAAATGGCCTTGCCAAAGGAGTCCCAACAGGTTTAGCATCCTACATATTAAACCTCTCCAAGACCTTCTTAATGTACTCTTCCCGAGATAAAGTCATCTTCTGCTCCTTCCTATCCCGAGATATCCTCATACCAAGGATTTGTTTGGTGCACCCAAATCCTTCATAGAAAGGATTCACTTAGTCGCTTTCTTGAGTAATTTTATTTCCCGCATGTTTTTACTCGCAACCAAAGATGTCATCAACATACAAACACAGGATAATATAACTTCCATCCTCAAATTTCTTTGATACACACAATGGTCGAATGACATCTGATATAACCTTGCTCCATCATGAAGCTATCAAATTTCTTATACCATTGACGTGGAGCTTGTTTCAGGCCATACAAGCTCTTCTTCAGTTTGCACACCATCTCCTCTTTACCTTTGACTTCATATCCTTCTGGCTGCTGCATATATAGCTCCTCCTCCAAATCACCATGGAGAAATGCAGTCTTTACATCTAACTGTTCTAAGTGCAAGTCTTCTGCTGCCACTATTCCAAGAACAGTTCTGATAGAAGTCATTTTTACTACAGGAGAAAAAATCTCATCAAAATCTATACCTTTTTTCTGTGCAAACCCCTTGACCACCAACCGGCCTCAGATCTTTCTTGCCTCCTTCTTCCTCTTTGACTCTAAACACCCACTTATTCTGTAATGCTCTTTTTCCTTCAGGTAGCTTTACCAAATCCCATGTCTGGTTCTCCATGAGAGCCTGATGCTCCTCATCCATGGCTTGCTCCCACTTCTTCCTGGCATCTACTTGCATTGATTCATCAAAGCTCTATGGTTCTCCACTATCAGTGAGTAATAAATAATAAAGAGAAGGAGAAAAACGTTCAAGTTCTCTTCTTACCCTAGAAGACCTCCTCAATATAGGAGTTTGGGGTTCCTGTTGAGGGGGTTCCTGAACTGATTCATGTGTCACTTTCCCATCCAGAAGATCCTCTACCACTGCATATTCTTTCTTGGATTCTTCCCTGTTTTCCTGCAACTGCTGCTTATACATGACTTTCTCATTAAAGACCACATCCCTAGATCGAATGATTTTCTTGTCCTTAATACTCCAACATTTATATCCAAAGTCATCACCACTATAACCAATGAAAGTACATTTTTCTGATTTAGCCTCTAGCTTAGTCCTATCATCCTTGTCTATGTGAACAAACACCTCACATCCAAAGACTCTAAGAAATGAATAATCAACTTTCTTACCATACCAAGCCTCCTCGTATGCCTCCATCCAAGGCACTTGAGGGTCCTCTGCTTTATCAAGTACAAACAGTGTGTGCTCACCGCTTCGCCCAAAAAGAAAGAGGCGAGGCCGCATGTAACCTCATGCTCCTAAGCATGTTCCATTATTGTTCTGTTCATCCTTTCGATACCCCATTCTCGCTCGGAGTTCCCGAACTGCCTCTTTTCCTACTGATTCCATGCTTAGAACAAGAATCATCAAATTTATTGCTGCAATACTCCCTCCATTATCCGACATGAGACATTTTAGCTTATGCTCCTAGCATGTTCCATTATTGTTCTGTTCATCCTTTCGATACCCCATTCATTGCGGAGTTTCGAACCGTCTTTTCCTACTGGATTCCATTCTTAGAACAATAATCATCAAATTCATTGCTGCAATACTCCCCTCCATTATCTGACTTGAGACATTTTAGCTTAAGACTTGTTTCATTCTCTACCAAGGCTTTCCATTTAACAAAAGTGTCAAATACATCAGATTTGTTTCTAATACAATAAACCCAAACTTTCCTTGTTGCATCATCAATAAAAGTAACATAATAACTTGAACCCCAAGAGATGATACCTGAGTTGGCCCCCACACATCAGAATGCACCAGCTCTAACTTACTCTCTTTCTTTGTAGGTCCAACCTTGAGAAACCTTACTCGCTTTTGTTTCCCATATATGCGCAGCTTCTCACGTAAATCCAAACATGTTTCGTATATCCAGCAAATTCTTCTTTATGATGTTCATGCCCTTATGGCTCATATGACCGAGCCTATAGTGCCATAATGTTGTATCTCGCATCCGAAGCCACAAGATTACAATCATTAGTACTATCGGTGGTTAAATACAAAGTTCCAACCTTCTTACCTCTCACCACCACAAGAGCACCCTTGTAACCTTCCAAGAGTCTCACTTGTAAATATCACAAGACAACCATCACTTCCCAACCGCCCCGCCGATATCAAATTTCGTCTCAATGTAGACATGTCTCGACATCCTTCAATAGCCAAGTATTCCCATCCCGCATCTTAACCTCGAATGTAACCTTTTCCAACTATGCCGCAAGGCTCATCGTCACTAAGAAAAACATGCCCAAAATCTCCTTAAACATAATCAACAAAATAATGCCTATGTGGAGAAGCATGGAAAGAAGCCCCTGAATCTAAAACCCAAGATTCAATAATATTGTGCAAAGAAAGAATCAAAGCATCCCGACATACATTACCCATTGCCACATTTGCCTCCTTTTTTCTTCTTCCTGTTGTTTCTTCTTATCCCGAAGCTCCCAACAAATCCTTCTTCTTCGCATGCCCAGCTTTCCACAATTCCAACATACAATCTTGTTCTTGGATTTTGACCTTGCCCGATCTTTTGATTTTCCACGGTTTCCTCTATTCTTTTGTCTCCCTCTAGTTTCCACTGTCAAAGCATTCCCTGAAGTAGAAGATTCCCCAGAGCTTTTCTTCTTCGCATTTCCTCGCTTAGAATCACCCCTACAACATCCTCAAACTTCAACTTCGAGTTAGCTGGAACCGAGTTACTTACCGCCATTATCGTGCTATTCCAACTCTCGTAAAGAGCACGAATTAATAAAGCCCTAACTTCTTCATCAAATTCTATTCTAACTCAAGCTAGCATATTCATTACCGTATTGAAATCATTTAAATGATCTCACATCAACTATTCTCGACACATCTTCATATTAAACAACTTTTTCATTAAAAATATCTTATTAGAGGCGAGAGGGTTTTTCATTTAACTTCCCTAATGCATCCATTAGATCTTTTGTAGTCTTTTCCTTTGAAACATTAAATAATACCGAAGATGCAAGACTCAACCGGATCATTCCAAGTGTCTTTCGATCCAACAAATCCCATTCCGCATCTCTGTCATACTCGAGGGTTTGTTCACCTTCTCGATAACGGAGTATAAAGATCCTTCGATATAGGTAATCTTCCATCTACATCTTCCAAAGACTAAAATTTTGCCCGTTGAATTTATCAACCCTAGATCTTCCTTCATCTCGCCATAGCTCCCACTCAAGCTAAAAACTTTCCTGCAATTCAACACTTTAAAGAAACCAAACCAGTTCGATACCAATTGTTAGGAAATAAGGGATAAAATATGCGAATAATCCCTCACGTAATCGCAACAAGAGAAACTAATATGCGTAAATTATTACGATCTCAAATAAAATTGTAGAATAAAATAACACAACACAAAGAGACAAAGATTTTAACGTGGTTCACCCAATTTGGGCTACGTCCACCAAGAATCACTTGCTCGATTTTATTACAAGCCACCGCTCTCAATACAATACCCAAATCCGTTTGGAGCTATGCTCAACAAACTCTACTGAAATTCACACCCGAATTCAAAACACATCTCGCAATACATTTTCTTGTACATCTATCATATGCATAAGACCATATAAATGAGATAAATCGCTTGCAGCTTTTACAAAACCGTGGGTACAAAACCATGGGCAAAACCCGTCCCATAAACCTATGGGTCAAAAACTCACCCATATGAGAAAAGCACGTTTCCCGATATTTCGGTGTAATTTTTCGAGGCCAAAAAGTTACACCCAAAAAAAATGGAGTGCGCGCCCGAACCCTATACCAACTACCGCCACCCTCGAACCCCTGAGAGGATACATGAAAAGTGTACGGTACTCTTAGTGTACAGGTCTTCAACACTTTCACACATGAAAACAACCTCCACAACCTAACACTTAGAACAAAACAAAATCTACTCTTTATAGGAAGAAATGGAGGGAAAAATTTTGAAAGAAAAATCAAAGATGTGATGAATGAAGAGTGGTGAAATCTCCTTACTATAAAGAATTTGTAATAGACACAAAATCACACACTTACTACTATTTACTATACCGCCAAGTATGTTGTTTTATATATGGATCTTGTGTAAGAAAAGTATTCACTAATGGCCCATTGTCTAGTTTGTTTGTTTGTCTTTTGCTTGTTTCTATTGTTTTATCTTTCACACTTGTCACTCATACACCCAGTTCTGATCAATCATAGGGATCCATGTCATTCAGTCTCCACTCATTTGTCATCATTTGTCTCTAGACATTAGCACCTAGGTGCTCCTGTCCATCATCCTGAGCACTGTTTCCTTTTTATGTTTGATCTTATTTTTGACACTTGAGGTCGGTTTTTCAGTTTTCCCACTCATATCTCGAGGTACTAGTCGGCATGTTGGGTCATTAGTGTCGAAATTCAAGCAAGATATCCCTATATAAACACAACATACATACCATTATAAGGGCATGTAATTTTATCAAGGGCTATCTATCTACATATCTCAAGGGACTACATTTGGGTGCATTATTCTACATACACACTTTGCATAAGAAGGGAAGTTCATTCTATTCCATCCACACATTTGCATTTTATCTAGCTACTGCCACTATCTTGGCATCATTGGTGCGAGGGTGACCTAGGAGCACTATTACACACACAAAGCACATAGAACTACATTGGGTCTGAGATGTAGTATATTGTGCTTCAGTCATAAGTTCACTAGTTGATAGCTGAGGACAATCTAACCCCTCATTTTGCATCTTTCTTTTTTAGGATTTGATGTCTTTTTAGGGTTTTGCGGAGGATATTTGTGTGCAGGTTTACAAGTACCTCGGCAATCCAAGTGTGATATACAGATGACCAAAGGAAAACAAGTGTGAAAACCTAGTGATATATCGAAACTAGGTTCAACCTTTTCTCTAGCCTCTTTCCCCCCACAGAGGTCTTGGGCACCCATAGGTGCCCCTATTCTTTCCCAGTGCACCCATGTCGAGCAGATTTTACATCTCTACATTTTTTAGAGGTTCATTGTGATGGTCAATCATGTGCTCATTATTCCATCATATTCTCTAGTTCAGAAATACTTCGGGATAAGTGAAAGTGAGGTAAGTACCCTATCTCTTGCATTTGCTTTCATATCAAATCAAATAAATTTCCTAGCACTTGTATTTCATTTATATAATTTATAGCATCTTTGCATATTTATAAAATAATTTATTTTATTAAATTTTTGTGAACCCGTAGCTTAGAACTCCTTGCCTAGATCCACTAAAACCCTAATGGCTAAGAATAATTCTTCTCCTCCTAGGCTAGTCATGCCTCATGTGAGCATTAATCCTATTTATGATGAAGCAACCATAGTTGAACTTAGTGCTCTATATCACAACACTATTCTTCCATATGATACTCAAAGGAAATTATTAGCTCATGAATGTAATGTTCCTACTAGCTTTGATCATTCTACTATTAGCATTGTTTCGACCCGACAAGCTTTTCTAGTTATAGACCTTGTTATTCAGTCAAGTCGTACTCCACCTTCTTCTATTTCTACTGAGACTTTAGATGATGCTATTATCAGTTTTATGCTTAATCTTGATGATGATGCTTTAGCTAAAAAATAAGATGAAAATAAACATGTGCATGATGTTGTTTCTCATACTAGTCAGGATGATTCTATAGTTGCATCTCATACTCCTTCCATTTCTGAAAATGTTTCTAATAATGCATCACATACTAGTTCCCTCCTCCTTCATTATATGTTGATGATACACTTAATGAAATCCTTGCATCTGAATCTTTGTCTGATATTGATGATACACATACTAGTAATGATTCTACTTCTTTACATACTACTTTGAATGTGAATTTTCTACTCCACTTTCATCTTCTTTATGAGATTGTCTCTAGTAACATGCATGATTCATCTCCTTCTATTACTTCATCTCTTAATAATGCTTCCAATGCTAGTCCTACTACTTCTACCGACACTCCATGTTCTTCACCACCTTACTTCTTTAACCTATATCTAGTGTGCCCTTAGCATCAACTTCTTCTACTTCTTCTCTTGACATCCCTATGATCACTCATAATGGAAAGCTTCAACCACTCCATACACCATTCACATATTCTACCATTCCTTCACATGACATCTTATCACTCATGCATGTTGTTGGTCAATTACAATCTCAGTCCAATCTCTCACACTTGAAAGAAAAGCCTATTATGCTTCTATTGATAACAATTCTTTACATGGAAACCCTATTCCAAAAAAAATATTCACAATTCAACATTCCCTAAGGATTTCATTATGCCTACATTTTCATGCTTTGATGGTACTTTGAAAATCCATATTTACATCTTAAGCATTATCATCTAGCTATGGCTTCTTATTCTAATGATCGATTATTGCTAAAAGCTTTTCACCATAGTCTTACTGATGACGCTCTCCAATGGTACACACATTTACCCTTTGGATCTATTAGTACCTATTGTGAGATGGAAGAGGCCTTCCTTCAATGCTTTATACTTAACAATGGCCCTAGAGTCACATATGATCGTTTACCTAGCTTACATCAAGGAAAGAAAAGCCCATTATTGATTACATTTTGTGTTTCAATGCTTGCATGCATCAGTTAGTTTTTCAGCCCATTGACTTAGAAAAGCAATTCATCTTTTTTTCATGGCTTGATTCTTGTTTTAAAAAAAATGCTTGCAATATGATACATGTGAATCATTCACACTCTTATGCTATAAGGTCATCGATTTAGAACAAGATCTCATTACTTGCACATGTCATAGATCCTCCTCCTAGTTCTCCTACTTGTTGCACCATCTAGTTCTTCTCCTCTTCCATCTATTGAGCATCCTCCTAGGTCTCCATCTCCTCCACCTCACAAATAAAATCAATCTTCTTCATCACATAAGAATCCTACATCTCCTCCACCACATCAGTCTCCACCTAAGGCATCTCATCTCCTTCACAAGAACCATTACACTTTTCTCATGATGTAGGCCTCATGATGTGTTGTGTTTTTACTTGATAAGTGTTTGATTTTCTTACCTTCTAATCAACATCATCCACCTCATCACTTACAACAACAACATGATATACATTATAACTATCATCATATCAATGGCCATCACAACAATGATTATTGTGCCCTTCATGATAGATTAAAAATTAGAAGATAAGGGTGTCATTTCCTTTGGCTCTCGCTCTCATGAGTGGTCTATGTCTCCACTTCCATGCAAGTGTGTGTTGTACTCCATTTGACTTATCTCCTTCATCTAGTTCTAAGGTCATTATTCATCCACCACCACAGGTTGTTGTTCATGCATGCTCTCCATCTCATTCATCCACCTGCTACACCATCTCATCCATGCATCATGCTACTACTACACATTGGTTCCTTCCATCAGACATCATGTCTTCCCTTCCACCATCACATCACCCATCATCACACCATCTCATCTGGCATTCAGTTTGGTTCATACACTCATGTTTCTTATGCCCCACATGCTTCCACCACTCCCCACGCCCATTTGGTCTTTGGTAGGTGATTTTCTCACCTTACCCCCCATGATGATGCACTCATGTTCTTATGGTTCTTACATGATTGTTGAGGGATTTATTACAATAAGAACCTCACTCATATCTCTTGCGCTACATGCTTCATTGATCTATCTATCTAGTGCACACTATCAAATCATTTCCCAATGACACACTCTTGCTTTATGGTTCATTCTTGATTTTGAGGGGTCTTATATAAATGAACCTTATCATCTACACACATTGGGGCATCGTTATTCTCCTTCCCCCTCTTCATCATATAACACACACTTAAGTACACTTTACGACCATCTCATTCACATACTCTTTTATATCATTCATTTTATACATACTTTACCATTCATCACATCTCTATCTATTCATATATACACATATAATTACATCTATCTCATCACACAATATATATCTCACTATATATCACATTATATCATCATTATTCATTAGTCAACATCAACAACTATGCATTAGATATCATCAAAATCAAATCAACAAAATAATGATCAAAACATCACACATCACATATATATATAATAAATAATCAACACATCATACATCAAGATACAAGTCCCATCATCATCATCATCATCACATCATCAACATCAATAAACATGAAATAGCCATATCCATATATATATATCGTTCACAATCATAGTTACAAAATGTCAATATGGGGGCAACCCCCCCATACATCACTACATCACTATATATCATATCTCATCATCACTATCACTATCTACAATATGGGAGCTCTAGAACTAGAAGCTTCACCGCTCAATCTATGTCATTGATCGATCATGCCCCTATATCTCTCTACCTACCAACACAATAATGTAACCTCAATCAATACTCCACAAAATGACCTCATAGCTCCACGAACCTCACAAATACATCATGTAGGGACCTCCACCTATAACCTCTCTAGCTCTTGTCATGTCTCCTCTCATGCCTCATCCCTCTCACTCAATAACACGGTACACATCATCCACCGCTAGTGCCACTGGATCAAATAAATGAGCATGCTCACCCATAATGACATCCACCTACTCTAACATACCACCACCTATGAGTACATCGGTGGGCACATTTCATGTGTCAATGTGTGGATAGATGTGTCCACAATCAATGACCAATACACATCACTACATCCATAGATCAACACATTAGAAAACAATGACAATAAAAAACCAAATAACAAATCACAAGTATCACTATAAAAATACTCATGCTCTATTATCACTGCTACCACACTATCGGGGCATGTCCTTACCCCTCTACTCCTCCCCCTGGTGGTGCTCCCACCGCATCCACAAAAATTGGAAACAAAAATACCCATGATGTGACACCCACCATGCATGGTATGCCTCCGTACACCCCACATCATCCACATCTATCGGCTCTATCACCACATCTCGCCTCATTTAACCAAGGGGTACTAGTTTGCTCTCCTATGGGCCCTGGTCTAGCTCCAACCCTCCTCGGTGCCCTAATGGCCCTCACCCATATATATGGCTCTGGGGGCACATCCTGGGCCATACCAAACTATCATGATAACACACTCCACCTAAAATAACTCAGTCACCCCTGAAATTGATCCTCTAGCCACATAGTCTTCCGAATACATCATAGCTCTACTACATCCTCTGGTCATCCTCCGTAGTCTCGGTATGGCCTCCATATCACGGCCTCTGGCCCCATATGATCTAACATCACTCTATAGGTATTTGTATCCATCTTCCTACTGCAATACCTACCCATCTCCTAAAAATATATATTGCCTCACCCACTCTCCTCGTGGTCCACCAATCAACCTCAATATCACAATATGCTCATAGGCCCATACATGTAACAATGTGGTAGCTCCAATCCCACCCCATGCTCCTCCTGTATAAATATGTATAGATCTCTGTATACAAGTGGGCCAATACACATTGTGCCCATCATATCTCATCCCATCCTCCTCTATCTGATGGAAAATATCATGCATCTTATACAAGATGCCTACACCACCACCCTCCACTGTAACCGATGAAGCAATCACAACAAATAATGAACTTCCGCAATCATGGAACCCTTGACCTCAAAAGATAACATCCAGGATAATGTGGACCTCAGTATGAACTCGGTCCCCGTAAAATACCACATAACGGCCCTCATCTATCTCTGAGCATCATCTATAGCCATCACCTGAACCCTCTCACCAATAATAGGCAATCGCAATATGTGATATACGTCCTCCAAAGTCACTGGTCATCTTCCATAGGCAACCAAAATGTGCAAGTATCTACACACCACCTCTCACACAAAGTTGTGATCATAAACATATTATGGGGCACATCCCCATCCTCACTATGTGTCACAAGCCAACATGGTCTAATACATCCCACTCATCATCTTAAACAAACCCAATCCTAACAATGTGCTCAAATGATGGCCACCACCAAAAAACTCTCTGAATGAATATCCTCTCTACACACACACAAAAACAAAAAAAAAACATTAACATCTCATATATATGCAAATAAACCTACCTATAACATCAACAAAAAACATCAATTTTCACATTTACAACACTGGGGTTTAACCCTAAGCCTTCACCACCATGCCCTGCAGAGAGTAGGACTGGGAGCACCCAGAGCAGTCACTAACACCCATGTCCATGCTGGGCACTAGTGTCCCAAAGGTCATTAGTGCCTTCACTCACTCTTTGCTCTTTCCTAGTTTAAAAATGCCTAGAAAATTAAAAACAAAATTTGCAAAAAATTCAAAAAATGACTAATTTCAATACAATTTTTTGAAAAAAATCACACTTACTAGCTCAATCTATCATACGTGATGCCAATTGTCGCCACCATCTCAAATCGACTCAATCGTGGTGCTCTCACTTGAGGCATCTTCACACACTCTCAGCTCAAAATCACACTCACGCAATAATCAAATGAGTTACCTATTCACTTTTTCATATTACTATTTATAGTAACTTTCGATCACCTACCACGTTATCATCATTATTTACACCTATCCTCTGAACTAATACACATCGCATGGTTTCAATCATATCTGGAGCATCCCTACTCGATTCTTGTCTCGTTTGCATCATTTCTCTTCAAATTCCACCTACTATTATATCATACACATTCCAAAAACACTATATTCCTCTTTGACATCATTTCAACTCGATATACACACACTTTTGCGATACCTATCATACATTCACTATTACATCATTACATCTTACTTTTGGCTCAACGTTCATTCTCATCATCACTCCCCTTTTCCAAAAGGGGGATATAATCGGGGCATCCTATAATCCCCCTCACACCATTACATGATCATTTTACATTCCTAACTCTCTCATTATCAAAAATTTTCTCACACATTATGTGATATTTCACACCACTTTCTAGTGATTCCCCCTAATGACCTAATATGGGGGCAACAAGTGAAAAATATCTCCATGAGTAATCAATCAATCAATCACATACATTCAAATCTTGACAACACAAATATTTTACTATTCAAAATCACATCAATCAATCGACACAACACAATCATATTTATCCTCCCGATGACCTAACTTGGGAGTTATATCACCACTTTCCCATATGACCTAACATGGGAAGTTATTCTACATTTTCTATCTTCCAGATGACCTAACATGGAAGCCATCTCATACACATTATGTGAAACCCTTGGAGTGGGGGCAATGAGACATCATTTCCTTTCCTATACTACTCTTATATGGGTTATTCACGTTTGATCGAAATAAATCAAAATGGATCCAAATGAACAAAATTTTCATCTTTTTTCCATCTGCAAGCAATTAGACCTTTTGAGGATGTAGTTAAAGTTGGAGAGTAAAACTAAACCTCTCTCCCTACACTCTTCCTCTGCGGGCGAGGATGCCCAAATCCTCAGTTTTTCACACACACAAAATCGGGTTGGGAACTGATCACTCCTTACCCCAACACATCTCCATCAATGACAAAAATCGAAATCTCCAATCACTCAATATCAAAATCATCAATCTCATTTAGTGCTCCTCATAATGGTCCCATATCTCTCATTACACCACATGGATTGACACATTGATCCATGGTTCACCATGCTATATGTTCTTATTTTGCACGTACTTCTACAACATCTGTGTGTACTTCGTAATAGGGCTTCTCCAGACTCTTCTCAGGTATGTTCCTTATTTCCTTTACACTACTTGAATTTTCTCAAATAACATAAAGGGGGGGAAATATAGACACAAAATCACGCACTTACTACTATTTACTATACCACCAAGTATGTTGTTTTATATATGGATCTTGCATAAGAAAAGTATTCATTGATGGCCCATGATCCTAGTCTCTGCTTTGTTTTCTTGCTTATTTCTATTGTTTTATCTTTCACACTTGTCACTCATACACCTAACTTTCTGATCGATCACAGGAATCCTAGTCGATCGGTCCCCACTCATTTGTCGGCATTTGTCTTTGACACTAATGCCTGGACTAGATACTTAGCGCCCAGAGCTTTTTTTTCCATCTTGGGCGCATGTGTCATTTTTATGTTTGATCTTATTTTATGATATTTCTCATGGACTCCCATATATTTAACTGATTCTATGTGTTTCATATTGTTCCCCATGCTTCAAAGTCCAGTTTGAGTCAAGAAGAAGTATCAGTTTGTAGTAGATCTTGTGCCTTAGCAAGATAAAAGAGAAGATTCCACAAAAATGTTGGGGGACTAGTTCAATAGACTAATTAATCAAAGTATGAAAGCTTCGGGCTCACTGGTGATTGAGATATGACTACATCTTGCAAAGAAGAGATTGCAATTAACACTGAATAATTCATTTTCTCATTTACTCCAAAATGTAAAGCTCAAGGTCCAAGAGCATGCAACTCGACCACGAAGTAAAAACCTATAGGAATGGTTGAAAAACTTAGTTAAAATGGACTTAGCCATTTTAACTAAGGTTGGAATGTTCAAATGGCCGTCAAAATCCACTTCTCAAAAGCACCGAAAGTGGGAATTTGAAAACTCGTGGGAGACTAAGGCTAATTCATTAGTGGTTTATGTTTTAAAAGTTGTTTGAGATTTATTTACCCATCAAATTCAATGCCAAGGTCATCAAGGACATGTGGAAAAATCTCAAGGATCAAAGGAGGGGCCATGTGGTAGGACTCCGGCTCTCCTCGAAGCATTTTGGCTCTGCGAACCTCAAGTCCCCTAATTAAATTGTGTTAGATAATTCTATCGAGGTTCGAGCAGGGTTAAGGAAAGTCAAAGGACACGTGGTGGAGTTAGAATATGATAGATGGTGTAAGATCAACGACAACGGTGAAAACATGTCGATATTCGACACTCTTCAAGCATGCGGGCTTCGACAGACCTCAAGTTTAGGGAATCAACCATGTTTCAAAGCATTTCAGGTTCACGGTGAAAGAAAAGTCAAGGGTGGTCAAGCATGGATATGTGGCAACAATTTTATGAATGCCAAAGCTTTTAAGTCACTCAAGTTGAAAGTTACGACGTGAAGTCACGACTCATGAAAAGAAAGCATGAAGCAAGAAAGACCGACAAACTCGAGGAGCGTGGAGCTTTAATATTAGCTCATGTTTTGTGTTATCATCAAGGCTAAAGAAAAGATAAAATGTGAAGCAAGCGTGGAGTTTTTCTATTGGATCATGCTTTGCCACTATCATTCAAAGTAAAGGACAATCGACATTTGCGAAAGAACGTGGCATTGATTTACTAGCTCGCATTTTAAAAAGAAACAAACCTCAGTATGCAAAGGAAAGTAAGGAAAGAAAAGAAACAAAACATGACCCCGTGACCTAATGAAAGACATACATGTGGTGAAGGAAAATTAAATATACGTGGGTAGATGAAATCCCCGAGCTAATCAAAGGTTGTCATGTGTCAAGATCTTGTTCATCCCGATATGCAAAACTTCGAGGGCCATATCTTTCGATCCACTGCTCTCCAAATCTTATAAAAAATATATCATCAGAAAGGTCTCTTTGAGCCCTTCACTTTGGCGTCATCAGATTTAGAAATTGATGATAGTTGGTGGGAGAAAAGTAGAAAACATATTTTATATTCAAGTTGCAGTCCCAATGTTGGTCAACCACCATCTTGATGAAGTATGGTGTCTGTTTCTTCTCTAAACATGCAAGATAGAAGGAATGAATGACTTTGGTAGGTTGCCCATGGTCCTTTTCAAAAATTTAATGCATCTTTTCGGTGGTTGAAGTTTGAAAATTCATGTTAAACAAAGACATAGATCTTCATTAATGACAAGATCAAATATGATCTCTTCTCTCTCTTTCTCATTCTTCTATATCATTGTAAAGTACGCCATTTTATGCAAGGAGGTAGATTGGGGGGTAGTTGTAGATTTTTTTATTAAAGTTGTAGGTTCTAGTTTCTAGCTTCTTGCAAAGCATTTTGTTTGTATCTAGTCTGTAAGGAAGAGTTAAGGTGGTTGCGTTGTATAACCATTAGCAGGTTTTGAGGGCATTTTTTTGTGTCCCCTAGCCAACTTACATGAATAGACTCTCTCTATTTTGACAAAGCTATACTTTCCCATTTCTCATGTTTTAAATGAATGAATGAGGCAATATTGGTTCTGTTACTATCTTGCATTGGCTTTACTTTGTTAAGTACGCAAGGGTCTTTCTTAGTTGCAGTATTCTTCAGTTACTTATGGGGATATTGTAGAAAAATGTATATTTTGCAATAGTTCAGTCTGGTTGTAAAATCCTAAAGGCAACATCACTTTTGAAGAGATTTTGTTATCCCTTAAGGGTCTTTTGGGTGTATAAGACAAATATAGCAAGTGCTTTATCTCAACTCTAACTCCATGATTTGTGGTTAGGATTGTGAAGACTGTAGATGAAATTTGTGCACATTGAGTATCAATGAATGCAAATGTTATTTCATAGATCATGTTAAATTGATTGTTCTTTTCAAGCATCATAGTCAAGGATGGATTCTTTCCATGGGAACACTAAGATACCAAGGTCATAAAAGCAACTACCCTTCCCCTTCAAATATCAATTAAAAACAACTAGTGATCTTCATACCTATTAAGCATATCATACATGAAAACCATTAATCGCTTATTCGCAAAGTGAGCTTAAAATTTGTCTACTACTAGTAAGCTTTTCTAAGAATCCCACCAAGTCTGTGATCTAATATCATTCAAAGTAGCCTTGGTCAATAATGTTATACAAATGCAATATTTGAAGTTGTTCATTATTTGTCTATAGGATCTGTATTTGATTGTCAAGTGCTTACAATAAATCAAGTGAAAACTCTTTTGAGAGAAGTATTGTATGTGTGGCTACACTTGCTTCAAATTAAGTTACACCAACCATAGAGGAAACCAAGCCATGAAAGATTTTCCTTTATTTAGATCCCCAACTAGGTCCTCTCACCTTGGTCCAGACAGAGCCAAAAGTAGTAGGGTAAATCCATCCCCTTTGTGAAGGTGCCTCCTGATCACATCCTTGATTTGAGTCATTGAGTTGAGTGTTGAAAAAATCCTTGGCTATCAACAACAAAGAATTTTCATTGTTCATAACTCTCTCAAAGCCAACCCACTCAGGTTAGTTGCTCATCTCCTAGGGGTGCTATTTTGGGAGCCAACACCCGAGTGGTGTCGTTTCCATGGAATTATTATCCACAATCTTTCAATTTATGGGCAGGTTTTCTATACAACCTATATTCCCATCAACAACACCCAAGTGGCACCATTTCTGAGGAAAGAATTTGAAGGTTTCATCTATTTCTAGAATTTGATATTCTAGTGGCGACTCCTAAGAAAAAGTTGGGATAAACTGGTTTCATTACATAGTGTATTGATAGGATTTCCATAAAACTTGACTCCACTAGGGAAAATGTGGGAAAATTCATAAATATTTATAAAGCTTAGCCTTCTAGTTTATAAAGTTATCATTTCAAGAGATTTTTGAGTTAATCTGTACATCTAAGGTGCAAGGCCTTAGTGGTGTCTCTATCATTTCAAAGAAAATCTGGAATGTACCAAAGGTAATTTTTTTACAAATTACTGATTAACTTTCCCCTTTGCAAGCTGGAAGGAAGTAGGTCCTTTTTCAAGTCTGATCATATCAAATATTACTTCCAGAGCTGAAAGGTACACATTCAAGAAGAAAACAAATCCGAAGCCATTGGGTGGTCAAAAGTCAGAAGAAAAGATTGTTCAAACTACTGAGATTGATTAGCCTTTGGTGAAAGACTACTCTAGCACACTTGATAGCTTTGATTCAGGTAGTCCTCAAGGCTCATTTGCATTCATTTGTTTCAAGAAGGTTCAACATTTGTAGGTATTAAGGTATTCTTCATCTCCATTATTTGTTGACTCGTGAGAATAAAGTATTTTGTGAAAATGAGTCCTTGAAGGATTTCCATTTTGAATATCATACTCCTCTACCTCAAAGTTTCCCAGTTTCCTATCTTTTCAATCCTTCTTTTGAAAAGCCTCTATCAAGTAATATGACATAGTCTCCACCAAGAGTTCCTTTTGTGGGTACTACTTATAGACCAATAAAGTTCTATGGAATGGTGGGCTATCCTAATGAAGTACCATGTGAAATTAATATGGCGTTGCCTAGATTTTAATGGAATAATGCTATAATTGGAGTTTTTGATCTCAGATTTTTTCAAGATGATATGGATAGCTATGGAATAGAGCATGAAGATGTTTATGTTAAGTTATTCATACATACATTAGAAGAAGATGTCAGGGAATGGTATAAATTGTTTCTGTGAAATAAATTGACTCTTGGGTAGAAATGAAGAATGTTTTTAGTTTACAATATGGAAATAAGATAACCCTAGATCCATTAACAACAGAGTGTCAATAGTAGAAGAAGAAAAAATCATTGAGTGGTGTGATAAATGTTTGTTACCACACCCCCCTTGTGAGCAACTTATTGAAAATGGTGATAGTAATGAGGAACTTGATTTGAGTGATGCATGTATGAATGAGTGTTTGAATGATTTACCACAAGGAGCTACTTCTACTGATCTTCTAAATGCCAAAACTATAGAAGAATTTTGGGCCTGCATCAATCAGGTTTTCCTCTTCCTCCTATAGCTAATGCTGATATGGATGTGGCTCAATCAGTTGAACTTCCTAGTGCACACCTTGAAGATATCAATGTCCCCCGACCTTGAGTTTTGATGAAGCATGTTCCAAAGTTGAAAATGGAGTTGGAGTGGTTCTAACTTCTCCAAATCAGGTTTTTGAAGATGATGCTCAAGTTCAGGGATTCTCAAATCTGTAAAGGTGAATTCATAGATCAATTCATTTATCTTGAGCCTATGACTATCTTATGTGATGAAAAAGAAACCATCTTTTGGGAAGATGTAATATAATTAAGAACAAATGTTATCCCTCAAAGATTGGTTAGTCTTGAATCAATTTTCAAGATAATCACAAAGTTAGGAGTAAGTTTATTTATATTTCCATAGATGTTGAGGAAGGCGGTTTGGATATCTCTCGAATCCCGTAAAGGTTTAGCTGGGATGTAGCACGATAAAAAAGCAAAACCAACTTATGCCTAATTATTGAAGAAATACTAGGATTTCCTAACATGGTCTTATCTAGATGATCAAGTATGATCATTATACGATTCACAATTTGTTGTGTTGTTTTTGGTGTTGATGTTTCCCTTTTTGTTCTCTTGTCTACAGTGACCAAGTTTTTGTAGTTGTCTACTTTTTCCTCGGCCCGTTTATATCTACTCGATAGCCTTGTGTGTTTTGTTTACTTGACTCCTTTCCCAATGGACTTAGCATTTGGTCTTTGTTCTTGTGGCACCCACATGGGGTACCCATCCCCAAGTAGGAGCCGTTGTTGGAGATCCAATTCCTTGGATTGAGTTGATCTTTTTCACGGACTCCCCACATATTTAACTACTTGCGTGTGTTTCATATTCCTCCCCGAGCTTCAAAGTTCGATCAGTCAAGAAGAAGTATCAATTTGTAGTACATCTTGTGCCTTAGCAAGATAAAAGAGAAGATTCAACAAAAATGTCAGGGGACTGGTTCAATAGACTAATTAATTAAAGTATGAAAGCTTCGGGCTCACTGGCGATCGAGATACAACTACATCTTGCAAAGAAGATCTTGGAATTAGCACTCGAGTAATTCATTTTCTCATTTACTCCAAAAAGTTGAAGCTCTGAAGGTCCAAGAGCATGCAACTCGACCACGAAGGAAAAAGTTGCAGGAATGGTTGAAAAACTCAATTAAATGGACTTAGCCATTTTAACGAAGGATGAAACATTCAAACGACCGTCAAAATCCACCTCTCAAAAGCATTGGTCGTTGGCATTCGAAAACATGCAAGAGACTAAGGATAATTCATCAGTGGGTTATGTTTTAAAAGCCGCTTGACGTTCATTTACCCATCAAATTCAATTCCAAGGTCATCAAGGACACATGGGAAAATCTTAAGGATCAAAGGAGGGGCCACGTGGTAGGATTCTGACTCTCCTCAAAGCATTTTGGCTCCATGGACCTCAAGTCCCTAGATTAAATTGTGTTAGATAATTCTATCGGCTCCGGGTAGGGTCAAGGCAAATCAAAGGACACATGAAAGAGTTAGAAGATGATAGATGGTGCAAGATCAATGACTAGTGGTGGACACATGTTGGCATTATAACATTCTTCAAGCAGATGGGCTCGATGCAAGACCTCAAGTCCGCGGAATTAACCATGTTTCAAAGCATTTAAGTCGGTCCATGGAGAAAGAAAATTCAAGGTTAGTTAAACATGGATATGTGGCAACATTTTTATGAAGCCCAAAGCTTCTAAGTCCGCTCAAGTTGAAAGTTGTGACACAAAGGCACGACCAAGGAAAAGAAAGCACGAAGTAAGAAAGACTGACAAACCCGAGGAGTGTGAACTTTTCTATTGGCTCATGTTTCGTGCTTATCATTCGAGGCTAAAGAAAAGGTAAAATGTGAAGTAAGCGTGGAGATTTCCTATTGGCTCATGCTTCATCATTGTCAATCAAGGTAAAGGATAGTCTGACATTTTCAAAGAATGTGGCATTGATTTATTATCTCGCATTTCTAAAAGAAACAGACCTGCTCGCAAAGGAAAGTAAGGAAAGAAAATAAGAAAAACCCGACTTGGTAACCCAATGAAAGAAAAACATGTGGAAAAGGAAAAGTAAATACACATGTGCAGAGGTAATCCCAAGCTAATCAAAGGCTGCCACATGTCAAGCTCATGTTCATCCCGACATGTAAAACTTCAGAGGGCCATATCTTTCGATCCATTGCTCCAAATCTTGCAAAATTTATATCGTTGGAAAGGTCTCTTCGAGCCCTTCACTTTAGCGTCATCAGATTCAAAAATTGATGATAGTTAGTGGGAGAAAAATTAGAAAATATCTTTTGCATTCAAGTTATAGTCCCAGTGTTGGTCAACCACCTGTATTGATGAAGTATGGTGTATGTTTCTTCTCTAAACATGCAAGATAGAAGGAATGAATGACTTTGGCAGGTTGCCCATGCTCCTTTTCGAATTTTAATGCATCTTGTTGGTGGTTGAAGTTTGAAAAGCCATGTTGTAGGGAAGACAAAGATCTTCATTAATGACAAGATCAAATTTGATCTCTTCCCTCTCTTTTCTCTCTTTCTCTCTCTCATTCTGCTATATATTGTAAAGTCTTTCATTTTGTGCAAAGAGGCGGATTGGGGGGTAGTTGTAGAATTTTTATTAAAGTTTTTAGGTTCTAGTTTTTAGTTTCTTGCAAAGCATCTGTATGTATCCAGTTTGTAAGGAAGAGCTAAGGTGGTTGTGTTGTATAACCATTAGTAGGTTTTGAGGGCATTTGTTTATGTCCCCTTGCCAAAACTTACATGAATAGATTCTCTCTATTTTGATTAAGCTATACTTTCCCATTTCTCTTATTTTAAAGGAATGAATGAGGCAATATTGGTTCTATTACTATCTTGCATTGGATTTACTTTGTTAAGTACGCAAGGGTCTTTCTTAGTTGTTGTATTCTTTTGGTCACTGTGAGACTATTGTAGAATAGTGTATATTTTGCAATAGTTTAGTTTGGTTGTAAAATCCTAAAGGCAACATCACTTTTGAAGAGATTTTTTTATCCCTTAAGGGTCTTTTGGGTGTATAAGACAAATACAACAAGTGCTTTATCTTAGCTCTAACTCCATGATTTGTAGTTAGGATTGTGAAGACTATAGATGGCATTTGTGCACATTGAGTATCAATGAATGCAAATGTTATTTCATAGACCATGTTAAATTGATTGTTCTTTTCAAGCATCACAATGAAGGATGGATTCTTTCCATGAGAACATTAATGTACCAAGATCATAAAAGAAACTACCCTCTCCCCTCCAAATCTCCATCAAAACTACACAATCAATCCCACCCCATACTTCCATCCATTCGTTGCTTTTGCTTCCATGTCTCTAAATATCATTGAAAGTGCCCTTTAGCTTTTATCAAGAGAATGCAAGAGCAACTGATCTCTACTATCTTTAGTAACCTCGTGTCTGGTGAGGTAAGCATATGCAACACTTTGTGTGACAACTCGTGAGAGTGAAGTGTTGTGTCCATGGCCATGTTTATCCCAGACTGACCCATCATTTAAAGAACTCGAGGGAACAAAGATCCCATCTCTCCCTCTAGCATTCAAGTTACACCACGGGTCCTCTCACCTTGGTTCAAGGCAGACCAAAAGTAGCAAGAAAAGGCCATCTCCTTTGTACGTGCCCCTCAACCATCCCAAGGCTTGATCCCAAGGAAAGTGCTAGACCCCTCCCCATCTACGGAATGGGCACACCAACACCTAGCCTACCACCATTCCAAGAAGTCCCCCTTCCTTAGAGGAGAATTGTTTTCAATCCATCGTGGTGCAAATTTGAGGACCAACAAGTCGAGTCTCCACTCATTTGTCATCATTTGTCTTTAGACACTAACACCTAGGACTAGAAACTAGCACCCAAATGCTCTTTTCCATATTGGGCACCCGTGCCCTCTTTATGTTTGATCTTATTTTTGACACTTGAGGTTGGCATTTTCATTTTCCCACTCATAACCCGAGGTACTAGTGGACATATTGGGTCATTAATGTCGAAATTCAAGTAATATATCCCTATATAAACACAACATACATACCATTATAAGGGCGAGTAATTATTATCAAAGGTTATCTATCTACATATATCAAGGGACTGCATTTGGGTGCATTATTCTGCATACACATTGCATAGGATGGAGAGTTCATTCTATTCCATTCCACACATTTGCATTTTATCTAGTTACTACATGTTATCTTGGCGTCATTGGTGGGAGGGTGACCTAGGAGAGTTATTTCACACACAAGTACATAGAACTACATTGGGTTTGAGATGTAGTGCAATGCTCAGTCGTAAGTTCACTAGTTGATAGCTAAGGATAGTCCGATCCCTCATTCAATGTCTTTATTTTTAGGATTTGATGTCTTTTTGAGGGTTTTGTAGAAGGATATTTGTGTGTAGGTTTACAGTACCTCGGTGATCCAAGTGCAACATACGAGATGATCAAAGAAAAACAAGTGCTAACGGACTCCAGCGCACCCACATAGGTCTTGGGTGCCCATAGGTGCCCCTACTCTTGCCCAGGAACCTATGTCCGGGCATTTATGCCTCCTTTGCATTTTTTGAGGTTTGTTGCGACGGTTTGTGTTATTGTTCCATCATATTCTCCACCAGAAATACTTTGGGATAGGTGAAAGTGAGGTAAGTACGTTATCTCTTACATTTGCTTGTATAATCAAATCAAATAAAATTGATTAACACTTGTATATCATTTTATATCAGTTATACAAGATCTTTGCATTCAAATTTTAAATAAATATTTAGATTTTATTAAATCGAATCAAGAATATCCTAAAGGTTTTCAATCTAGTGAAGGTTTTCCGAAAATAATATTTACATCAAAGTGACCACCACACATTAGATTTTACCTATGAAAATGTTTGTGTTCCCATCCCCTCCAAACATTTTTTCCCTTAATGGATGAAGTGGAAATCGTCTTTGGATGCTAAATGAAATAACATTAATTTGCGGGTTCATGGGGATTTTCCCATACCCTACCCAAAATGTTAAGATATTGGGTTCAAAATTACTAGAAGACTTTACATTCATTGGAGTCTCTGTTGATGTTTGAAGGCTATTTTTGGCAATCTTCTCCATAAAACAAGAGAAGGATATAGTGTTTCAGATTCCATTGGTTTATGAAAAATTTAATCTCTTCAATCAAGAGCTATTAGAAGTGATCAAGAAGTCACAAAGTAATGAGAAGATGTTGCGTCAAATGAATGCTACCAATATGGTTGTGTCCCCAAAATAACTAAATCCAAACCTAGAAAGCTACATGCAATATAATTATACAACATGGCTTAGAAAATTATATCAAAATTATGCGCCTCAAGAATAAAGCCTATTCTATCCAAGTTGATTTTGTCTTCTCAAGTGACCTTTGTTCATGAGAGAAAAATCACACTAACAATACTATAGCATTATCGGACATTAAAGGACTTGAAATGTTAAATCTAAAAACTAGTATGTAGTCATATTCGAGAAAAGTATTAATGTTACCTCAATGTGAAAAGAACCTAAAATTTTTTGATGTAACAATGGTTCAAGAGACCGTGAAGTACTTGAGATCCCAAAATCATTTAGTTGTCGTGATAATATGCAAGGTTCTTAGACAAAAATATCTCCAAGTGTTTGGTTTCAATGACCGAGCGGTGAAGTAGATGAACAACTATTTTACCACCCTTTGAATCTTAGCAACAAAAAATGGAACCCTTTACATGAGAAAAAGATTTTTTTGGCAAGGCGATCCACCAAGTCCTTAACTTTTCCTAATTATGGGAGGGACTATGTATTGAATATAGAAGAGGTAAAAGCAAAATGTAAGCTACATGACATCTGGGTCACCAAAGGAGGAAAACAATACACCATTTTTTTATGAAATGGATCTTATATTATATTAATTCACTATGATACAAGATAAATTTCAACAAAAAGTGGATGGTATGAGAGCATGCCCCAAAACCACAAACAAAGCTAGGCCGAGCCTAGAGCAACACGAGTCAAACTAGGTGAGCCTAGGAGAGTACAAAATATAGGCATAGCCTAAAAGTAGACAAAAAACACAATCAAGTAACAACAACAAACATGCTCGAGGTGGGTAGATCATGATCATCTAGCCACCCTGAACCAAGTAAGTCCTTGCAAACATTTGGAAGTTCCTAACGAATAATTTCTTCCTCTAAGTTTGCTTCTCCATGAGTAGGAATGATGAGGTTGAGGTGGGGGAATTTGTCTGGTGGTGGCGGTTGAGGTGGCAGGTGCCAAGTATCATGATGTGCAGATGGCAGCGAGGAGAGCCCCACCCATGCTGATGAGGTGGTGAGCCCACCCTGCCGGTGAGTTGATAAAGGTGATGGCGAGACCTAACCACGACTGTGGTGACAATACACCAATTTTCATTTCTTGATGACACAATATTATTCTCCACGCTCATTCTCGAGGAGGATAAAAACTAGATCAATTATTAGAATAATATCAAACAACATCATTACAACAAATACACAGGGAAATTAAATATCCTCTTCATCAATGTACCCATAAAATGTAAAATAAGTCCTATAGATCTTGGGAAACAACGTGTACCATGAAAAGTATAAAGGTCTCAATATCACACATAAATTTATTTAATCAAAATGTTGTTATAAGAGTTGTGTGGAGAATGTAATCTCAACACAAAATGGTTTTCGGGACCTAGTGCCAATCACTCACAACTCAAGGAAGCCTCTACCATCCACTATGGCTTGACACATCAAATGAGGAATGGTTATTCAACACGAAAACCTTAGTTGAAAAGTGGCGAGTGGAAAACATAGAAACTTTGGGAAGATAACTCGAATGAACCTACTCCCTAGACATTCCCATAAATAATGAACAACTTCACCCATTACAATTAAGGGGGGAGCTATGTTTTTCTAATTATTTCAAAATGCCACCTCATGAACCTACTCAATGGGATTATGACCTAATAAAACAAATATGGGTGGCAATCATGTTCGAGTCCATCAACTCCTTTACGAATTGACAAAACGACCCATTTTCTCGGTCCACGAGAGGGCTTTCTAATGTGGCCATGCACAAGTAATGGAGAATGCGGTGCCACTTTTGCATATGGAATTATTAATCGGTCAACACACTAAGCAAAAACAATAAAGCCAACTTTGGACTCTTATTATATATCCAAAAATAAAAGTCTTCATATGGTCATGCTTAGCATAGTTAACTTCTAACGATGCATCGCTTGCAAAGGAAATGATGTAATGGCCCCTCAAATTTCCTCAATGTTTCCAAGATAAGGAAACCACCGAACATCTTTTCTTCCTATGGTTTTTTTCAAGTTATCTCGTAAATAATGGTTGTCGACTTTGGCCTAACAACCCCTTTCCACAATAGGCATAGTTACCAAGTTCGAAATCTAGATCCGTTCAAAAGGGCAAAAAAATTGGAAATCCAAAGTTCCCATTTTTTTGGAAATGTTTGTATACATATATTATTATATAAATATATATAGACACAAACACACATATAACAAAATAAATAAATAATAAATAATAATAAAATTGCTATGCAATAATAATATATTTATTATGCAATATATAATAAAATTAAATTGTAAAAATATATTTTAAAAATGATGTAAATTAATAACTAAATAATAATCACAACTAAATACTATTATTTAGTTATTAATCATTAATATTATAAAAATTACAAAATTAATGACGTAAATAAATTTTTTTTTTTACATAAGTTAATTAACAATTAATGTTAAAAATAAAACAATCTATAACTCCCATTTTCCCCGATCACGTGGAAGGGTACATATCTCCTAAGAAACTCAATGAAAACTCCCTGATGTTGCTTAGACCAAAGATAATCCTACAAAAGTTTAGCAAGTTTGTCAAACGATGCCCGTGAAGGGCACCAATAGGCAACATAATAAACTTGGGTGGCAGCTAGAATTTTGTGCAAACTTGAAACTTGTTGACCAAAGAGAGAGGCCTAGAGACCCAACGTTGAACTTTTTGCTCCACCCGATCAATGACATATTGCCAAAGAATGGCAGAATCACTATCGAAGGCAAAGGGAATCCTCAAGAATTTGAATCTTTCTCCACGACCGATTCGACACCAAGGGTAAGCCACTAGCTAATCGGGCATAGGCTAAGAACTTTGTCTAAATCCAAGAGATTTAGCTAATTGAACATTAGAGCCGAAGCTTGACATAAGGTGTCCAAACAAGAGAAGGATTCTTTGATGTTTTATTCATTCTCAGCTAAAGTGAGAAAAGAGTTGTCTGTGAAATTCCCATTGACAAGCTGAGAGGCATGATCAGGGAGAAAATTCCTTGAATGTGTCCCCGCTCCGCTCTATCGGTAAAAAGATAACTAAGGGCATCAACAACAAGAACAAAAAGATCGGAGCAAGAGGGCACCCTTGCCTAATAGACCTAAACAAGCCGATAGCTTGAGATTGATGTCCATTGATAGTGAGGCAAGAAGAAGCATTGACAAACAAAGTTTGAACAACATTGATAAAGAATGGTCCAAACCCAAGAGCTTGAAGCATAACAAGAATAAAGGGCCATTCAACTGATCATAAGCCTTCTCAAAATCAATTTTAAGGAAAATAACATGCTATAGAGAAATTTTGGCCCACTCCATACCTTCCCAGATGACAATGATATTATCAAGAATGTATCTACCCTTAACAAAACTAGTCTTCTCCGGGTGAACCACTTTAGGAAGAAGGTTAGCAATACAAAGAGCAAGAGCTTTAGCCAAAATCTTGTAAGAGACATTAAGGAGAGTAATAGGCCATCAACTAGTAATGAGCTATGGATTCCCGAATTTAGGAATAAACTTAATATTTCCCTCATTAATAACATTGTAAAGATCACGGTTCTATAGAGCTTCTTTGTAGACTTGAAGAAGGTCATTACCAACCACAAACCAATATGCCTTATAAAACTCACATGGAAAATTGTCAACACTAGAAGATTAATCATTAGCTAGAAAAAGGAGGGCATTGTGAAGCTCATCCAATGATAGAGGACAAACATAGTGTTTCATGTCCCACGGAGACAAATTGTAAGGAACCATTTCCACACAATGTTGTAGAGTAGCTTGACTTTCTTTAGATGGTTGTTGGGTTTGGAAAACTAAGTTGGAATGATCCTGAAGGTATTGACAATATCTGGAAGGGTCATGACACAATCATGAGCTCATTGAATGGATTTGATTTGCTCTTTGGAAAACTTAACCCGAAGGGATTTGAAAAGGCTTTTGGAAGCTTTGTCTCCCACTTTAATCTAATGAAGTCCGCCCGGATCGAGCACCTCGGCCTTGTGATTTTCATAACCTTGATTTGGTGTCGAAGTTTGGCTACCCGAAGCTGGGTAGGGATGTCAAAGGTTGAAATTCAAGCGGGGTAGAAGTTTTACGAAACTCTTGAATGAGGGTGGATTCCACCCTTTTTGAACTCGAGCAACCTATTTACCGAAATGGTAGAGAAAATTAGTAGTATATTGAATGGTGAAATTCCACCAATTAACCTAACGGCAAAGATAGGGAGGACGTGGTGCCATATTCCAAACTTTGGCAATGAGAGAGATGACACCAACACGACTTAACAAAGAAACATTAAGATATAATTGATTGATAGGCACTTTAAAAGGGGTCCCACTCCATTGAAATTTGAAATATATGGGGTTCCTAGGTAAGATAAAAAGGATGCTCGACTGAACATGATTGGGAATGACCATTACCGTCTAGATCAAAAGCATGTTGCTAAGAGATCATGACACGATCTAGCCTTTTAATGACTTTGTCAGTACCTGCTCAAATTTGGACCAAGTAAACAAATTTTGAGAAGGGAAATATTTTTTTTGTCTAAAGAAAGGGTCATAAAGGCCCTGGTTATTTTTAAAATAAAACCAAGCCTCCCGTTCCCCCATGCACCACCTCATGTGAAGAGACCATAATTTATCCTTAGGATGCGCAATTATATTAAAGTCTATGTAAACTAACCAATAAGACAAAGGTAAGTTATATGTCAACCATTACTTTGTAACATTGTCCTTTTTCATGTCATCATTAGAAGCATAAATATTGAGAATGCGAATAGAATCCATTAATTTCCAAAATATTCCACGCAACACGATTTTGAGGATCATGCCCCATGGAAGAAATTAGAGCAGAAAATCTAGGAGAGACAAAAATAGAAACACCACCTCTTCCTTCCATATGCGAAGAATAAACATGCTTATAATCAGGAGAACAATACACATTAAAGTGGTTTGAAGCATAAAACCAATAATCTTAACTTCTTGTAAACACAAAACATTAATGTTAACGATATGTTGACAAACTGATATCACAAAGTATTTTCTTGAGGACTCCATGAGGCCTCACACATTCCATGAGAAAAAATTCATGAAAAATCTTACATAGTGAGCTCCCCTAGCCATCCTATAAACCTTCCTCGATTCAAGCAAACTAAAATTGTTAGAAAACAAAAAAAATTGCTCTGAATTTTGCTTCCCAACTCCGAATGGAGTTGCTTTTAGCCCCATTTTCACTTCGCACCCGCATAAAAACCTCACGAGGTGGAATAAGAGAACAACACCGAGATATAGAGGTTGATGTAACGGTCCTAGTTGCTAAATTTTGTTGTAAGGAAACATAATGACTTTCACAAGGGATGAACTATAAGTTGTGTTGGGGTTTTAGTGTTTGGTGCATCATAAAATTATTAGTCAATGTCGACTACGGGTTAGAAGAAGACGAGGTTGCTGCAAAAGCAACTTTAGGCCCAATTGACTTCTTACTACCAATAATAATCCAATTGTCAATCGTAGTATTAGATTTAGGCACATGGGATGTAGGGGATTTAGATACTTGTTTCGCATGCGCTATAAGAGGACAATCACGAATGCGATGGTTAGGGGCTTGACACCTAAAATAAGTGTTAGGGAGGTTGAAATAAACAATTTTATAGGAGAAATGAGTGGACCCAACCTGAATGTCGATATGGTCTCGCAAATCCTTGGCATTCTCGACCGGTCCGTTATCTCCTCTAGGGATCAAATTTGAAGGGTTGGTTTGAATTTTATTGTGAAGGGAAAATATTGGACAAGCCCTTTGATGATGAAAAGTAGTATGAATATTTTACACTTCATATGACAAGAATAAATCAAGTATCCACGTCATAAAAATTAAGAATACTTTTTTTAAAATGAGAAATTGTTTTATCAAAATGGTGTAAAATAAAAATCTATTTAAACTGGTAAAATAATCAAATTATGATGTAATGAACGCCCAAATTTGCAATATTCTAATTTCTTAAAAATCATCATAACTAAAATAAGCATTAAATAAATTTAATAAATAAATACATAAACAAACAATTGAAATTAGATGAGAAGACATGCAAATCAGTAAACACATAAAAACCATCAAACTGCGTGTGGGACACTAGGATCTCTTATCAAAATCATTATGAAAAACTTGTAAATAATAAAATAAATAACTTTAACTTCTACTTGGATTTTAGTGCTAAAATTAAAACCCATTTGGATTCTTATCACTTCAACAAAAAAATCCATTCGAATTTTAACCACTAAAATTAAAACCCATGTAAATTTTAATTAGTAAAATGCATTAAATTAGATTTTTTCCAACTAAATTAAAGAAAATGTGCATCTATACATTGAAACACCCACACTATGTCACCGATAGATACATCAAGATATTCTTGGTCAGATTTCGAGCCAAGAGCTTCACCTTGTGCACAATATGCATTCATATCTACTACACACAAATGATGTATTACCAAATTAGACTACTCCATTAAACACACATACCCTTCATAATCCTCCATGAATATGTCCACTACCCTCTTCCTCCACTCCTTAGGCATATAGTTGAGCCGCATTGTCTTGAGCACAACTATAAATATTAAATTCTTGTTGGCCTCCACATCACTACTATTGAACAATGGTTAGAGATAAGATACCAATGATGACTTGGATGGGTGCTTTCAATGGAAAAAGAAGCTTATCTTTACCTGTTCGCCCCCTCTACAATGAGCTCCTCTCCTCTGCCTTGCATTTTTCCATCTTAGATAGGTCTAATCAACCTTTGCATTAGGGAGCAACTCGACACTTAGCTCGATTCTTCTTTGCAAGGGTCATAATGGGTGAGCTCCTCAAGTGACTCAACCTTTGTTTTTCCTAAAGCAAACCCCAACTACCTTTTCCTCGAGCTCCTTCTCCATTGTATACAAATTGAGCTAATCCAATCATCTCGGCCCTTGGCTTGTCTACACACCGAGCTCGAATTGATCTGGGTGATCTAGATCAAGACCATTGTAAAGCTTATCTCACCTTTTGGCACAATTGCGGCTCCATGTAACCTACTCGACACCCTACATTGTGAGTCACGAATTGAAGTCACCCTTTGAGATAAGTTCAACACTTTTCTCCAAGCTCTTCCCTGACCTTAAATATCCATCTCATCCCATATCTAAGCTCGTGACCACTCGACACGCTCGATCTATTCCAAATCATGTTGTGCATGCTCCTAAGTGGGTAGATATTTGTGTGCAAGTCGATCCTAGCTCTGTTCTTTGCCTCTCAAGGTGGCTCCTGCAACAAAAAGTGGAAAAATACAAGGTAACAAATAAAACATCTGAATTAATTCCAAGCAAAGGCCAGAACCCTAAATGGTAATATTAAATATTTAGGTTTTAGGTATTTGTGCTCAAGTATTTGATGAACTGACATCACGAACTTGCTAGAAACTTAGGATTTGATTTTAATAATTACACCAAAGGTGTTCTCCCCATGAGAAAGGCCCTTCCTGGACGCTTACGTGATCGTTTTAAAATTGACGGTTTGGCGACCGATCACCCTTAAAATGTAGGGTTTCAATGTTTGCTTCAATATATTTGTTGAATGGTGAATTGATACGGTTAAAACATTGCCAAGTATATAAACGGGTAGTGCTCTAGCAATACAATCCTTTCCATCACATTGTTTCCTAATATTTTGTCGATTCACCTCACTCCATCAGGCTTGGACCTGTTTTGACGGATCCAGATTTATGGATGGGTCCTTTGGGGTTAGATGGTAGAGAAATAATGAACAATGTGCAGTTGTTAGTGAACAATGAGGTGATGGTGAGGAGTCGTTGTGTGCCCCCTCTGTGACGGTGAAGGAGCTCGTGGCAGGGGCGGTTAACCATTTTGTTGCCTACAGTGAATCATGCCTTTCCCCGATGAAAGTGTTAGTCAATAGGCTAGAGGAGTTGCTATGATACAACTAGATGACATTGTTGATGAGATGGAACATTATGAGGAAGACACTACTGATGATGTGCTTTAGAAGATGAAGAGGTTTCCAATGTTGATGCGTTGGAAGTTGAAGATGCGTTGGAAAATGGGGAGGAAGCCCCAAGTGTTAACTCCCTAACTCAGCATCGGCTGGTCCAAAATCTGTACCTTTCGATAGATGACTTCATTATGATAATGAATTTCGCAAAACATTTAATATGAAGGGATTGAAATTTTAGATCAAGAATTAGAAACATGAGATAAAAATTTCAATCTAAAGTAAATGTACACAATCACTACATACTATGATTTTGGAGAGAAAATTTAGATTGATAACATATTATTTTCCAATATGTTGTAATAAATTCAATTTCTAAGTACACATTAAAAGAAGAGAATATTTTTAAATATATCATTAATTTTGATCTAGATTACAAACATTGAAAACCATTGTGAAATAGCAACAAAAGCATATAGGAGACTTCAAACTTTTTGAAAGAGATATTAGGGAACAATAAAATATCATATGTTTGTAGAGATTCTATTGATAGATAATTATCTAGAGTATTTTTCAATTTGAATGATTCACATTAGGTATACAAAATAATAGCTAATTACGCCAGAAGGCATTCTTCATATAGGAAACGGTTTTGCGGACATTCATAGGACTATGTCAAATTTGGCCAGGTTGTACGAAGGTATAACATTGATTGGCGTCACATTCTGACAATCAAGTTTTTATGTTCATGCATTCTTCTTTCTAAAAGAAGTCTGCAATACATGAAATCTAGCCTTTACTCTTTTTCTTTAGTACCTATGTCTAAGCCGAAATAGTTTTTTACGCAATATATTGTAGTAAGGTTTTTTTATGGGAAAGGGTTTTGCAGACATTCACGGGACTATGTCAAATTTGAGATCGTCCCAAAGGTATAACATTGATATAGCAATCACAGGTCTTTTAAAATGGATTCAAAGATATAATGTGCTCCACGTATGAATCAATTATCTTGGTTTTCTAAGAGAAAGATAAATGGGCTGGAATCTCTTTCTATAGTTTTACTTTTTTTATTTTTTAGTTTCTCATAGTCTGTCATATAAACTAGAACAACTTCAGATTTTAAATTAGATACAGAAGCCACATGTTTTTATGCACTAGATTAGGAATAGAACCAGTTGTCTTATTTTTTAAGCTTACAAGATCCATAGGTTTGACGGTGGCCATTACAACACAATCAAGTTTTTATGTTCATACATCTTTCTGAAAGAGGTCTGCAATACATGAAATCGACCTTTACTCTTTTCCTTTAGTACCTATGTTTTAAAATGTGAAGGTTGCATGCGATTTTATATTGTTAAATTTTCCTTCTCTTGATTTTATATTGTTTAGTCCTCTCTCTCTTGCAAACCCCGGAGCACCTCAAAGATGAGCTAAAAATTTCATTCTCTATATAATTGTAAGCATAGTCTCCATGACCGAGGGGTAGCTCTTGTAGAAAATTTGACTCAACTTGCTTCCATCCATTGTGGCATACCACCCAGGAAGTTAAACGTGGTGTTTTTCTACTTGAGCTGATCCCATTCGACCGAATAGGTTTTCTAATTCAATTGACATTTAAATCCATTTAGCCAGAGAGCTTGCCTCAAAATCCATTTTTCTTTTTCCACCCTTGTATACAGTTTATATTAACACCCTCGATGATTATAGTAGTCAGGTTTTTTGGTGAGGATATGCCAAAAAAGATTCAAGGGCACTGAATTCACATTTTCTAAAATTCCTAAGTTTAACAATTTCATTTCCACTATAATATTTTGCTTTATCCATGTATTCTTCTTAACTTTCCCCATTGCATTGTACAAATCCATTTTTCTTCATAACATAATCATTTTATGCACCGTGTAGGATGTCCCACATACTTCCGTTTACCATGTAATCATAAAAAACAGGTTTCCATGTTGAGAAAGAGAATATTCATGCAGACTCGCAAGATTTTGATCCTTGATGCTTCTAATCTGTTTCCAACTCACTTTCAAATTCACGCAAGCTTACATTAGCATGCCTTCCTCTTGAATTCATTTGGGGAAAATCGGAATCAATATTATAGCTTCACAAGTGCAGTTGAATTTGACCATGAAATGGAGGTATTCTTACACAACTGGATTCATACCATTCATAGTCTCTGATAAAGGACATGTTTTTGTGGAGGTAAGAGGAGCCTTTGCTTCCATGATTTTTAGGGTTTCTTTTGAATTTTTTAAAGCTCTTGTTTTACTTAAATTCACACTTAGTTTTTATGGTTTCATTTGATACCCTTAAATGTTTGTTCACACTACACACATAACCCTGCATCATTGTTCTTGATGTTACTGTTTTAGTTACCTAATTTTTTATTGTTTTTTTAATGAAAGAAAAGTTTTAGGAGACCTCCTCCTAGCTCTGTGAGAGGTAAGGGTGAAAGGTATATTTAGCCATTGAATTAATTCAAATAAAATGTATAGGAATAGGAAGGAATTTATGGTAATCAAATAGGTTGTGGTGGATCATGTTCGATGTAAATTTGGTGGAATGGAAATTTCCAACTAAGCCTAAGAATTCTATGAGCGAATCCCTGCAATTTTAGATTCAATAAAAAAATAACTCATGAAAAAAGTAAATATATGATTGGTAAATATATTATAGAAAAATAGATTTTACAAAACATGTAAACAAACTTTAGGAACTAATCATGCCTATAATATATCTTAAATAGTAACTTAGACCTAATTAATTAAGGAGATTAGAGCATGATGAAATAAGAAATATCTTGGCTTCTATGATGATCAAATGATAGTCGTTAGGTTCTAACAATAATGACTTAGATTACGAGGGTAGATAAAAGAGAACTCAAAAAACTTGTGATGAACATAATAATTTGTGTAAATTATGGTGTCTTGAAAGTGAATTGTTTGGAGTGTGAAGTTCTGCTATGCAAATAACAAAAAATCATCCAAAGTGACAATGTCGTTCAAGGGGTATCAAATGTATTCATGTTTAGTGAAAATGAAATTGGCCACAAAAGGCTACCACTCATGATATAAAATTTGTAATGTACAGAGGTATTCATGTATTCATGTTTAGTTTAGATCTCATGATGTAAGATTTGTAAATGTATATGTACAAATTTGTAACAATTTTGAAATGTACACATAAAACCTTTCAATGTAATGTTTCATCTATATTCCTACACTTCCACTATCAATCACACCCCTTATCAACATGTTATCGATAATACAAAAAAACTTTTTCAACAAAAAATCAACCAAACAATTGATGCAACCACCTTCTCAAATACGTTGAAAAACTAACACAATTTCCCCCAAATAATTATAAACTACATCAACTACAAAAGTAATTAACTATCCAAAACGGTATCAAATGTATAAAATGTATTCATGTTTAGTGCCAAAAATATTGACCACAAAAGGCTACCACTCATGATATAAAGTCTGCAAATGTACGGAAGTCTTCATGTATTAATGTTTAGTTCAAATAAAGTAGTTCGCAAAACACGAACACTCACGATATAAAATTTGTAAATGTATATGTACAAATTTGTAAGAAATTTGAAATGTAGAGATAAAACCTTTAAATGTAATGCTTCATCCATATTCATACACTTACAAAATCAATCACACCCTTACCAACATCAACTACAAAAGTAATAACTATCCCTCTAAATCAAATAACATATACCATTCAATGTTCACATTGCATTGTACACATGCGATTGCTAGTATTATAGTAGTAATATATTTATTATATTAAAACTTTTGATAATTGCTTAATAAGTCTGGCCAAAAGTATCTACGAATCAACGCAGAATCTAAAAATCTAGAACTAATTTTTAGTTATAGAAGTCATCACAAATATTTAAAATTTTTACACGAACTATTGACAAGCATTTTTCACCATAGCCCCCTTTTTTTTTTTTTTTTTTTCCTTGGTTTTTTTGTTTTTGACAATTTTAAAAGCAATAGTTCACACTTCTCTATTGTCCAACGATTTTTACTTTTTAATTTTTCGTTACATGCGAATTTTGAAGGGTTTGAGGCGTTGGGAAGGGCTGTGACGGGCTCAATTTTGATCCCTTCTCCTTGTTACTTGTTACTAGGTAGTGCTGTTGTGCATCGCTGCCACCACATTGCCATTCTTTTGTTAGGATTCTCTTCGACTCTGCAACTCAGCCATTCTCTCGGTATCAAATCTCGATCTCATTGAATCCTCACACAGCTCTGCAACCTTCACGACTCTCACTGGTATTCATCTTGCAGGTTGGGATCTCATTCACAAGTGACTCTTAGGTTTTTATTTTCAGCTTTTATTTTTTCAATTACAAAGAAGGTTGAACCAGATCGGATTTACCCGGACGCCACAAAATAACGGGTTCGACCGGATTTGGTCCAGATCCGGTCGAATCTTGGAATTATGAATTAAGGTACCTACAGTTTATCAGTTGCCATTTGAATGCTTGCGTCAAACAATAAAATATCTTCTTCCGTCAGTTTTCAGATGGGTTATTTATTCGTGTTTTGTTTATTTGTTCTTAACTTAAACCTAATGTCAACGTTTATTCCATAGCTGTTTTAAAAAAACGATCCATGCTCTCTGGGGCTAATGATATGTCTGTTTATTAATGCTAGCATATTCTTGCAGACTTTGTTAGGTCACATTTGCCATTCCTTTTGCCCTGTGTATGAGTATGTCCCTGGGATGTTCATTGAGTCGCTTCTGTCATGTTTCCTTTCTTACATGTATGGGCACTGTTAAGCGGCAGGCATGATATCTATATCACTACAGTCTAACTAGTTGAATGGTGGTTTGTTTTGCAGCATAATTCGTCAGTCACAGATTGCATCTCCCAGATTTGAAAAATCTGTTGTTTGAGGGTAGATAAGTACCAAGATGGCATGCCTAGCACTTTCTTTACAGCCTGCAAAAGGAGCTGACATTCTGCTTCAAACCCGTGAATGGTTTCCTCCAGCTAGAGCATTGGTAGCTGTATCTAGTTTTAGAGACACTCGTCTTGCATTTGCAAGTGGAAAAAGTATGGCAGCTGATGATGGTGATCAAAGCCTTGGTGATGATCCTTTAGCAGCCTCGAGTGGGCAAGTAATAGTTGGAAAGGAGAGTAAATATCGGATAGTATACCGTTTGGTGAATAGTATCTATGTTCTTGGTATTACGAGTGCAGATCAGGAAGATACTGTAAATAATGTTTTTGAATGTACCGGAATTGTAAATCAAGCAGTAAGTGTTGTTGTGGCTGCTTGTAGAGGGGTGGCTGTTACTCCCGACAAGCTTTATCGCAAGTATACAGAGATTTACATGGCTCTAGATATAGTTTTGCGCGGGGTAAGTAGCACAAGACTTGCAAATATTTTGGCATCTATACATGGGGAAGGTGTTGCGAAGATGGTTCATTCTGCTATAGATTCAGAGAATCGTGTACGTGGTGCAGAAAGCTGGAATCAAGTAGAAGGGCAGTCTCTTGAGCACCAGGCAAATGTACAAGTGCTCTCACAGGCTATGTTTGAGTTGCCAGAAGAGACCTTATTTGCTGGCGATGAGGTGGCAGCAACTCTTACTCCTGCCCCACAGAGCTCTGTAGCAATGGCTTCACAACAGCAACCAGCTGAGAAACCTGTCAATGAAGATCCATTTGCAGTTAGTGATGCTGTGAACAAAACCAATGAACTTGCAGGTGGATTTAAAAGAATAAAGAGATGCCATCTGATATTACATTAGCTCTTGCTGAGCTGGATGTTACAACCTTGAAAACAAGTTCAACAGCAGAGTCCACGTTTATTGGAGTGGAGGGATTTGAAGGAGACTACGGAGGAATTGAGTTTGGCAATGAGCAAGCCTCATTATCTGAGACATTTGAAGGGCTAGATGATGCCTTTGGTGGAGGTTTGGATGCATCTGAATTTGGAGCAACTATAAAAGCAACTAATACAAAAGGGCTTGGTGGCCTTGAATTATTAGAAAGTGGGCAGACGGCTTCAAAACCTCAACTGGAACTACTCCACCCAGTGAAGCTCTAACTGCGGCTACAGCATCTGCAAACAAAGGTCCCCTATTATACCTGCAAGAGGAGGTCAATGCCGAGTTCAAAGAATCAGTACTGAAAAAGATAGCACTTCAGGGTACTCTATTCTTGAAGACTACTTTACCAAAAGATTCCAGTGGTAAGGATACTGAGTTTTCATTTCGACTTGATGGTTCAGCTGGCATAAGGAGTGCTATTGTGAAGGATGCTATAGTAAGTAGCCTAGGAAAGGGTTTGTTTCACATTCGAACTCCAGCATCAGAAGATCCTTTGACAATTTTGAAATATCGGCTTCAACCCGTTTTACTCCACTGCCCTTGAGGGTTCGTTTGGTCACACGTAGAAGTGGAACGTTGCTCTCCCTAATGATACAGTATGTAGCCAATCCGTTTTTGCCTACACCTCTTAAAGATGTGGTTTTTATTGTGAAGTTACCAGAGGATCCTACGTTATTGAAAGTATCCCCAAAAGCTACTTTGAACCGGCAAAGCCAAGAATTAAGATGGCATGTTCAGGAGATTGCACTACAAGGTCGTCCTGGTTGTTTAAGAGCTCAGATGCCAGTCAGCTCCGATACACAGGATTCTGCTGATAAGGCTTCTCACAGGAAGGAACCTGAAATTATAGGTCGTGTAGAGTTTTCTGTCCAAGGGCACACGCTTTCCGGAATTACTGTCACTCCAGTTTCTGAAGGGCTTACAGACTTTTACTTGGGGAAAACAACTACAAAACTGGCACTTATCTGTGTTTGTAAGAATAAGAACTGGTGTTGAAAAGAAGGTAACAGTATTTTTGTACTTCTTTGATTTGAAAATAATTTGGTCAAAGGTTGTTTTAATCATAAAGAGTTTGATGTCATGTCTGGCCTCTGGGTTTTTGAATAATTTTCATGGCCGTTATATGGTTGGTTGGTTGCATATGCATTTATTCAATGTTTCAGTTCTGGGTAGTTGCAACACTTAAGATCTATTGTTTGAAATGCTTAGATTCACTGTATTATACTTTAAGCATGAGTTATGAAGTGCTAAAGGCTGAAGCATTGACCTTAGCTTATTGAGCCCGACTCATAGTTGTCAGGACTTGTGGCGGTTGATATTTTCCGTGATGCTTATAAACTAGCAATTGCACCCAAGGTACAATGGACACGCCGATAAGGAGTAGAAGAGGAATGCAAGCACTAGAAAACAGAGAGCGGAAACAGAAAACGTGTGAGTATTGTTGATAAACTGGAATAAATATAAATGTTGACAAGCTGGAACTCTGTTTCTATTATTGAGTGCAGTAATAAATTCAAAGGTCAACACCAAACTGTTGTATGTTTTTGAGATAACTTTCAAAAATCAGCAAATACAACTCTCTCAATCTGTGTTGTGTCCAGTAAGGTATACTTCTGCTGAAAGGGAATATCTTTTTCCAGAGAAGGTGATGTGTTGTACTTGTATTGGAGAAGGTATATGCTGCCTCTGTTGTTTGTGTGACAGAAATTTTGTATGCATACTTGCAATCTCCCTACCAATATCAATAAATATGAATTGATTTTTTTTTTTGGATAGACATAATACGAAACTAACAACAGTTAAGCAGATCATTCCATTATTAAATAAAGAAGCAAGATGAAAACTTTATTACCTATATGATGAATTAACACAATCATTTGTATTGACATTCTGGCCCTTCTGACATTTCTTATCTGCATATGGAAGAAAGGAAGACGAAACGAGGAATCAGTCCTTATGTTTCGTAAAAATAAAAATATTATATCCAGAAAACTATAAATGTACAGCCAGGGTTTTAAATAAGTCGACTTCAAGCGTGTATAGATTGTAATTGTAAAGATACAATGCATGAAAACATGTTTTAATTCACCCATTTCAAGGAAATGTATTTCCATTTGAAGGAAATACATAACAGTCAAAGTAAAATGAAGGGGATGGCAATGAAGTTATCAGTTATCACAAAGACCTTAGACTTTTTTTTTTCAATTTTGCAGAACCATATAGGTAAAATTGTTAAACATACCAAACCTTTAACTAAATAGATGTCAACTAAACTTTCTATTAACCGGGATTTTTCAAGCAGATATTGTAATCTGAGATATTAGATAAAGACAATAGTCCCCAAGAATATTCAGTCAAATACTCTTCAAGAACAAAAGATCTATGTTGAAAATGGTTTGATAAAAAATTATTCGGAGATATTCCACGAAGAGAAATTGTTTTTAGATAAAAGACCAGGTTAGATGCACAGGTTTAAAATTGAAATAGTCTTCCACATGCTTCCAAGCCATTATATTATATTTGTTTTTGGTTCCCATTCAGAATCTGAGAAGCTCCAAGCATGTATAATGAATAATCCAAACTCTGAACATGGCCTTCTTACTTTGAACCGCTATTGCATAACTACAATCTTTAGGTGTCTAAGATTGCCTTTCCCCTTTTGGTCCCATCATTTTTACATTGCATCTTTGCTGCATGAGGCACCATTTTACTGCCTCTTATGTAGCATTGCAAGATCCCCTGGCTACCCCACTTGCTTAACAGAGGTTATGATAATCATAATAGTAAACAATTATGCTAAGTACATTGTTGTGATAGCATTTAGAAAGATCTTATTGGTAGATGTTAGTCAAGATAAACAACATAACAATCACTTCCCACACAATTGGGATGTCTTTCCAGGTTAGATTGCCTTTATTTTTGAAGACTTTAAATCATCCTGCAAGTTTAGCATATTAATAACAGGACTATTTGTACTTGTACCCTGCCTTTATGATGTGGGGCTAAGTAACACGGTATGCCGAATTTTATTGAAAAACTTCTAACTTCACCAAATTTTATCCTCCTTGAATATGAACTCAAACTTTATCCCTTGTTTTTATATGGAATTTTTTTGACATGCTTTTACTTTTTTATAAATGGGTATATACATACATATACCCGATGAAAGCAGAGGATAGAAAGCTCTCTCCACTTAGTCCCTATGACATATTTATGCACTTTTTTAGAAAATAAAAATGATTAAAAAATTACTTTAATTGAAACTTAAAGACTTTTTGTTTTCAAATTTTATCTGTTGGCGAACTTGAACCGCACTTTATCCTTGCTGAACATGAACTCGATCTCGAAACTTGTGACTTAGTTGTGGGATTAACCACTTTAGGTTCACCCCTCCTTGTTATGATCACATTTCTCTAGTGCTTAGTCTCTTGTACCTCTTAACTGTAATTGGATGCCCTTTTCGAGTCCCGTTCACCTAATAATTTTATTCATTCATTTATTATTTGTCTTTGATTGGTGATTCCATGTATATGGCTGTCATTGTGATTCCAGGTTGAAGTGGCCAATGACCAGAAATTATGATCATAGACATGTTGCTGATTGCATTTTCCCAATACTCCAGTTTTTGATATTAGCAGTCGATCCTCTTCTGTGCTATTTATTGGTTTCTTTTCTCCTGCTACACCATGTGCAATGCCCTTGGAAGAACTGCATGACCGAGGGAGGATAATTTTCTAGGATCTCCAAACAGTTTTGCAAACTTAATCTGTTTTGATGCTTCATTTCTATTTGGCTTCAGTCCTTTTAAGGTTTTAGAGTTTTCCGAAAATTAGAAGTTTCCCATGTTCCTAACTATTTAAAGATCTTTTAAGATTTAATCCTTCTTGCTCAAGATGGCACTATGTGGATTGATACGAGTCAGATTTATGTTTATTTTTGCATGAAAAATTGCTTTAGCTGCTCCCAGTTGATGTCGTGTAGATGATCCAAGTGCTAGGATTTTGGACATTGAGGGGATTATTGTTCCCCATGCCGTGTTGCTTGGGTCTGTGCTGATGCTATCTGCTGATTTCCATCTGTTCTCTCAAGTTTATTCCAGTTCCTATGTTATGATTCTTGTTTCTTGAAGAAAGAACAAATTATTTTAACCTTAGTATATTTTCTTATACAGGAACTCTCTTCTGGTGTCTATAAATTTAGTTGACATTATAGGGTACTAAATTAATGGCTAGTTTTTATTTTTAAGTACTGCAGCACCTGCTCCAGAGTGAAGCTTCCTCCCATTGCTTTAAATGTATTCCTAATATGTTGGAGCTTATCTGCTTGTGAGAGAGCCTCTACGGGAGCTATCTCCACATTGGTAGACATTTTCTTCTTCTCTTTTTAACAGACTTAACTCAGTTCTAAGAGATGTAGTGACACCTTTTGATGTAGAGGACAACTGAGACTCTGTCATCCTTGTAATATGCTTCATGTCTTTGAAAATTTAATGCTCCCACTCAAGTATTAACCCTGTTCACCCTGTTCCTATAACTCCTTCACTCTTCTAAGACTGGTTAACTGATAACCTCTTCAATTTAGATTCCTTTAAACTCATTGTCTTGTGCCTGTGACTCCGTCCTTTTAGTTGTCTTATACTCTAAGACTGTTTTCTTCTCTCAACCTTATTCACAACTTCTCATGCCACATCTCGTATGTTCTTCCCACATTTAAGGTCTCATCCCCTTCTTTCTTCACTAAGTCACCTCAATCTGCCTTGTTATTTGCATGCTCCTTAACACCCTGTTACTCTACCTCTGCCTTCCTTGACACTGTAGTGAGTACTCCTATTGCTTGGGAGTTATTACAAACAATTGTTATCCTCCTTTCCCACAGTTCTTGTCTTTCCTCTTTGCCTTCTCAAGACACCTTATAACCCTTTGACTGTTTCCAATCTCTGCAAGTCACTCATCCACTTTCACTACATCATACATGGCCTTCCTCATTAACCTCTGCCCTGAAATGACCTCCTCGTTCTCTGTCTCTAACCTTACACATCTTGGCCTCAGTTCTTAATGCACTGGATTCAAAATTATAGTTTTCTCCACACCTTCATTCATATCTAACTCCCTCAAGGGATTAGCAAACCATATAAAATGAATACCATCTTTGAGAATACCATAATTTCATAGTAATCTGTAGAGTTAGTTTCTGAGACCCCTGCCCTGCACAGGTATCACAAATGGAATATTCAGTCATAATAAGTTCCGCAACCATAAGAATCATTTGAGGGATCAACAAATACCACACGTAGTGAATTTCTAGAGAAACCCATAGGATAAAACCCAGGATATGTAGTTTTCACTCAATTAGCTCTGATCAGGATTCTGAGCAACCTGAGAGGAGAAATTGCATGGATCATATATGGTATAAAGTTGTAATCGGCCTTTTAGGGTTTGCGGAGTTTCCAGGACCTCTGCAAAACTTTTCCCATCATCAGTTTGGTGTCTTCGCTCTGAGAACCATATCAAACGATAACTCGCTACACCAAACTCGCACAGTCACTGTATTTTAACCTGCAATTTCGTTGTTTGCTAGTCTTGGCTCAAATCAACATGGAAGATTCTTAAGCTACCATTTCCCAATCATCTCTAAACAGGCACAAGTGGAATAATATTAACAGTTAACCAAAACTGAAAGATCCTCACTAGAAAGGTCTCAAAAACAGGGATAAATGTACAATTATAAACAGTTCATATACCTTACTTTTATTACCTCTGCCCTCCTGATTGCAAATGCTCAGGACTTCTTGCCTAAACCCTTACCTCTGTGAATCAAACCTCCTAGACTCTTCGAACAAAAACCTCAGGCACAAACAGACCTGTTTTAGTCTCCATGATTCTTCACAATGGTTTTTTTATCACCTCCTACTACATATACATTTTCAAACACCATTTACTTTACATAAGATCAAGAACCCCGACTCCTAAATGAAATAGGTCTTAGATGTTATTCTTACACCTTAAGACACACCTGAAACAATCAATCAACACTTGTCCATACCTACATTTGTTAACATAATTCATCAAATCAGCAGACATATAAATCTTCTAAAAAACCCCAGCTATTTATCATTTCTTATGAAAATAATCTCTATGAGATTCAAAGCTATGTTACTCACATTAGACACACCAGGAAGACATACACGGAGACTCCGAATAAATTACAATAGTCTCTTTTTTTTCACATTGATATAGTTGCTTTCTTTTTTTACAAAATTCTTCTCCATGCTCCACAGAAGCTTTTACATAGTAAGACTCATCTTTTATGTTTTATTTCTCTACTTATTGAGCATCCATGCCCCTGAGACTCACTCTTAAGCCTCACCAGAAGCTCTCATCAACTCTCCTCTCTTTTTCCATTCAAATCATCTCCTTTTCAAAACTCCAAGGAGCAGTTACACAAACTTGACCTTTAACCATGGTGAAAAACTACTAACTACACGAGTTATCTCCAAGGTGGGTGAGAGCACTTCATTACATTGTATTTTTTTATAAAAATCCTCACCTCCTTTACAACATTAGATATTAACCTTACTAATCCCCTAGGCCTCCTGGCACTAACAAACAATTCAAATATTTGAATTTAGGTTTTGGAGGAAAACTTCTCTAAACCTCATTTCCAAGCTCAAAAGATCCCATTGAGTGGAAAACCATGCTTAAACAGCAAAATAAACCTAGGACATGAAAATGTACCAAAAGTTATGCTTATTTGCTAGATGCTTCTGTATCACCTTTTCTGTTTTTTGTTTGTTTTTATCTTTCGTGTTTTTTCTTGCCATTTATTTGTTGCTTCCACTTGTGTCTATCGCCATGTTTATTTCTTTTGTGTTTCCATTATCTGATTGCTACCGGTTTTCTAAAATTTTAGTACGTTCTCTTAACTTTTCAGTAGTTTCTGTTAAAATATAACACATTATATAGAATGTAAAAACAGTTATGTAGTTGTTCGGTTGGTAACTGTTCAACCACCTCTCTCTCAATAAATAAACCTCTGCCTGTATCATTTGGACAGTGCAGTTTTCTCTCTTGCCTTCTCTCGATTTATTCTTCTCTCTGTATTTTCTAACATTGGTATCAGAGCGACTTGCCCGAGGAAGCTCTTGGACGAGCACGGGAGTGTCGCATGAGGTTCGAGGAAGCCCCGACATGGGTACGAACTGTAGAGAAGAAGTTTGAAGTCCAGTCATTTTTCGTGAAACCCGAAATCGCGATTGGTGAGAGGAGAGGTCGACGAAAGGTACGGTCGACGGGGCGTAAGAGGAGTTGGCATCATCGTTGGAGGAAGTCATGAAGCAAAAATCGTGGGTTTATCTTCACGAGGGCAGAATCGTGAAAAAAACGTGAAGGGCGAAAAACAACTTCGTTGGTCGTGGGCACGAGCAAAGGAAAAAATGTGAAGGTAGAATTCGATGGTGAAAAATGTGGTGCGGAGAGAAAAACGTGGGCCAGCAAGCAACTCGAAGGGCAATCGTGAAGGGCAGAATCGTGGTCGGATCCAGCAAAACGTGGGCAGAATCACAAACCAGCAAAAATCTTGCAAACAGCAAAATCGTGGTTCGAAATAACCAGGGCAGTCGTTTTTCTCTTTCCTTCTCAAAAATAGATGAATTAATTTCAACAAAGGTATTCATTCACCTTTGCATAGTTTATTTCATACGATTTGGTGGAGAAATTAATCTCATATTATATGCTGGAGAAATTAAAATAAATATATTTGCTGGAAAAAGGTATTTTATTAAGTGTGAGGCAAAGTTATTATTTTATTATTTTCCGTTACTTTGGAATAATAAAATGGCAAATATATCACACTTGACATTGCCGGAGACACAAAAATTAACGGGCACAAATTTTAATGTGTGGAGCCATAAGATCTTGACACTGGCAAAATTTCGTGGTTTTGAGAAAATAATCACAGGTGTCGAGAGTAGACCTGCAGCGAATTTCGATGATTATGACAAACGTCATCGGGAGGCTCTTCTACTATTAAAATTGTCGGTATCGGATGAATTGATACCTGAGGTCCGGAATGCCACTGAGGTGAGTAAATTGTGGGTCGACTTAGGGATAAATATTAGACGTCAGAGAAGAGTCGGGTTTATACCTGAAAAATATGCTCTTTTCCGTAAAATTACAAGAAGGTGGATCGCTGTCTGAGCACCTACTTCGGATGAAAGACCTCCGAGACCAGTTATCTTCCATCAACAAAAAGGTGGACGACGATGATATGGTGGCTCTGGTTTTGAACAACTTACCTTCTTCGTATGAGTCATTTGTGGAGGCACTCCATTTAATGGCTGAAAGTCAAACACTCACGTTTGACAAGGTGAGTTCCTACCTGTTGCAAAAGGAGCGGAGACAACTTTAGGTAGAATCTAATTGTGACCATTCAGAGAGTGCTCTTGTCACTCAGTCAAAGGGAAAGTGGAAATGTCAATCTGGTGAGTCTTCCACTCGGTATCAGGTCACATGTTATTATGTCACAAGGTTGGGCACCTCAAGAAGGATTGTCGGAAGCGGATGTATGATCTTTCAAGCAGAACAAAAAGCCATGTAATGAGGAACATGTGGCAGCAGTTGCAGAAGAATGGGATTCGGATGACGGGCATGCTCTTTATTGTCTTACGACATCATGCTCGAATGACAGTGGTACCAGTTGTTGGATCATTGACTCTGGTGCATTTGCACACTTTTCATGTCGTAGGGACTGGTATGTTTCATTTACTGCAAATATATGTTTTGAATCAGTAGTACTAGCTGATGGAGAATCACTTGCAGTAGAAGGGATAGGAGATATATGCATTGTATTGAATAATGCTCATAAATTGTTGGTACGGAATGTTAGATATGTACCTTCTTTACAAAAGAATCTTCTATCTATTCGTCAATTGACTGAAAATCCCAATATTTCTGTGGATTTCTGTGGAAAGAAGTGTGTTGTCTCTGATGTGAAACAAAGACGATAATTGCCCTTGGTATTGGGGAAGGTGGTCAGTATCGGCTTGTTGATCCGGCTGCGATCAACATGAATGCACGTGTGGAGGACAGCTCCACCATTCAGGATGTGCAGGAGGCTGCAATGCCTTGGGAGGAAGCCATTCCTCACAAATCTGTTGACTTGGATACAGTCAACCTACATGCACCTATTGTGGAGGGAATATCCACTATACTAGGTGTACGGGAGGCGGACATGCCTTGGGAGGATGGATTTCCTCATTCTGAAGAACAATTTGTTGTGGACGGAGACTCCACTATTCCAAATGCATTGACGGTGCATGGTGAGATGGCATGCCCAGCCACTCACTCAGAGGTCCTTGCTCGAAGGATAGTAGAGCATGACCAGTTTGCTCATTGTGTTGTGAACGATCTTTCCCAACAGAGGGGGATAGATGAGCAAATAGATAAGACGGAGGAGTTGGTTCTCACTCCTACCACTGCTGTGATGGAGATGGTTATTTCTCCTGTTGAGACGGAGACCACTGCTGAGACGGAGATGGTTATTTCTCCTACTATTGAGGAGTTGGTTCTAACTCCTGCACAGATGGTCACATTCCTCTTCTTGAAAAAGTTGGATGAGCACTACATGGTGGTGCAAGGACGTGATCGAGGTGACTTTGATCACAGGATAATTGAGTCTTTGTACAGACTCCAGCAGGCTACACAAGCCTGGAATAGATTTTTCAATCCACATCTTCGAGGTTCTGATTTCAGCACTCTGGAGATGGGGCTGACACTCTCAGCCATTGGTGATTCATCACTGGTCAATGAATCACGAAACAGAGAACCAGTGGACCACTTGCCATATCTTTTGTTCATGGGACCAGATTTTTGTTTTGCGGTTCGTCTTCATTCGACAACTGCATCACAGTTAAGGACTGCTGATTTTAAAGTACAACTTATGGCACAGTCTGTAAATGTAATGACTAAACATATGGGCTTTAGGAAATTTGTAAAATTTCGGGACAAACTTTGTCTTGTTTCCGGTTTAGTCATTAAGAGGGGGTGTTAAAATATAACACATTATATAGAATGTAAAAACAGTTATGTAGAATGTTCAACCACCTCTCTCTCAATAAAGTTATGTTTGGACAGTGCAGTTTTCTCTCTTGCCTTCTCTCGATTTATTCTTCTCTCTGTATTTTCTAACAGTTTCATCTATCCTTGTCGGCGTGTGTTCAACCATTCTGTTTCTTTTTAGCTGGATTTCCTTTTCTGTCTGTGGGCTAATTTGATCTAATTAGAAGAGGAGTTAAGTATCAAATTACAATTTTTGATACAATGTTCTCTTCAGGCCAATCAGGAGATCCTCCTGGGAGAAGCTTTTTGGGAGAATCAACAGTTTTGGAAAATGTTGATTCACAAGCAGTAAGTTTTCTCCGGACATCTGATTGACATGCGAATTTGTTTCATTACAAGTTCTTCTTGAGGATGAAATCTAAATCAGGATCCAAAAGTATCAAAGTTCCGCCATAAGCAGTTTTTCTATGAGGATTTAATGCTCCAAGAAAAAGACAATCTACCATTTTTCAAAAATTCATTCCCACACTAATAAAATTTATTTGAGCAAGGAACTGTTCACTAGAATGACAGAGAATTTCTGGTATGTCCCAACTGGAAGAGGTTTGTTTATGTACTGATTACAGTGACTGGTATATGTTTAGTCAACTAGCACAAGTCAGAAAACAAGGGCTGTGCATAGTTTAATCATATTTTTGATACAGACTATACAAATTTTTACTTACGATGAAAAAATGTCCAACTGTTATGGACAAAACTTTATTTGTTTAGTTGGTATTGGGCTTTTAGAACATGGATGGGTTATGTTGATTAAGGGTTCTCTCTCCCATTTCTATTATATGGGGTTCCTTTTGGGTTTTCCACGTGCTCTTGCATTCTTAAATGTTTCACTAATCTTTTGGGGTTCAGAATATAGTAACCCAGAAAGTGTTGAAAGCTTTATATCACCACCCACTAGTTCCGAGGCCACAGGATTGGAGGATTAAATCATATGTAAATTGTAATCATCCAAAAAGATTCACGATTGGCTCTTCTTTCATATTCTTGATCAGTAGAAGGTAAGGAGAAACGGTTTCCATTGTTCCTACCTGTCAAATCAAGTATATCTACAGATGTTATTTCCCTCGTGTTTTTCTTGTATAATGACCGGCAATGACATTTATCGGTGAATATCTGCATTTGGCATGTTCATCTGTCTACTTATGCATATTTGTGATCATATACATCATTAGCATTAGAGGATATTGTAGCATTTTGTTATCCTCTTCATCTTTTGTGACGATAATGTGAACCCTGTTTGCAGGCCATATTGGAGTATAACATTTTCGATTAAGGTTGTATATGTCGTTGGGTCTTTTTCTAGAACTCACATGATCAATTCTTGTTAAAGTATCTATATTTGGCTGTCTTGTGCCGCATTGCAATCTTCTGATCATCAGTCCAGATAACCTGGGTCTTTTGTCTAGAACTTTCATAACCAGTTCTCTTTAAAGTCTCCATGTGTGGCTATCTTGTGCAGTATTTTAATTATCTTATAATCTGATTTTCCTTTGCATTTTGCATTGCTATTGGCTATTTTATATTATTTATTATCATTGTGTCCAGGTATCTTAGTACTTCAAGTAATTGGTAATGGGGTGGGATTGTGACTGTCAATTTTATGCGCCACTATGACTTTCTGGTCATTTTGCAATAAAGATTACCTGCGACTTTCATATGTTTTTAACGTTTGCTTTCCTGAGATAAAATAATCATATTAATAGTGTCCGTTGCCAAGTAGTTGTATATATAATATATATTACTCAGTGCAGATGCTGCATTTTATCAAGACAATCACGAGTGTGGACCACCTGATGGTTTTAGAAAAAAACATCACTATATGAGCTAGGAAATAAGGTGTTAACTGGCTTTCATAGCAAAAATGACTGTAAACATATATTTACAAAACAACAAGATTATGGAACCAAAAATACTGGCATATACCAATGTGACTGAAAATAAGTACTAATCGTTAAAATAAAAATAGATAAAATATTTAAAAGTTAAAACCAACTGGAAGGAAGATTATTAACATCAGCTGTCAGCATAACCCTGTCGATTTTTGCAGCATATGGAATGACCAACACATAAATCAGGCATAATTTCGTAAGTTGAATTTTGCAGTTCTGTGTTGTTAGCTGCTGAAGGAACACTCTTCTTAAAGAGAAGATCTTGTTCAAGGGACGACAGACAAGCTTCAGCAGAGTCATTTGACCGAAGACAAGTCCTTTAAAACCAACTTAATTACTTGTTATGCAATTTGTGAAGGCTTTTGAAGACCTAATGAATAATACTCAAATTTCATGCAAAATCTTGATAGTGCTCTGCACACCAGTAAGGTTTCATGGCAATCTATGGATGTTGCTACTCTTTAGTTTTTGTGACAAGAATAGGGACCAATTTTAATTTTACGTATTGAATCAAAATAGAATGAAATCACGTGAAATGCATTTTACTCATTTAAGGATTTGATGATATTAAATGGTTTTTCAATACTCTTCGTTTGGATTTATTGATTTCTTGTGAGGACTTGAATCACTGGATTTGAACTCTGACTTACCCTCAATGGCCTGCTGGTTGGCAACCAGATTGGAAGTATTTCCTATGGCTAGTATTTTTCCGTGCAATTGTAAGAGTTATTCTGTTTGATCACCTTGCATATTGAATTTGTGATTTGCAATTTGGTCATGAAGAAGAGTAATCAGGTGTGTTTACAGATCTATTTTCCATTAAACACTAAATCAAGAGTCTTTCTATATGTAACAATTGATGCAAAGGATGAACAAATTCATATCAACATACCCACAAGTTAGATTCAATGATTATATAACCATGCCAAATTGTAAGGGCTTCACAATCTTTACTAGCCCTAAATACTTGCAAAGATTATTGTTCCACACTGTTCACAATCACTCAGAAGAATGTAAACACAATTTTGAGTACCCTTTATGGGCTTCCAACTCCTCCCAAAGTTTCAGACATTGCCTTTGAACCTATCTCTTTCAATGCTCTTAAGACTGTTCCCAATTAGGCCTATTTTTAGGAAAACATTATTGTTTTTACCAACAAACTCACTCACATGAGAAACTAATCATATATCATGATACCCTTTATTAAGTTTATGCTTCTCCAAAAGTTTTAGGCTTTAACTCCTAAGATAAGTGCTTCAACTGCATTGCTACCGTTTGAATTAGGTCTCCTAAACTGAGTTTCTTGATGCGGAGGATGAAAAATTCATATCAACATATTCCCACAAGTTAGATTCAATAATCATATAAGCATGCCAAATTGTAAGGGCTTCACAATCTCTACTAGACCTGAATACATGCAAAGTTTATTGTTTCACACTGATCACAATGCCTCAGAAGAATGTAAACACATTTTTGAGTACCCTTTATGGGCTTACAACTCCTCCCAAAGTTTTAGACTCTACCTTTGAACCTATCTCCTTCAATGCTCTTAAGATTGTTTCCAATTAGGCCTATTTTATAGCTCTATTTTTAGGAAAACCGTATTGTTTTGACCAACACACTAACTCTCATGAGAAACTAATCACACATCTTGATAAGAGAAGAGGTGAGAATAAGTGAATAGAAGGAAGACTCTCAAAAGACTTGGTAAGAGAGAACCTAAATGAGACATAAGCAAGGTGAAAAAGGCTTACTAGTGAGAGAGAAAAATGGAAGAAAAAAAGAATATAGATTCTAAAGGGATTGTTCAAGTTACTAAGCCACAAGAAGAAAGAGCAAGAGAAGAAATAGAGAGAAAAGAGGAAAAATTGAAAGAACTAGCAAGGCAAAGAGAGGTGTAGTTTAAACAAGAACTAAAAGAGATTAGGAAAGATATGGAGCAACTACAATTGTTGATGGAAAGAATGAGTGAAGAAGAAAACCAAAGAGTTGGAACAATAATGAGGAAGAAAGCTAAGTGGCCTATAAGGTTACTTGTGGAGAGAAGGCAAAGAATGCAAATGAGAGATGATAAGAAAGGAAGAAAAGAGGCTAAAGCAAATGAAAAGAGGACAAACAAATAAGAAGTAATCAAAGAGATTGTGTTTGTAGAGAATCAACAATTTGATGATGAAGAAGTTATAGAGAACTTTTTAGCCTCTCTTAAAGAGGATGAAGATGAAGATTTTTTAAGTACCAAAGATAAAAATGAAGTTTAATAGGATTCTATGATGCTAATACAAATTTTGAAGATGAGAATAGTCTCATGAGGATGAAGATTGTGAAAATAAAGACAAGGAAAAACAGTTATAGAGGCAACTTTTTGAAGATGAGAATAGTCTCACGAGGACGGAGATTGTGAAAATAAAGACAAGGATGATGGAAAAACAGTTGTAGAGGCAACTTTGAAGTTGGAGCAGCAAGAAAATATTCAAAGGATATTCAAGGAGACTCAAAAATCTCCATATTTTTCATCTAATTTTTGGTATGATTGTTTTTGTACAAGTATGTAAGCTGAAAAGTGGAGACCATTGAGGGAGAAGTTAAAAAAGTAATCAAAGAGATTGTGTTTGTAGAGAATCAACAATTTGATGAAGAAGAAGTTATAGAGAACTTCTTAGCCTCTCTTAAAGAGGATGAAGATGAAGATTTAAAAAAGATAAAAATGAAGTTTAAGAGGTATTCTATGATGCTAATACAAATTTTGAAGATGAGAATTAGTCTCATGAGGATGCGAGTTGTGAAAATAAAGACAAGGATGAAGGAAAAGAAATTGTAGAGGCAACTTTGAAGTTGGAGCAGCAAGAAAACATTCAAAGGACATTCAAGGAGACTCAAACGTCTCCATATTTTTCATCTAATTTTTGGTATGATTGTTTTTGTACGGGTATGTTAGCTGAAAAAGTGAAGACCATTTAAGGAGAAGCTCTTAAAAGAGATCAAATAAAGAGAATACAAGATAGAATCTTCATTTTTGAAAACTAAACCATGAAGAAAAAGATATAAGTGTTGTTATGCGGAATGACTAACCCACAATTGAAAAAAATTAAAGCATGACAACTAAGTCCCTAAGTGAAATCTTGCCTCCTAGTCACTGTGCATCCTTCCTCTAGCCAACCTGCATTCAGTTTCACCCCCATCCAGGCTCAGAGGAAAGTGTTAACAAGTTCATTAAGTATGTTTCTATGTGCAGGTAAGAGTACTCAAGGTGATATGTGATTTTAGTCAGATTCAACGAAAGACTATTTCATCCGGAGGCCTAAAAAGGCTATTTGTGGCCATTCTCAAACTAGTAAACACCCTTCGAGAGAGCTCATGAAAGGTCTAAAATATCCGAAGGTGATGTCGGGGAGTCTTGAAGGTGTTGGAAGCAATTTAGGAAGATTTAGGAAAGAATTGCCCATTCAGGGACAATATGCTCAACATTGGGTTTTCTAGGTGCAAAGAACAAACACCCAAATAGTGAAACCTAACTTCTCCAAATGATTCCAGAGCTCCATAAAGAGTTAGGATGAAATCAAATATGCACTTTGTAAATCTATGGGGATTATCTAAAAGGTGGGAACATAAATTTTTCTCTAAGGCTTGAAGGTTTCATGAAGCATTTCAAAACAATGCATTTGCTCCTCTTGGTTTCGGGAAAATTTGGGCCTAAATTTTTAGTTTCAAGCAACATCAAGTCTTGTAATTTGTTTCATTAATTTTATAACGCATTTTAGAGTCAAAATCATATAATATTTGACCCCAAAACATTATTCTAAGCCTCCATGATGAAAAAAGTAACTCCGATGTTTATTTCTATACATCTAGTGCAAATTTAGCTTTCCATTTTCAACCCAGTCGCACTTTTGTGTCCCCTTTGTCCTCCTAAGGAACAAGGGGGAGATGCAGAGACATAAAAGTACAACCTCAACCTCCTCCCCAAGTTGCACTTTTGTGCCCCAAGCATCCCCATTGTCGCCGTCCCCATGGTGCAAGGGGGACAAGAGGTGCACAAAAGTGCAACCTCACTCCCTTACCTAGGTTACACTTTTGTGTTCGTGGTGTCCCCCATTTCCCCAATGGGACATGAGGGACAAGAAAGTGCGACCCATGCATTTTGAGGCTCTTAGACCCCCATATGACCTCACACTCTCCGCATGAGTGCATTTTCCCAACCCCCAAACTTCATTCTTAGCCCCTCATCACATCCTCCTCTCCCTACATGCTGCCACTTGTCATTTCCCAATTGCACCATATTCAAACTTCATTCTAACCCAGGTTCAAGGTGCAATCAGTAAGGTAAATTAAAACTTCATAAAACTCATTTAAATCTCTATCTCACCACACAATTAGCCATTTTCATGAAATTGCTTTCTACACATCCTCAAGAACTCCTTTTTTATATGGAGGTGTTGTCAAAATCCTTCCAGACATCCATGTCCACCAAAAGTGAAGGTTTGCACATAACTTTTCAATAGGGAGTTTGATTGCCATACAATTTTGCCAATAGTTTCCTCTCCAAAACGCCTTTGAGAAGACCATAACAAAAAAATTGATTCCCTAGCTTTTTCACAACAAATTGAAATTTCAAACCCTAAAACCTATTTTTCAATTTACCAAAGATATAGTGAACAAAAATTCATGAAATTTGAAGTAGAAGATCAAAACGCAAAATAGAACATTTTAACGATGGTTTCATTGCAACTCGACACCGGTAAGTCCAGTTTCTAAAAATATCAAGTTCTCTGAAAAACAAGTTGCAAAAATAGTAAGTTTTTCAAAGTGATGAATTCTTAGTATTTGAAATATCCAAAAAATAAAAAACATCATAAAGGGTAATTCAGGGAACTTTTTAAAAATAACAATAATTGGGAAAGCGACCATCTAAAAATAGAAATTTTCTAAAAATTGTAAACCTTCATTAGTGGTAATAATCCAAATGAGTTAGGAACTTAAGAGATAAAAAGATGTAAAGTTTCTAAAAACAACAATTTTGGACCCTACCTACTAAAAATAGAAGTTTTGGAATTGAGCCCAGAAAATTGTGGCAACTCCCATTCTACTTATCTTATTACTTTTTTCCATCATCGCAAGGTCGGAAGTGTTTTTCGTGGCCCAAACGCAGAAAGAAACCCCTATGCAAGCTCTCAAAGCATCATTTTTGAGGTGATCTCTACAAGGAACAACTTGATGCAAGAAGCAAGAATGATGAGAAAAGATCATCATGAGTGATACTAACAATCATCTCAAGATCACAAATAATGCATACCTCTTGAAAGTGTTTTTAAACACTTAATCAATGCTTGGTGATGAGCTCATTGCACTTTGGAGGTCAAAACACGGATTCATCCTCAAGTTCCATTCGAGAGATCAATCATTCTTTACGGAGAAGGAAACATATTCCCATAAGGAGCAATTGAGCGGTTTCCACTCATGTGACATTTGGGGCAAGTGAATTGTGAAGGAGACATCATGTTCCAAAGTGAAATGTGAGGCTCAAGGGGTGAGTTGATGATCATCATATCTTGACTCCACCATTGTGTTCTAACTCGTTCGTAATGTCCCCACTTTCGAAAGCAGATTGCTGGGAGGCTTTTCATTCATCTTAGCCTTGGTCATACTCGAGGGGCTAATGATGTTGGAGGCTATTGGGTATGGATGTTTGATTACCACCTTGTTTTATGTTATATTTTGTCATTGACATTAAGTTGGGTGACTTGGTGGTAATAATTGTTATATTTTGTCATTGGGTGACTATATGGAACTTTATTATTCTATTTCTTTGTTGGGGTCACCTAAGTTACTTTTAGTGCATGGGGGAAAAAGTAACTTAAATCATATTATATTTATGTGGTTTTCTCAAGGGGGGTCAATTGGGGTCTTTTTTGGGCCTCTTGTTGCATGGTGAATTTATAAAAGGAGTGATTGAGAGAATTATTCATTCATTTATACACTCATCTATTTTGATATTGGAGCAACTCGCTTTTGCACTTTCTTTACTTGTGGAGTATTATCCCACAGGGAACCCTAGTTTCGGTGGTGAAAGATCCACACCTAGCTAGAGTACTCTTTGGTTGTGAAAGATCCTCCCTAGTTTGCTATTTTGGAGCTTTATTGATTTTTGGATCAAATCGAGAGTAATAAAAATTCGGGCCAGAGTAAGAGGAAAACCCTTCATCAAGGTTTTCAGCTTTAGATTTGGAACAAGTATTTTCTAGGGTTTTATCTACTCACTTCCTAATTTGCAGAATGTTTTTAGGGTTTCTAGGTGTCCATTTTTCGAGATCTTGAGGTTCGATCATTTCTATATATTTAGTAGATGCTATTTCCAGAAAATCAGATTTTTATCAGTTGTATTCAAATAATTATGAATTTTTGAAGTTTTTCAGCAGTTTAGGGCTTTATAAAAATTATTGGCAATTACATATTACTCGGAAAAATCAAAAATATATTTTTAGTCTTTGTTTTCACCTTAACAAGCTCTCTAGAAATCTTTCTATGATTTGGGCAAGTATTTTGCAAGATATCTATAAATTTCAGTTCGCTGCCCTAGTTGGTTCATTTCCATTTTTTTTTTTTGAATTTTCATTTCTGCCGTAAATCTTCATATATTTTGTGGATTTTAAGTGATATCCCTCTATGGATATTTCACGTTCACGAACAAGACAAGATAAGCTAGTCAAGCTACCGAGACATCTAGGACCACCATGTGTGAAGGATCAAGAGGTCATCTATCCTCATGAGAAATATAGGAACATGAGAGTGTATGAGATGATTCCATTCAAGGAGGATCCCGAGCCGGGAAATGCAAGAAGGTGATGACCTTCATTTAGAGCATCATATTTGTAAGAATGGGTAATCATCTCTCTTCAATTGATTCCATTCACTTGGTAGTGTTCTTAAACACTCACCTAAAACCTTGTGGTGTGATCATGCCTCAAGAAGGAAGGAAATTTCCATCACCTCATTTCATTCCAATAGGTGGCCACATGACAAGAATTTCATTAAGGGGTAATCCTTTCACCCGCATGATGAAGACCCATTTTAGTAAGAAGGACACACAAATTTTTTTTGAGCATCATGGAGTTGGCTCTTGGTCACAAAAAGTGAATTGTGAAGGCCTAGAGAAGTGAGAAAGTGATCCTTATGTCCTAACTCCTAATATAGAAACCATCATGTTTCAATCACGTGTTGATATCATAACAATGTTTTTCAACACTAATTCAATGTCTTGAACTATTTCTACATCTCATCAGAGGAGTAATTTGCAACCACAATGTTCTAATTCCACATATGATCACTCATGAAACAAGCGAAATCAAGAACATTATGAATCCTATTAGGGTGTTGAAACATTAAAATTCAAGCCATTAAGGCAATAGTCATAAGAAGCATGACATGAGAGGATCATCATGAGTGATGCCAACATTTACCCCAGGTTCACATTGCAATGTCTTGCAATAGTGTTTCTGAACACTCATTCAATACTTTGGAATGTTCTCGCATCTCATGGAAGGAGGAAGCATATGCAATCATAGTGTTTCAATTCAACACGTGGTCGAGGTTGATATTATCATTCATGAAAAATTTCCTCAAAGGTCCATCAGAAGGCTTCATCTTCATCAAATTGGTCAATCCTTCTCTCTCTCTCTCTCTTTATCTCTCTTCCTTCTTCTCTCTCTATATTCTAATTCCTCATTGAAAATGTACTTTTTCCCTATTTTGTCTTATTCACTTAAGTGACCTCCAACATTAACATTGTAAGAGTCCTTTTTCACTAATAAGGAAAAGACTCATTTTTGTATCCTAGGAATATGGAAGGTCACAAGTGATGAAGGGAAGTGAAAATTCATGTGGGGGATGAAAGTAATTTTTGTAATTCTATAAATTGGAATGGCTTCCCCATTCTAAAGGGGTTGGCAATTGTGGATTGTTGTATGTTGTTGAACTTTGCATCACTACATTTCTTCCTTGTCTTTGTCTATGTTTCATCTACCTCTCACACACTCAACTTTGTAAACATGATGATCTTACACAACCAAGAAAAGGCTTTGTACTTTTGAGGAACAAATTAATAAGAAATTTGTGTCTTTAGTTTGTTAATCTCATTGTTGTTTGCATGGTTTGATTCTTCTAATTGAATGTGGACATACTCTAGTTATTGTTGGTGAGAATTTGATAGTTCCTACTCACAACATTAACCCCCTATCTCTTTATTTCTCCTACTCCCCTTTACCTCCTCTCACTGCAAATTCCTCCCTTGTACATAGTACAAACATTTTGTCATAGGTCTAGTGGAGTATTCATGTGTGATCTCTTGACCTATTGGCCACCCCACAAATTTAGATAGTTTACATTCAATAATGGGAGCTTCCTCATACCCAAGGAGGGGTTTAGCTCCGTGACCATTGGTGGAAACCAATAATTTGCAACACGACAAATTGTTTCACCAACAAGAAGAAAGACAAAGTAAACAAGAAAATGAAGAAGACGCAATTGAAAGAAGGAGAAAATCAAATGAACTATACAACTAGAAGAAAAAGAAAAATACTATCATTTGAGCTAGCATTCAATTTCTCCCACCTGGGGAGAATGGCGTAGGAGCATCAAGTAAAACACAATGAAATTTTGGTTTTAATTACAATTGTGGTTTAGAGTGTCCGAGGGAGTATTTTATAGGTGTTTTGGAAGGATTCCAAGTCATACGGAACCTAAAATGCACATTCAATTGTTTGAATCTCTAGTTTGTTGTTTAGGGGTCTTAAGTATTAGGTTTTGAATCTTATATTGATATAAAGGACCTAAATGCACATTTGAAGTGTAACTAAGGTGTAAATACTTAACCAAGTTGAGTAAGCATGTGTTGATGAGCCAAACCATGGTTAAGTGTGCAATTTTGGTTGTAACTTCCTCCTTTGAGTTATGTATTAATAACATTCATTCAAATAAAAATGGAGGAGTCGAGTTACATAGGGAAAGAGGTCAATTAGGGGAGGAGAGTCTCAAGAAGGCATATGACCTGTAGTTTTGTCATGGAGAGTCTTTACTGATAGATTTCTTTGTCAAAGTGAAGGTGAGAATCTTTGTAAATAATAGACTTTGTAAATATAAGAAAGCAATAGGATTGTTGGTGTATATGCAAAGAATCTATGAATCATGGTATTTTTGAGTTGATATTGTTAATATTAGATTGGTTATCATCTTCTTATAATAAGTATGTTGTGAACTATGCGAGTCCTTTCCTTTAGATGCATATGAGATAATTTTAGTTTTATAGTGAATGTGGTATAAAGGTTGAGTAACTATACATGTTTCATGGGAATGTGGATAAGGTTTCTGCAAGGGTAGGAATCCTATCCAAGCTTTGAGTCATAAGAAATGGGAAGTTTCTTTATATTGATGCATGCCATATATTGTTTATTGATGCATGATCAAAGGAGGTTAGTAGGATAAAGAGGAGAATGATGAAATATGTGTTAGAGTTAAAAGTAGTGTTAATAAAGAAAAAGCGAGACAAAAATATTCAAGAGGAATAGGGTGTTAGAAAATGGAACCTTGCCTTACACCTTGAGGATCGTGTGAAAAACATAGTTTTTTTAGGCTTGATTAAACAAACTCTATTGTTGTGGTTAATTTGTAAGGTTTTAGGGTTTAAAGTCTAAAGATGAAAGGTGAAGGAGGTCGAGACAACTAAAAGGTAATATTTAGGGTTTTAAAGCACATTTTTTTCAAGATATGAAATAATCTTCCATTCAGTTTGTGAAACCCTAATTTAGGGTTAAAATACTAAAATTGATATAATTTTTGATTTCATGGATGGAATTTGTTGAGACTTGCTACATATTATTTGAGCATGGTGATTTAAGATAATTTATTGGTTTGAGATGTTTTGGTGTTGTACATACTTGGAATCTTATCACAATCTCATTTTGAGTGCAAGGAGACCTAGTGGAGGGAAGAACTTATAATTTCTATGTTATTTTCCTTAAGGAACCACTTGCATATTTTAATTTTCAGTTGAAAGAGCATAAAGGGTATCTGAAAAGTGGATTGCTTCTTCATGAAACTAAGATCATAATATTTTATCAAGAAATAACAAGTTTAATAGGGCTACAAGATTGTGCATGCAAAGTTAAGGTTAAAAGATGTATTATTTGCAATTTATTTGTGTTTTCAATATTGAAAGAGGTCCGTGTTCATGAAAGAAGATTGTTAAAGGTAGGATTAAGGTCTTTTAAAACCAGGGAATAGATTTTTGAGCTCATACTAGTTTTTGTGTTGCGGTGCCCTAATACCTTCAAACAATATTGAATCGAGATATTGTGAGTATTTCCAAGAGTAGGTAAATAATGAAGAAGGTTTGAGAATGTTTATGGTTGAAAACCACGAGTCTAATGTTAAGGAAGAAGAAACCAACAAGTTCAAAGTCAAGTGAACAAGAAAATAAGGTAAAGGATTAAGGTATGTGAACAGGGTTGATCCTTGAGTACAAACATTGGGTTTCAAGACATGGAGTGTATTCCAAGAAGCATGATAGAGTCTCATGTTATTGATGAAGTCTCATACTTATGATCATCCTATGCTAAAAGACAGTCCAAGCATTCCATTATTCATGTCGAGTTGATTACACTCAAGAAAGACTTCTTTCACCCATCTTAGCTATAAGAGAGTTAAGTTGTAGAGTATACCATGAGTTGGCCACATGTGTAACTCGACACATAGAAAGGATTTAGAGTGAGACAATTCATACCCATCCTTGGAGGAGAGTGAGAATACAAAAGAAAGAGATAGATGAGCCTAATTTGTCGACATTGAGTTACTAAAGTATTAAGGGTGTATGTGGAAAGATCAATGTTCTTAAGTAAAGAAGCATTGAGAGGGATTCAAGCATAATTTCCAAGTATTATGAAGAGAATTGATTCATGAAAGTGATTATGGTTTACAAGAAAATGAATGTTTTTCTAATCATAGTTTTGAGTCATGAATGGATAGGATTAGCTATAAAAGTAAGGTTAAAATATCCATTTTGGTTTTCATTGCAATTTTGGAAGTGAGATAGGTTTTAGGGGCATGGTTTTAGTGTTTAGTGTGTTTCCCAACTCATTTGGGCCTTTCATGTTTGTAATAAGGCCATTTGGGGTTTTCCCTCCAAAATGAGCCATTCAAATATTTGAAATTCCCAAGTTGTCATTAGAGGACTAGATGTTAGGTTAGGAGGTATGAAATGTTGTAATGGTTCTTAAAGAGCCTCACATGATGTAACTACATGTATTCCATCCTTCTTATAATGTTGCATCACCATGGTCAATTTTTTTCATGGTTAGGTTAGTCTAACTAGTGTTGTAACTACCTCTCTTAAGGAATTCTAAAGGAAGCATTCATATGAGATGATAGGAAGAAGATTTTAGAAGGTGGAAAATAGGTGGAGAGAGGTGTTATAGAGCCATGAAGGATCAAGACTGATTTATATGAGATCATGTTCATTAAGTGTAAGACACATTGTGTAAATATAAGCTTGAGAATTTGAATATATGCTTGAATGACGAATTTATGATAGAATGGTTGTGTATTCATATTCCTTCTAAATTTTATGCTTGGTATGGTTAAGATAGAGATATTTGTGAATGGTAGCATAACTTGTATGACAAGGTTGCTTATACTTGTTGAAGACTAGATGAAATTTGAGATATAATATTATGTTTAGAAAGGAAACTCTGTATTTTGGTGCATATTGTGATTGTAAAGGTTATGAAGATGATACAATGGTGTTATGTAGAGGAGAAAGTAAGGCTTATAGCCTCAAAGCCCATGCAAAGTTAATTTAGTGCATTTGGTTAAGCTATGCCAACTATTTGACTAAGTTCATGTGATTTTTAAAGGAATGAATTGTGAATGAATCACTTAGAGGCATTATTCTGAGAGGATGTATATGCATTGTGACTTCGCACAATAGATCAAGGTGATAGGAAGTCCTCTAAGTTAGTAGAAGTCATACATGTGAATAAAACATAAACCTTGATGAAAATAATCTCCTTAAGACTGGTAAATAGAGAGCTTAAAGATCATAAGTGTTGTTACAATTTTCAAAAATCTAGATAGGATTTTGAGGATTTGAGAAGGCATGCACAAGCTCTTAAAGCATTGAAGGAATCCAAATTGTGTTTCAACAATTTAAACCTAAGAATTCTAGCTCTTGATCTCAGTATCGTGTCTAGGGTTTGAGAAAAAGTGATAAATAAGAATATATTGCATTGTATCTAATAGAAAGGGATAAATTTTAGTGAAAATGTGGCGTGAGGCATAAGGAAAGGTATCTTGAAGTTTTAAGGCAAATGGTTAAGTTTTGATAGGGAAAAAGTTGAAAACTTAGAATGACTTTGTGAGGTATAAGCTAGTTTTGGGGATTTAGAGAAGGAAAATGATAAAATTCTTGAAACAAGTCTTTAACACCTATTAAATTCTTATAGTGGGATGGAAAATACCTAATGGAGGTGGAAACAAGGTTGATAGAAGGAGTGACAAGATAATTTGGGTAGAAAACTAGTAATCTCAGTCCTATACTTTGTTTTTCACAGTCATGAGCAAGTTTAGAGGGGAAATTCCATAAGGTGTCATATAACAGTTGTGAAAACATGTTTGCGAGGTGGATGGGAACAAGAGGAAGGTGGGACATATGTTGAAAAAGGGAATATTAAGCTTTTAGACCTAAGGACAAGAAAATCCAGTCAAAATTCTATTTGACAATGACATAAGTTGTCAAGAAAGTAAACATTGCGATTTGGGAATATGTACAAAGTTGAGTCTTGAAAAGGACTTGTACATGGGTGTTATAAGAGGTTTAAAGTGGTTGAAGAGGTCTCAGTGACCAAGAGGAAGACATTCAAACCTTGAAAACTCAGTTAAGAGCACCTAGAAGAGACGTAATTCAAATGGTAACAGTCTGGTTGAAGCACTTATCTTGGGAGTTAGAACTTATAACTTGATAGGAAGCAAGAACTAAATAAAGGGTATTAAGATATATGATTATTTTCTCGGGGATTTTGTGAGTTGGTCAAAACAATAAGGTTTTCATGAAAACATGGTTATAATGATTAGGCCTAATAGGAGACAGTTCTTGGTGATTTGAAGGAGCTAGGTTGAGGTACAAAGTATGAAATTTTGGATGAAGTAGAAGGGGCATATAGGGTATCCTAAAGTGTTTTTACATTCTTTTGAGTCATTGTGAATAGTGTGGAATAATAAGATTTGTATGTATTCAAGGCCGGTAAAGATTGTGAAACCCTTACAATTTGGCATGTTTATATGATCATTAAATGTAATTGTGGGTATGTCGATGTGAATTTGTTCATCCCCTCTACACTGGGTTATATTTATGTGAATTAACACCTGATGCATAGGATGAAAAAATTCACATGAACATACCCACAGTTAGATTCAATGATCATATAACCATGCCAAATTGTAAGGGATTCACAATCTTTGCTAGCCCTAAATACATGCAAAGATTATTGTTCCACATTATTCACAATGACTCAAAATAATGTAAGCACATTTTTCAGTACCCTTTATGGGCTTATAACTCTTTCCAAATTTTTAGACTTTGCTTTGAAACTATCTCCTTCAATGCTCTTAAGACTTTTCCCAATTAGGCCTACTTTTTGTAGCCCTATTTTTAGGAAAACCTTATTATTTTTACCAACACCCTAACTCCCATGATAAATTAATCATATATCCTGATACCCTTTATTAATTTTAAGCTTCTCTCCAAGTTTTAGGCTTTAACTCCCAAGATAAGTTCTTTAATCGCACCGATACTATTTCTAATTTGGTCTCCGTGTCTCCTAAACCGAGTTTTCGAGGTTTTAATGTCTTCCTCTAAGTCACATACCTCTTCAATCTATTTAAACCTCTTAAATCAACTTGTTATAAGTCCTTGTCAATGCTCAAATTTTGTACTCACTCCCAAACTCAATATTTCTATCTTCTTGTCTTCTCTTGTGCCTTGCTCTAATAAGACTTGAATGTATTTTATTCATTCTTGGTTCTAAAGCCTTCTTTATTTCCTTCTTGCTACATATTATCGCTTGTTATAGTCATGTCCACACAGTATGCAAGCTTCCACAACTGAAATTTTACACCTTATGGAATTTCACCTCTATTTCAAATGGACTGTGGAAGGTAAAGGTAGTATTGAGGCCATCAAGCAAGCAATATCACAGATCCTACCCTCACCAACTCATATTTCTGCAAGGATTTCACCTTTTACGCCTTGGGAGGCACAAAACTATATCCAATATACTTGTGTAGTAGAATAAGGAGGGGTTGGAATAGTTGATTGCCTTTTTAACCAAGGTTTGGAAGAGTATGAGGTGAGATACTCATTTGTTGAAAAACATGCCCTAGCTATTATAATAAGTCCAAGAATTTTAGGCGCTTGATATTCATTAACAAGATCCATTTTAAGGTATCACATTCCATTGTGAAATATTTTTCTTGAGCAAATATTTGAATGATAAGTGTGCGGTTGGATCATCGAGGTAATGCCGTATGATGTAAACATCAAGATTACCAAGATGGTAAGAGGAAATGGTACATGTGAAAAACTAGTTTTGAGCCACGACATGACGAAGAAAATATTTTGGTACTTCAAAGACGATGAAGATGAACCCACAAATACTCTACGCACCAATTGTTGGACCCACGACCTTGTGCATTGCCTTTAAACAGAAAATGTCCACAAAGCTTGAGTAAAGCCAAAATAAGGTATTTGAGACTACAATCAATGAATTATGTGTTTTTTAATGGAATTTTATTCAGAAAGGATGTGAATGGTGTTCTCCTGAGATGCATTGAATCAAATCAAGTTGAGAAAATTCTACATGAGTTTCACAATGAAAAAGCAGTTGGTCATTTTTCTCCAAGAACCACAACACTCAAAATCATGAATGGTGGCTATTATTGGCCAAATATCTTAAAGGACTTCTATGCATGGATTAGAAAATGTAAGAAGTGCACCTTCTTCACTAGAAAAGAAAGAATCGTGGCTCTCTTGCTTCATCTTAAGTTAGTAGATCAACCTTTCATGTAGCGGGGTTGGATTTCATAGGAGTAATAAATCCTTACTCCAACTTGGGACACGAGATGGATTTTGACAACCACATATTATTTTACCAAGTGGATGAAAGTGATTGCATTGAAGGAAGCAAATGAAACCAACATTCTATATTTCTATGAAGACATAGTGACTAGGTTTGGTGTCCCTTCTACAATCATCTCATAAAATGCTTTGGCGTTCCTTGGCACAAAATATTTGACCGGGAAGTCAAGAATGACATCCATATGAGCAATTCATCAAATTAATACCCTCAAGGAAATGAGTAGGATGAGTTAACCAACAAGAACTTATTGAAGACCATAAGAAGAACCTTGGAGGAAAACCAAAGGACATGACACACCAAGCTGAAATCCGCTCTACGGGATGATATGATACCCCCTAAGCGATCAATAGGAAGTTCACCATACAAAATGGTTTATGGTAAAGAAGTAAAAATATAAGTATACCGTGAGTTTCCATCATTAGAACTTATCAAATAGCTATAAATGTATGAGTTTGGAGAAATAAAGATAAGCTACATGGAACTCGTGGAGTTTGAATAATTGAGAAGCCAATCCATACAAGTAATGGAGTTGAATCAAGCTCAGGTAAAGAAGTGTTTTGACAGAAGGCAAAGTGGCCAAGAATTTTTAGGAAGGCAATGTAGAAACTGAAAATTTGCACCCCTTAAGCTTACATAAGCTCATGACACACTTCATGACCTTTGTTATATCACCCCCTTTGATAATTAATTTATCCCATCATATTTCTAAAGTCTAAAATGAATTATTTAAGTGATTAAAATATATGAATGGATATTATCCCCTCACACCTCACCTTTACACCTCATCCAGTTCACCACAACACCTCGCCGAGTCACTTAACAAATTACTAAAATCACACTAAACACCTTCCTAAATTAACTTATTTTCTAACTAATCAAATATACAAAAATCTAACCCCTTCCCAACTCCAAATAAGTCATCTCGTGCTTTTTTAACCTCCACCACATCAAACAAAATCGAAACCCATCCTTTGGAGTGAAAAATAGAAGGAAATCATTCGGTTTGTAGCCTAACTAAGATTTCACCGAAATTACCGACGATTTACCCGATCATCGGTGATCTATAAGAGAAAGTTTTCAGACCCCATTTGCAACATGAATCCACAGGATTTGTAGGTACATTCTACCATTTTCTCAATCCACCAGGCATTCAAGACCTCCACATCAACACACTACAATATCACATTATTTGCGAACATCAAAATCATTGTCAAATTGCTCATTATCACCCTTTAATCACCCGCTTCTATCCAACGCTCATATCCAAATTCCAACAAGGTAAAATATTTCATTTTATTCATTCCATGCATTAACGTCAGGTACATTTTTGTTTTTAGGTAATTTTCACATCATTAATTCTCTGTTTTTGACAAAATTAATAGTGTAAAACATTGATTTTAACTCTGTTTAGGAAAATTGTTAACTTTCACAGTAATTGTCGACGATTACCCCAATCACCAAAGAATTCCTTGAATCACTATCGATTCCTGCTATTTTTGTCTTTTTACTGTTTTCACTCAATCTGATCAAAATGAGGACATATTTCTTGTTATCTACTAATATTTTGTCAAGTTTCATGTTTTCAGATGGCATTAGGAGGTCCTAATTTTCCTACAGCTGATTCATTCCCTTGCATCCGCCACCCTTTCTATTGGGAACAATACGCATTGATTAACAATTTGGAGTTGTGTGCCATTTAGGTCAGCTTCGTTTGATAATCTTGAAGCCATATTCTCTTCTACTCAACACATTCGTGAAGCTAGTGAAACCTTATGGAATGCTTATGATGAGACATTGAGGCTACGAGAAGAGCTTGCTAATTTGAACGCTACTACTGAAACCGGTCTTGAACATTTGGAGGAGGATTATCGCATCGCCTGAATCTAATTCCATATGTCATATCAGCTTCTCTAGCTCGGAATCTACCTTTTCCCGCCAAGATCGACACCCATGAAGAAGATTTAGAATTCTTCGCTGAGGATTACATTTCCATCCCTGACTCGGACTTGACTGAAGAAGAGGAGGAAACCTATAATTATGCTAAATCTCATTCTCCCATTTCTAAAAATGTCCACACTGATCGAGAATTTGACTTGTGGATTTAATCATTGATTATTCTCAAATCATATATGTATTTAAATAAGTGATAAACACATGTTGTTTTGTAATATTTTATATATACACAACTATATGTGTTAAATAAAGATCAGAGTGTTTATCTTGGTCAATAACATTTGTTTTAACATAATATTGTAGCTTTGATTACATGAGTCTTATTTACAACAAAGACTTGTTTTGATTGTTTCAACACGATGCGCAAAACATAATCCATGTAATCCAAAAGAATCTATCTTCAGACAACCTATAAATCATTTTTGAGCTCATATAAGTCCAGGGTAAAATATTCTAAGTTCTATGATCAATTTTCTAAGTTTTAAGAGCTGGCTCCATGCCCAATGGATTGCATAAAGCCAACTAATCATCTCTCTAATAGGAAGATATCCCATTGAGTCACCAAATTTTTATCCAAAATAATGCCTAGGTTATTTTGACAACTTCCAAAATTAATTTTGGACTTAGAAAAAATTTTGTGTAAAAATGCCACAAAACATTGTTTCTTAGTGAACCACGGATTTCGGGAACTTAGTGTTCCGTAGATTCTCCTTACCCGCGGAAGAAAGGAAAGTAGAAAGGAGGGCTTATGCAAATTTTATGGCAAGGAAGTGCTTCGCGGCTGAAACAAAGATGTTTTTTTTCTTATTGGAGGTCGCAATGGAAGGAGACAAGTTTTAAAGGGCCGCGAAGGAGTAAACGGGTAAGTTTGTGTTAGCGAGAAAATTTGTCAGGTAGACAAATTGGTGGGTATCTTGTCAATGATCTGGGACTCTAGGTACCTCTACTTGGATGGTGCATCGCCTTATGATGCTCTGTCTTGCTTTTGAACACAATTGAACTCGTAATGATGCTTCTAAGACCCATATGATTTTTTTGATTCTTTGTTCAAGCTATGATATCACTTCATTACACTTTTGAGAGTCCAAAAAGTGGAAATATGAGTGAAAATAGAGTCATATGTAACCTTTTGCTAATAGACCACTGGTATCCAGGAACTACTATTTTGAGAAAGGTTGTTTTTCCGCCTGGAATCAATGTTCGGGAATCTCACCATATTTGGAGCATTCTCATAGAGGTTTTATGACCATTCTCAAGAACTTTATATTTTTAGAAATTTGCTTTTTTACTTTTTTGTTTTTTACTTTTTAAATTTTTTTCTCTATGTGCCCTAGTTTTTCATTTTGGTGATTTTTAGGTGTTGACACCTAAAATGTGTACATGAATAATTAACATTAATCATGTCCCAAATTTAATCCTCATCACCATTTATCCGCTACTAATCCATATAATAATTAATTGCAAGATTAATTATTATTATTTTAATCCATTTTATCATATTTATCATATTTGACCCTTTATCATTTCCATTATTAATCCCTTTTAATCCATCAAAGATATCCCATTTTAGTATTAATCCCTTTTATTTCTTTATTATCCTATTTTAATCCCACTTAACATTTATAGGAATTTAATATTCCTATGCCTCACCTACCCTAGTCTACACTTACACCTACCACTAGCTATTCCATGTAATCACCCATCATTAATTATCCTAATCACATCATTTAAACTAAACTAATCATGTGCACACACCTCTAAATCTAGAAGATTCTCTATCTTTCCCTCTTATTTTCAAATATTCAAATGAATCTACACTATTCCATTGAATTTTTAATTCAATGGAGAGTCCTCACAAAATCTAGAATTTTCCATTCTAGAATCCTCCAATCCTCTCATCAATCCTCCACCCTTGATTTCAATCTAACATGGCTTCATCCTAGCCATTGAATCCTCCACTCCTCAGTTATAAATTTATCTCTCATCCTCCATGAGAGAAAACTTGGGAATCCATAACAAATCTTTTCCATTTTTTTCTTCAATCATCCATCATCCATCATCCATCTTCAATCAATCCATCTATCTTCATCAATCAAACAATCCAAGAAATCATCAAGGGGAGGTGTTGTCCAAGTGCATCCACAACAAATTCTAAAGCAACAATTAAGAATCCAACATCAAGAGCACATCCAATCATCAAAGAAGGAGAATTCCACTTGTAGGTAAGTACATGTATATTGCTTTCTCCCTCTTTCCATCTTGCTCAATTTGAGGTAGTTGAATTATTGTGTTGTATTTTGCATTGATTTGGTTTGATAGTCATCTTATGTTTGCATACTAACACAATTTTTCATCTACATTTTTGGTGCCCACCATGGGACTTACCAACCTAAATTTTCTTGGAATTAGCAACATTTAGCACTTCAGAACAAACCGTCCGAATTTGAGAATTTTTGTTGAGATTTACCCCTTGAAATTTCATTTTTTGTGAAAATCTTCCATTCTAGCGCTTTTAACCTAAATCAACACATTTTTAGATCCCATGGAACGTTTGTAATTACTTCATCACAAATGTTTAACCTTTAAAAATAAAAATTTTCCTTTTTTAAAAAAGTAGCACGTTTGGGACTGTTTCAACGCATATTGATGCAGAGCATCCCTCAAGATGCTTGAAAATAATGAACAAACCAGAATCAACCTTCTCAAGGCGAGAAAACATATACTAGGTGTTTAAATAAGTTTTCCCTCCATATATTTGAAGTTTGCATTGTTGAAATGTAATGTAAGCTCCCATAGTTATATGAGAGTAAATGTAGAAATAAGTGTTTAGTTGGATATGAGCTGTTTTATCACCTTATCCTACGTAGGAAGAAGGATTAGTTATCCTAGGATTTGGTGGAGGTCAAAATAAGAAAGTTGGTTCCTATCCTCAAGCATAGTTGAAGGATATCTCTAAAATCATGGAAATTTGAACAAGATTAAGCCTAGAGATAAAAATTTAGGAGAATAAAAATAGGAAACAAGAGATAACAAATTCAATGTCAATAACAAGAATAAAAGGGGAGAAGAGGTCGAATTGAGAGGAGCAGAAGAGAGGAAACGGGCATGGGGAGAAACAATGAAAGAAGAAAGATGTGAAGAATGGTACGAAGAATTTTGATGTAAGACTGTATTTGAATCATTAATGATATTGGCTTGAGTTCTATGAACACAATGGTGTTTAAATATTCTTAGTTATATGTATTCAAGGTTAAAATCATAAATTGGTGCAAGATTTTATTAAATGAAGTCGATTTTATATGTTCTTGTGAATTGTGTGAAAACTGGTTTGTGCAAACTAGTCTCGGGACAACGTTCATAATTTTTGCATATGAATTACAAATGCTCTAAATTTTGGGCTGTAGGTACACATGGCCATTATCCAGATGGGTTTCAAATGGGGTATTTTGAATCTGAGTATTTTGTAAATTACAAATCATTTTCACTTATGGACTGAGAACTCACGTGAATTGTTTGACGAAATGAATGGACGGTAGAATCGATGTAACTTTTGTTTCGTGCATTCAAATTAGCTGAAACTTTCACGAAATTTCTGTATCATATAGATGCTCATGTCCACAAAATTTTAGCTTCTACCTCACCGTGAAGCTCGAGATATTTAAAACTGAATTCTCCAGGTTTGTGTAGTGACCACAAACACTGAACTGTGGAATTTGATGCAAGTTTTGGTAATTCTTGTATGGAAATTCTTGATAATGATGAGGATGATGTATTACGCTATTTCAGTGGGTATAAATAATCTATTAAATTCTGATCTCTTGGTGATTGCACAACCAATTTAGGTACGGAGATCAAGGTTTAAATTGTGCACATTACATTGGAGTATAAAGTGCCGAGAGAGGATTGTAGGTATACAACAAACAAAATATGATCTCATTAAGAAAAATAAGGTAGCTGAGCCAAGACGGTGCACCACATATATGACCTCTAACATCGCTTATATGACTTGTTGTGACACATTTGTTTTGCATTTTTTTACCTATCTTCCGAGAGCCATAAATTTTGACCCCGAACTCGAAACGACTCCTTTTTTTCTCGGAAGGTATTGAAGAAATATATATAATGAAAATGTTAATTTAGAATTTTATTGTATAATTTATTCATTGTTTTTTATTTTACTAAATCTTGTCACTTTAATTACACTTTAAGTTATATTTTCTTGTTCCAAAATACTAACACTTTGTGTGTAGCTTCCCATGCTTACTAAAGATTAAAAAATAAATCTAAAACTACTAACCTCTTTGTTTTTGTTATCCCGTAAAATTGACAAGGAAATTTTACTCGATAACCATACTTGAAAATTTTTCCGATCCCTCGTCAGGGATCCCTTGCATTCGGAATGTTGCAAAATCCCTTTCCGGGAAATCTGGTTTTCCGAACTTAGTCTTTTTGGTTGGGCGCATAGAATTACTATGTAACATCAACTTTTGATGCGCCCCCTTTAAAGCCTTTGGCGCATGCTTTCTTGTGTCAACAGGCTTTTGATGCGCCTCTCTATGTTGAGGCTTCCCTGCGTGCGCCAAGGCGCATGCGCCTTCCTGTCGACAATACATTTGTTGCGCCTCTTTTTGGTGCGCCAAAGGCGCACATATTCTTATGTCAACACCGTTTCCGGTGCGCCAAAGGCGCACATATCTTTGTGTTGTCATACGCTTCGGTGCGCCAAAGGCGCATGCTTGCCCATGTCGACAGTAATTTTCATGCACCCTTTACAAAGTTGGTGGCGCATTTATTACTAGACTCACCTATATATATATATTTGCGCGCCTGTAAATGTCATTATCACCAGAGCAATCATGTTCTTTTTATATATATTCTTCGAGCCTGTCGCCTCCGCCTGTCGTTTTTCAAACACATAGTGGACCCGTTTGCACGTTTTTCACTATTTATCCGGGTAAGAGGTTCTTATCTCTTTCATATGTTTTGCGTTTTTGGTTCTTTGAATGCTTGCTGGTTTGATTTTGGAATTGAAATATTGAACTAGCTCCCCCTTGCTGTCTTTCCCTATTCCTCCCCCTCTTTCCAGATCTGCTGGTAGAGGAAGTTGTTCTGAAAGCATGGTTTAAATCCCTTCCGGTTAAGCCGTTTCATTACCCAAATAACCCTACAAAAAGAGGAAAAGAAAAGAAAAGAGAAGCTAAACCATGTGAAAAACCCCTCTGAGGGTGATTAAAGCTCTAAAAAAGACTCTGTTTTCCTTTTTCCCTTTGGCGCATTGGCACGTCCTGCAACATCAAAAACAGTTATACTTTTGGCGCATCTGTCACCCCTGCAACATGATTAAAATCTACGCCAATGGCGCACCCATCATGCCTGTTACATCATGAACTTTTGCGCCCTCAAGGCGTGCTTCCTTCACATGCTGCAAGCACTAGCCTTGCGCCCTCCTTGGCGCACCCAGCATCGGTGCAACATCAGCTTTATCCGCGCTAAGTACAAAGCTTTGAAGGTGCAAGCGCATTCCCCATTACAACAACATCATGTTGTGTAGACCCTTCGTGCGCTTGCGCTGCCCAAGCTGCCTTTGCGCACAAAAATTCTGTTACACAACCATACATGCGCCTCACGCACCAAATATTCATGCAACGTGAAAAATCCATGCGCCTTTTGGCGCATCCTGTCTCTATGCAACACGATGTTTTCATGCGCCCTTTGCAAAATGCACCCTGCAGTATCTATGCGCCATGCGCCTTTGGCGCTGATTTAACCCTTGCAACACCTTCTTTCTGTGCGCCTTACCTATTTAGCCCTGTAAGCTGCAGCTTTCATGTGCCCTGCGCCCTGAGCCTCAAAATAACTAACTCTTTCTTCTGTTAACACTTCAATAGAAAATCAAATAACTAATCTGACAACTTTTTGCGTTGGGTCTCGCTTCTTCTTCATGCAGATCAGCAAATAAACTCGGAAGAACATATGTCAACATCCAGCAAGAGACCTACCAAATCCAAAGGCAAGGCCAAACTTACAGAAGAAGAAATGAAATACAAATATCAGAGGGTCGATGCCCGAGTCCCAGTGCCGAGTGTAGCTGGACATCGAGACTCGGGGTGGGGCATATTGATATGGAGGAATTCAGGCCGAACTCGAAAGTCACAAGGAGTCCATGGATGGACAAACGATGGCGGTGCCCCGCACTTCGCCGGAGGAATCTCGGTCGGCAAGACCGTCAACAATGAATTCATGATGGTGGTTGCCCAGTGTTACAACAAAGACACAAGGTGTGTCGTAAACAACAAGGGCGAGGTTGTCATCAACCTCACTGCCCGCCACTTTGAGATAATACTCGGTATCCCTCACCACCGGCACTTTGTGGTGTCGGCCAAGCAGATTGCATTAAGGCACAGGACGACAATGAAGATCGGTGTAATCGGCCCGATGAATGAGGTCTATTTGAAAAACAAAAAGGTAGTAACCCGGTGGCCCCAAATCATCCACCGCGACTTCTCGAGAGGAGCTCAGCGACACCATCACGTTCTGAGCAGGGTCTTTGGGCTTTCTGACGCCCATTATTTCCATAAATGGATGCTTTGCGGTACTTAGAGACCATGAACAAGAATATACTTGATCAGCGCTTTGAATGGGCCGAAATTATAAGCAGCACAATCTCTTAGTAGCTACAACAATTCAGTACAACGGGGAGATTCCACATGAACTCCTACGTGGTCTATGTTGCGAGAATCGAGAGGGGGACTATCCAGGCTCGACGCGGAGTGGGGTTTGGCCTCGTGTCAAAATATATGAGTACTATCCAGACCGAGGCCGGAAAATAGCATCTCTCAATTCACGAAGATCAATGATGCATTTTTCTACCACATCATCCACCTGTTGAGGCCAAATATGAATTATGGTCGCACAACCAAAAGCATAGTAGCAGCCATTGAGAAATGGGGGGCCCTGTTCACCCAGTTTCCCACGTTCACCTATCTAAGGGCTGCCAACTTTTTGGGAGAGCCAACCAGGCTACCGAGGTATGCTGGACCCAAACTGATTCTGCTGGAGCTGTCAAGGCAGCTGATCACCTATCATGAGAAATGCCTGAAAAGAAAGAAGGGTGGAACTCCTTTCCCCCTCACAGTGGGCCGATATACATGCACTACCCACCACAAGGCAAAGGACATGTTCGCAGAGCTGGAACTGCTTAACTTGAAACATGATTTCCCGGCCAGGCCTACCTTCGACCCAAGAAATTGTCTGCCAAGGGCGAAACTCGATCCAATCCACATTCCTCAAATCGAGGACATTTACATCGACATCATCCATGAGGTCGAGCTCAGGAGAAAAGATCACTCTCGCTTAGCCTTGGCAGAGATCATCCAATATGGGATAGCAATTGTGCCCAAAGGCTTCCAAACCACTGAGGACGAAGTCGATCAAGTATATACTAACACGGATGGGGACAATTGGCCTTTTCCGGCCATTGACAGAACCAAGGCCCCTCAGACGATTGAGGAGAGGGTCAAGGAGACTCTGCGCAGACAGAGCATTGGTGCCGGATGAACGGGTTAATCTACCTTGGGGTTGATTTCACAACCTCCCCATTGGGTAACGCACCTCCTCGATCCAAACAGCAGCCTAAAGGCAAGGGCAAAGGCATAGAGGGTGAATCCAACACCACTCGAGAAGAAGCTCCGAGAGTCCTCCTTCCACGGCACCCGAACAAGTCATAACTCTGGTTTCGCTAGAGAAAGAAGTAGAAGAGGATGTTCCAATAGGCCCATCCACTCAGGATGTCGGCACGGCTACAACAACCGAGGTCCCTTCTGTCCCTTCTTCTTCTCTTCCTTCCCCTCCTCGAGTGACTCAAGCGACCATCCCTTTGGTCGTGTCTTCTGCCCTCTTCTTCTCTTTGTTCCCCCGCTTCTTCGTCTATCTTCTCTTCCCTCGTAGATCTGTCCTCCTCCATTTCTTCCCTCATCTCCGAGCTCCCTTCCCTTCCTATGTCTTCCGCAGCTGCAGTTTCCCTTCCTCCCATGGGCACTTCTTCGGCTATTCTCTCCATGCCGCCTCCACGTGTCTCCACGTTTTTCCCTTCTACTACTGCAGCTGCCCCCTTCTCTGTTTCCGGTCCTTCTCCCATAGGTCCAGCCTGGATCTCCCAGCAGCTAAGTCAGCAAAAGAGGAAAGTTCCCATCACTCCGATGGACTTTTCCGTAATCCCATCTAAGGGGGCAAAGAAGCAGAAGCCCGTCACATGCTTCTCTCAAAGTGCTTCGGGAGAGAGGGTTATGGAGATCGCGTACCCCAATCCTCTCAAGGAGAAAAAGGATCTGTCTCCGACAGATTATACTGTGACCCAAGTCACAATGGGGACGTCTTCTGAAAGCCTTCAGGAGGAGGCTCTTTCTGCAGTTGACGCCCTCTACAAGAAGCTTAAAGAGACAAAGGAAGAGAAAAGGCAACTGAAGGAGCAAAACAAATATCTGCTCCAAGCCTTACAGAAGATGGGTAGTGCACCTCCCACAACTGCCGCCGAGACTTCTGAGCTTCTCAGCCAGGAGAAAATTAATGAGTATGCAAAGATCGGCGAGCAGGGTATGGCCGTTTCCGCTTGGAGGAGCCAGATCCTCAAAGACAGTGAAAAAGTGATCGCCGAGTTTTCTGACTTGTATCTGAACATCAGTAAAGGCGAATAAAGAGCTCCAAGCGTTAGCGGGGCCCATATCAGAAGAGCTGGAACATGCTAGACTGCAGCACGAGACCTTTCAACAAATGTTCGACTGTTCAGTCGAAGATCTGGTCAAGTTCGGCGTCTTTGGCCATCCCAGGGCCCTCAACAAAATCATGTCCACTCTGGATTACAGGTGGATCAGCTAGAATTTGTCCTAGAAAAGATTGACAAAGTGAAGGAAGAAGCCCTGGACGCGATGCACCAAATGGAACGGATCGTTCTTAACATGTCGCCAGGGTTACTTACTCCTTCCTTCACTTTAAGGAAAGCTGATGAAACCACCCAGATCTTCAAGGAGATCGTTTCTCAAGGGATGGGGCCAGAGGCCACGTTTGACACATAGTCTATCAACAACTTGCTGGCCTGTAGGGACTTCATCGGGTTCCTCATTGAGGCGGAAAAGGACTATTCCAAACTCCCAGAGAAACTCATAGATGAGCGGGAGACTTGTGAGGCGATCAGTGAGCGGCACAAGGATCCTTCCCAGGATCAACTAGGGCCAATGATCAACAAGTTTATGGAATACCGCTCTCAATTCCATATCTCGTCACCTGAGCAGCAACAAAAGCAGTCCACCCCCTTTCGGCCGCAGGATGACGATGACGAATAGCGCTTCTTCTTCTTCTTCTTCTTCTCTTTCTCTTCTTCGACTTTCTTTTTGGAAATATCTGGAGTGTGTTGACACAAATGATGACATCATCCATGTTGCACCATGGGATGATGTCATCCATCAAGTTGTCAAAAGTCAACATGACTTTTAGATATTTTGTAAATATCTTTGTAAATAAGTTGTTGGCTCCTTTTTGCCTTCTTTTCTCTCCTTCTTCTATAAATACCCCAATACTTGTTGTATTTGGCATGGATGAGTGAATATCTTTTAGATGAAAAATAGAAGCAAGGAGAAAAGACTTTGAGCTTTTTGTAACAGAAGAATTATTAATACAATATTTAGACTTTGTGCTGAATACTTGTGTTATTTGCATTAGATCTTTCTTATGTCAGATCTGTGTGTTTATTCTGTTGAATCTACTTCTGTTTTATTGTCATTTATTCATCAGTATTGCTTTGTTTGTTTATGCAAGTAGGTTTGGCTCTGTTTACTACCAATCCAAAAACATAAATCTTCTGACCTTTCTGCTTTGGAATTCATTTCTTTTCTCCCTTCGGATCTGACTTTTCTTCATTTCCTCTTTCATTCCTTTCTCTTCGCAGCCGGAAATAAACCTACTGGGATGAGATCCCAACCCCGAAGGCAGAATACTGTGAGATTTGCACAAGATTCCTGCTGGTAGAATAACAATAAACCAGTTTCACTTTGCTGACTCAAAGAGGGGCTATGCCCTGCACACTGTTGGCTCGTCTATCCATAGATCTGCCCAAGCGACAGATTTTCGGACCAACAGTTTTGGTGACTCACTGGGATCGAGCAGATCTATCGATCTATGATGGTGGTAGGATAGAAAAAAAAAAAAAAAAAAATCAGAAAAATCTCTACTGTTTGCAAACTTGAACTTTTTGTTAAAAATCCAAAATTTTGCAAAAGTGCTCCAAATTGAAAATTTTCTTCTGAGATCCATAGATCTGGCCTAGTTGGAGACCTTTAGTTCATTTGAGTTTTTATAAAAATCAGTATTTTGCCGTAGATCTGAGTTTTTGACTGTTTACCAAAAGTTTGAAACTCTTTGAAAAAGTCAAATTTAGATCCGAAAATCAGCTTGCTAATCTTCTCTATCATTTTATCCTCGCTGTTATTTGTCATTAACCGCAATCGGTTTTCTGAAGAGGATAGTTTTTAAATATTTAGAAAAGTACATGCTGCTGGTTTTTGAGAAAACCAGAAAATCAGCAAGTGCAGCCAAAAAGAAACTTTAAATCTGCGCTCAATATCTCGGATCGGGAAGACACGCCTTTGGCGGTGAGCCCTTTACTCGTAGCGAGAGCCGTGAGAAACTGATCCTACTTTCGATCTGCTTCAAAGGCACAATTTCAGCGTAACGCCGGCACGTTTTCAACGCTAAGCTCACCTGATCGGTCATCCAGGAGCGTCTCACCTCCACGAAGGAAGAATCTTTCGCAGGGGGCATCCACGTCCCTTTGTAGTGCTCTCGCTCGCTCAAATGGAACCACCCTTCCAGCCCGTGTTCTTTTTCCGTCCTTTTCAAATGGCGGTACCATGGGGAAATGCTATGGGTGCTCTCGCACTACCACATCCAGCCTCACGCGCTCCCTCATGGAAAATGGAAGAATTTTCCCAAATTCGACGGGAGCGGAAATCAAAGCACGATTCCCACATATCTGCATTCATCATGTCTTGCAAAGATTCTGGATGTAACTCATGAGGATGTGTCGGTTCGCCTTTTTCTCGAAACCCTACGAGGACTGCAATTTGAATGGTTTCAGCATTTGCCAGCCGGATCTATTACTAGTTGGGCCACCTTGCGGGATGCTTTTGAAGACAGGTACAAGCCTTCAGAAGATGCGTTTGCATTGTTATCATGAATCACTCACCTGAAGAAGGAGGCCAATGAGACCATGCGTGATTTTATCGCCAGGTTCAATGCATTAATCAACCGTGTCCCTGTTGCCATGCTTCCAACACCGGAAAATCAGAAATGTTTCTTCGTGAACGCTATGAGCTCAAAAGTTAGTTTCTTACTCCTTCAAGAGCGAGTGGCTACCTTAATTCTCACCCAGGCCGCTGCTATTCGAATAGAAGATAATTTGATAATATCTGGCGAATTGAAAAAGGAATCATCCAAGCCTAAATCTTCAGACCCTTCGCCTACTACTTCGTTTGATCCAGCATTCCAAAAATGGCGACCGACTTGCTCGCATTGATGAAGCAGTTGGCCCAGGCTTCTAGCTCCTCGTACCGAGATGTTCCACGAAGGAGTTTCGTTCCCAATAATGTTTCACAAAGGCCGCGTTTACCTGCGACTGCTCCGCGGTTGGCGCTTGAAGCTCCTCCGGTCAATGCTCTGGCCGAAATCGAAGAGGAAGAGCAGTACTATGAAGAACCTTCATCTCAAGGTGAAGATGATCAAGATGTCGGTGAACCGACTGGCGACTCTACTATTGGATATATGGAATTTAATGAGGAAGAATCTGATGAAGAAGAGGGTACTCAGGGCTATGCAAGCGGACAATCATATGTTGTTTTTACCCGCTCGCAAGGAAAAGAAGCAGAGGTAGCTGCCCATGTGCAGAAGGAGAAGGCCGTGTCAAACGCGCCTCCGACCATTGCTAAAAGAGGTAATCCTCTTCCTACTCAACTCCCTGTTAAGTCTTTTACAAAGAAGTCTTTTCCCCCCATCTCTCCTCCAAATCAGCCCTCTCATGTTCCTATCAAGACCAGTAATCCTATTCCACCATCGTGAAGTGAGGGACTCATTCCTTCACCAACGCAACCCTTGGCCGCATTTGATATCATAGATCATGCTAAAAAGACCAAGATCCAAATGTCTGAAGCTGAGTACCTTCAGTCAAATCCCGAACAGCTTGTAAGATTGACCAAGTATATTCAAAGTCAAGCTGTTATATCTAATCAGGTTTCCCCAAAAGGAATCCTTTCCACTCCTCCTGAATCTCGCATAAATGTTGCTTCAACATCTGCATCAGGTAAGATAGAGCCTTTCTATCTCTCCCTCCTAATCAATGGCCACAAGTTGAGTAACTGCATAATTGATTCTGGAGCTTCGATAACATCATGCCGGCAAAAGTCACCCATGCTTTGGGCCTCACCCTTACCAAGCCTTTTGGCAGATGTTATTCTTTGGAAACCAAGCAGGTTCCGTTGATTGGTCAAATCAAAGACGCACAATTTGCATTTGCGGCATTCCCTGATAAGAGGGTAAAGATGACCGTCCTTGTTGCCGACATTCCAGCAGCCTATGGAATTTTGCTGGGAAGAATTTTTGCAGCGAAGTTGGTGGGAAATTCATATGGATTGGTCTAAGGCTAAAATTCCCATCAAAGGTGTAATGCAGACATTAGAGCCAGAATCACAAAAGAAGTACTTGGTTACTAGCTCTGAGGACCCCAAAGCTCAAATCCTTTTCGAATCATCAGGGATGGGGAACTATTTCTTGTCTACCGAGACGGACAAAATGGGTGTTCTCGTTCAGGAGGAAGATCTTAATAAGATCTGGACCTTGCAGTTTGATGGCAGCTGTGCAACTAGTGGATGTGGCGCCGGAGTCATGCTTTGATATCTCCCGAAGATGAAGTTATCCTCTCTCTTTCAAATTGTAGTTTTTCAACACCAATAATACTTGCTTTGAGTATGAATCTCTGCTACTCGGCATGCAAGCCGCAAAAAAAGAGGAATCAAGAATTTGAAGGCACAAGGTGATGCGAGCTAGTTGTAAACCAAGTCAAGAGGATTTATCAAGTAAAAAATGAGAGGCTCAGGCACTACCGTAATGCAGTATGGGACAACATCGAGGAATTCGATGCTTTTTCGATAGAATCCATTCCAAGAGCTCAAAATGACATGGCCGATTCATTGGCCGTTTCGGCGTCCCTCATGCTCCCACACCCAGGTTTGAAAATAGACAAATACACCATTGAGGTGGTTTTCCGCCCGAGCGTGCCAGACAATTCTCAGCATTGGCAAGTATTCAATGATGACAATCAACTCATTGCCTTTCTGGAAAAATCGGAAAATTTTAAGGAGTTGCATTTCGAAGGATCCACTTCTAAGTGCCGTGAATCAATCACCGATCGAACAAGGATGAGTCCGAAGGGAATGACGGCATATGTCAGCTCAAAGGAAATAAAATTCCGAAGGGCCTGGTTTCTCTGGAACGGTTGTTTGACAGGCATGACCGTTTTGTGAAAAAGAAAAGGTTAGATGATCCTGACTCATCCCCAGAAACCGAACCGTTAATTTAGGTTCGGAAAAACATCCGCAATTTGTGAACATTGGAAAATGTTGCACGCCAGAGGAGAAGCGGAAATTTGTCAAGTTGCTGAAGAAATACATGGATGTATTGGCATGGTCCTATGCCGATTTAAAGTCCTTCAAGCCAAAGGACGTCCAACATGACATCCCGTTGAAAGAAGACGTTAAAGCCTTTCGCCAGAAGCAGAGGCACTATAATCCTAAGATCTCAGGTACTATCCAGGCTGAAATTCAGAAAATGCTGGATGCAAGAATCATCTTTCCTATCCATCACAGTACTTGGGTAGCGAATATTGTGCCAGTGCGCAAGAAGAATGGTGAAATACGCATATGCGTAGATTTTCAAATTTGAATCAGGCTTCCTTAAAAGACAACTACCCACTTCCTATAATGGATCAAGTTCTGCAAGAATCGGATCGGAGATGCTTTGTCCATGCTTGATGGTTTTTCGAGCTACAATCGAGTTGAAGTCTCGCTGAAGATCAATTTAAAACAACATTCACTACTCCCTGGGGTACATTCGCCTACAGCAGGATGCCTTTTGGCTTAACCAATGCTGGCGCCACTTTTCAGCGGGCCATGGACCTGGCGTTCAAAGGTATGATGGGGAAGGTCATTGTGGTTTATCTAGATGACTTAACTGTGTTCTCTAAACAACGAAGTGATCATTGTGATCATTTGGAGCAAGTATTGGCCAGATGCCGAGAGCATGGGATTTCCCTAAACCTGAAAAAGTCTGTTTTTGGGGTCACTGAAGGAAAGCTTCTAGGGCATGTCGTTAGCAAAGAAGGAACGAGGATAGATACCGAAAGAGTTAAGGCTATTCAGAACCTTACTCTGCCTACAAGCAAGACTGGCGTTCATTCTTTTTTCGAAAGGTGAACTTTCTTAGGCGTTTTGTTCCCGACTTTGCTGAGAAGACTCGTCACATATTGAACATGATGAAGGGGTCACCAACTTTCAGATGGAGCGAGGAAGGGAAAAGGTCGTTTGAAGAAATAAAAGCTTCTGTTGCTCATGCACCGGTCCTGGTATGTCCCGATTTCTCCAAATATTTTATCATGTATAGTTATGCATCTGAGCATACTGTGTCTGCAATATTAATGCAAAAGAATTCGGAAGACGTTGAATCTCCGATTGCGTTCATGAGTTCTCCTCTCAAGCCTCACGAACTAAAAATGACTCAATTGGAAAAGCATGCCTTTGCCGTTGTCAAAGCAGTTAAGAGTTTCAGGTACTATATTTTAAATTCTCATACAGTAGTACTGGTTCCTGACACAGCAGTGAAGTCAATCCTAACTCAACAGGAGTTAGGAAGCTTGCGAGGAAATTGGATTGCAAAGGTTCAGGAGTACGATCTAGATATAAAACCAACCAAGCTGGTAAGAGGCAAGGGCCTATGTCAGCTTATGGCTGAAAACAAAGATTTAGAAAGCCCTGAGGAAAAGGAGGATTGTACCAATGAGGCGCAAGGCCCTCTGGAGGAAACCCATTCTCTGCCTCTGGTCCTATTTGTTGCAACCAGCGATGAGTGGTATTCAGATATTGCTTTCTTCCTCACCTACGGCGAATGTCCAACTCACCTAACCGCAAAGGAGAAGCGTACTACAAAGCTCAGGGCGGCCAAGTATGTCATCTGGGATGACGGTTTATACAAGCGCGGAATAGATGGTGTCTTCTTGCGATGTGTCGACAAACCACAGCAGGTAAAACTACTGGAAAGTTTTCACAATTCAGCCTGTGTGGGGGCATTTCTCTTCCTCCGTGACCGCACACAAGATCATTCGAGCCAGGTACTATTGGCCGACGCTCTTCCAAGATACAGCTACCTGGGTAGCAAAGTGTGAACCTTGCCAGCAGTTCGTCGGCAAGCCCAAGTTGGCTGCCTTTCCCCTAAGGCCGGTTATTATCAACGAACCATTCAGGCAGTGGGGAATTGATTTTATTGGTGCACTCAATCCCCAATCGAGTGCCGGACATAGTTATGTCCTAACAGCAACGGATTACTTCACTAAGTGGGTGGAAGCCATACCTGTCAAACATGCCACTTCTGAGGTTGTTTGCAATTTCATTAAAGAAAATATTATTGTCAGGTTCGGCGTTCCCAACAAGATTGTTGTTGATAATGCTTCTAACTTCTCCTCGCGAGAAGTTATTGGTTTTTGCTATGAATATGGGATAACTTTGGCTCATGCCTCAGATTATTACCCTCAGGGAAATGGTCAGGCAGAATCCAGCAACAAGAACTTGGTGACCATCATACGAAAACTGGTGGAGGCAAATCAACGAATGTGGCACAAGTCCTTATATGACGCTTTGTGGGCAGACCGCATTACTCCCAAGAGGTCTCTCGGTATGTCACCTTTTCAAGTGTTATATGGCACTGATGCCGAGCTTCCCATTTCTGTTGAACTCCCTGCTCTGCGCTTGGCACGAGCTATTGAAGATGAAACTTTCCAGAATTCTCTAGAAAAGAGGATCATGTATCTAACAGAACTTGAAGAAAAGAGAGTAAGGGTGGTCGACAGGATCACCGAACATCAGAATCAAGTTAAGAGACTGTTCGATAAGAAGGCCAAGCAGAGGATTTTCAAGTGGGAGATCTCGTCCTTTTGTGGGACAAGCGAAGAGAGCCAAAGGGCATGCATGGAAAGTTTGATTCCCTGTGGAGAGGGCCCTTCAAGATCAAGCAGCTCAACGGAGAGAATAGTTTCTATCTCTCATATCTGGATGGAACCGAGCTCCCGCTTCCTTATAGCGGGCAACATCTGAAAATCTTCAAGAAGTAGAGCTTGCTCTCTTCTTTGTACAGTTTGCTTTAGTTGTGTGTTTGTTTTCGTCGTGTGTTTGCTTTCGGTTTGTTGTGTGTTCCTTTGTTCTCCCTCCGGTCGCCCTTATTTTTGACTCTGTTACCCAATGGATAGGCACATGAGATCTGGGATTCTCTACCCCCAAGTTTGCTCAGGGATAGTCCCCAGAAAGAGCCAGCTGTTATCCCGTAAAATTGACAAGGGCAATTTTACTGATAACCATACTGAAATTTTTTTCCCGATCCCTCGTCAGGGATCCCTTGCATTCGGAATGTTGCAAAATCCCTTCCCGGGAAATCTGGTTTTCCGAACTTAGTCTTTTTGGTCTTTTTTGGTTGGGTGCATAGAATTACTATGTAACATCAACTTTTGATGCGCCCCCTTTAAAGCCTTTGGCGCATGCTTTCTTGTGTCGACCAGATTTTTGATGCACCTCTCTATGTTGAGGCTTCCCTGCGTGCGCCAAGGCGCATGCGCCTTCCTGTCGATAACAAATTTGTCGCGCCTCTTTTGGTGCGCCAAAGGCACACATATTCTTGTGTCAACACGCTTTTGTGCGCCAAAGGCGCACATATCTTTGTGTTGCCATACGCTTTCGGTGCACCAAAGGCGCATGCTTGCCCATGTCGACAATAATTTTCATGCGCCCTTTACAAAGTTGGTGGCGCATTTATTACTGACTCACCTATATATATATATATATATATATTATTTGCGCGCCTGCAAATGTCATTATCACCAGAGCAATCACGTTTTTTATATTCTCTCGAGCTTTTCACAACAGCTTCCCCCTATCGTTTTCAAACACATAGTGGACCCGTTTGCACGTTTTTCACTATTTATCCGGGTAAGAGGTTCTTATCTCTTTCATGTGTTTTGCATTTTTGGTTCTTTGAATGCTTGTTGGTTTGGTTTTGGAATTGAAATATTGAACTAGCCCCCCCTTGTTGTCTTTCCATATTCCTCCCCCTCTTTCCAGATCTGCTGGTAGAGGAAGTTGTTCTGAAAGCATGGTTTAAATCCCTTCTGGTTAAGCCATTTCATTACCCAAATAACCCTACAAAAAGAGGAAAAGAAAAGAAAAGAGAAGCTAAACCATGTGAAAAACCCCTCTGAGGGTGATTAAAGCTCTAAGAAAGACTCTGCTTTTTCCCTTTGGCGCATTGGCGCCCTACAACATCAAAAATAGTTGCGCTTTTGGCGCATCCATCACCCTGCAACATGATTAAAATTTGCGCCCTCGGGCGCACCCCATCATGCTGCACATCATGAACTTTTGTGCCCTCAAGGCGCGCTTCCTTCGCATGCTTTGCAAGTGCTAGCCTAACCCTCCTTGCGCACCCAACATCGGTGCAACATCGCTTTATCCGCGCTAAGTACAAAGCTTTGAAAGCGCAAGCGCATTCCCATTACAACAACATCATGTTGTGTAGACCCTTCGTGTGCCGCGCTGCAGTGCCTTTGCGCACAAAAAGTTCTGTTACATAACCATACATGCGCCTCTGGCGCACCAAATATTCATGCAACATGAAAAATCCATGCGCCTTTTGCGCATCCTGTCTCTATGCAACACGATGTTTTCATGCGCCCTTTGCAAAATGCACTGCAGTATCTATGCGCCATGCGCCTTTGGCGCTGATTTAACCCTTGCAACACCTTTTTTCTGTGCGCGCTTTACCTATTTAGCCTCAGTAAGCCGCAGCTTTTCATGCGCCTGCGCCCTGAGCCTCAAAATAACTAACTCTTTCTTCTGTTAACACTTCAATGGAAAATCAAATGACTGATACAACCTTTTTGCGTTGGGTCTCGCTTCTTCTTCATGCAGATCAGCAAATAAACTCGGAAGAACATATGTCAACATCCAGCAAGAGACCTACCAAATCCAAAGGCAAGGCCAAACTTACAGAAGAAGAGATGAAATATAAATATCAGAGGGTCAGAATGCCCGAGTCCCAGGCCGAGTGTAGCCTGGACATCAGAGACTCAGAATTGGGGCATATTGATATGGAGGAATTCTGGGCCAGAACTCAGAAAGTCACAAGGAGTCCATGGATGGACAAACTGATAGGCAGTGCCCTGCACTTCGCCGGAGGAATCCCAGTCAGCGCCGTCAACAATGAATTCATGATGGTGGTTGCCCAGTGTTACAACAAAGACACAAGGTGTGTCGTAAACAACAAGGGCGAGGTCGTCATCAACCTCACTGCCCGCCACTTTGAGATAATACTCGGCATCCCTCACCACCGGCACTTTGTGGCTGTCAGCCAAGCAGATTGCATTAAGGCCTGGGACGACAATGAAGATCAGTGTATGCAACTGATGAATGAGGTCTATTTGAAAAACAAAAAGGTAGTAACCCGGTGGCCCCAAATCATCCACCGCAGCGACTTCTCAGAGGAGCTCAGCGACACCATCACGTTCCTGAGCAGGGTCTTTGGGCTTTCTGACGCCCATTATTTCCATAAATGGATGTTGCGGTACTTAGAGACCATGAACAAGAATATGCCTGATCAGCGCTTTGAATGGGCCGAAATTATAAGCAGCACAATCTCTGAGCAGCTTCAACAATTCAGCACAACGGGACATTCCACATGAACTCCTACGTGGTCTACACTGCAGCATCAGAGAGGGACTATCCAGGCCTGACGCGGAGTGGGGTTTGGCCTCAGGTCAAAATATATGAGTACTATCCAGAATTGAGGCTGGAAAATAGCATCTCTCAATTCACGAAGATCAACGATGCATTTTTCTACCACATCATCCGCTGTTGAGGCCAAATATGACTTATGGTCACACGACCAAAAGCATAGTAGCAGCCACTGAGAAATGGGGGGCCCTGTTCACCCAGTTTCCCACGTTCACCTATCTAAGGGCTGCCAACTTTTTGGGAGAGCCAACCAGAGTACTACCAGGTATGCTGGACCCAAACCGATTTCTCGCTGAGTGCAAGGCAAACTGATCACCTATCATGAGAAATGCCTTAAAAGAAAGAAGGGTGAAACTCCTTTCCCCCTCACAGTGGGCCGATATACATGCCTTACCCACCACAAGGCAAAGGACATGTTCGCAGAGCTGGAGCTGCTTAATTTGAAACATGATTTCCCGGCCAGGCCTACCTTCGACCCAAGAAATTGTCTGCCAAGGGCGAAACTCGATCCAATCCACATTCCTCAGATCGAGGACATTTACATCGACATCATCCATGAGGTCGAGCTCAGGAGAAAAGATCACTCTCGCTTAGCCTTGGCAGAGATAATCCAATATGGGATAACAATTGTCCCCAAAGGCTTCCAAACCACTGAGGACGAAGTCGACCAAGTATATCATGACACGGATGGGGACAATTGGCCTTTTCCGGCCATTGATAAACTAAGGCCCCTAAGACGATTGAGGAGAGGGTCAGGAGACTCTGCGGGGACAGAGCATTGGTGCCGATGAACGGGTTAATCTACCTCGGGGTTGATTTCACAACCTCCCCATTAGGTAACGCACCTAAACGATCCAAACAAAGAGCCTAAAGGCAAGGGCAAAGGCATAAAGGGTGAATCCAGCACCACTCGAGAAGAAGCTCCTGAGAGTCCTCCTTCCACGGCACCCGAACAGGTCATAACTCTGGTTTCGCCAGAGAAAGAAGTAGAAGAGGATGTTCCAATAGGCCCATCCACTCAGGATGTCGGCACGGCTACAACAACCGAGGTCCCTTCTATCCCTTCTTCTTCTCCTCCTCCCCCTCCTCGAGTGACTCAAGCGACCATCCCTTTGGTCGTGTCTCTCTCGTCCCCTTCTTTTACTTGTTTCCCCGCTTCTTCGTCTATCTTCCCTTCCCTCGTGGATCTTTCCTCCTCCATTTCTTCCCTCATCTCTGAGCTCCCTTCCCTTCCTATGTCTTCTCGCAGCTGCAGTTTCCCTTCCTCCCGTGGGCACTTCTTCGGCTATTCTCTCCATGCCGCCTCCACGTGTCTCCACGTTTTTCCCCTCTACTACTGCAGCTGCCCCTTCTCTGTTTCCGGCCCTTCTCCCATAGGTCCAGCCTGGATCTCCCAGCAGCTAAGTCAGCAAAAGAGGAAAGTTCCCATCGCTCCAATGGACTTTTCCGTAATCCCATCTAAGGGGAAAAGAAGCAGAAGCCCGTCACACGCTTCTCTCAAAGTGCTGTGGGAGAGAGGGTTATGGAGATCACATACCCCAATCCTCTCAAGGAGAAAAAGGATCTGTCTCCGACAGATTATACTGTGACCCAAGTCACAATGGGGACGTCTTCCGAAAGCCTTCAGGAGGAGGCTCTTTCTGCAGTTGACGCCCTCTACAAGAAGCTTAAAGAGACAAAGGAAGAGAAAAGGCAATCAAGGAGCAAAACAAATATCTCGCTCTAAGCCTTACGAGAAGATGGGTAGTGCGCTCCCACAACTGCCGCCGAGACTTCTGAGCTTCTTAGCCAGGAGAAAATTAATGAGTATGCAAAGATCGGCGAGCAGGGTATGGCCGTTTCCGCTTGGAGGAGCCAGATCCTCAAAGACAGTGAAAAAGTGATCGCGAGTTCTCTCCGACTTGTATCTCGAACATCGGTAAGGCAAATAAAGATCTCCAAGCGTTAGTAGGGCCCATATTAGAAGAGCTGGAACATGCTAGACTGCAGCACGAGACCTTTCAACAAATGTTTGACTGTTCAGTCGAAGATCTGGTCAAGTTCGGCGTCTTCGGCCATCCTAGGGCCCTCAACAAAGTCATGTCCACTTTGGATTACAGGGTGGATCAGCTAGAATTTGTTCTAGAAAAGATTGACAAAGTCAAGGAAGAAGCCCTGGACGCGATGCACCAAATGGAACCGATCGTTCTTAACATGTCGCCAGGGTTACTTACTCCTTCCTTCACTTTAAGGAAAGCTGATGAAACCACCCAGATCTTCAAGGAGATCGTTTCTTAGGGATGGGGCCAGAGGTCACGTTTGACACAGAGTCTATCAACAACCTGTTGGCCTGTAGGGACTTCATCGGTTTCCTCATTGAGGCGGAAAAGGACTATTCCAAACTCCCGTGAGAAACTCATAGATGAGCGGGAGACTTGTGAGGCGATCAGTGAGCGGCACAAGGATCCTTCCCAGGATCAACTAGGGCCAATGATCAACAAGTTTATGGAATACCGCTCTCAATTCCATATCTCGTCACTGAGCAAAGAACAAAAGCAAAGTCCACCCTTTTGGCACGCGGATGACGATGACGAATAACTTTCTTCTTCTTCTTCTTCTTCTTCTCTTTCTCTTCTTCGACTTTCTTTTTGGAAATATCTCGGAGTGTGTTGACACAAATGATGACATCATCCATGTTGCACCATGGGATGATGTCATTCATCAAGTTGTCAAAAGTCAACATGACTTTTAGATATTTTGTAAATATCTTTGTAAATAAGTTGTTGGCTCCTTTTTGCCTTCTTTTCTCTCCTTCTTCTATAAATACCCCAATACTTGTTGTATTTGGCTTGGATGAGTGAATATCTTTTAGATGAAAAATAGAAGCAAGGAGAAAAGACTTTGAGCTTTTGTAATGTAAGAATTATTAATACAATATTTAGACTTTGTGCTTTGAATACTTGTGTTATTTGCATTAGATCTTTCTTATGTCGATCTCGTGTGTTTATTCATTTGAATCTAATTCTATTTTATTGTCATTTATTCATCAAGATTGCTTTGTTTGTTTATGCAAGTAGGTTTGGCTCATTTTACTACCAATCCAAAAACATAAATCTTCCGACCTTTCTTCTTTGGAATTCATTTTTTTCTCCCTTCGGATCTAACTTTTCTTCATTTCCTCTTTAATTCCTTTCTCTTCGCAAATGTAAATAAACCTCCGGGATGAGATCCCAACCCCAAGTCGAATACCGTGAGATTTGCACAAGATTCCTCGCTGGTAGAATAGCAATAAACCGGCCGCTTTGCTTGACTCAAAGAGGGGCTATGCCCCGCATACCGCTTGGCTCGTTTATCCATAGATCTCGCCTGCGATGCATTTTCGGACCAACAATTTTGTAGCACGTTTGTCCAAGAATTTGGGTTATTTTCCAAACTACTAATCCACTTTTTTAGGGCCTCCTCTTGAAGACCCCTTTTGCATTTTTTTAATCATCTTTTAATCATTTAAAAATAAAAATAATCTTTATATCTTGCATCTTTCATCTTTTGCATGTTTGCTTGTTAAACCCGAAGGTTGGATTTTGTGTATGCTCTCCTCTCGCATCCTTGGATGATCTTGAGGATCAAAAGTGGTCCACCTTCTTCCCTTTTTCATTTTTAGGGGCAACGTGACGTGGATTTCATCACCACACACTTGTCATAGTCCTAGGGGTCTCGTGACCGTGGGCTTCATCTCCACGCACGTAGACACACCCCGTGTTCTGGTGGGGTATACAAATTCAAGGACAATTGTCATTATTGGCTAAGCATCTACGTGTTTTAAGCATGACGTGAAGTGAGGGGTTTCCACATCCTAACACCCAAGCCTCAGATAACATCCTCAACATGGATTCGAGCCTGACATACCAAAAGGTATATAGAGGACTCCCTTAACAAGCCTTGTTTATCCTAGCATAGGTATCCTTTGGCGCAATCAAGCTATAGTGCAAGGGAAGGAACCACCAAAGATTACTTGCTAGCTGATCACACATCGACATAAAGGTGGGCCAACTCAGTGAGTGCCATTGTCATGTGTGGTATTGAAAGCGGGCTATAGCTTGTGTTGCACACCCACTTGACTAGCTAGGTTGTGTGTTGCATGTGTGTTGCTTGCTTACATATCATTTTGACCACACATTAATCAACCAATCAAACATTAATCAAACAATCAAATCAACCCCCCCATCCAAACATAATCAAACCCAATCCATCCATCTAATTACCCCAATCTTATCCCCTTTCCTAATCCATCCCATCCACATCTAATCCCTCCATCTTAATCATATCTTACCTACATCCTATCCATACCCAATCCTATTCCTAAATCTTATCTAAACCCCCATCCTCATCATGGCTCCCATCAAAGTCAAATCCCCACTCATCAACCTTTACCCTCCCACTTTGATCAAAACATCCCTATTACTATCCAATCTTTACAAAACCAAATTATGACACTCACATCCTCTATCCAACAATATCCTAACCCATCCCAAGTTGATCCCACCATCCTCACAACCATCCAAAATCTTAACCAACAAATTCTTGACCTCTAATCACACCTTAGCCAAACATCTTCTCAACCATCCTCCCTCACATCCACTTATGATAGTGAGGACCTTATTGACATCGACCAAGATGATCCCCATCTACACAACCAATCACACCTAATCATACATCCACATCATCCAACATCCCTAACCATATTCCTTCTTCACACACAAGTAATTACATCAATTTTGATCAACTCCAATCATCCCCTTCCACCAATAAATATCTCCTTTTCAAACTTTTCCAAACCTTAACCAACTATGATTCATCCACCACATCCACTTCCAAATCAAAATCCAAATCAAAATCTAAATAAAAACCAAACCTAAATATCCCAAATCACCACCACCACCTAATGACCTTATTTTACAATTTGCTAACCTATTATCCGAGCCTAATCCTTCATCACTACTATCCACCCCTAAATTCCCCATCAACCAATCTAATCCCCAACTCCCTCCCATCAAAACATATCATAACGTACCTTATACATACCCATCCACATCCAATCAAGATCAAACCAAACCACAATCCTTATCCCCTACATCACACCTTAGTCCTAAATCCTCATCATCCTCATCATCCCAACCTCATCCCATGGAATTTCTCCTAGATAGTCCCAAGTCCCCTCCTCTAACATCTACTTTGGCTCCTATGCCTCCATCACTTACATCCAACCCCATCCAATCTAGTGTGACTCCTAAGTCACCCACATCCTCTTCATCCCCTAATCCTACTTCATCCAACGTGGCCCCCATGCCACCTTTATCCTCTCCATCCACATCTAATAAATCTACCAATAACCAATCCAATCCCAAACCATCCAATGTGACTCCTAAGTCACCTCAATCTCCCAAATCCAATGTGGTTTCCACACCACCCCCCTCTACCTCAACTCAACCAACATTCAACCCATCTCCCTCATCAACATCTACTCCATCCTTTAAATCCACCCAATCTACCTCTCCCAAATCCACCCAATATAACATATCCTCTTCATCCCAATCTAACACATCCTCTTCATCCACATCTACCTTATCCGTTCCATCCCAAATCAAACCATCTAATCCTACACAAACCAACCCTACACCATCCACCTCTCCCAAATTAACCAAATCCAATCCCAAGCCAAAATACACTACCAATCCAAAACCAAACCAACCTCCTAAAGCCCCCAAGGCTAATCTTCCAACCACATCACAACCATCTAATCCACATCTTAAACCTACATCCAAATCTAATCAATCCTATCCTATCCTACCCACTCCTACACATATCCTACCTAACCCACCCTTATTACCCACACCATATTTCTTACCAACCCCAATCACCTTCACCTCCTTAGGTGAATCCTTGACTACCATATTCCATTGTCTTAAAACCTTTAACATGATCATTCACCCACCCATCAAACATCATGATTCTAACCTTCCCAAACCATCTTGGTATAGGGACCATTATTATTGTGACTTCCACCGTACCCATGGACATTCACTTAATCGATGTCTACAATTCCAATCTTACATCCAAAACCTCTCAGTAGCCAAAAAAATTCTTGTCCTTGTACCTCTCTATCCATCATCATTTTATCCTCATCCTATACCTCACCATCCCCTATTCAAATCCTTGTCCTTTCTTAAACCCCAATCAGCATAAACAATCCAAATTCCATCCATCCCAACCATCCACAAATCCAAACAAATCCAAAAATCCAAAACTCTCCCCCACCTAAACATCCAAACAAATCCAAATCTAAACCCCCATCTTTTGATGGCCCCTTAGCGGATGAGAAAACAAACATCCCCCAATCTAATGGTGACAACATCACTTCACCCTCTTCCATATCCACTTCCTTCCATGTAGCTGAAAGTATGCTTACCAACATCAAACATCGTGGTAAAAGCTTAGGAATCCATGAACAAGGCATCCTTACTCCCATCACCCATCCTCCCAACTCCAGACAATCAGGCTTGGGCTATAAACCTCTTACTAACAATACCCAATCAAAAACCGATCCCACCAATTCTCTTGACCATCCCATCAATCCATCTACCAATCCCCATCCTCTAATCCCCCTACACATCCCAAACACCTCAAATCAGATTGAGCATTTAGGTTTTCCTTTGCACACGATGTTCTTACCTCATCCTTCATCTTCATTCCTCATCCCTCCATCCTCACAAGTACTTAATTGACTTAATCGCACATGATGTAAGTCATTAATAACTATTACACTTGTGTGACCTTGGTCTATCCTTACTATCAACATCCAAGAACGATCGTATCTTAGAGATCCAATCACTTAATCACACATCTTAATTAACTTGTGGTGAAGACCCTTGGGTGCATCTTATGACACTCTAGCCAATGTCATCACTACACTCATCTCCATCCCCCATCTAGCCACTTGTGATTCTTAACCCCTAGAGGTCTTAAGAGAGTGGATCATAAAAAATATCAAATATCAAAAAAGAAAAATCATATCAAAAATAAAAATATCCAATAAAATCCACCTTGACTCTCTCTAAAGGTGTTTCCAGCAACTCTACTGGGCTATGGACACCTGGATGGAAGTAAAGCAATGTTGTGACAAGAATTAGATGTATCTTCATAGGGGCTATGGATGCCTGATCGGTAACAAAGAAATGCATGGCTTCACTTTCCATTCACCTTCCATCAACTTACTTGACTTAATCACTCCCTATACATTGGCTAGTTTATTTTTACATCCTACCCATTGAGTCTTCTTTCAAGTGGTAATTAATTATCACAATCACACACACTTCATCTCGAAGAGGCATCGCGCTTGTATGTTGCCAAGTATGGATTAGACCTTGGTCACACTCTTGTTTTAGTCCCACTTTTATTTTACAACATGTGCTTTTAAGCTCATATTTTAACATCCTTTGCATCCATCATCCATGGGAAATTGATGATCCTATTGATTTATCCTATCCACCCTTATGCTTCCCCTTTTTTTTTCCTTTAGCCCGTCATCATTACGATCTGGGGCAACTTTATAATATGTTGGGGAGCCATCAATTAATTTTTATTCTTCCTTACACTTGGGGGCACACCAAACTACACTATCATCCATCATCTCACCAATCATTTCGCATCTTAACTTATCCAATCAAATATCCTTTATCCTATCCAAAATCATCCCTCTATCCCACATCCATTATCCTATCCAAAACCAATGCTTTAGCCCTAATCCCTATCCACATCTCCCTTGGGACTTATAGGAGAAAGTCACCTCCTTTCAACCCCCCATCCCTATCACATCTTCATCCCACCACATCTAAACTATCTTAAAATTTAACAAAAAAATCTTTTAAAAAAAATCTTAAAAATAAAAAAATCCAAAAATATTAAAAATCCAATTTTTTTTTTTCTTAAAAATCCAAAAAATAAATTAAAAATATTAAAAATCAACAACGCATATACAATTTAAAACACTTTTGCATGCATTTGTGTGTGTGCGTGCTTGTTTGCTTGTTTATTTTTTCCTACATTTGCATCATCTTTTGGCCGATGATATGAGGCCACTTTTATTTCTTTTTCTTGTGCACGGTCCAATGATATGAGGACCATATTTTTATATTAATCTGTCCAATGATATGAGGACCATCAATATTGCACCAACAATATTGCCAATATGAAGCACTTCTTGCTAGTTTAAAAATGGTTGTCCAGTGGAATATTAAACATCTCAACGTTTTGGTGATTCACAACTAATCATTAAACAAGTCAATGATGAATATGCCACCAAGGATGATAAATTGATTCCTTATAAAAGAATGGTCAACAGTTTCAAGGCCTACTTCAAAGATATTCGCTTGAAAAAATCCTCAGTATGAGTAACAAATCAGCAGATGTTATGGCTACCATCACCTCTCTTCTAGACATGCCTCCAGATGCATCAAATTCCAAGTTTCTGATCGAACAATTAACAATTCCCGCTTATGATACTCCCGACTCGGATATGGTTTATGAGATAGTCACCCTAATTCCCCCGGTACCATGACATCTACACCTATCTACATGACCATACCCTTCCACCTAATCTCCCTCGCAGCCATCGCAAATCATTCATCCAACGAGCCTCCCACTTCACCATCCTTGAAGATACCCTCTATCGTAGAAGCTTTGACAGAACTTTGCTATGATGCTTAAATTCCTAAGAGGCCAAATCAACACTCCAGGAAGTTCACGCAGGGACTTGCAAAGGCCCACACTAGTGGTCTTGCTCTTGCCAAAAAGCTTATGTGCACCGGAAATTATTGGCCAAACATGGAAAAAGATGCATGCTCCTATGTCTCGTAAATGTTTCCCTTGTCAAAAACATACTGAACTCATCCACACACCCTCATAAGCCATACAACCCATCACAACCCCTAACCCTTTTCCACTTAGGGTCTAGATCTCATGGGAAAATCAAATCCCACTTTGTCTGATGGTCACAAATTCATTATCATAGCTACAAAGTATTTCACAAAGTGGGTCGAAGCCATGTCGCTCACTTATGTTAAAGGAAAAAAATATCCAAATTCATCCTTAACCACATCATCTGCCACTATGGAGTCCCATCCACACTGATCATGAATAATGGAAAATCCTTAAAAAATCAAGATGTTTATGAACTCTACGAACAATTCCACATCAAGCTTAAATTTTCCACCCCTTATTATCCACAAGGCAATGGAAAATCCGAAGCATCTAATAAGACACTCAAACACATCCTTAGCAAAATAGTCAATCAAGCAAGACGTGATTGGCATACACAAATATATCCCACCTTGTGGGCTTACCGCACATCCATCCGCACTCCCACCAGCGCCATGCCATATTATCTTGTCTTTGGCACCGAAGCAATTTTTTCCGTTGAGATCGATATCCTATCCCTACTCATTTCCTCCAACACCTCATTAATGATGAAGACTACCACATCCATCACATGCAATAACTCAATATCCTTGATGAGAAACGACTATAAGCCACCGACTATCTCAAAGCCTATCAAAACTGCCTTCGCTGTCATTATAGTAAGCGCATCAAGGACCATGAATTTGAAGTCAATGACCTAGTCCTTTAGGAAAATCAACACAACACTAATGCCGAGCGTGAAAAGAAGGGCAAGTTTGAACCAAATTAGCTCTGCACCATATTTCAGCATCACTAACTTTGGATCGGGTACTTATAAGATTGCTACTTTGACGAGACGAGCCAGATGAGCCCATGAATATCATGCATCTTCGCCATTTCTATGCCTAAGTGCTTAATGCTTTAAAAAAATCTGTCCAATGGTGAAAAGCACTTAAGTGTCACCTTGGACAAGTACCATGGTAAAACTGATTTCTCAAGTGCTATGGTAGATATCTAAATCCGATCATTTTTCTACTAGCACTCTACAAATCATAGTACATGAACACTAGGGGCACACTACTCCCCTTTTTCAAATCCACAATTTTCATCCTAATCTATACTATTTTATTGAATTTTAAATTCAATAGAGGATTCTAATGAAATATAAAATTTTCCACACCCTCCCCTCTCATCAATTTTCAACCATTGATCTAATCCACCATGGAAAGATCTCAACCATCCATTTCTACTCCTCCAACTATAAATAGAGGTGCCACCCTCCATGGCAAGCACCTTAGAAATTTGCAAGTAAATGCTGCCCAATTTTCTAGCAATCCAAGCAATTATCAAAGCAATCCATTGAGCTCTATCAAGCCATTAATTAAATGGGAGGTGCTGCAAAAATTTGTCCAAGAATATGAAGCATCCATTGTACTCATCAAATCAAACAATTCAAGGAGCAAATCCAAGGAAACAAAGGAGGAGAATTCTACTTGTAGGTAAGTACAAGTAAATTATTTTCCCCTTCTTTCCATCTTGCTCAATCGGAGGTAGTGGATTAGTTGTGTTAGATTTTGTGTTGGTTTGATTGCATAATCATATCATGTTTGCACACTAACACAAATTTTCCTCTACATCAAAGCTTCTTTGAAGGTTTTTATTGCTCGGGAAATTTACTATTTATAGTAAGTGTGTACTAGTGACACTTACTACTTTTATAATCTGGTCTTACCCTCCTCGGTTTAAAGAAAAATCACCATTTTTGATCTAGGTTTTCTCTCTGGATGCTCCCTACAAAATTTCAGCTTCACCTACCCTTTGGATCAATGGGAAATTGAGGAAGAAGGGTTTAGGGCACAAATTTTGAAATTTATGCCATTAATTATCTAAGACATATATGCAATTTCAACTTTTTTCAGCATGAAGGTGCTCGACAGAGGAAGAGATGACCAAAGTTTCTCTAGAATCGCCTTGTGGTTTTAGAGATATGAGCACTTCACCATTTCCGCTCATGGAAGCTTGTGGCAAAATTTCGGCATGGTGACAACTGAAAAAGAAAGGGTTTGGGTGATATAATAGCAATGGAGAAAGTGAAAAGGATGTGAAATGTAAGGGTGAGGTGTCAAGTAAAAATAATGGAGGAAAATGGAGATTACGGGCAAGTGAGGGTTTGTGTACGCACGCACAAAAAGAAGTAGAAACAACAATGAAAAAAAAAAGTTGGTTTTTCTTCATCCTTGACATGGGAAATTTTTTTGTCCCAAATATCCTAAAGGATTGGGATGGTTGGTACAAAAAATGTGCCTCACCCTCATTAAGACAAATGTTGCTCCGTGATTTCCCGGTGACATAACACAAAAAGGTGCTCAAAACACCCAGTGGCCAAAACTGGGTCATATGGGTGACCAGGGAAGGGGCTGGGCATGGGTGGAGATAAGTGTCCCAACTGTCCCAAATTTTTGGGATGGTTGATGCAATTTTTTTTTTTCCCTCACCCAGGCTTGACAAGTGGCACTCTGTGGTTTGATGGAGGAGGTTGCTTTAAAAATGGTGCGCAGGGGCTAAAATGATCAATTTGGGCTCAACTGAGGTCACATCAATGTACATGGGGATATCTAGGGTTGGGTGCATTTTTTGTTCCAACTATCCCATAAATTTGGGATGGTTGGTGTAAAAAAGTGCACCCTCACCTTGGGCTTGACATGTGTCCACCTTGAAAATGACTAACTCCACTTGCCTTGGGAAAACTTGATAGAAGCATAACTTGAGAGTTCAAAGGTATTTTCATGTAATTATTTGTATGAAATTGACTGAAATGGAATTTCGAGAACAATGGAAAGGGTCCAATGCCTTTATTCTACCTAAAACATCCTAAAAATAGATTTTGCTTCGGGCTCATAGATTGTGCATGTTGAAATCAGATCGTGGGAAAAATTACTTGTGTCTTAAGAAAGATGTGAAACCACCATCATTTAGATCTCATAAATAAATTTCCAATGATGTTTCGTTTTACCTCCAACTCTTTTCTGGAGCTCCCGAGTCACTTCCCGAAGCTCAAGGGCTATTGTTGCACTATAAGTCGCTTCACCCTCCAGAGGACCCATTTTGCCTAATTTGTCCCAAAACCTGAGAAACTTCCTAGAATATTCCAAAATCAGTTGTAAAATTTTCTTATCTCTCTGATACACATCCTTGATGATTTTTATCCTTTCATTCCGCTTTTGGGGGTGTGCGCCAGCCTTAGGAAGACCAAAAATAACCATTCCTAAGCTTCTTTAGAGTCTATCTTGAAGGACCTTGAATTGGAAGTGCTTAAATGGACATGATATCCATAAATCACCTATGAAATAGGTTGAAACAACACATATGAACACTTATAAGGGTAGGATAGTAATGATACAAGGGTTAGTATGATTTGGAGGAGGGCTCGGATGACTTTCAAGCAAAAATTTTCACAGTAGGGTATGGTTGTCATGCTTTCAAGTTTGAATTTTTCCCTTACAAAAACTCATGAAAATAGTTGGATCTAACTTGGGGGCATGTTGTGGATTGATTACAATGAGGACATGACATGACATCTCAATTCAATTTACAGACCAATGCCTTATCCATTGGGCTTTAAAGAGTCACTCAACTTGCAAGAGATAGACAGAAAGGAGGAACACACACAAACACACACAACTAAAAGGAAACACACCACACTAAAAAGGGGAAAAACATACATGTAGTAGGGAAAGGAAAACAAACTTAAATCACCTATAGTATAATGTTGGGGACAACTCGCTTTATAGCTCTTTTTCTCTCCAGAGGTTACCCTTGGATGGGTAACACTGAGTGATGATGTTCTGTGAAGCCATTGACTGGTTCAAGGAAGTAGCCTCCTTTCCTCAACTACTTATGAAATCTAGGTTCTTTCATGATTTCTGTATACTTGGGAGGAGTGAGCCTACATTATCTCTTTGATGTTTGGAGCTTTTCTCAGAAATTCCATTTCCTTTACTCTCTTTGAAATCAGTTTTGGAATGCCAATTTCCATCTATGTTCACCCACACTATTAATTTTTCATTGAGCATCTCATCACTACCCCAGGATGATTTTTGATTGAATATCTTGAGTTTCCTTCTTTCCCACATTCATTCTCATTGACATCTTTTCCACAAGAAACCTTGAATTCATCCTTTTTCTCCATTCCACTATGAGGTGTTTGGATATTGACTGGAGGATCAGAAGTAACCTCATACCTATCTTGTATGGCCATGACATGAGCTAAGAGGTCAAGACATTAGCTCAGGATCTTCCACACCTTTTACCACATTCAATATTTCTAGCATGAAGTCCTTCTTTGAAGTTTCCAATAGTTCACCTTTACATTCATTTGAAGAACCTTCATCTTGAAAATCAAGGCAACCATTAGGAGGAATTGCTTCATTATCCCAAGCTCATTGCATTTCACTACTTCTTTGTCATGAGGAATCTCAACTCTGGGACCTCAAAACTCTTTGTTTCAACCTTTTCATCATAGAAATAATCTTCTTCTTTGAATGGGAAAGAGAATAATTCCATTTCAAACATTGGCTCAGGAGAGACATCAAAATTCTCATCTTGCTTTTTTTCATCATGACCAGTCTTTGAAATTAGTTGAAAACTAAAATTTGATTCATGTTTGTCTTGCAAATCCATAGCTTGCATCATAATTCGAGACTAAGTTGAGGGTCTTCTATTTCTTCTCGTAGCTCTTAGAAATTCTTGCACAAAGTCTTCCTTCAAACCTCTCAAGAGCTCATCATAGGTTGGATTTGTTTCTTCATGGATGACATGATCAAGAGAATATTCATCTTCAAATGGGAATGAGAATATCTCCTCCTCATGGATATGCACATAGGCTGATTTCTCATCTTGGAATTCATCAAGGAACACTCCATCTTCCCCATGGATTACATCATCAAGAAACTTGGGGTTATCCTTTTACAATTCAATATTTCTCAATGCTTCTTCAAGATCAATACCTCCTCAAAAAGGGATGTTTGGTCCTATCAAGATGGGAATCTCATCCTCATCTTTAGTTGTTACGAAATGATTCATCCTCCTACTATTTTGGTATAGAATGTTAGCTCTTAGATTTCCTTCCTTTTGTACTATATATCTCATTTTCTTCTCTGGGAGAAACTTTTCCATATCTCCTTAACCGGAATGGTTGTGGAAGACCAATTCATTAAATTTTCCCTCCCATCTATTGGCAAGTGTAAGATTCTACTCAATAATATTCCAAATGAAGCCAGAATGTCTGCTACCAAGATAGTTATCACACATTTTCTTGTCTGGAAATTTAACGAGATCCACCTATGCATCTTTGACCTTTCCTACAAGTGTGACTTCCTTTGATTCCATGGAGTAACAAGAGCCATCGACCTTAGTCAAAGTGAGTTTGAGGGCATTAGAAACTTTCACATGCATTACATTGTCAAAGGCACTGAATCTATTATACAATTATTCAATCGATATCCTCCAATGAGAAGGGAGACATAGAAAGGATCCACCTTATCAGTCTTTGATGCACTCAAAGAAAGCATGTTATGTGATGAAGGTGTAGGTGGAGTTGATAATAGTCCTTTAGAACTAGGAGTTATGGTATTGGGCTTTGAACTACCACCCTTGATATGATGGAAAAACTTCTTGAATTGTTCAGATGAGTCCACAGATATTCAGATTCGAAATCTGCACTTTAGTCTTGTTCATATGTTCTATGATGTCAAAAGGAGAAGATGTGGATAGGGAGATGGAGACACTATTTTGAAGTTAGGAAATACTTGGAAGTAGGGGTAGATGCTTGGGGACGAAGGCTGATTTAAGAGGTACAATGGAGGCTTTTGAAGGACTAGATTTCATAGGAGCCAAATTAGATTTAGAAGAGGTATTGGAATACTTACTTGGAATAATAGGTGACCTCTTTCTTTTCACAAGATCGGGTTTCTCCAATGCATAATTCATGGAGGGTGGAAGTAGAGATCCTTTATTGATTATTTTGTTTTACAGAGTCACCACAAGAGGATCTTCAATCTTCTTGTTTTTCTTCACAGCAGTGGAGGAAGGAGGCTTGCCTTTTTTACTACTGAGAGTGGATGAACACCGCACATGAGAAACTAGGTGCATCCATGTCATCATCTTCATCACCTCCAGAATACTCACAGAATCTAATTTGTGCATCATTCTCTACTTCTTCAACCTCTAGAAAATCATTGTCTTCACTTTCTTGTTCTGTTCCTTCTTCGTCTTCTTGAGTTCTACAACTTGCATTGACAAGTGGAGCCTCTAAGACAAGCCTTCAAGAGATGCCTCTTATAATCTGATTTCTATTTTTATCTTGATGGAATTCTTGTTGAGAAAGCTCCTTATTCAATATGTCATTTCATTTACAAATTTCTACAACAATGGATTTGTTCTCTCATCTTTGGGATGTGGGCTCTACCCTTTGAAGGGTTCTTGATCTTTCCAGATAGGATGAGATCATCTTTAACTTCAATGGCATTCCTTGCACTTGTGAGATTATTTCTTGGTTGAACCCTTCAGAGAAAGAATCCTACTTCAGGAATTGAGCATTGATGAAGAATCTCTTGACATTGTTTTTGGATGGTGAAGCATCTTCTAGTATTCCTCTGAGTAACTTATTGAATGAGCTATGAATCTCTCATAGTCTCATTTGTTTCTTTCTTCATTTGTGTCCAGTTGGACTAAGAGGAGATCTTGGAAATCCTCATCCGATTTGAATATTTCTTCAAAAAGGCTTTTTATGTCCTCCCAACTAGTGATGGATCTAATAGGTAGGAGATAGAACCACTCAGCTGCCTTTTCTTGTAGAGACTCCACAAACAATCTCACAACAACATCTTCATGTTCAATTCCAAGGATTCCATGATGACATGATGAAGGCAAAGATATGTTCTTTAGGAAGTTTTTACTGTCACCTTTGAACTTTGGAAAGTTCTTACGTGAGAACCTTTTAGTAGATCATGAAGAGGAGATGTAAGAGAAAGTGGACTTGTATTCCTTCCCCATGGAACAATGGGTTGGGGTATTTTCCTTCTTCATCCACCATCATTTATTCTTTCCACTTCTGCAAATTCTTCTCCCAATTCTTCTTCGATTCTTGTTCTCTTTCACTAGGGAATTCAATATTCAATGGTGGTTGAAAGATGGGAGAATTTGTAGGAGTATCAACAAGGAGTTTGGATCAGATTACTAGGTGAACCACTTGAAGAATCAGATGGGGATGAAGCTTGAGAGAAATAGTAGGGGTTATCTCTGATATTTTCTTGTGGATTTTGTAAAGCCTCAAAAGTGGATCAATAACTCCTCTCAATCTATTCAACCCAGTATATCTCTTTTCAATTAGTTTTAGGAAAATCTTGTAATGGGAATATGAAAGGAAACTGGAATATGAAAGGGTCATTCACATGAATCAATAGTGGGAAGTTCAACAATGGATTTCAATCAACCTTTTTTTGTTTTTCAATTTTTTATTTTGTATTTTTAGTATTTTATTTTTGTATTTTTGATTTTATTTTGGGTGCAAATGCTACCAAGTCTACCCCATGGTGGGCGCCTAAAAAATTGGTGAGAAAAATTTTGGGTAGACAAATTGGTGGGTATCTTGCCAATGATATGGACTCTAGGTCCCTCTGCTTAGATGGTGCAACTCCATTTATTGTGAGTGAACTAAAAGGGAAATTGTTGGCCCAAGAGGCCAGGATCTAATAGAACACTCCATCAGTACCATGGAAATGCTTGCAATGAATTACAGGGAGGAATTTGTTGAATGATGGGGAAGAGGGAGTGAGAAATTAGGAAGGGGGATTAGCTTTGCAAGTATAAAATCAGATTCTTTCCAAAGATAATCAAAGTATCACATACACAACTTATAGGAAAGAAACAACTATGCTTATAACATCAACGATGAGAGGAAACCATGCACACAAAGTTGCACACATTCATGCATCATGAAAAGAAGAAACTCCTTTCTTTATTGACATCTTCACAAGTTGTAAATGATAGAGAATGGAAGAAAAATAGATAGGGAAAATAGAAGAATGTTATCTCTTTTCCTTTCTCAAATAGATCTCTCTCTTGAGTGCACAAAATTGACAACCCTTAAGAATGAGGGTGTCATTACATTTATAGATTTTAGAATGAATCTTCGCCTACCCCCACATGACCTTTCATTTTTCCTCACAACCTGTGACTTTTGACATTCCTAGGAAAGAACATTAAGTCCCCTTTTATCAATTAAGGGAAACTTATTACATTTTTGGACTATAGTCACATTAATGAATAGGATGAATGTCATGATTTCTCACAACGAAGAATTAGAAAGGGGGTAGAGAAGAGGAGAAAGAATGAGGAAGGAGGGGAAAGAAGAGATCTTCCAAGATGAAGATACCTCCATCATTGATGAAGACCTTGTTGATGATGATGATGCACGGACATCCTGGACCATGAAATGAGTGTTTAGAAACATTTTTGAGGCCTCCCATGTGAGAGTTCGATGGACACAAGCACTACTCACGATGATCCTCCTTAATAATTGATTGATGAACCTATTAACTCATTGAAAATCACCCATCTAACTCATTTCAAAACACCCAACTCACCGAGAGATGGTGATGGATCTACCTTTGTTCCTGTGATGCTTTGTCTTGCTTCTGGACACAATTGAACTTAGGATGATGCTTCCAGGACCCATATGAAGTTTTCGATTCTTTTTTGAGCTATGATATCATCTCATTACACTATGGAGAGTCCAAAAAGTGGAAAGATGAGTGAAAATAGATTCATCTACAACCTTTTGCTCCCAAAACGAAGACTTTCTATTTTTAGACCCAGGATCTAGGAGCTATTATTTTGGGAAAGGTTGATTTTTTGCCTTGGAATCATAATTTAGGAATCTCACCATGTTTGGATATTCTCATAGAGTTTTATGACCATTCTCAAGAGCATTTCTATTTTTAGAAGTTGATATTTGGATTTTTTTCACTTTTTTTTGCCTTTTTACCCTTTTGTGCCCTAGTTTTCCATTTTGGTGATTTTTAGGTTTTACTTCTTTGAAGGTTTTTACTATTCTAGGAAAATTTACTATTTATAGTAAGTGTGAACCAAAGGGAACTTAATTTTTTTAGAATTAGTCTTCCTCTCCTCAATTTGATGAAAAATTGTTTTTGATTTGGTTTTTCTCTCTAGATGCTCTTGTGAAAATTTTTTCACCCACTCTCAAGATCAACGGGAAATCAAGGAAGAAGGGTTTAGGGCACAAATTTTGAAATTACTCCTATTAATTATCTGATACATCTTTACAATTTTAGTTTTTTAATAATTAATGCACTTGGGAGAGGAATATATGCCCAAAGTTTCACTTGGAATCCACCTTGTGGTTTGAGAGATATGAGCACTTCATTGTTTTCGCTCATGAAGCTTCTAAAAAATTTCGGCATGGCGATGGCTGAAAAATTAAGGGTTTGGGTGTATACCAGCAATGGAAAAAGTGAAAAGGACATGCAATGTATTTTTAATGCATGAGGTGTTGGAAGAAACAATGGGAGGAAAATGGAGATTTATAGCGTGAGGGTTTGTATACACACGCACAGGAAGAAGTAGAAGCAACAATGAAAAACAAAAAAGTTGGTTTTTCTTCATCCTTGACATGGAAAAAAAAATCCCCAAATTTCCCAAAGGTTTGGGATGGTTTGTGCAAAAAAATGAACCTCACCCTCATTAAGACAATGTTTCTATGTGATTCGTTGGTAACATGATGCGAAAAAGCCCACTTAAAACACCCGAGGCCAAAATTGGGTCATATGGGTGACCAGAGAAGGGGTTGGGCATGGGTGGAGAAAAGTGTCCCAAATATCCCAAAGTTTTGGGATGGTTGGTGAAAAAAATTCCCTCACCCAAGCTTCCAACCGTGCACTCTGTGGTTTGATGGAGGAGGGTGCTAGAAAATGGTGCACGGGGCTAAAATGATCAATTTGGGCTCAAATGAGGTCACATCAGTCCGTCGGGGCTATCTAGGAGCTGGGTGAATTTTTTTGTCCCAAATGTCCCAAATATTTGGGATGGTTGGTGCAAAAACGTGCACCCTCACATGGGCTTGACATGTGTCCACCCCGAAAATTGACTAACTCCTTGATCTTACCTTGGGAACAACTTGATGGAAGCATAAATTGAGCATCCGAAGGTATTTTCATGCACTTATTTATATGAAATTGAATGGAAATGGAATTTTGATAAAAATGGAATGGGATCAATGCCTTGATTCTTCCTAAAACCTCCTAAAAAATAGGATTTTTCTTCGGGCTCATAGATTGTACATGTTGAAATCGATTGTGTGGAAAATTTTCTTGTGTCTTGTGGAAGATGTGAAACCACCATAATTTATAGCTCAAAAATACCTTTCCAATGATGTTTTTTTACCTCAAAATATTTATGTAGCTCCCGGAATCACTTCCCGAAGCTTAGGGGCTATTTTGCACCGCAAGTAAGTCGCTTCACCTCCAGGACTTGCTTTTGTTGAATTTGTCCCAAAACTTCTAAAAATTCCCAAAATCTTCAAAATTCAGTTGAAAAATGTTATTATTTATTTGATACACATCCTTGATGAGTTTTAACCTTTCATTCTCGCTTCTAGGGGGTGTGCGCCATCCTTAGGAAGACCAGAAATAACCATTCCTAAGCTTCTTAATGAGCCTGTCTTATAATATCTTGACTTGGAAGTGCTGAATAGACTTAATATTCCTAAATAATATATGGAACAAGTTTACACAACACATATAACCAATTATATGGGTAGTATATGAGTGATACGGGGTTAGGATGATATGGAGGAGGGCTCATGATGTCTTTCAAGTGAAAATTTTCACAATAGGGTTATGGTTGTCATGCTTTCAAGTTTGAATTTTTCTCTTGAAAAAACTCATGACAATAGTTTGGAAGTGGTTAAGGAGAGAATCAACAGAACACTATCTTAGTTTTCTACGGGCTTCAAAAGCTTAGTGTCTCACATACTCTCAATTCCACGAGAATAAAGGATTTTGGCCACAGGACGAGAAAGTTGCATAACAAGTAACAAGTGTTTTGCGGTATGTGGGAAACATGAAGATCCACCAAGGAGAGAGTTAGACCTATGACATAGGAGATGATTAGAAACATGCAACACATTCAAAATTAATCAAAACATAGAGGAAATCATGGGACAAATAAAAGTGGTTTTTTGACTATAGTTTTCGATGCAATCATCCAAATTTGACAAAATTGATGGCATTGAAAGCTCTTCTCAAGAGCTTCGTTTTACATCAAGGAATTCAGATTTTATTATTGTTCAAAAGTTCAAAATGCAAACATAGTAGAGGATGGAGAAATATGTAGTTCAGCCAATAAAACCTTCAACCACCTCACCCACCCAAATTAAAAGCTCGAATGACGCTCATGTCCCGCCTCCGTGTGAATTATGATGGCATATTGTAGAGGAGAACGATTGTTTATCTCATGGAGTTAATGGTGATAGGATATATGGGTAGAAAATTTAATTCCACTCATTACAAAATAAAAAATTTAGAATTTGAATTCTCACACCCCATTTTCATTTCTCCTCCCCATTTCATATAAATGTAAGTGCCTTTGCTTAAAAACGGGGTTCTCTTCTACGGAATTTAGAACTATGTTTTGAGTTTCCACATACTCCATGCCTCTCGAGCTCTGCAACTATATTTTTCAAGTGGTTGTCAAGCCTCTATTTTTGGAAACTCGAGTGATACGATTTAATGGAATGTGACTAAGGTATTTTCCTTAATACTCTTGTCTGATTGTGAATCTCTATTGCTCTTGCCTTCCTTTGGATTTATGTTTTGTCTCGCATAAAACTCTATGTTTTCATCAGATCCTCACATAAGTAGTTTCATCACTTGTCTCTATAGGTCATATTTGGGCCATGTTTTAGTTTTGGTGCATCACCTTCTTTCAGGTTATCACCTTTTCTCCCTTTTTCTCAACCTCGATCCTGTAGATTTGTAGTTTAGTTACATTTTGAAGTCAGTAGGTTAGTTGTGATAGGCTAGAATGGAAAAAACCAACCTTCTCTATAAGTTGATCTCATTTTTAGGTCCCACACTATTTAGATCTTCCCATGTTACCCAAAGTTTCCAATGTTCATTTGTGAATATTCGAAGGGCACAACTTTTGGCATTAATAGGACCAACCCTTTCCTAGACCATCAATGTGTTTCCTTTTTCCTCTAAATATTTCACTACTCTCAACCCATCTTGCATTACCCTTTTTTTCCCCATTAAACTCTATCTTCTCGGTCTAATTTTGAGGTAATGACAAGATGTAATTACAATCATTTTTTCTATTTTCCCCACATTATTATCGTGGATACCCATGACAATCTATTTCTACTTGTAAAATGTGTTTATGTCTGCATGTGTTATTTCCCCATGTTTAGGTGGCTAGTTTTTGATCAACTCCTGTAGTGACCCATGAATTGTGTTGAAGAAAATTTTGGCCTCTCCTTTCTCATCTCTAAATATTATTCAATTTACTCCCAAGAAAAGGTTTCCGTAAATTGTGGCAGGATAAAATTCCAAATATGGACTAAGGGATGTTACATTTTATCACATTGCTAAGTAATAATTTCGTAAGATTGTCAAAGATGACTAAAGACATTTGTTGATATTAACTATATACTCGTTTACATTTTATTAAATTTGTAACATATTGACTATAATTGATACTTATCGTAGGATACTATGTTTCTAATTACTTAAAACATGATTTAAAGTGGATACGATATTTTAGCATACATACATAACACATATATTTTCCTAAACTATATTATTTTCATATATATACAATTTCATAAATACATTATAGTTATCTATTACACTTTATCTTACACCTTTGAATCCATTTATTATGTTGCATGCATCTATATATTTATATTCTCTCTTATTCATCTTATACTCATTCACATATAAAATTTTCTTGTGGATATACCCTCTTTCCCATAAATATAAATTATTCTAATGAATATAACTTTTCTTCAATGGAATATATCTTATCACCTTAATTTTACATTCTTATATAGTCTTTAAAGTTTAAGATTACAATTTTTCACACATTATTTCCTTTCATAACTATTAACTTACACTTATTTACAATCGGAACTACCAATTAGTGGATATTTACCCATATACCGTAGTATATATATGCATTTTCTTGTATAAACTATAGTGTATAGTTGTAATGCCACCCTATATGTTACACATACATCTCCATATGCGGAAATATGAAGGGATATGTCCCTTAGATAGGTCTATTCATCAACAAAGTCCTTTGAGTATGTCATAAAGATCCACTTGATGCCACATATGTCTTAGCATTCTTTCCCCTATCTCTCTCTCTCTATATGTCATTGTTATCATTGTGGTATGGTTTTGAACCTCGCGTCACCCATGAACACTCCTCTAACTTTGATAATTATTCATATCTTCTTCATCCATGTAGTATCATGAAACTATATATGATGGTATATGTATCTTATAGTATATCTTCTCTTATGTCTCTCGTATTTTCAATATTATCGATGTGGTATCTTTTTGCAGCTTCCACAATATATATATTTCTCTATTTTATATGTAGATCCTTCACTCAAGCGACAAATAACTACCCAAAGTGCATGTGTTCTCCTAGTAGTTTTTCAAGTATCACCCAACCCGCGGTATATGTCAAATCTTCCACCGTAATATATTCTTATTGATCCCTATGAAGAACCATAACAACATTATCCCAGGACTTAAAATCTTGTCTCATCCTTGAGACAACTATATGTGAAGAACTGCCGAAAGTCTTGAAAACAAATATGCTCTTGGTCTCCACTTGAAACTACTCAAATGATCTAGAGGAATGACATATCATCAATTACCTAGAAACTTAGGCATTTGGTGCAAGGAAACAAATTGTATCATTTTCTCAACTTGCCCGACTAGGTATACGGGTAGGTAATGTAGAAAACATAAGAAATGATAATCCATAATGTGTATTTTGAAATAGTTATCAAATCCTCTTGATTTTTGGTTTTGATAGATTGGCATATGTTAGGACAATAGAATAGATTCAATTATGATAAAATATTGAGTACTTTTTTCTTGACATCTTTAGATGTAAAAGGGGAAAAATAAATTTAAACGTAAATATAAATAAATAGAGATTGAAGGGGAAGATAAGAATTAGTGAAACTCAAAATTAAAAATTTGTACAAGTCTACCTATGCAGAATACATATCTAAAGGTTTGATTAGGTATTGTAATCTTTCTAAAAAATACTCCTATGCCTATTATTGTTGACAATATGAGCAATGACTATTCATAATGTGTATGTTCAGAATTACAAAGTTATTAAAGAGTTTTGGTATATTCCACATCATTATAATATTATGCGGTCATATCTATGGTGATATTTTAAATTTTAACTATATCATTATCTTTGAAAAAACATTATTAGAATTTAGAATTTGTATTTAAAAGAACATTCATCAAAAGAAACAATTTTGCACAAATGGCATTGTGTTTTTTTCCATTGGGAGAATAAATATTACTAACTCGTAAGCTATGGTAAAAACTATAGGTTTGATGAATAATTACAAGACAAAAATATTTGCACAATGGCTATGACATCTTTATTATGTTTCTCGCAAGTACCATTAAAGTGTGCATGCACTATGACCAATGTTTTTAAACTTTATAATTGAGATATTTTCAATTTTCTTAATTGTGTACACCATTGTAAGTCTCAGGAAAATGCTATGTGGTTTCATAAAGTTATAAATATTTGTAGATTCCTTCAAATTGTAGAACATTTGTTACATGCAAATATTATGAGGTTCTTTAAAAGTGAGGGCAAGTATATGCTTGTGATTTTGGAAAACTTGTCGATTATGCTTTATTGTTACTATAATTTGAAATATTAAAGTAAAACATATTTCACATCTTCCAAATAACAAAGAGAATGTAAAAATTATATTTTGGTAGCAATACAAAATGGACACTGGCTGTAAAAATTATATTTTGGTAGCAATACAAAATGGACACTGGCCCTACTAATATGTTAATAATCAAAATAGTAAATGCATTTAGGAAGTTTGAAGAATATAAAAACATACTCTTCATTAATTAAATCCTAAAAGCTAAAACTACATGGAAAGTTCTTGATCAAATATGTGATCACATGTTAGTGAAGGAAACAAAAACAAACATAGGATCACTCATCGAACATCAAAATACATATCAAATATAGGCTTCCTAAGATTAAACTTCCTCATTGGAATTTAACATAACAATAGCTAGAAAATGTTCAATATCCTTATCTTAAAGAGCTAGTTGTCCTATAATAGTGAAAAGGGCATACAAACTTATTTCCATTGATTCAAAGACATCTTATCTCATCCCTAGCTTTTCCAAATTACACCAATTTTACTTCTTTGAATTAGTGTCTCTACAACCTCTAATTTATGTAGTTTCTAAATATTTTTCAACCTACTTATAAAATGAATTACATTTTTGCAAGTATTTATGGATGATTGAAGTGTTGCTTTCACTACACTAACTAGTCTAGATAACAATTAACTTTGTAACCTTTAAATTGTCTAGCTTTAGTGTATATTACTTGGGTCATTCATGGCTTGAAGAAAATGATTCACCTATACCAGCACCCAAAAATTGGTAGGCAATTGAGCTCATAATAGATCGATGGCTTCGTGTTAAAAACAATTCTATTCTTGATATCCTCAACCAAAATATTTTTCTTGAAATCCATTGCTTTTTATGCAATAATTATTGCATATTTGTCAAGGATGATCCTTCTTTGCATAATTTGATTGAATTTGAAGTCATCAACCAAACCCAAAAAATATGAGCAGCTATATTCTAAAGAAAAGAAATTAGTCATTAACTAAAATAATATTGAATCTTGATTGTGTTTCGATAATTTTGGGGATTTACCCTTTTAGTAGATGAATTATCTAGGAAATTAATGCCTTATTGAAATTGAATATCTACTTGGAAAGCATTCGGGGGCATGAGGATGGTGAAACACATTTATGTCACTATACAAAAATTGGCAAATGAGACCTTAAGCCAATACTTCATATTGTAGACACAAATATTGCACATTAGACAAATATTTAGCCTAGTCTTATACTACTATTTAGAAGGTTCTCAAGCGTCTACAAAAGTACTAATTAATCCCACCTTTTGGACCTCTTCTTTTTATATTTTATTTCGTCTTTCCCACGTCATTTCCAATACTTATCACCCCATTTTCTAACATCCCCAAGTTTCTATCCCTAAATCGGGGTGCCCAGACAATCTTGGGGTGCCCCGAGGTGCCCTCTGTCCCACCCAGGGGTGCCTCGATCTATGCACAATATCCTTTGCTCCTTTTTGGGTCACTTCTATTTGTTGGTCATCATTATCTTCTTCTCGGTCATCCTTGTAAGGATTAATTACAAAATTAAACTTAAAATCCTTATAAATATAAAGCGTATAAGACCATAATAAGGAGTTAGGTCATTGCATCCTATCACTACTATCACTCCATCTAGGGTTGCATCCATTGCATGACTTGCATCCACATAGTGTCATGCATTCAAGCTAGGAATTCTACATCACACACACTTCATAGGGGGCATGATTCATTCTATTCCATATACACATGCTACTTACATTTCTATAGCTAATATTGCTCGTTATTTCACAAAGTGCGATTACTTCAAGAGCACCTAGGACATAACATGCACACACGCACCGAAACTACATCAAGGTCTCGTAATGTAGTGAAACACTCGCTTATAAGTTCACTAGCTTGGCAGTTTAGGTTGGTCTAACCCATTCATATGAATCTTTACTTTTTCTAGGGTTTACTTCTTCTACTTGCATTACGGGACATTCTCCAGTTCATCGTTCGAAAAATCCAAAGCATGACATACGAAAGTATTTAAAGGAATCTAAAGACCATACCAAATTGAGGTTCTAAACATCTACAGGTTCCAAAGCACCCAAATTGGACAGGGGGGCATGCCCGGGGTGCCCCAAGACTACCTTCCTGAGATGCCTCACACCTCAAACAGATAAGATCCACCCTTCACATGGTCCCTAAGTGTTCGTCTTACACTACCGAGTTCCACTTCTAGATCTACGACAACTTGCGACAATCTATTGTAATTAATCAAGTTTATTCCTTACTCTTCTCTCGCATATTAGGTTTTACTTTACTTAGAATAATTTGTTTGCATTCACTCTATATTTCTCTAGTTTTCTATTTACAACGTTTTAGTCCTCCTAGTTAGATTAACATTAATACCCTAGAGAGTTAGGTACACCCATATTTTTTTAATCATTTTGGTGAACCCGATCTCTCTCTCTCTCTCTCTCTCTCTTTTTTACAATTTTGAATCCGTACATTTCCACCATGGGTAAGCATCATAGAAAGTCCTCTTCTCCTAAGTCTTTAGTTACTTTACAATTTGATAGTTGTGGCCATGCTTTCACCAATACCCCCACTTCTTCTTTTGGTTTTAACCCTTGTCCTTCATTTATTGACCTTCCATCTCTAGGAATGGATCCTCGGGCTATTGCGGATGTTGTTACCTCTTACTTATGCACTATTAATCATGATACCTTAGCCAACTTGTTTTCGAAGTTCAAGCTCTTCCTCCTGATCCTATCGCTTTCTCCCTTACCTTGGGCATAACTAACTCTAACCCTACACCTCCTTCTTCTCCGCCCACCATCGAGTCTCCTCCCTTACCAACTCCACCTACCTTAGTCCCTGTTGTTTTCATGGTTGAGCTAGTCCCTTCCACTTCTTTGTCACTTTGATGTCACCCACTAAACCCACCCCGTATTACTCGGTTGCTTTTCCTATTCCTCCCATGTCCCCTTTTCTATATGACATGCCCTTCACAACCACTCTTCACATGATCAATATTGTTTCTTCCCCACCACCTGTCACTACTACTACTATTGTGCCATACTAAGCTTTCTCACCACCTCTTGATATCATTCCATTCTCACCACCATCCCCCACCTCCTCAGTATGCCCATCATTCACTTGCACTCTCTTCATTAACAATTCCTATTGGGATCACATACCACTCGACACATCATGTCTTTCCACCGTTTGTTCATATGAAGGTTTCAATCGACTTAGGTTCCACCTTCATGACCTTCATACTCCTTTGCAGGATCCACATTTGTATCATGGTTCTATTATTCTCATTTCCGCTTATGGATTGTGTGTTTTTCACCTTGTGGTTCATCTCGCACACCATCCTACTGCCTATCCACTTACACTAGGCCAGTCTTGGTTAGATTATATTGGGGGCACCCTTGATTCTGATAATATTGATATCACCTTCCCCATGCCATTTGGCACTGCTAGCATTTGTAGTAGTTATTTTTCTTGCTATACACCCAACCTTACTACTTGGTATGCTCAGGGATGCCCATTACCCGCCTTTACAGATGAACAATATGCCATGGTCATGTACATTTTGCACATTCATGGTTATCTAGATGACCTCCCACATACAATTTCCTATCAAGTATCTCAAGCGGTCTAGTATGAATTTGACACTTCTACTGATGATCCCTCTGATGCTCTTACCCCACCATTACTTTCATGTGATCCACTTCCACCTACACCCTCTTCTATCTCCACCACCATAATTGATGAATCTCACCCTAATCATCCTCCATCTCCCACCCACTCCTTCGACATTATACAATTACTTCAAACATAGTGTCAGTCCATGGAGGCAATAATTGTGTCTCTCCACATTGAGATCACCCAACTTAAAGATGTCATTAATCACATACTCCCATTACTCCTACAGCCTTACATGATCTTCATCCCTTTCTCCTCCCCTACTACCTCAAAAGCTGTACCATTACCTTCACCCCTTATTCTTCCTTCCACTGCTACACCATAGGACATTCTTGGCCACCTTCTTCATCATAAACTCATTGATCTACCATCTAATCGCCGCTCTTTGCCACCTCAACCAATCCACTATCATGACCCATCATTCTACCACTACCACCGCATTCGAGGGCATCATACTGACTCTTGCCACACATTGAGCCATATTATTCGAGAACTCCAACAATTTGGTACCCTTTCATTTGACACATGCCCTTCTTCTACATTACGCTCTTCTCACCCAACTTTCCCACATCGTAAGGGGCGAATTCGCATTACTCGCATCTCACCTCCACCACAACCTTTCCTATACTCTTCATCCTCATTTTCCAAACTAGCCGCTTCTACATCCTCTACTCTTCCCCACACAACTACTACATGGTTATCTCCATTACCTCCTATGCCTCTTCCACCTTCTTTCCCCCTACTCCATCCTATTAGTCCTACACATTGGCATAGGCCTCCTACTCGGACCACTACAACACCTCACCACCCACCACCACCTCATTTTATCCCATGATGATCATCTTCTTCTTTACGCATGACATCTCCTCGATCTCCCTCACCTACGCATTTTACTATGCCCCGCCACTCATCTTACATCCACCCCTCACATGCATATTGAATTCATTCCCCTGCACAACGCTTTATCTCCTATACTGCCATTATTAGAGCATCCTTCTAAGCATTCCTCCTCTCATATACGGATCGATGGACATTTGTCCCTCACCCTTATTGGATGATTTCTCTTTCCTAACCGATTAAGGGGTCTAGCCATTCGACAACTGAAACCCCCTCCTCTTACACTATTCATCACTTCCTCTCACATTCATACATTTTCATTTCTTCACCTATCAACCTTTTTCATCATCAACTATCATACCCTCATTACCCGATGACGCACCCTAGTGCTTTGGTTCACACTAGACTATTGAGGGATTACCATTACATTGAACCCCACACACTACACTACCGGACCTATACATATACATCCTACATCATCCTATACATACCTCATCTACTAGTCATTTCTACCTCATCTATCTCATACACGCTACACTAGTCATCATCATATATGAGTCTAGTTTTCTATGTCATCCATACATCCTATACATTCTACATGCTACACTAGATTTCCTTATACTTGGGTCTAGTTTTATCTATCATCATTACACATTCTACTTCTACCTATGCATTTATTACATTACATTCACATTCTACCTACCTTTGTTGTTTACACTCAAATGTTTCCTTCTACACGCATTGCACTCACCACCCTATGACGCACTCTAGTTGCTTGGTCCATACTCAACTACGAGGGGTTTACCAATCAAATGGACCTTACATCACGACATGTCATCATACCACATTCATCGAACTAGTGACCAATGCTCTAGGCTATATCGTCACCCACACCCATCATCACATAGTGGTATACACCTTAGGTTAAATCACCACTCCTTCCATCAATTCTACATCATTCTATTACATTCTATCATCTCCTATCATATCATCCTATACGCTTTATACTTTTCTTAATTCCACAAATACTTCGTTACACAACCATGCCTTCAATAATCATGTAGTGTCATACACCTTAGGTTAAATCACCACTCCTTTCATCCATTGTACATTATCCTCTTACACCCTATCATCACATACACTATTATCCTATTCTACGTCATTTTATTACCTCATCATTTATCCTAATCATACTTAGTGTTATACACTTTTAGGCTAAATCACCACCCTCACCTTAATCATCATGTAGTAGTATATGCTTTAGGCTCAATCACCACCATCACCTTATTCCTCACGTAATGGTATACGCTTAGTGATAAATCACCACCATCCGTTATCCATTACATGCTCATCTACGCTAATACACCCTCATCGCCCATCTCGTAGTGACATACATTATAGGCTAGATCGTCACCTTCTTCTTCCATCATGTAGTGATATATACTTAGGTCTAAATCATCACTCATCTAATCAACAAGTCATGGTATACGCTTAGGCTATAGGGTCCATGCAAATATTTCCATACATCTCATCCTCCTCCACTCATTCTATAGTGATATACACTTAGGGATAAATCATCACTCACACATCCTATGAGTATTGGTATACGCTTAGGTTATAGGGTTCATGCACATCGTCTCCCCATATCACATTTCCTCACTCACCATCATACATACACTCATCACAACGCCACTAGGCACACCCTATTCCTACTACGGCCATTTCACCGATGATGCACTCTCGTTTACGATCATTCTTGATCATTGAAGGGGAAAAACAAAATGAACCTCACACCATACACATTCCATCCACTCGGGGCACATTGCTCATATCATTCTATTTTACATTCCATCCCATCCATCCACAACATACTACATTGTCTTGGTAGCATTTACTTTTGCTTACTAGTTTTTTGCATGCTCATCATATTACACATGTTAGCTTGCTTTCAATATGCCATTATCATACACAAATGTACGTTCATGCCTTTGATTAGTGTGATTGCAGATACAAGAAATTTACATATGGCATGGATGCTCACCTTCTACCCTTACTATACTGGTCTTTGGGGTCATCCACATTCGTCTCATACAAGTGTTATTGTTTCATTTTATACTTAGCATCTTTTACTACTTGTTCATACACATTTTTGACATATTGGTTATCATCCTAACATGTTAATGGGTGTCTCATGTGCAACTATTGTTTTTTTGGACTACATGTTTCCATGACTACTTGTATTATTACTTGTCTTCTATTGTTTTTATTGTTTGGGCCTTTCCCTTTGCATGTGTGCACACTTGACTATTCATTACAACCATGATGGCCTTACATGTCTTGTGAAATCGTGAGTGATGTCCCTTGTTTGTAACCCGCTTTGTGTGGTCTTCTTGTTGTTTCTTACGTGTTTACACTACTATGTGCTTGGTAGTTTTTCTACATTGTTTATGTTTTTACACTGATTACATGCATGTGCTTGTAGACTAACACTTATTTTGGCTAGCCATCCCCTTTTGTGTGTGCCTTGGTATCTACCAAGCACTTTCCTTTCCCCTGCAGGGCTGAGTTGGTTATAAGGTTAGAGTGTGGTTGGTCCTCTTTTGGGGCTGCATTCTCCTTCCAAGGTCATCGCATGCACCCCCAAAGAGGGGGCATCATTGAGGGTTTCTACTAACACAACATATCTACACTTGGTTCACACACAACGAGTGAGTTTAGACCAATCTACAAACTCCATACACAACGGCCATAATAGGACATGGTGTCCTTCGGTAATTCTCATGGAGCGGTTACAGGATTAGGGGTTACAGTGGGTGGCCTCTCTACACTTCTCCGTCCAGTGGCATAGGATCACCCAAAAACCAACGCAATACAAAGATATCTTCAACAAATTTCAACAGAAGCGGTTAGAGTTGGAGGACACAAAGCATTTCCTCCCTACACTTCTTCATCCAGGGTGGCGTGAGATCACTGAAAAACTCACGATACTACAAGATATCCTTCTACACCCTTTTTCTCAACATGGATTAGGTGCACATGTTCCATTTTTCCATTTACATTTTCTATTCTAGCGTAATTTACATTTGCGTATTTTACACAATGTTTTACATACATACATATTTGACTACTTGATCATTTTCTCCTTGCAGTCCGTCACATGAAAAACAACTAGTCAAATTGGGGCAAAAACAAAAATAGTGACAACGACAACACACTACTACGGCATGTACTTTCCATACTAACCATGTAGGTACATTACACACATACGCAGACTATGCACATGCGTTTCTATCCTAGGTTCACTCTCATCACTTTTTGATGTTTTCATCTTTAGAATCCACGCTCCTCCACATTTTTCTTTTATTCATTCCACGCTTGAGTCTAGTCCATCAACACACTTTCTTCTACACTCTACATGGATACAGTGCACATCTATATCTACTTTATGTTACCAAGCTTTCCACTCACCAACATAAAGTGGGGGAAAATGTAGACACAAATATTGCACATTAGACAAATATTTAGCCCGATCTTATACTACTATTTAGAAGGTTCTCAAGTGTACAAAGTACTAATTAATCCCACCTTTTGGCCATCTTCTTCTTATATTTTATTTCATCTTTCCCACGTCATTTCCAATACTTATCACCCCATTTTCTAACATCCCGAGTTTCTAGCCCTAAATCAGGGTGCCCCAGGCTATACTGGGGCACCCCGAGGTGCCCTGGTCCCACCCAGGGTGCCTCGGTCTGTGCACAACCTCCTTCACTCCTTTTTGGGTCACTTCTAGCTATTGGTCATCCTTATCTTCTTCTTAGTCGGCCTTGTTGGGATTAATTACGAAATTAAACTTGAGAGCCCTATAAATATAAAGCTTATAAGACCATAATAAGGGTCCTAGGTCATTGCATCCTATCACTACTATCACTCCATCTAGGGTTATGCATCCATTGCATCACTTGCATCCACATATAGGAAGTTTGCATCACACACACTTCATAGGGGGCATGATTCATTCTATTCCGTACACAAATGCTACTTACATTTCTATAGCTACTATTGCTCGTTATTTCACAAAGTGCAATCGAACAAGAGCACCTAGGGCACAACATGCATACACGCACTGAGAACTACATTAGGGTCCGTAATGTAGTACAACACTCAGTTATAAGTGCACTAGCTTGGCGGTGAGGTCAATCCGAAACATTCATATGCATCTTTCATTTTTCTAGGGTTTACTACTTCTACTTGCATTACAGGACACTCTCCAGCTTCATCCAACAAATCCAACACGGCATGACATGAAGTATTCAAAGGCATCTAGTGATCATACCAGATTGAGGTTCTGAGCATCTACAATGTCCGAGCACCCAAATTGCAGAGACCGGGCATCCTAGTACCTTCCCGGGTGCCTCTGTCATCTCAGAGAGACTAGATCCACCCTTTCTAGGGTCCCCGAGTGTTCATCTGCATTGTTGAGTTCCACTTCAATATCTCGTGACAACATGCAATAGTCTCTGTAAGTAATCAATCGAGTCTATTCCTTATGTTTCTCTTGCATATTAGGTTTGACTTTACCTAGAATAATTTGTTTGCATTCATTCCATATTGCTCTAGTTTTCTATTTACAACGTTTTAGTCCTCCTAGTTAGATTAACATTAATACCCTAGATAGCTAGGTAAGCCCATATTATTTTTAATCACATATACTTTTCAATGCTTAGAGCCAACTTTAAAGAAACCAATTGAACATTTTTATAATTATAGGGGAAAATGGAATGAATAAAGTGGATCATAACATGCGTACATTTTTGTAGAGACAGTTCTTACTCTCACTCTTTTTCCAATTGGAAAAGAGAGAAAGGAGAGAAATGAGAGTGTAGTAGCATATTTAATTAAGAATAATTATGTTGCATTATATTAATGAATAAACATGGTTACATTATATAGGCAATGGACATCCTACATAATAGGAGTCAAGCCAAAAATAACTTCCCTATATTAGTGCTCGTTGAACAAACTCAATCACGTCCAAACTATATATATTATTGTTACAACAATAATATATATAATTAACTTATCATAGGTAACTAATTATTTACCATATGGTAAACACTATTTTCCTAACAAGGAAATACATGGAAATAATGTCTCATACATTTAGGTAGATAATCTATCCAATTAGGACTTTTAGCACATTAAAATAACAAAAAAATAAATTTAAAGGTGATGAGAATTATGGGTAATAATTCACATATTAGCTTTATTTATTGATTTGGTTATTTTTAGTTTAATTCAAGTAGTAATATTATCTTAAATATGTGCATTTGGGAAGACTTTAGCTTACAAACAAAGTTTTCCATAAGATTAACCTTCTAATTTCCTTTCATCTTAATATGACTTATTTATTTCATCCATGTGCAATCCTCAATGATATGGTTGAGTTTTTAATGCGGACTAGCGATATTATCAAAGGTTTCTACATTTAATTTACATTCACCATTAATTCCTATCTCAAACCATCCCCTTTCCTTGAACATCAATGTGTTTTCTATTTTTCTAAAATTATCATTGTCCTCAACCAATTTGAGAATCTTTCGAAAGCCAAGTGGCATACCAAGTTGAGGATCTTTCAACAAGAAAGCTTTCATGCACTAGAAAGTTGATGCATTGGTGAATCGCATTGAACTAAGATCGACACATAGCTTAGTTTGAGGCAACATGTATGGTGAAGTTTTGGTGTGTGGGGAATCGAGCTCCTTTGAGCTCCCCACTACAACCCTCACGTAGTTGCGTCCTCAAGGCAACGTTCCTCCTTAACGTAGCCAACATACACACCTAATAAAAACCGCCAAATGCACCAAACTCGAGAGGAAAAATGTCTCTTTTTCTCAAGAGGAGAGAACAACTCCCAAGTGTTGGCTCACATGCACAAATTAGAACCTTGGTGAAGCAACTAAGGTGACGAACCAGAGGTTGTATAGCCAAAGAGACAACAAAAAGTTTGTATTCTCGAGTGGAAAAGACAATAAAAAATCCTAATAAGCTTGACTCGACATGGCGACCTCGGGCTCCACACTAAGTGGATCTAGTGCCAAGCTCGATTGGAGTTTTAAGATAGTTGGCCGAGTAGTTGATGGTTCTTTGACATGACCAAAAGTTGATGCTAATCGACAAAGGATATTTGACTTGACCAATCAAAAAGCAAAGTTGATCATCTTCTTTAGAGTATCATATGAGGCGCAACCCCATATTTGTGATGCCATAATTATTATGGAAGCATAGGATGAATTAAATACAATGTATGAAGCTAAGAACAAAAACATTATTCTTCACCACCAAAGTCAGCTTCATTATCTCAAATTGAAACCCAATGAGAAACTTGAGAACTTTTTAAGGTGTGTTACAACACTGAGTGTGTCACTCCTCGCCTTGGCTCAGGAAGTGACAAATGACTCTCTTGTACCTATTATCTTGAGAGCACTTCCCTCATCATCCATAATTTTTGTGACTTCACGGAATGTGTCTGAGAAAATTGTCATTTTGGACACTAGTGAATATGTTGCAACAAGAGAATCTCATGCACACAACAAAAGAAGAGGAAGATGCTCATGTTTCTCTTCACAAAGGGAAAAAAGCAGGATGAAGTCATCTAAACAACCCTAGAAGAAAAGTACCGAGGCATAATCAATAACAAAACAACAATAGAAACAATGTCTCATTTGTGGACACAAGGGCCATGAGCTCAAAGATTGTTGGTACAATGCATTCCAATAGGGATTATCGGTGGAAAGAAACCTAATAAGCCGACAATCCTCCCGGGGACAACAAAACAATCAACATGGACGGAAAAAGGGTAAGTGGAAAAAGAAACCACAACAACAAAAGAGCTTGTTAAGTAGGAAGATCACTATAATGATGGGGAGTTCATGTATGTTGTGTGATCACGTGAAGAAACCACCTCACATAATGTTATTCAATATGTTGATTCAAGTGCAACTCTTGACGACACATGTTGGACACAATGACTATTTTTCACATTGAATGACACGTCGAACAAAAATTGTGTTTCATTGGGCGATGATACATCATACAATGTCCAAGATATTGGCAACATTTCATTACCTCTAGGAGTTCACACATGTAAAATAACTAATGTACTTTGTCCCTAGTTTGGCAAAGAATCTTCTTTCGATCCATGAACTCTTGGAACACAATCTAAAGATTACTTTTGATTGTCACTGACGACAAAAAATGTGTCTCATTCGACATAAGTCCAAAAGCTCCAAAATTGTTGCACGAGCTTCTAGTATGGGTAGAATGTTCCAACTTGAATTTTTTTAGAGAGAGAATTGGGTACTTGTGGAAAAGGATACAACCTCAACACAATTGTGGCATAGAAGACTTGGTCAAGTGAGTTTTAGATATCTTGGCGCACTCCATCGATATCATATGGTGAGGGGATTGTCGCCTCTCAAGAAGGATACATATAAGTGTCAACATTGTATGGCGGAAAACAACATACAACACCATTTCGAAAGAGCACCCATTAGGCACACGACAAATTTGACTTTTTGCATATTGAGTTGTGCAAACCCATAATGTTAGGTTTTATTATTTTATGCTCTATGTTGATTTTTCAAAAGATGTCGATAAACTATCTTTGCACAAAAGATGACGCTTTTGAAAAATCAAGAAATTCAAAATTGTTGTTGAAATTGAAACTAATCATAAAATGAAAACACTTTGCTCGTATCGAGGAGGGAATACACCAACAAAGAGTTCGAAATATTATTGGAAACTCATGGAATTCGTTGTCAAATGGTTCCTTTGCATACACCATAGCAAAATGGTGTTGTTGAACAAATAAATCATACTATCATGAAAATGGTGCGGTGTATGATTGATGATTTAGGCGTCTAGAACATATTGGGCCAAAGCAACTTAGACGACAATGTATCTACTTAACAGAGTTTCCACTATGGCTCTTGATGGGGTTACACCACAAGAAGCATGGTCAAGGCGAAAGCTATCAATTGCACATCTCAAAGTTTTTGGATGTAAAGCGGGGATGCCCAAAAAGAAAACTATATTGGGTATGAAAACATAACAATATATATGTTTCTAGTACGATGAAGAGGCACTAGGTAGCAAATTGATGGATTTGAAAACTAGAAAGATATACACAAGAAGGGATATCAGTCATGTTGTTAAAACAAAGGATGGTTATCACTTTGATGATAACAGTGATGATGGTGAAGAACAAGCAAAACCACAACCCACGGGAACCACTCAACATATGCCCAAGTGGTATACAAGTATGCTACGCAATGTAAAGTTGGATGGTGTCCCAAACACATCTACCATTGGACGAAAGACTCACAGTAAGAGATCAATTTAGCCTGAATGAGTACAATTGAATCTGTTGAACCCTTTACAATTCATGAAGCCCTACAGTCAAAACCTTGGAAAGATGCCATGGATGTAGAATATAAGTCATTAATGAAAAACAACACTTGGCAGCTTCTAGACCTTCCATCAAGGAAGATTTTGATTAAATGCATATAGATCTTCAAGACAAAGTTCAAAGTAAATGACAATATTTACAAGCACAACGCTCGGTTGGTAGCAAGGGTTATGCTCATAAAGAAGGCATTGATTATGAGTCTTTTGCTTTGAAAGTTAAAATCAAAACAATCGGGATAATTTTTACTCTAGCTGGTAAATTTGGCTAGAAAGCCCACAAAATGGATGTAAAAAGTGGCTTTCTTAATGGATATTTGCATAAAGATGTCTACATGTCTCAGCCAAAAGGTTTTGGCATACATGAAAAAGAGGAAAATGTGTGTAGACCCATCTAAGTCATTGTATGGTCTCAAACAAGGTCTCAAGGCATGGGTACATAAAAATAAATGAGGATCTCATACATCTTGAATTCAACCGCAGTCCATATGATCCTAATCTCTACCTCACACAACAATGGGGGAGATGGTGATTGTTGTGGTTTGTGTTGATGATCTACTCATCATTGGTAGTTTAGTGAAGATAATTGAGTCAACAAAGAAATATTTAAATCGATCATTCAACATGATAGATCTTAGGCTTCTGCATGCTTGCTTTGGTTTGGATAATTGGTAAAGGGAAAATCACATCTTTGCATCACTTGAAGCATGCCAAGACAAAGTTTTGCATGATGGATTGTTAGCCAATTACCACACCTATGGAGACGACTTCAATTATCTCAAACGAATCCATCACCACTAGTAAATACCACTCTCTATTGACAGTTGATTGAGAGTCTCATTTCCTTCACCTGCACTAGGCCAAACATCAACTACATTGTTGGCCACCTCTCACAATTCATGCAAGAATCTAAGGTTTGTCACTAAAAAGCAACAAAGCGGATATTGAAGTACATTAGAGGAACCATGAGTTTTGACCCAGACTATAAAAAGAATGATAACTTTTTGACAAGATATTTAGATTCAAATCATGCAGAGATGAGAGATGAGAGATGATAAGAAATCCACTTCAAGATTTGTTTATTCTTCTTGGGATTTGGACCGATATCATGGAGTAAAAAGTAAAATTCTGTTTCAAGGTCCTTCACATAAAATAATCATTATTCTATGTTAAGAAAAGCATCGAATGTACAATTTGATAAATAAAAGAAACCATTGGCTTAAATATTAACGATTGTTCTAGTTAGAAATAAATCCGTACAGCAATTTGATTAGAATGAAATTTTGCAGAAAAAGAAAGTCGATTTCTGAAATGGCATTTTACACGTTTATATAAACCATGAGATAGCAAGTTGTGTGAAACCAGGTTTGGCTCCCAAAGGACCAGCACTGATGTTCATGATCACAGAACATTGATGCTATGCTTCTCTAGCAAAAGTGGCTGATGAAAATCACATCCTAAAATCCCTTATTGTCCATGGAACATTTGGCTAACATACAAACTTAAAAGTTTGTTCTAGATCAAACTAATCCATCATAAAACAAACTGAAATAAAATTTAAAGCTGGTCAAAAGCTATTCATCTGTGGCTAAACATATCTTATAGATTGTTATTAACCACCCTACAACAAAATCAACCAAACAACAATGGCCACAACTGGCAGAAGTAAACCTAGGATTTACTGTAGTCAACTTTGTTAAATGCCATTCATTATTGCTTCGTAAAATCATAAAAAAATAATGTATATGTGAATGGCTAGCAACTAAGCTAAAAGCAAATAACCAAAACAATCTCTTCTTCAAAATGGTCTCCAGACCAATGGCTATCAAGAATGCCCCTTTACACACTTTGCAATTACATTTTAGTTCAGATCACTGCTAGAGTAAGTAAGACATGATCCTATAAAAGAGCCACTAATATGGTGCATCAAAATACTACTCGACTAAGATAAAATCTTAAGGAAATTATATCAATATAATTTGGAACCATGTAGTGCAGCCAATTTCAGAGCATTAATCATTTAAACCCTCTTCATTGACTATCTTAAGCAGCCTGTCAGTTTCTTCGTCAGGGCTCACATTATCCTTGGCCATTTCTTCCAATACTTTGGGAGCGGCTTTACCAGCCTTAACATATGTTAAAAGAAGCAAGTTGTAAATCTCTGTGGTTAAACATTTAAAACGTCTAACAAGTTTCAAAACTCTTCTGCATCTTCTACATTGCGCTGCTCCTCAAAATGTTTTACAAGACCCGTGACATTTTCAGATTTTGGTTGCCATTCTTCAGATTTCCCTTTTGTTAGAGCTTCCTTCATGCTTAAAATTGCCTTCGACATCTGTTTGCATTCTAAATAACCCTCTGTAAGGATTTCCCATGATCTGCCATTCAAAACACAATTTTCTCTAAGACATGACCCTGAAATATTTCGGCCTTTTCCAGCATACCTTTCTTTATGTAAGCATCAAGAAGTATGTTGGACAATTTACAATTAATTGCTGGATTGAAAGACTCCCATTCTTGGAAAGTTTTCTCAGCTCCTTCAATGTCCCCAACCTTCACCAAAGAAGAAAGCACAGATATATAATTTGAAAACAATGGCCTCCTGAAGATCTTTTTAGGGATTGCCATATTCTGTGAACTCCCTCTTTATCACCAAGAGCACCATACAGGGTAATAAGAGAATTATATGCATCATTGTATCTTTGAGGAATCCTTTTCTCTGCTTCTTTCACTGCAGCTTCTGCTTTGCCTACAACACCAGCGTCGATGTAAATGTTTGCTAAGGTGCTGTATGTCGTCCAGTGTATATTATTTTCACCACCAGCTTTTAATTCATCCATAATCTTTTCTACCTCATCAATGTCATCAGACAATGAAGAACATGCACTCATCCATAGATTATAAGTTTGCCAATCTGGCAGCACATTCATTTCCTTCATATGTTTGATTTCCAAAAGAACCTTGTCTGCCTGGCCAATTGACATATAGAGGGTCATCATCTCATTATAGGCATGCTCGTTTGTTGCAAGGCCTAACTCCTTTATCTTTTTGAATTGCTGCTCCGCCTTTTCAATCAATTGCTTTCGCACATAGCAATGGAGAAGAGAATTATGGGTTTCTACACCCCTTGCATTTTCAGGGAGATCTGCAAAGTACTTTTCAACACGAGCCACACTGTGTACCTTAGCTATCAAGTCCATGTGGATAGCATGATCGCCTGACACAAATTCAAAATCCTTGCACTTTTGCATCCACTCAGAAATCTGCAATCAAATCCAAAAAAATCAGAAAAATGTAACAGTACTGTAGAAAAATTAATGTTACTTAATTCTGTGTAACCTGAACCTCTGCAAATTGAATCTCTCCTGGCTAAAAATCACAGTGCACTTTTAAAAAAACATAAACAAGCTTTAAAACTCTAAATCACAATTTTAGATTTCTGCATCTACAAATTATTCCACTGTTATAAATACACCTTCACAACAAATACAAAAGAGAATGCGGAGATTGTTCCAGCCGAGATCATAGAAACAAAACACTCATTGATAGAAGCATGTGGAATAATTTACAACTTAGTAATAAAAGAACAAATGATAATGGAGTCAATATACAAAGTCCCTAAACCAAAGACAAGCTCTTGTGACAAAGAAATGCCATATAGTTCACATTGGGTTTGCAGGTTGATATCCCCTTGTGCAGTTCTATGCATGACATTGTCAGCAAAGGCAGCCACCCCTGGCTGCCAACATGACTGGCTATTAGTTCAACCACCTACTAGGCTTACCCTCTTCGCATAGTAGATATACATATATTTATCATTAGGTCTAGTTTTTGTCACATTTCAGTTTTCTAAGCACGTATAGACAAAACTGTATTCTGGAGGTTTGGCTAAAGAAAGGAGTGCCATCCAGTTGTAAGGATACTACTTGCATCTGCTACGATATTGTAGTACTTATGATGCATTGGGAACAAGTCTTCTTACAATTGATAGGAGAAGCCCTGGTTTTCCTGCAATACCTCACTCCCTTAATTCATTTTATAATTTTGGAGTGTTGACTGCCATAAAAGTTGTAGTGAACTGCTTCATATGTGAATTTTTGATCTGCAGGGTTTGCTGCAATAACTTGCTTCCCTCATCCATTTTATAAATGTTAAATGAGGTGACCGGCATAAAAAATTGTAGTGAGCTGTTTGGTATGTGGTTTTTTCTCTCTGATTGCACATGATATCCTGATACAATTCATAAACACAGATCATTGGCCAAGGTTAATTGTTAAATTTGCTTTGTACTGTTGGTACACCAAGAAACTAAGCTTAATGTACAGTAAACAAACCAAAACCAAAATCACGCTACACAATGGAAATTGTTTGTACACAAAAGGAAAAACAGCTACAACATCTCACACACATAACAGACACCATATATATACCCTGGTGAAACCCAATTTCAGAAAACTCCAGCAAGGAAAAGGGTTATACTGTATTATTCCTTCAAGATGCAACCATATATAAGACAAATACAAAAGTTTAACTCCAAAATGGAACTATAGACCACAGTTGTCCAATAATCAGAATTCGTGCAGCAATCCTACATCCCTCTGCTCTGATGTTCCTATATTTTTGAACTGGAAACAAACATGAAATCAATGAAAGACAGCGTTTCTATCAAACTCCTTCACACTTCAGTATCAGGTTGAAGTCAAACTGACAATCACATATGTGAAATGACCAACTGAACCATAATAATAATGCTGGACCTAATAATAATGCTGGACCTGGGCTGGAAGCTATAAAGAACTCCCAGATAAAATTGCCAACAGGTGAATCCATTCAAGTCAAATTTCCACTATTGTTCAAGCAGGAAAGTGACTTGGCATTTGTTATTTTTGAGTGACAGGATTTTCCAATTAATGAGTTCGTCATTCTTCACTTTTTCGAACTTCTGTCTGTTGACACACCGTCCCGAGGATCTGGTGACCAATCGGGTATATGTAATTTCTGTACTTCACTCGAATGGTTTCTATGTTGAGAACAGGGTGTTTGCCACGTGGCAGCAATGTTTTTACTTATTGTTGAGAGTAGGTGGTCTAGTTGTCAACTGTATCTTCTAATCATCAGATCCATTTTGGATTGTACCTCTCATTTTGGGGTAGTTGGAGGAATAGCTCAATTCTGAAGAAAGTAACAAAGAATGAAATTTTGTTAATGTCCATGGATGACCAAAATAGGTCAATGGGACTCCGAAGTATAGCCAACAGAAATAACATGGAGAAAAAATAGTTCCACGGCAAGTTACAAGCTAAAACTAAACTAAAATCACACTAACAAAAGAGCAAAGCTAGCTAAACCTTAAAATGTTACGAAGATAAATCTGTCATTTACAAACATTTTTAAAAACCATGAGAAAGGAAGACATGTCACCCAAGAAGATAGAAGATAGGGTGAAAACAAAGGTTGCCCCTAATGCAAATCATGCAATCCAACCTCCTCCTCGTCAATTATTCTAAGCAAGCCAGTGCCAGATCTAATGATTTTTGTCGGAGAATGGATGGAAAAAACTTAAAATAGTTCCACCATAAGTTACAAGCCAAAACTAAAATAAAATCACACTAACAAAAGAATATAGCTAACTAAACCCGAAAAATGTTGAGAAGAAAAACCCATCATTACAAATATTTTCAAAATCCATGATAAAGGAAGATGTGTCACCAAAGAAGATAGAAGGTAGGCTGGAAGCTAAGGTTTACCCAAATCTGAATCAAGCAGTCCAACCCCCTCATCATCAATTATTGTAAGGAAGCCAATGCCAGATCTTATGATTTCTTTGGGAGAATGGAAGAAACTAAATGGATCTAGTTGATCCTCGGGGTGGATGAAGAACGTCTCCTAAAACATTTCCTAAAATTCAAAGCTGGTGATAAGCATATGACCAAAACTCAAAGACTGCAGAAGAGAAGTGTTAGATGACTCTCTAGACTGGGTTAACATTGGATCTATCATCTCTGGAATGAGAAAATAAGGATGAAGGTAACCCTATAGCTTGACAAGGAGAACAGGGCCTTACCAATTAGCCCTGTAAGTAAGGGTACCAATCAAGAACACTCAACACCTCCCATGACTGATATCGGCAGAAAAATAGAGGTGATCGATCTAGCAGTCTTTGGACACCCCTATGAAACCCAGTGCCTGAAGGTGAATGCTCCCAAAAGGTAAAGAGCTAAGCACCACTGTTTGTCATGGCAAAAAAAAGTAGCAAGTAACCCACTTGAGTTTCTATATAAGTAAATAGTATCTCCCACAAATCTTGTAGCAAATGGGATACCTGAAAACAAAAGTGCTCCGTGGTTTTCATTGCCTAAAAAATAAAAATGCGACAAATTATATCACCTCAGTGAATGTGGTGATCGATTTCAACCCACAATTGGCAAGAACAAACCCTATTTCATAATCACCAAATCTTGTCGGATGTGGATTTCTCAGATGTACCAAATAAGTCCAATCGAATCCAGATTTAATTTTTTTTCTTTTATTTTTTAAAAATTGAATTTCATTTTCCTGCAAACCCACATCACAGATGACTTGGTTTTAATGCCCAACAAGTAAAATTTTACACAAGATTTTGTTATATAAACTTTTACATATATATTGTATACATTTATAGCAATACTGATTCCTCTAATTTGGATTTTCCCCTCTTTTGCAAATCTAGATTTGACCATGCCCTCAGTTAACCAAGAAAAATAGGAGTGGATGATGATCCTGTTCACAATATGCAAACAAATGCTCAGCATAAAACGGCACCTTGGCTTAGAGGTTGAGATGGAAAGATCCAAGTGACCTTAATATATTGCAGGTATATGTCCTCCTAGACAACTATATTACTTATCCCCTTTTCTAGAAGGAGAAGAGAAGGGGCATCTAAAGAGTACTTAAAGGGAGAGAGCATATCAAAGGAAATAATGATTGATTGGAGAATTATATTAGAATAAGAGTGAAACCACTTTCCTCATCAAGGTGGTGTCACAGAAGAACGAAGGGCTAAAAATAGGTATCTATTCCGCCCAGAACAATATCTTCCATGGACCATAGGTCATGGAGATGAAAAGTAAGTCTGAAAATGATCTTTAGACAGAGATTGGGCAGCAAACTGAGCCTGATGGTGTACTTTTGGACTGTTTATCCACAACGGATCATAAACTTGAGCAAGATTGTCTAAAGGAGATGAGGAAACAAATCCCCCACCTTATCCTTTGGGTATCACTTGGCTTTACTTGGTAGCTGCCCCTTAAGACCAACCTGCAAAGGCTCTAGCACTCCCCTTCATGTATTTCCGATCTTTTAGAAAACTACTTGTCCTTCCTCCTTTTCATCTAGCACAGATGGCTCAAAAAATCCAGAAGTTCTCCACACTTAGAACCGACGACAATCTCATATAGGAGGGCAAATCCAACTTCAACGCATTACTAACTTGCTTGGCTATCTCAGAGAGACCATACCTGAATAGCTTCAAACTTCTTTGCTTGGCCCTGGGATACAGCAATGCCATCTCTCGAACTTTAAAATGATGTTCCTTAATAAGCTGATTAGGGCATACCTTTTACTGAGTTTCAGACTCTGCAGTTTCTCGTGCACTATAATGTCCCTTTTTCCAAGCTAGTTTGTTTTGGAGTCTTCAAGCTCATTCCACTTCCCGTGGGCAAGAAGGAAGTGAACAAGGGAAGTGATTGTCATATTTTTCAGTTATTTTCATGAGCATTTGCATTCTTCTTTAATAGTTTTCTACATAAGTCAGGTCGGCTGGGTTAGGAAGGTAAAAGCTAAAGGAAAAATAAAAGATAAGTATCCTTATGAGGTCAGTCCTAGTTTGGAAGCTTCCTAATTGGTTTTGAAGCCACAAAAGGGTATAAAAGAGGGTTCGCTTGGCTCATTTGGTCATCATCTCTTGTCTAAAAATATAAATTGCAAAAGATATGGATTCCAACATCGAGGACAATCACAACGATGACACTTTAACCTTTGATGGCGGAAGTCCAGAGGGTTATCACTAACAACAAGAGCAACACTAATGGCAAGTCCTACAGATCAATTTGGTCTAAAGGATGGTAAAAGTAACCATCATCATCATTTTCTAGCACATACACAACATGTTGTACTGTTACTAAACCCTTCGGTGTATGCATATCAAACCAAACATTGAGTAACAAATAACATGAAAAAAAAACAAGATTGAAACATACTTAAGGCGAAAATAAACTGATCTAAGGGCCAGCGGGGTTTGTGGGCGAACAAGCGATTACCATAGCAAAGGCCAAGGTTCAAAACCTTGACAAGCTCCCCACGTTGAAACAGGACGCCATTTGTGTCTCCCTTTGAGCTGAAGCAGGACTGTCATAAAACGGGCTCAAAACAGACCTGGAGCCCATTAATTTCCATATATCTTAGCGAAAGCAGGAATTTCGTAAAACAGAACTGGAGCCCATTAGTCTCCATGTATCTTAACAAACATGGGAATGTCCCGTTAGTATCCAAGTAAGCAAACTAAACTGATCTAACCAAAAATAGAGAATGTCATGAAACTGAACTGGAGCCCGTTAATCTCGAGGCATCTTAACAAAAACTAAAAGCCTAATGGAATGGAAAGGAATATAATTTTACAAACCTGTAACGCACGCTGAAATTTACCGAACTTGCGAAGCTTGCGAACAATGAACAGCAATTCCGCTTTGTTGAGTTTTTTTCCTTCACCCGCCCACATCTCCAATGCCGTGATCATCTTCCCTTCACTGTGCTTCTGCCGGAAAAGCTCCCGTTTAAGTTTATTTGCCCCGGATTTAGGCGACGGCGACTGCACCTTCTTCCCTGCCAATGCTTCCGATGAAAAGGTTTTGAAAATAAAAGACGGAAATATTAATCCGCTATCGTCATATAGTCTTCTTTGTCTTTCCGATAAAACTACCGATTGCAGGTCGCCAGTTCGAAACCTGCTAGCAAACCCTGAGCTAGGATTTAGTAGTGACCGCGTTCTCTCACTTGCAAGCCTGCAGAGATAAAAATATATTTGTTTTAACGGTTAGAAGTGGAAACGAGTAGGCATTTTGAGGGATTCTGATAAATTTAGCCAACGGTGATCTTACATACCATTTCAAGCCATTTGAGATTAGTCGCGACCTCATTTCAGTTGCAGAGTCCTTAGAGAAGCCAAAACTGTGGCATCATACTCACACTGAGCATGTCGCTCGCATCGCTCGAAGAATAAGAATTCTCTCGGTGCTCTTCCAAGAGCTCCACGATAAAGACGTTATCATACCTCCTTCAGCGACTGTGAGTCTGAGAGAGCTCCTGATGGTGATACACAAGACCAAGGTCATATTAGCGGACAAGACCACCAGCTACACATGGGACCTCATGGGGAGCTCCTCCGTCTCGCGACGGTTGCAGGAGATGCTGCCACTGGGGCTCTTGACCGTCTCGCACGAAGTGCGGAAGGATGCGTACTGCCACTGCCCGCTACACGCCGTACCGTGACGAGGAGGAATCGAACCTGCGACGTGAGTTGGAGGAGACCATGACACGGAGAAGGATCTCCAGAGGCAGAGACTGAGGGAACTCTTCCAAAAGCTGGGTTTAGATAGGAAACTGCGGGACGAGATCGCAGTACATTTCAGCCGCGACCTCATTTTACAATATATATATATATATATATATGATAAGGGCTCCGTATACGTTGTTTCAAGATTGATGACGCTCAGTATATGTCCCATGGAGGGGCTTGGGCTCCTATTTTCTTGCAGCGGAAGGTCCCATGGTTATTTTTAAAGCCAGCTACGGGAAATAATAGAATCTAGGCCTAAAAAATAGGAGCTCCACTTTTTTAGCCCCCTAAACTTAAGAGGTGGGGGTTGGAGGTTTCCCCCTACAGTTTAGGGCTGATAGAATCTAATATACATTCTGCCATTATTTTTAGGTGATTTTAGAGGGAAATATGATTTTATTTACCCACAAATAACCATAAAAATCCAATGGGATCCTATAATATCTTAGCGGGTATTGTTGAAGAAACTAATAAAAAAGCATGAGACCTTAAAAGCTTGATAAAATGCTCTTAAATTTTCTCGGCAAAGCACCAATTAAGATATTAATGGAGTCCCCCCTCCATGGGATCATGCTCTTACTCCTTTAAGCTCCAAATCATTGGTGCGTGTGTGTGTGTGTGTGCGTAAAGAGAGACAATTCATAGATCTTGTTTATGTAGTTGATTAAGGCGGTGTTTGGTCTTATTAATAACCACAATTATGTGTCGGTTTACGGTTTAATCTTCTTGAAGTGCAAAGAAATACAAGATTGGATATGAATTTGTTGGATGGCTAGAACATAACCGTTTCCAACATACACTTATTTAAATAGATTTTTCTAAATTTGGAAGAATATGACCAACGAATTAGTATTCCAAATGACTAAGTGTAATGTCCCCTTTTCCTGCGCCAAAGGCCTAAGGGCCAGGTCGAGTCCAAGTCGTGGTCAGACCCAAGGAGTTGTGGACGTTGGGAGCTATGGGGAGGGGGCCACGTGGTTCTAATAGTCTAATTTTATGTTGACGGTCACTTTTGGACCATGGCAACTTGAGGGAAAGTAACTTAAGTCACTTTATTTTAGTGGCCCCTCCATAGAATGAAATGTGTATAGGGTCTTTTGGGGCTCTTTTGCCTCGGGAAGTATATAAGGAGCTGGGGGAGAAAGGAAATGAAACTTTTGTCGCTTACATTTTAGCCTCCTTCACGTGCAGCAGTTGTTGCGCATCTATAGCTTGTGGAGTCAAATCCCATAAGGACCCTAGCTTCGGTGGTGAGAGACCCGTCCCTAACTAGCAGGGCATTCTTCGGTAGTGAGAGATCTACCATAGGCTATCATTTGAGCCGCTTTCGGTCAGTGTATGGCGGAGACATTATCAGAGGTTTCAGAGGAAGGATTTTGAGGGTTTTGGGGCATTTGGGGAAGATAATCAGAGGGGCTCCAGATCAGATTCACGGCAGCCATTTGGGTTGGGCGTGGCAGCACGTTGAAGGCGCCTCCATCAGTTTCCAACCACTTTCCAAGCGAGGCGACTTGCAGCCTTATTTGGAGGGTTTTCTAGTTGGTCCCCTTCAGATATGAAGGTTGAAATGTCATTTCCTATACCTGTTAATGTTATTTCCAAAGACCCTTAATTTTTGCTCTTGTATTTGGAGAGTTACGAACCTCTGAAGTTTTCCAATTTATGCAGGGCACGCCGTGAATTTTCTGGCAGCATTTTAATTTCTGTAAAATTCCAAAACAATTTTCCAATGTCCTTTATAATAATATCGAGATCTCTTTAAATTTTCAAGTAACCCGAGTGGATATTTTGGGAGATATTGATTTTATTTAGTTCGTTGTCCTTCTTGTAAAAATCGCATAAATCAATATTTTATTTGGCTACAAACTTTCAATATTTGGTGCATTTTAAAGTGGTATCCCATAAGGGATATTTCACTAAGAAAGGGAAGGGGTTGTTTACACCATTATTAGATCATGTGAAATCTAAGAATTGGTGAATTAGGTACATTAAAGGATGTAAGGGGAGTTACATACGATTATTTTGATTAATTAACTTCCAACATTAATTAAGTAATATTTGTAGACACAAAATCACACACATACTATTACATTGTTATGTCTTCAGTATGTTGTTATATGCATGGATCTTAAGTAAGAAAAGTATTCATTGGTGACACAATCCTTTGTCCATCTACTTGTTTTGATTATTTTTTCTCTCACATTTGTCATTCATTCACTACACCACCTTAGTCGGTCATGAGGATCCCTACCTATCATTAGTTTCACATTTGTCATCATTTATCCCTAGACATTAGCACCCATCATGGATGGTAGCACTTAGGTGTTCCTGTCCATCCTAGGCGCTCCCGAACCCTTTTGTTCTTTTCACTTATTTTGACATTTGTAGTCGACCTTTTTGGTTTTCCCATCCTTATTCCGAGGTCATAGTCGACATGTTGTGTCACTAGTGTCAAAATTCAAACAAGAGATCCCTATATATACACAACATACATATTATTATAAGGGTTAACAATTCAATAGGGAAATCACATCTATATACTATCACTTTCATTGCGAGGAATGCATTTTTGGGTTATACACTTTGCGTAGGAAGGGGAAGTGTTGAATTCCATCCCACACATTTGCATTTTATCTAGTAATAACCCATTATTTTGACGTCATTGACGTGAGGGAAACTTAGGAGCACTATTTCACACATAAGCACAAAGAACTACATGGAGTCTGGAATGTAGTGCAGTGTTCGGTCATAAGTTCATCCTTTAGATGACCGTTGAGGTCATTCTAACTTCACATATTGCATTTTTCATTCCAATTTGATGTGTTTGTGAGTTTGTGCAGAAGCTAGGGTTTATGTTGCAGAGTTACAGGTACCTCGGCGATCCAAGTGTGAATATCGAAAAATCAATAGCAAATAAGTGTGAAACCCTAGCGACACAAGAAAAAATCAGATTTTGAGCATTTGCGTAGTCACCAAAGTGCCCACGAGTGATCTCTGAGCCTGGCGCCCTCACCCTAGCCCAAGCGCCCATGTCCAAGCTTGTCTACAGTGTCCCAAAATTAATATCGAGCATCTCGACACTCTTCCCGGACTATTCATCGGTTGCTCTAGTTTAGATTTGTTTTAGGATAAGCGTAAATCGATAACTCTATCTTTCCCATTTTCTTACACGATTGCATCTTTAGAGTACTTAATATCTCAGTATTATATTTTACATTAGCACAAGAGTGACTCTTAAATTAGATTTTATTAAATCATTTGGTGAACCCCTCTTTTGTTAGAACTCATTGCACCGTAACACTCACGATTTTGTAAGTTATCTTGGTGAATATTTTTCATACTATTATAACCGCTGAAATGAAGGCAAACATGTTAAGATATGTTCTGATCTTAAGAGAATGTGTTGCTAACTTGGATTCTTGCATGCTGTAATTTATTGCATAGGACAGCAGTTATTGTGCTTGTGTGTTTGCTGATGTGACGAAAAATTGTCGTATACTTGCTAAACTCTCTTTGCTGATTGATAACACACCTTGAATCAATTTCATTGATCCAAAGTATGTTGTGGTCTTCTTGTGATTTCTGTGTCGATTTACTCTTGAACCGAACCGGAGGTTGATATGAATGTGTAGCACCTGATTGCAGGTATGAGCAGCTGGCACGTAAATGCCAACGACAAAGGTTCGATTCTTGAACCATGTACTGTCGAACTTGAGACCTCGTGGGGTAGGAAATGCCTGGACACGGGTGGCCTTGACATGTGAACCAAAGGACGAAACGTCTGCCGCACAAAGATTGACATGAGTATCACTTGGAAGACTGGACGGAGGATGATTAGTGTTAGTGGTTAGTAGGAATTAAACCCTAAGCTAATCCTAAGTTCTAACATGCATCCTAAACTACTATCCTAAGTGGATTTTTAAATTACAAAAAAAGAGAAATAAACCTAAGTCCTAATAACCTAAAACTAAACTATGACCTAGGTGAACACTAATATACAACCTAAACTAATCCTAACCTAAAGGGGACGCGCAGACCCTTGGAGGGAGAGGATAAGGATGAAGGGGTATTCAATGGCATTTATTGGGGAGTCCATACGTGGACAGCGCCAGTTTGGCGGGGCAGGTAAGTGGCGGAGGTATCTATTTGGAGATGGAACCAAATTTGGTTTTGCATGGGAAATTTGAAATTTGGAGTTCGCCAACTCAAGTTGGCAGTGGCGTGGGAAATTAGGAAAAGGCAGAGCCTTTAATGCATTAAACGTTCTCGGTCCTCGCGACCAGCTCGCCTTGGAAAGTGTATGAGGGAAATTTGATTTTTCATTGTGTCGATTCGGACTTTGCAAAGTTGCTCTGCATTTGGTTTTTTTGTTTGGTTCAGTCGAACCAGTTCTTTGGATTTATCACTGTTCTTTGGGAAATTGGAGGCTGTTGCTGAGCCTGAAGAGGAAAGGATTGTTGGGAAGTTCTTGTTGTCGCCGTGGAAGGAAATATCTTCGGCAAACGCAGTTTTCTTCGAGTTTTGGAAAAGAAATTTCAGGCATGTTAAGCCCTTCTCTTTAAAAATACTTGCTTTGTTTAAACGTCTCATTAAAACAACCCTGCTCTTGGGTTTTGGGTTTATTCGATTTTTCTGTACTTGTTTGAAATGATATGAGTGGAATCGTTTCTTGCTGTTGTGTTGATCTGTCTTTGCATGAATTGGAGTAGGAAATACGAAACTGCTGTGTGGGTTGTTTGACAGTTTGGAGAATTTGAAATAAGTATTTTCTTTCTCTGTTCATGTTTATATGAAAACGGAACAGGCAGTATGAGTTGTTCTCCTTACTGTGCAATCGTTCTTTTGTTAAATGAATTTGAATGATCAAGCAATACAGGCAGTAGGAGTTGTCTTTCGGTGTTGAACAATTGTTCTTTTGCTATATGAATTTCAGTGATGAAAACTGTACAGGATGTATGAGTTGTTGATGTTTTCTTTCTTACTCGAAATATTTAAAAGGAAATAGATCCTTTCTCTTTCTGTTGTGTTTGATTATGATGAATACAACATTGGGTTTTGTATGAGCATACGAATTTGATTTGAGGGAAGAAATGGTAACACGTTTTTGTTGTTTCTTTCTTTTTCTTGCTTAAAAGAAATAAGACTTTTCTTTTTCTTTCTGATTGTTTGGGATTAAAAGGAATAGCATTTCTTTTTGAACTTTAAGAGATGGGTTTTCGAGTTCTATCTGAGCAATGCGGACTCGGTTAGAAGGATATGCTAGTAATACAATTATTGTTGTGTTTCTTCTTTTATGTAAATGGACAAATACGATTTTGAGTAATCGTGGAAGCTGGAAAAGAAATTGTTTTCTCTTCTGAACATATGAATGATTACAGTCCTTCTTGCTGTGATGAAAGGTTGGTTGTGTTGTGTTGTATGGAAACGACTTGATCATACGGCTCGGACTGTAGTCGTGAAAACGAGCTTGACTTGTATTCTGTGCATTAAATAAATCATGTTGATTCTTGCTGAAGGGGTTAGATGATTTGTTGTGTTTCATTGATGTTGTTCGACCTTTTAGTTCTGATTGTCTTTGTGAAAATGCATTTTACTTGGATTGCTGTGCAAAGAAGGAAATGCTTGGGAAGTTGTCTTGCTGTTGGACCTGTTTTGATTATACTTTGTTGTGCATCTGATATCCTATGCGGGTTTTTAATAATAAGGGTATTATTGGATGAAAAATCGCATTTTTGGGTTCTGTACATCATTGTGAATAGAAAAATGGATTCGGGTAGAATTATTTATTGGTAAGGAATTCTTCTTCTGTCTGCTGTTTTGATTTGGTAAAACCAGTAGTCAGGTGGTTTATTGAACTTTACAAGTTCAGTTAGTAGAGAGGACAGTGGCATTTAAATTGTTTCTGAGTGCTGAGTTTCCTGTACAAATGGAATAATTGAATGTTTCTTGTGGTCTCTGATTTTGCACAGTCATTTAGAAGAAATGAAATCGGCATGAATAATTCTTGTTGAGTTGATGGAAATGATTGTTTCGTATTTGAATAGTTAAAGGAACGAATTCTTCTCTTTTGGCTGTTTGAATTCTGGAAATAACATTATGATTGGTCTTGCTGTAGGTAACAACAATGAATAAATTTTATTTTGAACAGAATGCGTTCATAGAATTAGGAAATCATGCGAATAATTGATTGCATGATTGTATAACTGTTTATCTGGTTTACCATACAGTGAAAGAATTATGGTTTCTTCTAGTACGGTAAATATATAGTATGCATCCTTGTACTATTTGATCTATGATAAATACGATGATATACTAACCTGTCTTGGATATGCATATGAGCCTGATTTAAATGAAGTATTGATAAGGACGATAAATTCTTCCTTGTTTCCATTTAAAGCTGATTATGAATGAAATTATTCTTCTTTGCTTAGGAAAGTGAATTCCGAATGGATTTTGAAAGTTTCACTCGAATCAAGTATCTTGATTTGTGTCTCGTTTGGATTCCATTTTTAGGACAGTCATGTGGAAAGAAATAGGGATATGGATGAATGACTTGGAAAAATGATCTTTTCTTCTTTCATTCAGTTGGAAATCTGTAATTCGTTAATAATGAATTTTGTAGTGCTTAGATAGGAGCAACTATCTGCATTGTTGTTCGCTTTCTCGTCTGTGCTTGATTGCTTGGAATCTAATATGATGCATGAACTGAAAGGAAAGTAATGGGTTTACGTTTCAGTTAGTTTTAACCTTTGCATTTATTATTAATGAAAGGTGTGGAAAGGTTAACAATATTTTATATCAGCAGTATGCTACTTGTATTCCTAACTTTACAAATATTGTAATTTGGAACTTGTAACGGTTATGTGGAAAATGGGACAGCAGTTCTTTGGCTGATTGTGATGGTATTTTGATGGTTCAGTTGTCTTGCTGATCATTCTTGGGTGCCTATTTCTTGATTGATGTCTTACTGTCGTTTCATAAAAGCAGGGTTCTTTTATTGAGACAGTTAGTTGAAGCACCTCATTTTAATGATAAGTGCTTAATATGCTCAGTTCATTGAACTGACCCGTGCAAATCATTTTGCAGATGGAATTTGATTAGAATGAAGACATGGTTGTTTTCTGATGCTTCTTGATTGGTTGAAGATGAATTGTATTTGTTTACTTTTATTCCTCTTCGAGGAATTGTGAAAAGAAGAAAGTATATTCTTCTATCTATGAGTTGTAATGATGTTTTATGTAAACAATGTCCATTCAGTTGGATTGGCAAATGTATGGATTATGACATGAATTGATGAATACAAATACAAGTGTGATATTTTAATAATTATATCAGTTTGATATTGTTGACTAAATTGGAAATATAATGTTATTCCTGATTTGGATTTATTTAATTGTCCTTGGATGGATGCTAAATGGGAATTGATATCTATTCTTACCTAAATGCAACTTTTAAGTTGAAATGTGCAATTAGTTCATACTTGGGTAAAGATGAATTCTTAATTGACATTAGAAAGGATTAGGAAGAATATGATTCCATAACTGATAGGTATTCAGGATTAGCTTGGAAGCTAAGGAATATCAATTAACTTCGGAGTAATCGAACTTCGCTTTCGAACTCCATCAATGACCTCGTATGTTAAATTCAGAATAAAGGATATGGGATAAGCATATCCATAACTAATGGACCTTAACTATGTAATGTTAAGGAAAATAAATGAATACATTTATTGGGAATTAGACCTCGTTTAAATGACGTCTAATAAGCTAGAATTCTGAATTTAGTTACAGTTGGGAAAACCTTGGTTAAGTTTAATAGGTTAAACTTATCACGTCCGTCGGTAACGGGCTGCTTAATCCAATGATTAAGAAGAGAACCAAGTAGAGAAATGCAGCCCTTCGGCACGAAGGAGAAGATGCATAGCAAGCTAAAGGACGGATTTAGTCTCTCTTAGCTATATACAACTGTAACGGGAACGAGGATAAAGGGATCAACATGGTTGCTGAAAGTTGATTCTTAATTATTAAGATCATATCCAAATCACTTGAGCAGGATGTGTATTCTCGAGGAAGGATTCCGTAGGACATTGACATACGCCATTCCATAAAGAGGTGTCTTCATGAAGACGGGGTCTTCATGACGACACAATGTTGTAGCTGACATATTGCAATGCCCTCCCGAATTAAAACATCAAGAATACATAGGCTGAATGTGAAGTTCTTGGCAGGGGATAGGAGTATGATCAGGTATACGGAGTGACTCCGGGATACTAAAGATAACTAGACACATGGAGTCGTGGGGAACGACACCGTATGTCTACGTATCTTTAGTTACCAGGAGTGCCTTCCTATATTCGTTCATATTACTAGTTGGAAATTGGAAGTTTAAATCTGACCTTAAATCGAGAGGACTGGTAGGAACCAGGAAAGACCATTCTAGATAACAGGTGAAGTGAAGGACGTATTCCATTGATGTGTATCACATCCAGGAATATGATCATGCAAAGCATGTGAAAATCTTTGGCCAAAGTATCGCAAGTGTTGGTTGCGTTGTCCTTATCACTTAATTTAAGATGCAGGATGTCAGATGAATATCGAATCAGATATTTAGATAGGCTTCTTAAATGGATCACTTCGATAACCGGAAACGGTTAAGAGAACTGGTATATATAATATACTATGCATAAACGAACATGAAGGATCGGTTGTTGCCGAGTCATGAAATGAAGGATCGTTGAAACTCCGAGCCATGAAAATGGAAGATCGGCAGTTCCTCGAGTCATTTACAGCAGCATATAGAATCTGTTATAGGATTGAATGGCATTGAATGTGTGTTCCATATTGTAAATATGCGAACAGGGAACATTAGTTTTAAAAGAAATTGTGTGATCCAAACTGTGTTGTTTGGGCAGAGAACAATTATTAAAACTTGAACGTGTGTTTGAATTTTATAATTCATAACAGAGAACGTTATCAATTTTTTTTTCCTTGTTCTAGTATCTTAAAATGGGGATGTTACATTGCCCTAGGATCCCCAAAACCCTCATGGCTAAGCATAGTTCCTCTTTTCCCAAGCAAGCTATGGAGCATCTTAGTGTGAGTCCTATCATTGACAATGTTGTAGAGGCCGAACTTAACGACCTTTATCGTCATGCTCAATGTGATGCCACAATTCTCCAACAACTTATTGCTCGTGAAAGTGCCATTCCTACTAATTTTGACAACTCTAGCATTTCCATAGTCTCTCTTGCTCAAAAGTTCACTTCATTTTTTTTCTTGTTCTTCCATAGTCACCAATGCTACTCTACCTCCTTATACTCCTATTGTAGCACTTGATCATACTATTATCAATTCTAGATTGGGACTTACTTGTGACAATATAGATGCAAATAACGTTATTTCTAATGTCGAAAATGACCATGTACATGATGTTATTTCTGCTAGTTCTCAAGATGAATGCAAAATTGTATATCCTACTCTTGCTACTTCTAAGAATGTATCCAATGAATGCAATGCTAAATCTCATGATAGTTCTCCTACTACTTCTCTATATGTTGATGAATCTCTTGATGAATTACTTGCATGTGAAAATATGTCTGATAGTGATGTAGGCTATGCTTCTGATCATGAACTTGTTGGTAATAATGTTCTTTCTCTTCTGATCGTTAAATGTGAATTTAGTACTCCTCTTTCTTCTCTTTCTGAAGTCATTGCACATAATGATATGCCTTTTATCATATCTTCTCGCATATCGTTCTAGCGTTTCTATTTATATTCCATGTTCTTCTCTTCCCCCACATTTTTATTCTCCTTCCACAATTTTTATCCATGATGCTTCTACTATTCCTATTGTAGACACAAAATCACACACTTTGGGTGTCAATTTAGTCATGATCGCATATTGCTATTCATATGATTCCTAAATAAGAAAAGTACTAATCAACCCATGTATTTGGTCATCTTTACTTACTTTCTACTCCCCTCCTAGATCTTATAGTTTTTCTAGCTCAATCTGCCTTTTCATACTTCATCATTTCTCTTTTTGGACACTAGCGCCTAACCAAGACACCAAAGAACAGGTGCCCTCATCCCCTTTGGGCATCCTTGACCTCTTTGTAATTTGTTCACATCTTTTGGGTCCTTTCTAGCCGTTTGAGCATCTTATCTTTTTAGTAGTTGGCGTTTTCAAGGTTAATTATGAAATTCAAGCAAGGGAAGCATATAC